>OX101785.1:16135341-16735341 GCA_944452715.1 Ophion slaviceki | reverse complement strand
TAATTTAACGGTGGCAATGTTTAATTTTTATTGCTTGTTTAACTATGCAAATTTTTATCGGCACAATTGTCGCAAACGTACTTGATTAAGTTATCGTCAGCATGGGCACATGAATAGTGGGCCCATTTCTCGCATGAATTACAACGAATCCAGGATTCCTTGGATTTCGAATATAAGCCCCCGCAGAAAAGGCATGATGCGTCATCGTCGGTTGTTATCGACGCCGCTGGATTTTTCTCACGAAGTTCTCTGTAGACACTTCATTTTTGTGTGTCCCATTTTGCCCCGATTCCATTTTGCCCCGATTCCATTTTGCCCCAATTTGAGATTCCAATCCTCTCTGTCCCATTTTGCCCCAAATCAAGCACCAAGAAACTTCATTTTTTGCTATCCCATTATGCCCCGATCCCATTATGCCCCAGTGCCGTTTTGCCCCGGTACCGTTTTACCCCGCTATACCATTTTGCCCCGGTCTCCCCTATATAAAAATTTTTTTTTGCTTTATTTTTCAACATAATCTCCATCAACACTGATACATTTCTCATAACTCTCGCATCCCAAAAAACAGTAGCCATAACCTTGTTTGCCGATAAAATTGTTTTTGCCTTCTTTGGGGTTGGTTCCCCTTTTACAACCCACTGTTTTGACTGTTCTTTACTTTCAGGAGTGTAGTGGTGGACTCATGTCTCATCAACAGTTATGAATCGACGCAAAAATTCGTTTGGATTACGTCTATACAGCGCCAAATTGTCGGTAGCGTCGAGCGTTAGCAAACGCTCGATTGGTCGAGCGTTAGCAAACGCGGCACCCACCTTGCACACAGCTTTTCCATGTTCAAATGGTTGTGCAAAATATTTCGCACACGTTCAGCTGACATCCTACAGGTCTCAGCTATCTCATGCACTTTCAACCTGCGGTCTTCCAACACTATTTTATGGATTTTTTCAATCATCTCTGAAGTTGTGACTTCAACGGGCCGTCCTGAGCGAAGCTCGTCAGAGGTGCTCACACGACCAATTTTAAATTCAGAAACTCACTCATTAATAGTTGAATATGATGGGGAGGAGTCTCCTAGTGCTGAATCCATCTCTTCTTTTATTTGTTTTGGTGTAAAACCTTTCAAATGGAAGTATTTGATGACAGCACGTTTTTCCAATTTTATCATTTTTACGAAAACAATGGAAGCGTCTCGCGCAATGTGCTCTCAAACGCAAACTAACGTAGCGATTGGGCTGAAACTGTACATACAAGCTCGGTAGGAATGGTACTGTAGGACGCCGCTCCAAAACTAGGCCTAGTGGCACCATCTCTTGGTCAGGCCGGAAACTTTTCACCCCACCCTCGTATTTAAATATTTGAACACAACAAAATTACAGAGTGTTCATCATATCATACTTTTTTAAAAACCTAATTTTTGTAGAAATTCACGATCATGATTTTCTAAAAAAAATATCCCAAAAATCAGCTATTTTCCACTGTTACAACTCGGCATAATCCGTTAATCGAGCTGAAACAAGTCCGCCCTGTGATCTCGTGAAAGTTCGTACGTTCGCTCAAAGTTGGAAAGCAATTGCAGGAAATGAACGAAGTACAAAGCCATAAATAACGAGATAAACTAAGCCCTGCTTGCACTGTTGGCTAGAAAAAAGAAAACCCGAAGCTTCGCGACCCTCCGTAATGATACAACGAGGTCGAAATAGTTTTACTTCTGCAAATACGTGCAAGAGTATTACGTATATGTGCTAGAGTATACGTGCATAATGATAAATATTATCACGTACGTTTGTACCTCACACTAAACGTGTATGTCTTCATGTTATAATTTAATCTCGGGTTGAAGATGTACTCGTCACACTTACGGGCTGATAACTTTCCAACACAAACATATTCTCAACATTTGCTGCAGGCCAGAGTTAATTGTCACGCGCATGATGAAAAACTAGTTGAGCTAGAGATAGGGAATTCTGGAAGATTGAGGAATCCAACAATCCGATCAGGAAACTTCATCGAATATTCCTAACGCGCGTAAAGTGATAAATGGAGCTGGGTGTGGATTTCTTTTGGAACGTCTGCGATGTCGTGCACGTCGAACGCGAGAGCCGGGAAGTTTCGGATCACAATGAGCTGCTAGTTATAGAGAGGAAACGTGGCGCCAAATAACTACAACAAGCGGGGTTGGGACCCCATCCGTATAGGTAGTCACGTACACGCTAAAGTTACATCTTTTAGATGTTTCGCCCAAGCCATGTGCGCTTCTATTCTTTGCTAGCAGACTGCGTTACCATCCAAACTGGTATCAAATTGCTGCACTAGATGTCGCTTCGGTTCGCGCACATTTTCCGCATATTTATAATTAATATATATATATATATATATATATATATATATTATATATACACAGGGTGTCCTGTTGCGAATGGATAATCCTGCAAACGTCGATAGGTCAGGTCATGTTCTACAATATGCTGCAATTTCAGTTTAGTATTTATTAGTATATATTAGGTTCTAATAAACAAATAGCCAAGAGTATTTTTTTAAACCGAATAAAAAAAAGTTTTTATTTGTAGAAATGGCATGAGGAAAACCAAAAGCAGATGATTATTTTCTCGACAAAGGTGGGACTTTTACTAAACGAAATTCCAGCATAAGTTGGACATGATCGGACTTATTGATGGATGCAGGATTATCCAGTCATAAGAGGACACCCTGTATATGTATGAGAAAAGCCCTTCTTGGGTTTCTTGGACGCTCAATAAGAACCCTCGGAGTAACGCGATACAAGGTGTATGTTCGATGGACGTTGTGAGGGCGTATCCACGATTAGGTCATAAATATGCGATCGGATTATGGCTACCTTTCGTGAGGGGATGACGAAGCTTTCTCGATGCCACGTCACTACAAAAGACACCGAAAGGGTCTGCGCTATGAATATAGTCTTCTCTGTGGAGAAATAATGTGTCAGAAGAGTCTCATCGTGAAACTCGGCTGACACTTCATCCACATATAATCTTCATCCGAAGAATGATGACTAAGTAAATACATCCATTCTGATATTACGCGGAGAGAGATGTCATACGTTATATTCTACATTGACAAACTTCAACGTATGAAATCTGAGGTTTTTTGGTAATTTTTTGTACCCAAATAATTCACGCATTGCTCATTGCGAGATAAAAATTTGTGATGCAAATTTAATTAATACCCATTGATTGCATGGGAGCTATCGGGACATGTTATCAATCGCGATCGCTCGACCCCCTAATGCTTTTTATGTGGCTTGAGGCGCGCCACAAGATGGTTGAAAAAAAATGTACCGTTCCACTTAAAAAAGTGGAGATGACCCTCCCTGTGCGTCAGCGCCTCCACCGAAATAAAAAAAAAATCGTCGCGTTCGATGGCCCCCTTCACACCGTACAACTTTTGTCTGGAACATTTTTTGTGAAGTCGATAATTACCGAGTTATTTCGGGTGGCAGAGAAAAGAGGGACACTCTGTATATAAACGAAAGTAAAAATTATAAGCAATATCTAACAAAGTAAAATCGAATCGACAAAACAATACGAACCATAATACCATTTTGGAAAAAAATAAATTATGCTCATTGCAGATATTTTCCGAGTTAGTGACCACATTGGCATTTATCAGAAAAGATTCGCCGAGTATATATCCTTGTCCGTATTTGTAAAAATAAATTTCACGAATACTTCGACAGGGACAACAAGTTACCACTTTTTGTGAATCTCTCCATGATGATAATGTGTTCATGATATGTGATAAACAAAGTTCGTTTCTTTTTATATATACGAAAAAAAATTATGATTATATATACGTGCATTATTTTAAGTTAAATATAGAAGAAAGTTTTACTCACCAGTTGGACTGGGCGTCAACTCTTTCATGTCGATTGTCACGTTGAAGTCGTAAACGTTAAAAAGCTCGAGCCTCGGACCCCGTGCGCTTTTCTGTAATCCGTGAATCGCTGTCGTGACCGCCTTTGTGTATTCACGAACACCGAACAGCTTGTACGGGACGACCATTCCCACCTGTTACAGAAATCGATCAACAGATCAAAGTCTGTAATAATAGTCGGCATCATATTCGCTTCGTAATCAATTTCATAAGCGACGAATTCCTATGAAATGTAATTCTCCCATGTGAAGGGTGTCTCAAAAATGCCTGAAATTTCAATTTATCAATTAAACGTATTATTTATTTGGAAAGTACGAATATATATTTTTTTTAATATGAGGTACAAACATGGAGGGGATAAGGTTCCGAAAAACCCCAACCTCCGATCGAGCTGAAACTTTGCACAAATCGTCCTTTAAATATTTTAAGAGAACCCCCAAAGGGATTTTTTCGAGATTTTGAATTTTTAAGTTTTTTTTAAGGGTAAGACTCCGAACCCACTCCGATCGAGGTGAAAATTTGCACAAACCTCCTTTTTAATATTTTACGACTACCCCTAAAGGGATTTTTGGCGACTCGCAATAATTTTCGAGATATTGAATTTTTAAGTTTTTTTTTAAGACTCCCTTTATAAAACTTGTACGTAGAAGCGAAGAGTGGTTCAAAAGGCATAATCTTCCGCGATAATGGTGCTTTGCAGAATTTCCGAGACTGGATTCCGCTACTGCCTAATGTCACATCCAGTTAATTTGGATTTTAATTAAGTTTATCTGCAAAGAAAATTCTTTCCGCTGGATAAAATCGTTTCTTCGCTCCAAAGGACTCAGCCGTTCGTCGTTTATTTTATTTGGCCGTACGATACGAAACAGAGGGTTGCTGCAGGCTGTAATGGGAAATTAGGAAATACCGGGATACGCTAGTTTGAGTCGAAAGCTGTGTAAACCCTTGAGACATGGAACAGCCGCACGCCCTGCAAATGGACCATTCATAATTAGATACGTCATAACCCCAAAATACCAACGGAAACAAAGCCGTACGATGGTGGTTTAGATGTCTGTAGGGTTGACGCAACGAATTGCACCAATAACAACATCGCCTGCATTCGAGCAATTGCGACTTGACGACTGGTCCCTGTGGATCTGTAAAAAGAGAAATGCAGACCGCCCTAACGTCTGAAGAACAGTCTGCAATATTCAACAACCACAGCCTGTTCGTAATCTGCAGAATAACATGCATAATCAAATAATCTGAAATGGATTGCTTCCTGGCGAGTCTCTTTTACACTGCCAAAAAAAAATATTTAATTTAAATAGGATTTATAAATCAAATAGGTTTTTTCCTTGTCTCACGGCCTACTACGATCTTATTTGTTTTAAAGATATTTTTTTATTTGTTTCAGCTATTTTTTCCAAATATTAAATACATTCACATTGAATAAATAAAGATTCGATTCAAATAAATCTTTATTTGCGTACAATGTATACTGTCAATATAGGTGTGCTATATGCATGAAATATTTCATAAATCCAAAATAAAATGAAACACTTAATTAATATCATTGTGATAATTATAGAGTTTTGTCGAATATTGTACTATAGATTTTTCAAACATAACCTATATACATAGGTTATGTTTGAAATATATATATAATTCCTCTCTCTCCACCCTCTCTATCCCCACGACCCTTTGATATTGGTGTTGCAATGTAGACAGACTATTAGTTCAATCAAATAGAAAAATGGTTGACTCTACGAAAATTCGATTTATTTTAAATTAAAAAAAATCAAATATATACCCTTAGTGGATTCAACTAAATTGTTTTTTGAACAAATGAAGCCGAATCACAATTTTATTAGGATTAAATAAAATATTTAGTTATCGGACGATATTAAACCGATTCTGATTTGAATAAATAAATATATTTAAAATAAATAATTCCAATAATGGAATGCAATAGGAAACATCTGATTTGACAAAAATCTAGTGAATTCAAATTTTTAAAAATCCAATAGACGCGGTTAGTTGATATCAATTGAATTTTTCTGTCAGTGTAGATTTAAAAAAATCCCGGTTATCAAAATAAATTGTCCGAACGATTAATTTGCTCATGTCATGAATAAACCCCTTTTAATTAGTACGAGCCACGTACCTATCGGTTTTTTTTTCGTTACCGCATAAAAGGTGAGGCAGCAAAGGGCGGGCTCCAATTTGCATCAGGTGAAGTTAACACCCTCTAATCCGGCGAAAATAAGCTATTAAGGTACTTCAATAGCGTATAAAACCGAGGCAAATTGGTTGAAATTATATAACGCGAAAAATTAAATTTTCCAGCAGTAACGTCGACGCGTAGTCAGACTGTGGAGCCACGCGAACCATTGAGTATCATATAACGATGTGAAAAGCTTCATTTTAGTAGTTCAATGTACGTAGCAGTTCGCAGGATTCTTATTATTAAATCGACGATCGATCGGTGAGTCCGTCCACCTGTTGCAGGTTTGGCGTAATATCGATTGTCACGAATGAATGAACGCGAATGTAGAGGCAGAGTGAAAGGCATACAATTTAAAGGAGAGCGGCTAAACGCGTTGAGCTGGTCGTAACTTCCACCTCGATGCTCTCGAAGGGTCGCTACCTTTGTAATAAACCGGACGACAAAGAACTCGCCTGCTTTGGTATCTGATCTCGTTTACCTTTAATGGGTAATCAACCATGAAAGGTATTATTACGGCGACGGTAAATAAAATAATCTCAAGTATGAGTAATCTGAAACAAAAGATAACACGGGCTCACATACTCGTGCGACACCGCATTCGATGATCCACCTATCGGTGATTCGATCTCACGACTCGGTGAACCGGTTTGATTCAAGGCCTCATATCGCACCAAAATCCATCCCAGGGGTGCCCCATAAAATGCCTAGCTCACACATATCGAGTCCCACAACTACCCGAAAGTAGGAGAGAACGACTGGCGAATGGGGAAAAGTACCGGCCGTCTTTTTTAAGTGGGAGATACATTTAGGCGAGGGAAAAATTTGCTGATCATGATTTCTTTTAAGGAAAGATTTATTCACTATTTTCAGACTTAGGGTATGTTTTATAACTATTTTTCGCTGTTATATGGTATTTTTTATTTTGATAAATATTTAAAAATATCGAAGGTATGGCATGGTCTTCTAAACTGCATTTTCAAAAACGGCGTGACGCGAGCTAAAAAAACTAATCGACCGATCCTGATGACATTCGGTATAGATCTTTCTAACCTCATTGTCTAAAACATGACCCTAAATGTTATTGAAAATTGAAATAAAAAGTATTTTTGATTGCAAAATACAGCCATTTTTTCGGACAATTCAACATTTTTGTTACAATGCGTACCATTTCATTGATTTTCAACATTTCTCACTTTTTCTTGGTTCATATTCTGCGTATGGGTGTTAATGAAAGAAAAATATTCATTGGTTTTTTTTTTCAAATTAATCCCGCCTACGTGTCACGCTGTCTAACACCGCCCACTGCAACCCGTTTAGAAAACCGTGCCATACCGTCACCATTTTTGAAGATGAGAGATTTTTAAAAATACCATGGCACAGCCAAAAGTAGTAATAAAACATACCCTAAGTCTCAAACTTGGGGAATAAATCTTTCGTTTAAAAAAGTCATGAAAATCAGGAATTTTTTCCACATCTAAAGGTATCTCCCTCTGTAATTGTATTGGCAGCATCAAGCAACAACTTGAACTACTGCGAGGCAAGATTATGAAGACGTGGAAAAAAGTGGTAAAAGTATTCTCCTCTGTCGGATTCTGGTGTCCAAATTGCCTCCACCAAATGTCTCGAAGAGTCATTTATGAATGACTCGGAGATGTATGTGGTTGCAATAGCAATATGTTTCGCAATCATTCCTGGGAACATCAAATCTCTCTGGCTGGGAACTCTAAATAGAGGCAAAAGCAGAAATAGAACTTACCCTAATTTTCAAAAATGGTGAATATATCTTCTTTAAAAATCTTTCTTAAAAAAAAATCATGAAAATCGGGAATTTTTTCGACCCCTAATGGTGGATATCTCCCTCTATGAGTTGCAACATCAAGCAACAATTTGAGCTACTGCGAGGCAAGATTATGAAGACGTGAAAAAAAGTGGTAAGATTATTCTCCTCTTTGAGGTTGTGGTGCCCAAATTGTCTCCACCAAATGTCTCGAAGAGAAATTTATGATCGACTCGATGTTGTGTGTGGTCGCAATAGCAATATGTCCCGCAATCATTCCTGGGAACATCAAATCTCTCTGGCGGAGAACTGTAGATAGAGACGAAGGAAATAAGCATTTATCATTAGGACCGAAACTGACCTGTCGAACGAATTTCCTTACTGGGAAACAATGCCTACGTGAGAGCGAATGTCTGTCGAGAATGGTCGCGTTCAAACATCAATGCGGCTTGAACAATCAAACGCAGAATCGAAGGAGCTTTACGAGCGAGCGGTGGTCGGAGAAACAGATCGGAGAGTACATTAGGTGCCTGGGGAAATCCCACGGGGATGAAAAGGACAAGAGAGGGGTACTCTCTTGTCGATAAAAAAGAAATAGCTGGGATTGAGGATGGTACTCATCAGCTTCGCTTTTATTGGGATGATAGTGTTGAGGAAAGACCAACATTTTTTCGTATACTCGCAAAAATGACGTAGAAAAATCGGAAATTCTCAGATATTTTAAAAGTGTGGTGAAATTTATCACTGTCTTTTATCACGAAATATTTTGCATAGAATCAATACTTTATTAATTGCGGCTTCTGTTCATGTGCATAATCATCGATTGACATAGCCTGAATTTTCATTTTGTCAAAAAACGGGGAATTTTGTTCTAAGGCGGGACACCACGGCGACGGGTAAAAAAAAAATGATTTTTTTGCATTTTCTCAAAGTATACATATCCAGGAATATGGAAAAAAATGTCAAGTTAAAATATTGAAAATTGGCCCTGGCTATAATTATCCGCTCTACAATTTTGAAAAAGCCGAAATTTCTATTAATGCAGTAGCTATCGTTGCACGCAGCCGTTTATTTTTGTTTTGACATTTACAATTAGTATTTTTTAAGCCGCCGAAAATAAGTAAAAATTTCGTCAAAATTACTCTTTATATTTATCATCTGTCACTTTGTGAACATTTATTTTTCTTAAAACACCTACCTACAACGAAAACTACATTTATATAGAATATTTTAAAAAATATTTTTATTTCTCAGACCAACCATTGTTAGGTTATCGATCCGGCCGGTTGGACCACACTTTTATACAGAGGCTCTTTTATACCTCAATAATAGTGTTGACTAATTTTTTTTTTTTGATATCTAAATTCACACGAAATAAGTTCAACGTATGCTTAATAAGATACCTTTTTCCAAATCCCAAACAAACAATACAGTAGACAAAAAAATTGAAAAAACGACGTTTTTTCGTTCCGTCACAGTGGTGTCCTCTCTTAAGGCCATGTGCCACACGCCAGAAAATTTCGACGCGGCCTCTCATTACGTCGGTAGCGCAGATCTCGTAGTTTTTAGCTACGAGTCGCTACCGACGGACAGCGCAGCGATCGCGAATTCGGTCTCGATGCTTCGCACTGAGACGAAGAGTCGAAGCCAAATAGACGGCGATCGCTGAGCGCGCGCGTGTGTGTGTGTGTGTGTGTTTGCTACGCCGCGGCAACCGCGTGGAGAAAGAACGAATACATTCTCGCACGCCGTTCGGTCGTACGCAAGCACCTTACGTCTATGTGTGTATCACACAATTCATACAACTATGCGTAGCGACTATGGTACGCTTGTATTGGAAGCATGCGCTCGCTCGGCAGGAGAGCGGGGTGAAACTTTGTTGCATTTTACTTTGTATATGCAGCCATCGAATCGATTTTTTTTCGACGATGGCCACAACCAAAAGAGTCAGGCATTTTCCCATACTTATTTATATCATTTAAACAAATAAGCTCGAGCACAATTTGTAACATCGATGCCGCTTATCGTTAACGATATCGATCTCTGCCAAAATTTCGAGCGACCGAAATTGCTCGAAACTCACTCTACAAAAGAGTGGTAAAATTGTACAATGCTTATTATTTAAAGAAATGCGTTCAGCATTTTTATCTCTGCCAGGGTTCATATTTGGCAGCATTTTTGCTGGTCAGCTTCTTGAACAATCAAGATCGCTAGCCTCGCTCTATGGAAGAGCGGTGAAATTTTGCGATCGCGCATTGTTTAAACAAATGCCCTCGAATCGATTTTTTTGTCGACGGCGGTCATCGGTGGAAATTTCTTTATGGTTGAACTTTCTAGCAAACGGGGTTTGCTAGAAACTCGTATGGTGGAAGGGTGCTAGCATTTTCCCATTCTTTTTTAATTAATTTAAACAAATAAGCTCAAAGACTATTTGGCATCTCGATGTCGCTCATCGTCGACAAATTCGATCTCTGCTAATATCTCGAGTCACGACCGAGATCGCTCGAGACTCACTCTACAAAAGAGTTGTAAAATTTTACAATGCTCTTTGTTTAAACAATTACGATCGGCATTTTTTTCTCTGCCATGGCTTATCTTCGGCAGGTTGTCTGCGGCCGACCAAATTCGCGAGCGAACGAGATCGACCGGGTCTCACTCTGCGAAAGAGTGGTAACATTTTATTATTACTAAATTATTTCTAATTATGCTAAAAAAAAATCGTTTAGCATTTTTTCTCTCTGCCGGAATTCATCTTCGGCAGGTTTCCCCAACGATCGAATTTTCTAGCAATGACGATCGGAGAAGTCTCGCTCTACAGAAGAGCGGTAAAATTTTACAATCGCAAATTGTTTAGAGGTCATCGGTGTAAAATTTTCGAAAAATCGTTTTGTTGGAAGCACTTTTCAAAAATCCTTGGAAACTTAAAAAATGTTACAATGCTCTTTGTTTAAACAATTGCGATCGGCATTTTTTTCTCTGCCACGGCTTATCTTCGGCAGGTTGTCTGCGGCCGACCAAATTCGCGAGCGAACGAGATCGACCGCGTCTCACTCTGCGAAAGAGTTGTAACATTTCATTATTACTAAATTATTTCTAATTATGCTAAAAAAAATCGTTTAGCATTTTTTCTCTCTGCCGGAATTCACTTCGGCAGGTTTCTCCAAAGATCGAATTTTCTAGCAATGACGATCGGAGAAGTCTCGCTCTACAGAAGAGCGGTAAAATTTTACAATCGCAAATTGTTTAGAGGTCATCGGTGTAAAATTTTCGAAAAATCGTTTTGTTGGAAGCACTTCAAAAAAAATCCTTGGAAACTTAAAAAATTTTACAATGCTCTTTGTTTAAACAATTGCGATCGGCATTTTTTCTCTGCCACGGCTTATCTTCGACAGGCTGTCTGCGGCCGACCAAATTCGCGAGCGAACGAGATCGACCGGGTCTCACTCCGCGAAAGAGTGGTAAAATTTTATTATTACTAAATTATTACTAATTACGCTAAAAAAATCGTTTAGCATGTTTTCTCTCTGCCGGAATTCATCTTCGGCAGGTTTCTCCAAAGATCGAATTTTCTAGCAATGACGATCGGAGAAGTCTCGCTCTACAGAAGAGCGGTAAAATATTACTATCGCGAATTGTTTAGAGGTCATCGGTGTAAAATTTTTGAAAAATCGTTTTGTTGGAAGCACTTTAAAAAAATCCTTGGAAACTTAAAAAAATTTACAATGATCTTTGTTTAAACAATTGCGATCGGCATTTTTTTCTCTGCCGCGGCTTATCTTCGATAGGCTGTCTGCGGCCGACCAAATTCGCGAGCGAACGAGATCGACCGGGTCTCACTCCGCGAAAGAGTGGTAAAATTTTATTATTACTAAATTATTACTAATTACGATAAAACAAATTCGTTTAGCATGTTTTCTCTCTGCCGGAATTCATCTTCGGCAGGTTTCTCCAAAGATCGAATTTTCTAGCAATGACGATCGGAAAAGTCTCGCTCTACAGAAGAGCGGTAAAATTTTACTATCGCGAATTGTTTAGAGGTCATCGGTGTAAAATTTTCGAAAAATCGTTTTGTTGGAAGCACTTTAAAAAAATCCTTGGAAACTTAAACAATTTTACAATGCTCTTTGTTTAAACAATTGCGATCGGCATTTTTTTCTCTGCCATGGCTTATCTTCGGCAGGTTGTCTGCGGCCGACCAAATTCGCGAGCGAATGAGATCGACCGGGTCTCACTCTGCGAAAGAGTGGTAAAATTTTATTATTACTAAATTATTACTAATTATGCAAAAAAAAAATACGTTTTGCATATTTCCTCTGCCGGAATTCATCTTCGGCAGGTTTCTCCAAGGATCGAATTTTCTAGCAATGACGATCGGAGAAGTCTCCCTCTACAGAAGAGCCGTAAAATTTTACTATCGCGAATTGTTTAGAGGTCATCGGTGTAAAATTTTCACAAAATCGTTTTGTTTGAAACACTTTTAAGAAATCCTTGGAACCTTAAAAAATATGATGCATATTCCTTTGTAGCTGAAAAAAAAAACCATTATAAAGTGGTTTTGGACCTATTTTTTAAGGAAGTCTCCGCCGCTGAAAACCGTCTTTGGCGATGTCTCATGCCGGTAGGCGCAGTTCTCAACTCTTGTAAACCTATTGTGGGAACGAAATGACCGACTAAAAATAGTTTTATTTTCGACCAATAGGTGGCATTAGGGGGCGTCCATTAATTACGTGAGGCGTTTAGGGGAGGGAGGGGGGGGGGTCGAGCGAAATCTCACCCAATCTCACGTGGAGGAGAGGGGGGCTTCGGCAAATATCACGTACTTTTAGTAATTTTAGTAATTTTAGTAATCATATAATTTTTATCACGTAGGGAGAGTCTCCCTACTACTTTACATGGTGGAGTAAATGGTACTACAACCGCAGTTACTTCTACTACAATTTATTTTCCATGAACGTATGCATTTTGAAAAATTTCACGTGAGATTAGGGGAGGGGGGAGGGGGTCGAGCAAAATCTCACGACATCTCACCAGGGGAAGAGGGGGGGAGGGGGGGTCGAAAATCGCCAAAATCACCTCACGTAATTAGTGGATGCCCCCTTAGATTACGGGAAAAAAAAACTTGTTCAGCTGTAGCGTCTTTGAAACCGTTGGCTTCAAACACGTTTTTTTCGAAACCATGTTTTTGATATCGGGACGGAGCAAAACTCAAACAATGTTCGACCAATCGACTTGAAATTTTAACTGTAGTTTCTTAGATTGCTCTAACAGTCAAGGACGAGCGCTTTTTTTCGATTGACTGAAAATTGTCAAAAATATATCACTTTTTATACCCAACCCCAAAAAATTAAAGAAACAAAAAATTTCTTCACTTTTTAAAGTGTTTTTTGAAAGGCTGTATCAATGTTAAAAATAGTCGTATCAAGATGAAAAAGAAAAACATTATTAAGCTTCAAGTCTATAGTTTGAGATCTTTTGGCAAAATAATTTTGTGAGCTACGGTTATCGCGCAATCATAAGAGTAGCGAGAAAATTATTTTTCCAATTTTATTTTTCAAGGGATTTTTTACAGTCAAATCAATGCATAGGTCCGTTAGCTTGTTTATTCAGTTCCAATTTGGTTTTTTTGTGGTCTCTCTACGTCAACTTTTTGCTGAGATATCCGACTTGTAATAAAAAATGTTCCTTTTGTGTTTGATCAATGATATCACAGCAACCAATGATCGCACAGGAAATTATTGGGCAGCCTTAAGAAAGTTGAATCAACTTCGTACAAGACGCTTTCGTTGATTTTTGAGAAAAAAAAAATTATTTTTCACCATTAACAATAGTTTGAAAAATAGGACAAAAAATGACCTTTTATGGTTTTTTAGTAAATCTACTACTCCATTACAAATATTGGTAGAAAGACTAATGTCACCACGTTTATTTTTCAGCTTAATGTACCCCCAATAGCCGTGTAAATTTTCAAATTGATCCACCGACCCGTTTTTCCGGACCGATCGATCAAATTTTTACAAAAGAATTAAAGGATCAAGTGTTCCTAAACATCGTGTAATCATGATCAAAATGAAAACACCCATTTTTTCGACTATTTTTAGAACTTTGCAGTAATTGCTTGTTAAATTTAAGAAAAAAAATTGAAAAATTAAAAAAAAATTCTAATCTGTTTAAATTTGTAACATTTTTCAGGAAACAATGGTGACTCGTTGTTGCCACGCTTCGGCTTTGGCGCACCATAATTTCACTCATCTTTAATTGCATTGATTAAAAGTTGATACCCCTAAGCGGTATTCACTAGTCGATCTGAGAACTTGTATGCCATTAAATCAATATTTTCTGCGAAGGTTATTAGGGATACAAAAAACACTTTTTTTCAAAAATGATCTCTCGTTTAGAAGGAAAAACCAATGAACAATTTTTTTCAAAAACTAATCTTTTTTTGGTCAATTTTTTCTACGTTTTGGTAAACAAAATTAATCTAATGTTTTTGTAAACTCTCATTTTTTTTCAATTTTTTATCATGCCTAGTTTTGAAAAAAAGATTTTTTTCCATAACCCTAATAACCTTCGTAGAAAATATTGAGAATTAATTGCATAAATGTTCTCAGATCGACTATTAAATACAGCTTGGGAGTATCAATTTTAATTGATGCAATTAAAGACGAGTGAAATTAAAGAGCGCAAAGGGCGAATCGTGTAAAAAATGAGTCAGTATTGTTTCCTGAAATATTTTACAAATTAAAACAAAATGTCCATCTCTCGATTTTTTTTCTTATATTTAACAAGCAACTAGTGCCAAGTTGTGAAAAAAGTCGAAGAAAATTAGTATTTTTATTTTGATGATGATTACAAGATGTTTAGGAATAATACACTTGTTCCTTTAATTGTTTTGTAACACTTCGATTGACTTTTGATGGAAAACGGTTCGATGAATCAATTTGCAGACTAACAGGGGTATTGGGGGTCACATTAGTCTTTGCATCAATATTTGTAACGTAGTGGTAGATTTACTGAAAATCCAGAAAAAGTCATTTTTTGTCCTTTACCAAATAACGGTTAAGGGTGAAAAAAATCACAAAAACCAACGGGAGGGGCTGGCAAGAAATTCATTCGACTTTTCAAAGCTGCCCTCTAATTCCCGTTGCGATAATTGGTTGCTGAGATATCGATAATCAAAGACAAAAGGATCTTTTTTCATTCGAAGTCGGATATCTCAGCAAAAAAATTGACGTAGAGAGATAACCAAATTAAAGCTGTATAAACAAGCTAACTGACCTATACATTGAGTTAACTGAAACAAAATTCCTTAGTCCGATGACCCCTGAAAAAAAAAACAAATTTAGAATTTTTTCTCCCGGTATTTCTTATGATTGCGCGATAGCCGTAGATCACAATTTTTTTGCCGAAAGAACTCGAAACTATGATCTTGAAGCTTCAAAAGGCTTTTTTCATCTCGATGCGACAATTTTTCACATAGACACAGCGCATAAATCAAACCAATCAAACAGACCTAAACAAACCCTAAAAAATGAAGAAATTTTGTTCCTGCAATTTTTGGAGTCGTATATTAAAAATTATGGTTAAAAAAACGAACTTTTTTTTAACTCGTCTCTTTTCTTTAATTATTTTAAAGTTTCCCCTCATTTAACTGCTAAAACTAACGTAATAAACGAAAATATTTGACTCTTAGTTCCACGATTAAATTGACGATAGTTTACTGCGTTCCATGGAGAGGGTATGAGGTTGAAGTTTGCAACGTTGGAACGCAATAAAAATTAAAATTTGTTAAGTCCTTTTTTATATTTCGGCAACCTTTGCTTACAATAATCCTCCAACCATTTTTCAAGATTGTTGAAAAAAATCGTCACCGTGTACTCCCATCTAAGGGGTCACACCACTGTAGAATTTAAAAAAAATTGTTTTTTTTTTACTTGACTTAAACGATGCTTTGAACCAACTATAATAAGGGGAAAGAGTTTGGTACCTGTAAAACAAGATCCGCAGGCCCGTATGGGTCTGCGGTGGCAGTGGCTGGCCCGTGTGCGAGACATCGACCGTTTTTCTCGAAACACAATTTTCAAAACGGCACGCAGCATAGCTCCAACAATTTTCATCATTTTCACTCTCAATTTTGGGTACATGTTTAAAATAACATTCCGAAGAGAAATAAGTACGGGCTTTTGTATGAGTTAGTTATAACATTAGTTATTACCGAATGATTGTCCTTTTTTTCTGTCGAAAATTAAGTTTTTAGTTTAATGCTTGCCGATTACACAAAAATTAATATTTTCACAATTCTCTACGTATTTCTCTAGCTATACTCGTGTAAATTAATAGATTTTTTAAAATTTTATTCTAAAATCAAATTTGCGTCAGCTATACTGCGTGCCGCAGAGCGTCTCAAATTCAACATGCCTCGCCAGAATGGCTCCAGCGTCACCTTTTGGCATAATTTTTTAATGTAAATTTCATTTTGTTCACTTGAAAGATATGGCTAATAACATCCTTGAATATTAATATTCTCTTATTCCTCCTTCTACAAAAAAAACTCTACTCTTATGGTAAAACGAGCGTGCGCTCTTGATTTCTATCGATTTTGTTCAAATTTAAACCAGACATTGTTCATATTATTATGCAAGTTTGAGTGAAATTTCAGAACAGTTGACTATTTAGATTGGGAGATAATGGATTTTTGAATTGCAACTTTTAACACTGCAGGGTCTGCATAGGCCGAAAGTCAGGTCACATAATTCGGCGTACCATTCTATTGTGTTTATGGATTTTGAAAAAAAAAAATATGATTATATAACAAACTAGTTAGGGAACGAGTGGAAAAGTTTGAATTGTCTTCACTATTCAGTTTTTCTAAAGACGTTCAGTAACGACAGAATAACTCTCGGTAAAAAACATTTATCCCCTATAATAAGAAGACATTATGCAACACCGCAGAACAGCATTGTTCAATATTTCGATAAAAAAGATAATTATTGTGTTCCTAAAGTTAAACACGTTTAACGTGAAGAAAAAGATTTGCGTTCTAAACATTAATATTTCATATTGTTTATGTTATTGCATTGTGTCTTCTCATAGAGGACAAATATTTTTCATGGAAAATTACTCTGTCTAAATTTCAATACAGACCCTAGAGTGTTAAAAGTTACAATTTAAAAATCCATTATCTCCGAATCTAAATAGTCGACTGACCTGCCATTTCACTGAAACATGCATAATGATACGAATAATGTCTGGTTAAAATTTGAACAAAATCTATAAAAATCGAGAGTGCACGCTTGTTCTACCTTAACGCGTTCAACCATTGACCATTCAATTCTGTTGCCCTGGAGGTTTGGACCCGTCGACTCTGAGTATGAGATGATGGTAGCCGTAAACATTGAGATGCAAGAAGGACGTTGCGTCCTCGCCCTTTGTTTTGAAACGTACATACGTAAGCGAAAGACCTTGCATAGATTGGTGGTGCCATCCATGGTGAGATATTGTTTCTGAGCGAAGCCGAAGGGTTCAACAAGTTCCTTGAGGTCAGCCTCGCTGGTGCTCTCGCAGAGATTGGAGACAGCGGTGATATCCGGGCGGATACTGGGACTATATACTGTGGCCGCAACAATTGATGCGGTTTCTCATCCTCGGCAGTACGTACTTGCTGCCTTGGATAAATCCAATGGTTCATCTAGATGGTAAATCGATGCTACATTAGTTCTGTTTTCTACATGATAGCCCAGGTACCGTACCTACCATGTGTATGCGTACGTTATCGGTACCAGTTTAGTATGGTGAGGATACGGAACCGGTATATTTTACTATTGCACAGTGTACCAGTACTATGCTAGTAACACATACATTTGCGTGTAGTGGTGTACTACCGTACAGGTTCACCGAGGGTCTTCTATCTTTGTACATCATACCAATAGTACTCTCGGTCATCAGGGTGAAGCTATCGAGGAATCGCCAAAGGTCCACAAATAATCCGTGTTTGAAACGTGACAGTTTTGCGTTCGTAGGCAAAGGGTGTTGAACTTTCGTGCATAATTTTGGTCGCACACTGATCAGGAAATCGAGGATTTCGAGGGGTAATGGAAATGGCTACGGATCATCGAAAAATATGCTATCTGCGATTTTTTCACGAATAAATACCGAGGTATTTCTGCGAAGAGCAAATAAGCTTGAGTTTTTTGCACCGGAGCCGTTGGCTGTTTGACACATCGGCGAGCGAGAAAACAATGCGAGGGAAGATCGTGGCAAATTGCAAAGAACGTAAATTGAGGTTATAGCACGTACGTACCTTGACTTCCGGTGTTTTCTCCTTCGACTTCTCGCTGTCACTGTGTTTCTCGATCTTCTTCATGTAATCGGCCGCGGCGGTTTTCTCGTAGATTATTTCTTTGTCGTCGGTGGTGTGCCGGCGTCTTGATGCGTTCTTCACAGCAAAAAAAACTCACCAAAACGCGACGAAAACAAACTTCACTCGATCACACACACTATTTACATTCTATCACACACATCGTATGAAATATATTTCGAACGAATGTTCGAGGTTATGGCCGGAGGTTATGGCTCCGCCTTTCGACCTGTCAAAAAATAAATTGTTCCGGGAGGAGGCGAGCGCGGTCGGTAAACACAGGACGAAGCGAGCTGCGCGCCGCCAGTGAGAAAACGGATGCACTGAACGCTCGCTCCGGTACCTGATATTTTGAGCTTTGTTGGTACATTTTTGCTAAATTGATGTAAAAATTTCAAAATGCTTTTTCTCCGCCATTTGTTCATGAAAACAGGTGAAACGAAGCTCAAAATGTGTGCTCTTTCACTGTCGAGAGCATGATTCGCGCCAAATTAACGAAAATGCGATGCAATGGTTAATAATTCACAGTTTTTCGCATGGTAACCACAAACTGCAAATTTTTTTTCGAAATTTTGGAAAATTTCGCGAATCATGCTCTCGGAGCAAGCGCCCTGCATGCACACAACAAATTTCATTCCAATTGGTTGATCCGTTCGGGAGAAATCCCATTTCAAAATTTCGATGCGGTCGGTGGCATGTGGCACATGGCCTTAAGGGGCTATACCAGTGTCATTTTTAAAAAATCGATTTTTTTTTGCCTTTTCCGACAGTTTATACTTTCAAGAATATCCTGTAATTAGTCGTTTTTATGGTAAATATCATTTTATCTTTCAAAAATTGATAGTTGAATCTTTAAAGGCATTTTTCTCGAAATGAGATTTTTCAAATTTGCTGACATTGTAACTTAAAGAGCAATAATCCGATTGACTTGAAATTTGAACTGAGTACTCTTAAATATCTTTACTCTACAATGACGTAAGATATTTTTGATTGGATGAAAATTGACGATCTGACATTGAAAAAACGACCATTTTATAGGCAAGAAAACAGACTTTTTTCATAACCACGCCTTTTTGTTAAATTTTGACACTTTTTTGGCGCCTCCGAAGGCAGCGCATAAGTCGCTTGGAACTCGATATTTTTCTATGAAAAATTATGTAATATAGGTCAAATATAACCAAATATATTTTTAATTTTCCGAAACATTTAATTGAGTACTTTTCTTCCAAAAAATTCCCGATAATCACCCAAATTTTCAGCGTTCACACTGGTATAGCCCCAGTGGTATTTTAAGTATAGTACTTGGCTACTTTTTTTCAAAATTCAGAATGCGGAGTACGTAGAAGTAAACGAAGCTTTAGTGTACGGCTGAACTCACTGCAGTACTAACTTATTGACTAGATGAAGAGATGCGGTGCTCGCATTCAGCGATTGCTCAGCAACATTGAACTTTTTACAGCATTACTTTAGCGCCGGCCAAAGTGCAGCGGAGATGCCGAGACGTGCCAAGGGATGCAAATCGAATTCGACGACCCTCACGTCTTGTGTCTGATCATGTTTATGGAGATTTTCGTTAAAAAAAAACTTACTTTGTTTTTATCTTCCACATTTCATTGGTGAACGTATAATACTAAAAAGTGTAATTAATCATTGCATTCAGGGATGTCTGTCAGGTGATTATGCTTACGATTGCCATGGTTTTCCAATATTAATTGTGAAATAACTTCATCTTTAAAAAAACCCCATAAAAATCTTGCGAGCTCCTTGATATAAATGACGCACGAAATTTTAAGGGGGTATTTCTTTTTGGAAACTTCAAAAAATCGTTTCTTTTGCATATTGTTATGGCGGGAGCTTTTAAGAATATTTTAAGACCAACGGGACTCTGAAATTCTAAGCACTGAGGAGGTTACACCTACTTTAACGTATGAATGGTGTAAAGTTAAGGGGTTACGTGGGTTTGAAAATTTCAAAAAATACATTTTTTTATTTTATTTTCTAATGGCACAATATGTCTCGAATATTCTCCCAAAGTTTTGAGTCAATCGGAGTAAAAGTCTAGAATAGAGAGCCTTTGGGAGTTCCCCCCGTTGGGAAAGACCAGCCGAGAGCGACGCAAGTAATCGCTTTTTTCTAAGAACACTATTTTTTGAGGTCGGTGGACACGATTTCTCAAAAACTAATGCACCGATCTTATTGAAGTTTTGCACACTTCTTCAATATAGCATTGACTAGTGATTGAACGAAGGTTTTTTTTCGATTGCAACAAATTTTACAAGGCTATACGTAGTGGAAATTGTACAAAAAATTGAACTACTTCGCACACAACTCTGGCAAAAATTCAAATTGCAATTTTTTAAAAATCCTCCGTTCAATCACGAGCTATACTTATCCACTAACAGAAAAAAATTGGTTTTTCAATTTCAGATAAAGCTATCGTGAGTGATCCTGACCACCACGAGGACACTTTTTTTAGGGGTCTCCGGAAACCAGGTCCTACCGGCTGAATTTTCCAAATATTTGAATGACATTTTTTTTAAATACTGTTGAAATGTTGCTCTTTTGTGTGCTTAACATTTTGAATAAAATAATTCATATATTATATTTTTTTAATAGAGACAATATGCTTGTTTGGCTTCGAAACGCACGTAACCCCTTAAGGATGATTTGCGTGTAACGAAAGCGGACATCAAAGTACAAGAACACTTAAAGAGGCCCGAACTGCCCGCAGATTGCATAGATTACACTTATATGATTACATGTAAGGACACTTATCTGGTGCCGGAATTGCTCATTAGCGGTAAGACGACAATATTTCGCAAGATCGTGTAAAATGTGTACCAAAACTTTGAACGCGATTATCTCGAACCTACAAATCTTGACACGGCGGGATTGATAACTTGAGTAATTTTCACACTATTGATTTGAATTTGCACAGTTCGCGTTTAAACAGTAGTAATTTTCGGTTCACGATCGCATTTTTTAATTGGATGAACCATTTGTTGATAACAATGACTTCAGCATGGTGTTTTTCAAGAGAAAAATGAGGTTTTCTTTGGAGAAGCTGCCATTTTTCGTATTTTTCGAAATTTCGAAAAGTGGATCGTGAACCCATAGCTAGTTGGATATATTTATCCCAACCAATGTGTTACTAGAAACAAATGCGCATCGTTCTGACCCTTCAGAGTGGGCTTCCAGAGAGGGACACCCCGTTAAGGCCTTAGGCCACTCTAGAGGCCGAAAAAACAGGTTTTTGGGGATTTTTTTCCGAAAAACTACAAAATAAATCGAGATTACAAAAAGGGTGCTTATCATACATATCAGTGACTGTATACAATAATTTTTTTGAAGCGATGAATTTCAAAATGGCGGCTGTGCAGCGTTTATCTCAAAACTGCATTTTTTTAAGTTGGCCGGAAACATAACTCAGAAAATATTCAATCGATTCACTTGGAATGTTGAATATATCTTGAAAAATACATTGTCTATGGAAGTACGTAGGATTTTTTTTTATATTGCATAGTTCATTTGTTATTAACAATTATCTGACGATTTTTTAGGTAAATTTTTCACTTTCCACTTTAGAAGTGCGCCATTTGGCCAAAAATCAATATATCGAAAAATCCCACGTACTTCTATAGCAGTTATTATATATATTCGAAAAAAATGCATTGGCTCATTACAATTAAAAAATTACAGGCGCTGCTTGTCCGGCCGTGGACCCAGGTAAAACGGAGACGTCATCGCAAAACCGCTGCACAGCCGCCATTTTGGAATGAATCGCTTAAAAAAATCATTGTATACAGTCACTGATATGTATGATAAACACCCTTTTTTGTAATCTCGATTTATTTTGTCGTTTTTCTGGAAAAAAATCCCCAAAAAGCCTATTTTTTCGGCCTCTAGAGTGGCCTAACCCCTTAAGGGAAATAACACTGAACAGTGAATTACCTCAAACATCATAACTCTCCCATTTTGGATAAAGTACTTTGAGGATAATTTAAGGATTCTTTCATTTGGCCAGCACTGTGAGAGTTCCGAAGAAAAATATGGTGAATTATTTATCAAAATTTATCCAGATCGTTCTTGATCTGGGTTTGTTCAGGTTGAGCGGGCCTCCTCGGGACCCGAAACACACATCCATTTCCTCAGTTAGTTAGCGATAACACAACTTGCGAAAATAAAACGAGTGGTGTATAAATTGGGTAAAAAAAGAAACGATTGAAGATACCTTCAGATAAACCTTGCTGGCTTTTTTGGCAGAGTTCGATGATTGTGGCGGCAGAGGTTGTACGTAATAGGGCTGTGACGTCGTGGTGGTTGTCGTCGTTGGAATAACTCTCTGCCTCGTCGAGGATGGACTTCTACCCTCGCCGATTCGTACACCCGAATTGCCTCTTCCCGTGCCAGTGCCACGGGAATTCGCACCAGCACCGATCTTGATACTGCTCTCCCCTCTTATCACTCCGCTGCTGCCGCGAAAATTTTCATAACCACGAGCGACGAGTATCAGACACGATAGAGCCACCAGAGGCGAAAATATCGGTCGCATTTTGCTGGTGTATTATCAGCGCGTATTTTTATCACTTTTTTCACCAATACTTCTTATTTTTATCACCACCGGATTTCTTTTTTTTTTTATCAATACTGACTCGCAAGCATCACTTGTTTAATTTTCTCTCAAATATTCATTATTTTCAAAATGCTACGCATTTTTTAATTTTTCGTTTTACGCTTGATCTGGCAAATAAAAAAAATCTTTTCCCTCGATTCTCAGCCTCCATTTTCTTGATTCTGATATCTATCTACCCCCTACATCTCCCACTTGACTTCGAGTCTCCGACCTCCGTCGGCACTTCTCTCCAAGCTCTTGAAGTTCCAGTCGGATTTCATATTCCCGTCGATCCTTCGCAAGATCCTAGAATCCCGCTTGTCGTTTTTTTGCCGGTATTTTTTTCCAGACCATGTACTATTGATCTCAACATCACAGTTTTACTTCCTCCCCAATGAATTTTTTCGGTGTCCACTTTTCTTGCTTCTCATTTTTACGTTGATTAATTAACGAATGATTATTTTTGGAGGAACAATATCGAGATAGAGCCCCGCTTTTGGAACCTTTTTTAACCCTGCTCTGTTTTAAGAATTTGATACGCTTTTTCGATGTTTTTATCGCGTTATCTTGCTATTCCTGGACCCACTCAAAATATTAATGCGTTCTAATTCACATTGCGTGTATTTATTTTCGTGCGTCCCGTCGCCAAGACTATCTGAAACAAGAAAAATAAACCAATTATAAATATGAGTAGGAATACGTATACTGGTGATCCCTTCATTTGCACCTTCTCTGCACTAGTCACTCAGAGTAATTGCATTTTCCCAACAGACGGCATTTCTCTTAATACTTATTATATCAGCAAAATTATCACCATGTCGGTTCCGTTTGACAGTTTAGCTTACTCGTAGTATGTTGTGCAGGTGCACCTCCACAGTCGTATGGGGTAGCAACTCTGTATTCAAAGAAAATCGACTTCGTTAAGCCTGTATCGCATTGACGTAGTTAGGCAATCTGCACCAACGGGCTTCGACACTTCCGCAAGTCTCGAGATACCTGTAGCTCGCGAAAGCTCCACTAAATTAAACCGGAAATTTACGGCGTACTAGAAACCGTATTTCTCGGAATTCACTGTGTGCTGATGGTAAATTAGTCGACCCTGCGGAATTAGATAATTGAAACTGAAAATGACTTTCCTTGTGATTTCGTTGTTCTTAGTGCAGCGGCTTAAGGCATTCCTTTCACGAACCCGAATATTTAACAATTAACTGATTTTCGTCTTTTTTTAAGTGAAAATACATCCCAGTATACTGGTGAAAGTTCAAGCCAAGTTGCCGAAGTTTTAACAACAAATTACGATTCTAAAAATCGTGTAATGTATGCGGAACTTTATGGAAATAACGTTTCTGTCTAATAATCTATACATTCAATAACTCTAGATGTCATATATAAACTGCACTACGCGTGTAAACAATTCCAAAGGTTCCGTAAGGACAAAAACATGGGGGTCGCCGAATGTTTAAATAAAATATTACGGAATAAATAAATAAATATCTGCAAAGTAACTTGGAAATAAATAACTTGGAAAAACGTGATTAGCAGAAGAATTTTCGTAGCCACGACTTTTCAAGAGAAAATGTAAAAACGTCTGACAAGGAGAGTGGCCGAAAAAAATAGGCTGTTTGTGGATTTTTTTAGAAAAACTACAAAATAAATCGAGACTACAAAAAAGGGCGTTTATCGTAAATATCAGTGACTGTATACAATAATTTTTTTGAAGCGATTAATTTCAAAATACCGGCTGTGCAGCGTTTATCTCAAAACTGCGTTTTTTAAGTTGGCCAGAAACACAACTCAGATCATTTTCAACCGATTCACTTGAAATGTTGAAAATATCTTGAAAAATACATTGCCTATGAAAGTACGTAGAATTTTTCTCAAATATCGCATAGCTCATTTGTCATTAACAATTATCTGACGATTTTTTAGGCAAATTTTTCACTTTCCAAAAATTGGCCTAAAAAATCGTCAGATAACTGTCTGACTGAAATTTTCTGAAAAAAAAATCCCCCAAAAGTCTATTTTTTCGGCCTCTAGAGTGACCTAACCCCTTAAGTGTCCACCCCCGATTTTGTTGAAACTCATATATGTGAAATGAAAATGAAATCATGACAATGAAAAATCCACAATAGAAAAATCGAGAAAAAAATTAATTAAGGGTTGATACGCCTTTCTTTGAGGGGTCGTTTCACATTTATTAGTTTTTAATGCTTCACCACATATATGAGTTTCCACAAAATCGAATGCGGACACGTAAGTGTTGTTCCTTATAAATCTTCTAAATTTGCGAAAAAAAATTCATTCCAGTGTATCGTTGGATAGAATAGTTAATTGTTACTTTTTTTTAATTAAGCGCCACTGTAATTTACCGATGACTCAGAAGGGCACTGCTTATGCCCCCAAAGAATACGGCCCTGTGCGAAAGGAATACCTTAATACAGATCTCTTATTAATTAGAACTTTCGGGCGACAGGGAAGGGTCTGAAGCTTTTCGCATCAGTTTCCCGTCCTGAGCAATGTCAGAAGGAAGTCTTTAGAAAAATGTTGACTAGGGTGGCATAAATTGAGGCTCTATTTTTTTTCTTTTTCTCACCATCTAGTTATTTTCTTTAAAGAAAAAAAATTGTCACGAAACCTGAGAGCGGTCAACAAATATTTAGAGGTTGCTCAAGCTCCCAAAAATTCAAATTTTCATTCAAACATGAATTTTTTTTTCGTCCACTTTTCACCCATGAATTTTACGCTGTATAATTTTTAAATTAACCTCGCGAAAGCTCTAGCCGGCCAATGAATATTTAGTCGTCGCTCAAGAGCTTCGAAAGTTTCAATTTTCGCCGATTTTGTTCACTCTTCTCACTCATATATTTGACGCTTTGTAACATTTTTAAAACAATTCATCTTTTTTTTCTTTAGAGCCAGATTTTTCAGATCAACCTCACCCTTGTAACCCAGGAATTATAATATTTGCTCTCATAAAATCATTCTTAAAAGCTCCTGTCCGTAAACGAAATTATAGGTCCTTTTATTCGTAAAACTGATATGGCAGCTGTTTGCCGCGCATCGTAATGCGTCTCATAGTTGGTCTCGTTAGTCAAACTGCGGACCAATCGTAGGTGTACTCTGTGACGAGCGACGCCATAATACAATAATACATAATAATACATAATTACACATATCGTTTAATTGGTGTTTGTTACAAATTATTATAATAAATTATTCAGAAAATGTAACACGTCGTTGTTTACTTTGTTTTTATGCTACAAGGAATTATAGGGCATGCGAGATTCATTTTTTGGCGGAAATTGTACATTTCAACAACCTTGAGCGACCACTAAATATTCATTGGCCGGCTAGAGCTTTCGCGAGGTTAATCAAAAAATTATGAAGCGTAAAACTCATGGGTGAAAAGTGGACGAAAAAAAAGATTTTTTAATGAAAATTTGAACTTTTGGGAGGCTTGAGCGACCTCTAAATATTTTTTTACCACTCGCAGCTTCGGCGACAATTTGTTTTTTCTTCAAAGAAGATGGTGAGTAAAAGGAAAAAAAATAGAGCTCAAATTTGTGTCATTCTAATGGTCACGCAAGTAAGGATTTCACCATCATGATATAGAATTCAAAACATAGAGAGAAAAATATTCAGAAATAAAATAAACGCGAAATTGTTACGGTTTCTACGATATATCATTCGCTTGTTCCGAGGAATCCACCACCAACGTTATCGTGCTTCGAATCCTTGGAACATTCTTGCCAATGCAATGTTAAAATAAATCGCCGATTGAATATCAATGGGACGCACGTGCGATGAAAAAGGATTGGAAAAGTGGGAAAAGCAAGGCAAAAAGTACACACGAACGAGAAAGAGAGGGAAAAAATGTGGTAGAAATAAAACTTGTGCCCGGTGGTCGAAGAGAGAACGGATCGTGAGCTTGCGGCTTACTTTCACTCCGTTATGAAATTTCTCGATATTGCTCGAGTCTCTGGATTTCCCGAGGCAACCTGAATAAATTGCCCGAACCAGAGACAAAGTTAGTATTTCGTGCGTTCGTAAAAAAAAAATTATTTTTCAGCCAAAAAGTTGTACGAGTGCAAAATCGTTCCCGCCTGGAAGACATCTATGAAAAGAAGGATTAAACATGACGAAGACTGATTTTGACATCACTTATAGCAGACGACTATTGATCAACGAGAATTTAGAAGCACGAAAAGTCAGGGTAAATTTTCTTTTACACGAGTATTCGCGCGTGTCATCAGTGCTAATGAAATGGTAAGTGGCGTCTGAATGACGCTGTCTGAGCCGATTACCTTTCGTAATAAAATCAACGTCTCGCTTAATGTACAGAGACGAAAAAAGAACTTTATTATGCAGGACTATTTGCTTCGACTAGCTCACTAAGTAAGCCACGATCGTATCTTGCGAATGACGTATCTTCGTGAGGTTTTAACTTTTTAACGCAGGAGACTAATGAGGCGTGATTAACGCAGTGGGCAACAAAAATCACACAAACGTATTGATGACATACAGCAATGATGAAGGTCTTGATTTACAATCAAATCGCTTTTTATCCGACGCTGCGGCTACCTTCCTGACGACTTCAATCAACAAGTCTCTTCCTTTCAATCCATTGTAAATTGAGGAACCAAGCTGTTCATTGGACTATGGAATAAAATAAATCACTGATCAACTACGATCGTAAAACTAGCGGCGAATCACCGGCTATTTGGAGATGACGAGTCTATAATCGCGAACGAGCAACTCAACGTCGAATTTTCTTCATCTCTTAGTCGAGTAAGAATTTCTAAAGTAAGCACTTTTTAGATATAAATACGCAAAATTGATCTCAGGGCAATTGGATGACGCTGAATCAAATGGCTATAATAATTTTGCAATCAACCCCCAAGAAAATGATTTAAAATATTTAAAAATCATTTAACCCGGAACCTAATAATTCTTTCGAAAAATATGTCAAACAAAAGTTGTTTAGGACATAAAAGTACGTAAAAAAGTATTGAACGTTCGTCATCGTATTTTCAAAAATGAGGGAGAAAAAGACGAATGAAAATTTGTTTGCAAGACAAAATCGCTTTGCAGCCGAAGCACCACTGGGAATGTGAGCGACGCAAGATACTCGTTGGAGCGCGTTGCGCGCATGCGTATATAGCCATAGCCGCATAGTGCGTGTCTTTCTGACAGTGATCCTCAACCAGTAATTTTGGCAATGTTCAGTCATCATTTTTGAATACTTGTACAATAAATAAAAATAAAAAAAATTAGTAGACAGTTAGATTAACTCTTACTAAAGCAATGTGTAACAAAAAAACACGAGACATTTACAAATTTGATATTTATTTTATTTTTCAAAACTTGGAGGCTCGCGCCCCCCAATTGAATGGTTTTTCGTTCTTTTCTCCCTTATTTTTGAAGATACGAAGATGAACGTTCAATACTTTTTTACGTACTTTTATGTCCCAAATAATTTTTGTTTGGCATATTTTTCGCTAAAATCATTAGGTTCCGGATTAAACGGTTTTTAAACATTTTTAAACATTTTGAAACATCTTCTAAGTGGTTGTTTGCAAAATTATTATCGCCATTCGATTCAGCGACATCCAATTACCCGTATATCAATGTTGCGTATTTATATCTAAAAAATGCTTACTTTCATGCTTATTGCCTGGACTATCTATAATTTGCATGTTCATCAACGTGTGTGTCCACGGAGTACTGAAATCAAATCAAACATGGCAAGGGAGATCTTCATAGCGTTGCAAAGCTTGGAGCTGTTGTTTGGAGAGATAATTGATGCGATTAATCAACTTAGAA
This sequence comes from Ophion slaviceki, assembly GCA_944452715.1. Taxonomy (NCBI): domain Eukaryota; kingdom Metazoa; phylum Arthropoda; class Insecta; order Hymenoptera; family Ichneumonidae; genus Ophion; species Ophion slaviceki. The sequence goes on along the minus strand of OX101785.1, from coordinate 16,706,654 downwards.
CGTGATCAACAAAAAAGCTTAAGTGGAAAAAGTTATTTCGTGGTGAACCTGACGCGGGACCATTCATCAGGGACTGCGAAAATTGGACGCATGCGGGATGTGATCAAAGGGACTGACGACAGGATATGTTCGTCAGCTCGCTCATCAATTCATTCATTTCTGTCCGTCATCACGACTCACCTCTCCGTCTCTACCTAACTCGATCTTTCACCAGACGCCTTCATGCTCATTTGAATGATGCAAAGCTTGAGTCCCTCAGGAGATTGCGATTAATCACATTAAGACCCCACGTAGACGAATCTAGTTAAGGTTCATTAGAAAGGACTGCCCGAATCCTTGGCGACTTGGCGATCGATATTGACCATGTCACAATTCATAAACGTTCCAGGTATGTCGATTTTTAGATATATCGGTGCAATATTCGCCACATTTTACATTGGAATGAAACAGTTATTATTTGAATCACAGGCAAAGAGGAGCCTTTTCCTGAAGCAGGTTTCTGTAGCCTGTTAGATGTGTTCATAACTGCAACATTGGAAGAGCTTGATCACTTTTCTTGTTGTGAATAATCTGCGACAACTACCATCTTTATTGTGAACTAATCTGTTGTATATCAAACAACAGTATTTTACAACCACTGATTACCAATTCTAGTTCATTCGAAAGTATGGAATATCGCGAACTGAGAAATAGTTTTTCTCGGTTGCTCAAAATTGTTTATTCAAGAGCAACTGCAATAATTCTATGTAAAAATAGTTCCGGAATTGGATTTTCGTAACAGATGCTAAATTCTTAAATCAAAGAGGTACAAACATAGTCGGCTGGGCGCTCGCAGCACGCATTTCAGCCGGCGGATTCATTTGTTAATTAGCGTTGCTTAGGATGTTCAGGGAGGACACCATCGTGAGGGACCGAAAAAGGTAGTTTTTCCGATTCTTTAAATCTATTGGATTATTTATTTGGAATTTGGAAAGTAGGTATGTTATTAAGCATACATTGAACTTGTTTCTTTTAAATATTTATTAAATTCTTTTTAAATTGACAACTTATTGGGGTATAATAGAGCCTCTGTATTAAAATGTCGTCCGACCGCCGGATTGATAACTTGACAATAGTTGGGCTGAAAAATAAAAATAAAAAAGTATTATAACCTAAAAAGTTTTTTTTTAAGAATAAAAAGATCACAAAAAAGCAGGTGTTCAAAACAATGTAATTTTGACGAAGTTTTTACTCATATTCAGGGGCTTAAAAACACTTAATAATATTTCTTACGGCTACGTTGGTTTTTGGACATTGAAAATCGAATAATTATAACGAGAGTTATGATTCCGGCGGATCAAGACAGGTCGTTTCGAGAAAAACGCGATTGAAAGTTTTAGTGTACCTAAAAAGTAGCGCTACCTGCTCACACTGGATCGTCTGCAACTTGGTCAATTTTCAATATTTTAATTTCAATTTTTTTTCAAACATATTCTTGAATACGTTCACTTGGAGAAAATGCAACAAAAAACATTTTTTTACCCGCCACAGTGTTGTTCCACTAAAGGGACCTATTGACTGATACTGCACTAAGAGAACGTGAATTTATTTCCACTGATATTTCTCATGCAGGCAAAAAAATCGAATTATTTACAAATTGTTCACCACACGCGACGTGGCCTCAATTTGAAACTTTCGCCTGCCAAATTTCAGGGGTAACACCACTCTAACGGCCGAAAAGAAGGCCTAACTTTGACGATTTTTGTTGTTGAGTACAATAAAAGGAATGGTAATTCTTTTTAGAGGAATTATCCAGCGTATATTTAAGTAAAGAGTGGTTTGGTATTATTATTTTTGTACAAAATGGCGGCGAGAGAGTAAATCTTCGAAATGATCTTTTTAAAAAAACACCTCCAGTAGCGGACAAATTTCTCATGAAATATAAGATCAGGAACAAAAAAACAACAAAAAATTTAATCTATATACTATTAGAAGTACGTGGGGATTTTTATTTTATCAAATTTTGAAAAAATGGTGCACGTTTGACCAAAGAATGCGATTTTTTCCTAATTTCACAATAACCTCCTTTATAGAAGTACGTGGTGGTTCTTCGATTCAATGTAAACTTTTTGTTTTATTACCAATTTACTGCTTACTTTTTAAGGGGTTACCCCCACTTGCGATTTTGAAAAAATCGATTTTTTTTATTGCATTTTTTTGAAGTATAATTATCCGGGCCCATACTTCTGTATGGGCCCGGAATAGATGACTCTATGTAAGTTTACAAAAAGAAAATATTTTCTTCGTGTAAACTGAAATTAAAACTTTAAACGCGTTTTTCTCAAAATGGCATTTCTGAAGTCGGTGACCAAGATTACTCGAACACTAATGAACCGATCTTCTTGAAATTTTGCAGGCTTATTTAATACATAAAAATGTAGTCTTAAATCGTTCGATTTTTTTTTCGAAAAGAAATGGCCGTTTTATAGCCAAAAAACGGCCGTTTTTTTCGTTAAAATCGAACCATTAACTTTGACTGTCCGCCATTTTGTGAAAAATGAATATTTTTTAAAATCCTTCGATTAAAGACTAGTTTATACTTATATTTGACTAAATCCATCCGCATTTTTTTCTTCAGATGATCCACTTCGCCGCAATGTTGGTCACCGCATATCGTGTATATAAAAACATTATTTCATTGACGGCTATTTGCCACTAAACAATGTAATATTTTTCAATAAAAAAAATTACTGAAAGTTCTTCAAGATGTGTTCTTTAAGATGGTATATTGATTGATTAAAAAAGTTTTGTAGTTTTCTTTTTAAAAAATCATGAAAAAGGCCTTTTTTGCGCTACAAGTGGGGGTAACGCTTTAAGGGAAAAATCGAATTTTTTGGTGAAAAGTGCACCATTTTTAGAAAATTTGATTAAATAAAAAATGATTGATTAAATTTTGACTGTAGCATCACAGCTACTGTCAACATTTCAAAATGGTCCATGCATCTGCGTTGAAGTAATGTGTTCGCTAAGATTGAAAAACGTGTTTTCGAGAAAAACGCATTTTAATGATGTTTAAGGCGTTAGGCCACAGTAACGGGTATAAAATCATCTGCGAATTTAACAACTTTTTACGTATGAAAAAGTGATTCACTCATAAAATTAATTACACATACATTTAGTATGAATATCAAGCTGCTTGAAAATATATATTTTTTTTTCGATGTACAAAATGGCGAACTACTAATATTGTCTTTTATTATCTTTAAAAAATAAAAATTCTCGTCAATCTACATTAGAATACCTAGAGAAGTAGGTACGGAATTTAAAAAATATTGGTTTATTCAAAAGTTGTAAGTATTCGAACTTAAGAAATGAATTTTCAATGAAAAATTTCGTTATAACTGCTCGTAAAATGAAAAGTTTTCGATTAATCCGAAATTCCGTACGTACTTCTCTGCGAACGGCAATTAGGAACATAACTTTTGAATTCGAAGTAAATCGACTGAAAATAGTTGAAGTTATTTGTCACGCCAACTGGAAAAACGCTGTTTCGGGAAGTTTCGAGTAGTCGGCCATTTTCTACATTGAAAAAAATATATATTTTTTCTAACAGCTTGATATTCATACTAAATAGATGTGTAATTAATTTTATGAGTGAATCACTTTTTCACATGAAAAAAAATGTTAAATTCGCACATGATTTTATACTCGTTACTGTGGCCTAACCCCTTAAGCAGTATTTGAGCAATTACAAAAAAAAAAGACTTTTCTCAAAATTCTAGAGTCGTGTTAGCGACATCTTTCAGGTAATGGGCCGTAGGGCGCTACGAAGCTGAGACAAACGAAAGGAGTCCCGAGTAGACACGACTCAATTATTCCTTGTGGCAAGCTTCAAAACGTCTTTGAAGAAGGATCGCTATTCATCAGCATATCCGTAAAATTCCCGAAATTCCCTTAGCGAAAGAGGCTTATTATACGAGTACAACAATGATCGAGGCGAGAGAGCAGCACACGAAGTAACTCCACTGTTACGTGGTCACAAGGAAGTTCCTGAGGCTGTAATAACGTTTAACTTGAGGCATGGTCCTTTGACAACGTACGTTATCGTGTCTCAAGCCAAGCTCTCCCCCTCGTCGCTCTCGTGTTCCCTCCATCCCTTGGAAATTTCTCACCGTCCTACGTAATCTCGTACGTTCACCTTAGTCGAGGAACCGGGCGAGGGAATCGATACGCCCCGTTCTGCGAGCGATAGAGCACATCGATGTTCAACATTCCCCGACTTTGCCGGGTTCCCGTTCGGCGAGTCGATGTCGACGAGACAAGAATTTTTCACCGACCGAGAGCCGAGGCTTATCACATTCTCGAGAAAGATTTTTACGCCGTGACTGAAAGGGCCAATGGTTAAAAAAAATCGATTTTTTTCGTCGCTCAGGAAAAACTGAAAAAAAACGTTTGCCGCCGAACTTGAGATTGCGCAAGATGCTCAAGTGTGCATCAGGAACTGTTGAGGCGGGATTATACATTATGACGGAAAAAGTTTGAGCAATTGTGAGGGTTTTTTTTAAGTGAGAAGTAATTATTCTATATTTGTCAAACTGTAGGTATACGTTAATAGTATATTTAAGGCCTTAGGTCACAGTGACGGGTATAAAATCGTGTGCGAATTTAATAATTTTTTTTTTCGTATGAAAAAGTGATTTACTCATAAAATTAATTACACATCTATTTAGTATGAATATCAAGCTGTTAGAAAAAATATTTTTTTTTCGGTGTACAAAATCGCCGACTACTAATATTTTCTTTTGTTATCTTTTTTAGGCGCTCCGCGGAGTGACATTTAGCATTGACAATTTTTTACCTAAAACAAAAAACAAAAATTCACGTCAATTTACATTAGAATGCCTAGAGGAGTACGTAAGGAATTTAAAAAATATTGTTTTATTCAAAAGTTGTAGGTATTTTAACTTAAGGGGAGATATACACCTAGGAGCCGGGAAAAAGGTCACTTTGTGTAATTTTTTTCAAGGAAAACTATTTTAAATTTCGGATTGGGGTTTTAATTAACTAAAAGTATATACATTCAAAAATATGTTTAACTTTCTTTATTTAAAAATATCAAAAATGTACAAGCATATTGTATGATCCTTGGAGCGTCGTAAAAAAATCTGCGTATACGGTACCCACTGGCGTTTCTTCAAAAATCATTAGAAAAAAAAACCAAAAAGATGATCAATTTAGATACTATAATCAAGTACTTGTCATATCCGCTTTTGAAAATATCGATTTATGACAAAACGGCGGACGTTTGAACATAAATAGTGATTTTTGGGCCAACAATTAATTATTATTTTGCCTATAAAACAAAAACTCAGTAACGGAAAAAAAATCCTTTGACAAGTACTAGATAATGGTGTATAGAAAAACCACAAAAAAACCTCAAGGCAATCGGTTCATTGGTTTTCGAGAAATTTTGGGTACCGATTTGAAAAACGTGGTTTTGAGAAAAATGCGTTTGAAAATTTGAGAATGAATAAATCATGAAATTTGTCAACTTACATGGAATCTTCGATACCAGGCCCATAGTGTAGGTTTTCTATGGTCGACGGAATGTAGGTGTGAATGTAAGTGAATCTAGGTGTATATCTCCCCTTGAGAAATGAATTTTCAATGAAACATTTCGTTATAAGTACTCGTGAACTGCTCATAAAATGAAAAGTTTTCGATTAATCAGAAATTCCGTACGTACTTCTCTGCGAAATGCAATTAGGAACATAACTTTTAAATTTGAAGTAAATCGAGTGAAAATTGTTGAAGTTATTTGTCACGCCAATTGGAAGAAAGCTGTTTCGAATAGTCGGCCATTTTGTACATCGAAAAAATATATATATATATTTTAACAGCTTGATATTCATACTAAATAGATGTCTAATTAATTTTATGAGTGAATCACTTTTTCATATGAGAAATAATTTTTAAATTCGCACATGATTATGTACCCGTTACTGTGGCCTAAAGCCGTAAGTATACGAAACAATTTGTTTTAAATTGATTTAACATCAATATGGCGGAGCTGTGGCAGAGTGTTACAGCAAAGTTGCCGCGGGAGTTGCGAATCGACGTGCAGTCTAGCATCCCGGAGACTTTGATTTGCAAAAAAAATCAAAAAAATGTTCAGTTAGAACATGTATAGTTTCTATTTGACAGTAATTCAAATGAAAAAAAAATGGAAATTTGAGGGAATGCACGCATTGACAAAAAAATCAACATTTCACGCAAAGATTTCATGAAATTTGGATTTAAAAAGTTTTTTCTAATTTTTAGAAAAGAATTCTCGTTAAGTAGAAAATAGCAATATTATCAACATTTCGACCAAGTTTCAACCCAATCGGCTCAACAGTTTTTCAGTAATCCTGCACGCCAATGCCGAAAATGCAGTTTTGAGAAAAACACGTTTGAAGTTTACATAGATTTTTAATTAAATTGCGCTAGGTACTTGTGGTAACTAATTACTTAAGTAATCTGTGACAAAGTAATTAAGGGGTATGCATAACCTTGAAGTTAAAAAAGAGATCGAATTACAATATTTTTTTGTCGTCTCAGGTATTGTGATGATACATTGTACTTTTAGTACTATGGCGAAGCTACAAACCCACCGGATACTTTTTCGAAATTTTAATATTTGCATATATGGCACTATGGAGAAAAATATGTCGATTTTCGACAAAAAATAAAGACTTTGAACGTTTGTTATCAACAAACGGAGAAACATATGAAAAAATCATCCGGTCTGTCGATTGAAAATATTATAAAATATGTTCAGTCCAAATTTGAAGTAAATCAGACGATTATATTTTGAGATATGACGTACGCCAAATTGCAAAGTATACTTTCGAGATAAACCAAGAAAGGAAAACGTTCTAAATACACTTTTTCCGTATATACTTTCGTGTAAATGTTTGGGTCTGCTCAATATCTTCGGTGGTTCTTCATGGCTTCGGGTACGGGCAATACGAATTGGACATTTATTTTGTTCTAGACTTGTTTTTTTTCGTTATAAACAATTGAATTGTTATAATGACGATTGTGACGAAAAAGTGCATTTTGTAGAAAAAAGTTTGAAATAAAAGATGTTTCTTTTTGAAATTTGACAATAAAAAATGTCTTTTTTATTTTTCTTGTCGGGTACGGGCAATACGAATTGGACATTTATTTTGTTCTAGACTTGTTTTTTTTCGTTATAAACAATTGAATTGTTATAATGACGATTGTGACGAAAAAGTGCATTTTGTAGAAAAAAGTTTGAAATAAAAGATGTTTCTTTTTGAAATTTGACAATAAAAAATGTCTTTTTTATTTTTTTTTTGCTATCTCCATTAGCAATGGAGATATGAACAAGGAACATTTTTATGAAAGAGATGGAACGATGAGTGAAAAGGACGAAGCGATGATTGAGAGGTGATGCGATTCATTTTCGTCGCTTATATCACCATTACTAATGGAGCTAGTAAAAAAATTAAACATCTTCTATTTAAATTTTCCATCTATGAATTGCACTCTTTCGTCCCAATTGTTATTTGAAAAATTCAATTGTAAGAAAGTGCCTTGTCGTATGGACTTCTTGCTTGAGATAAAATCACAATTATTTTTCGTACCTTTAATCTGCGATTCCTGCCCCGTATAACAATCGAACAGCCTATAGTTGGACAAAGTGATATCAATGCCCTTTGAAACCATACAATGCACCGCGCAGCGCTAGATCCGTAACGCAACGAGACTTTCTGGCCTGCTCCACTAAAATCGTCATAACTCGGTCAATTTTTGGATTTCTTACCAAATTTTTTAACCCAATCAAAGTTGAGACTCTGCGTAATAAGAAAATGAAATAAACCAAAAATCGATTTTTTGAAATTCCAAAGTTATGCACACGCCTTAAATGATCGATTACAGTAGTAATTGTAATTGCTAGTTATTAATTGAGTCGCTTTTCGCCCATCGTAAAGTTTAAAATTTTTCGAATTTCGTTTTCCGAGTTTCGAATATATAGTTCAATCGTTTAGAGAGAAAAAAAAGAAATCGATTTTTTCATCGTTGTAAATAATCCCGCCTTAAGGGATAACACCACTCTAGCGGCAGAAAATAGAGCCCAATTTGGACAATTTATTTTGGGAGTACGAAAAAAGGAATAGAATTTCTTTTGAGAGGATTTATTAACACATATTAAAGGATAAAAAAAAACTTTCATTGTAATTTTCATACAAAATGGCGGCGACAGAGCCCATCTTGAAAAACGTGTTTTTAACAAGTAGCTTCACGGGAGGACGGTTTTCTCGTAAAGTATAAGACCTGGAACAAAAACCAAAAAAAAATTATAATCTATATATTATTAGCCATAGGACTACGCAAGGATTTTTTTATCAAATTTTGAAAAAATGACGCACCGTGAAAGAAATAAATCGATTTTTTGCCCAAAAATAAGCAGTAAAATGTTTATAAAAAAAAGTTTACATTTAATAGAAAAATGGCTACGTACTCCCGTAGAAAACGTAATTGTGAAGCTACTATCAACATTTCAAATCGATCCATGCGACGGTGTTCGAGTAATCCGTCCTCCCAGTTTGAAGTAGTTGCGAGAAAAATGCGCTTAAAGTTCTACGAGCACCTAAATCCTTGAAATTTTTGTTTACCTTTAATCTACGACGCCTGCACCATAAGGGATAACGCCATACTAGAGTGGTGTTATCCTCCCTCAAGAAAGGCTACTCTTAGCGCAAGTGGAGGACGAAGTCTTTGGGAAAGCTACAGATTTTTTAAGGGGTTCGGCCACAGTAACGGGTATAAAATCATGTGCGAGTTTAACCATTTTTTTTCATATGAAAAAGTTATTCACTCACAAAATCAACTACACATCTATTTAGTATGAATATCAAGCTGTTAGAAATTTTTTTTTAGATGTCCAACATGGCCGACTACTCGAAACTTCTCGAAACAGCTTTTTTCCAATTGGCGTGACAAATAACTTCAACAATTTTCACTCGATTTAATTCAAATTGCATAGTTATGTTTCTAATTGCATCTCGCAGAGAAGTACGTACGGAATTTCTGATTAATCGAAAGTTTTTCATTTTATGAGTTTTATGAGAACTTAAAAAATTCATTTCTTAAGTTCAAATACCAACAACTTTTGAGTAAAACAATATTTTTCAAATTCCGTACGTACTTCTCTAGGTATTCTAATGTAAATTGACGGGCGCCTAAAAAAAGATAACAAAAGAAAATATTAGTAGTCGGCCATTTTGTACATCGAAAAAAAAATTCCAACAGCTTGATATTCATACTAAATAGACGTGTAATTAATTTTTGAGTGAATCACTTTTTCATACGAAAAAAAATTGTTAAATTCGCACATGATTTCATACCCGTTACCGTGGCCTAACCCCTTAATGTTCCATAAACGCGAAATCAATCATCGTAAAGGGACTGATGGCAGCAGTCGTCCGTTGAACGTATCACCGTCAGCTTTGGCAAAAAAACTTAAGCTCGTTTCGAGTTTTCAAACTTGCACTGCTTCTTCGCGAGCACTTGATTGAACGGAAGCTTGTAAACAAGAGGGCCGAACGAGGCCGCGCCATCGAGAAAGTTAGTCCATTTGTGGAAGGAGCTTGCGACCCATCGTCGCGAAGTTTCGAGCAAACTAGAAGGTTTTTATGTATCGCGCGACAAGCTTTCACTATGAGCGGAATGTCAGAGCTCGGGAGCTAACCCGCCATGGAATGGACGAGAACTTCGGGGAGTTAACGAATTTAGGGCGGCGACCTGCCATCGTGACAGAAGAACTTTGAGGAGACGAAGGCTGCAGGCTTGCGAGCTTCCCCCAATGAAATGACTCAATGGACACCGAAGATGACGTTATTTAGTGCTGCATCAATTTTCCATTATTCTTTTCCCTCCCCCATCTTTCCACATCTGACCTCCATTTCACCGAGGTGAACGCTAAGATACAAACTCGAGCACAATTTCTTTTCGCAAACTTGAATTTTGTTGGTTGCCATCCCTTTTGCAAGTAAAGCCGTGCACTTGCACATGTATCGTACATGAAATCATGATTCGAGTCAACTCTAACAAGCAACATCACTTAAGGTAGTACGAGCGCTCAAGCTTGATTTCTATAGATTTTGTTCAAATTTTAACCAGACATTGTTCATATTATTATGCATGTTTGAGTGAAATTTCAGAACAGTCGACTATTTAGATTGGGAGGTAATGGGTTTTAAAATTGTAACTTTTAACACTGCAGGGTCTGCATTGAAATTTAGACAGAATAATTGTCCGTAAAAAATATTTGTCCCCTATAATAAGAAGATATATGGCCACATCGCAGAACAGTATTGTTCAATGTTTCGAGAAAAAAATAATTATCGTGTTCCTAAAGTTAAAAATTTTGCCATAAAAAAATATTTACATTATAAATATTAATATTTTATCTTCTAATGTTATCTTCATTAACAAATAGATGTGCTGGTTCATTCGTAACTAATTAAAAACTTTGATCGATCAAAAATTACTTCCAAATAAAAATCTGTGTGGCAGTATTATTTTAAATATGCCGCGCAAACTCACGTCATTTCATGCGTGGAACGATGCAGTGTTGCCATGTGTCTTCTTATCATAGGGGGCAAATATTTTTTACGGAAAATTTTTCTGTCTCAATTTCAATGCTGTGTTAAAAGTTGCAATTTTAAAACCCTTTATCTCCCAATCTAAATAGTCGACTGTTCTGAAATTTCACTCAAACATGCATAATGATATGAACAATGTCTGGTTAAAATTTGAACAAAATCTTTGTTCTAGGTAAAAAATTGTGGATGCTAAATGTCACGCCGCGGAGCGCCTAAAAGAAGATAACAAAAGAAAATATTAGTAGTCGGCCATTTTGAACATCGAACGAAAAAAATATATTTTCTAACAGCTTTATATTCATGCTAAATAGATGTGTAATTAATTTTATGAGTGAATCACTTTTTCATACGAAAAAAAATTTGTTAAATTCGCACATGATTTTATACCCGTTACTGTGGCCTAAGGCCTTAAGGAGGGAAATCCCTTCAGAAGCCCGTAAATGAGTCATTTTTCATGAATTTTTTCGAAAGTAATAAAATAATCGCATTAATTTAAAAAATGTACATTATATTATTACGATTATCAAGTGTTTATTTTTTTTACACAAAACAAAATGGCGGAGTTACAAGGTGTTCTTTTAGGCGTGTTTTGAAAAACTGCTCATGCTATAGCTCAAAAAGTTATTGATCGATCTGGCTGAAATTTTGGGAGGTTTCTCACCATAACATTATTAGAAGGATATACATAAAGTTTTGAGGTTAGCGCGTAAATAAATTACTTTTTTGGGGTAACAATTGTCGAGAAAATGGTCAAAAACATGACAATTTGATTACGAAGCCTACTTAATTTTTAATTTTATACTTTTTTTATATTTTTAAAGGTTTATCCTTCCAATAATATTATAGTGAGAAACATCCCAAAATTTCAACCAGATCGATCAATAACTTTTGAGCTATAACATGAGCAGTGTTTCAAAAGACGCCTAAAGGAATGCCTTATAACGCCGCCATTTAGTTTTGTTAAAAAAAAATAACACTTGAAAGTTGTAGTAAGATGATGTCAAAATTTAAAAATAATGCGCTTATTTTATCACCTTAAAAAAATTCATGAAAAATGACTCAATTTCGGGTGTTTAAAGGGATTTCCCCCCTTGGGTATCCGCCTTCGATTTTGTTGAAATTCATATATGCGATAAAGCATTGAAAACTATTGGACACGTATTTTTTTTATCTGCGGAAAAATGTTTTAAAGGGGTGAAACGACCCCTCAAAGAAAGGCGTGTCATCCCTTAATTTTTTTCAATTATTCTATAGTGGATTTTTCATCGCTTCACATTAGAAAAAAATTGGTTTTCGTTTAATCCAGATCGGTGGACTGCTTGTGGATGAAACTGCAAAATCATCCCTCGACACGCCTTTCTTTAATGGTTGGTTTCCCCTCTTAAAGCCGTTTTGCCCCACATAAAAAAATACGTGCCTAATAGTTTTCAATGGTTTATCACATTTATGAGTTTCAACAAAATCGACGGCGGACACTCAAGTGATGTTCCTTGTGAGTCCAATCAAAATCACGGATGAAAAATCATCTGGCCCGCGAAATGGATTTCTGTGGCGAAAAAGTGCATTTTCAAGAGGCCCTTGTCACTTGGTTTAATTTCCCCGTTGCCAGCAGGCTGTTTCGTTGGAGTTACTTTTAATAGGGCAACTCGGGTCTTTTTCATTCCCGCGTATTTATTACATATATATTTTAGCCCCTATTCACCGTGTTGGTTACACGAGACGTGCACGTGAAAAGCTCGAAGTACAAATTGCTATTCGTTCCGGCTTCAAAGGCCCTCGTATAAATGGAAATATGTGCAGTATAAAATACGGTAATTCCCAAAGTCGCATCTTTTCGGCGAGCCTTGAAGTAGAATTCCATTTAAAATCGCATGTCACTTTCGCCACGTAGATGCAATTTCCTTCAGGACAATGAAGCGGGAAGAATATTGCTGAAGGCACCTATCTGAAACCTGCATACAACTTAACCGGTTAAGCTTGGTTGCAACAGTCGAAAACAGCTTATTTTTGGGATTTATTTAGAAAATTGTGATGATCAATTTAGGTATTTGAAAATTCAAAATTAGGTATTTGAAAAAGTTTCATCTGAAGGAAAGGTCGCGAGGTCGAAGTCTCCGATTTTGATGAAATTTGGCATGTTTGTAGAATGGGCAAAAATAGGCGACACGTATTTTTTATATATGCGGAACTCGATTTTTAAGGGGTGAAACGCACCCCCGAAAATAGGGGTGTTTTTCGTTTGAAATTTGATGTCACCTGCATCGTTATCATCTCCAATGTATAGTACACGGAAAAATAAACGTTGCTGCAATCTGAATTTATTTCACATCTCGTACCGTTAAAACGTTATCGACGAAAAACGAAAAACACCCCTATATTCGAGGGTGCGTTTCACCCCTCAAAAATCGGGTTCCGCAGATATAAAAAAATACGTGTTGCATATCCTTTCTACAAACATGCCAAATTTTGTCGAATTCGGGGAGTTCGATCTCGCGACCTTTCTTTGTCTGTAATTTTTTGTGTAAAATATTGAATTACAATCCATTTACAACTAATATCCAGCAGAAAAATCAAGCAGATTTCGTTAGTACATTAGTTTATCCTATGATTAATCGAAGAAACTTCGGAAATATCAAAATTTTACAAAAATGGCGCATGTTCAAAGTGACGGTCTTGATTATTGCAAAATGGACATTTTTCGTTCATCAAATTGAAAGTACACATCGGGGGAAAAAATCTTCGATCACATAATATATTTGTACATCTAGGAAAAGCTCTAAAAAAATTAGAAATATCGATGCAGTAGTTTTTAAGATGTCTTGCCAAGCGACATTGAAAACGTACTTTCGAGAAAAAAAGCGTTTAATTCGAATGACAGTCCGAGCGTTCCGGCAGACGTCAACATTCTAGCCTGTAAATCTGTCAATTTTGATCTGATCGCCTTGAAATTTTCAGGGAATATTTTATAAGATGATGCACTGTCAAAATATATTGATTTTGAAAAAGGTGATTTTTCGACTTTTACTTCTGGGCTCCTTAAGCATTTGAACGGGAATTTTTGGTATTGTATGAGCGATTGAACGTGCCCTGCAGTTTGGGCAGCCTGTGAAACGCTGGTGTGGACAAGCCTCAAACATTGTTGAACGGGAGAAGATTTTAATCAGGCAGTAGAATTACCAATATTGGAAGACATCCCATATGGGCAGCTCCGATAACCGAGAGGTTTCCTATAGCGGATTATTGGGACACAGCCTCGTTGCCACAGTCACTTAACGTTCGACCTCCATTGGTTTGCCAGGATTGCCAAAATTCTCCATTTACCTTCCATCCCTATCAAAACCATCTCTGGACTTGCCCTCAGGCTGCTTTTCGTGCAAGTTCGACACTGTCTATGGCGCTAATAAGACTTTGGTATAGCACCCTCCCCTCGCTTCCCGGTGGTTACTCTTCCACCGACTACCTCGCAATGCTAACGAACCCCTCAACCACGCACCATACACCATCGGAATCAACCACTGCTGTAGCTTAGTGGCTATCTGGTCAACTTTAAATCAGAGCATCCGGCGACCGACGTTGCGAACTGGAAGCTCGTGGCTTTCCTACAAGAATGGGAATCTCCACCAGCAGCTTCCGAAGCGGATGTTAGTCCCGTACACCAAGATATATGCGGTCAATTCACAGTTCATTCACTTCTCGCCGAAGAGAAGGATGTTCTTCAGGAATTGCGGATCACGGATGATGCGAATACCTGATGGACTGTTCGCGTGACCTGTCGCAAAATAGTCGAAATTGGAAAAGAAAACGAGGGTATAATGAATTTAGCAGAGGTTATGGATACGGTGGAAAAATTGTGAGCTACGATAAACTGAGAAACTTGAGTAGCTCTGCTGTCTAGTGCTTGCGAACAGTTTTTTAAAATCAATTTGTTTCTTCCCCTTGATTATTCCAGTTTCTCTTATTGGGAATATTTTTCGCGGTGCAGCTGAGCGCTCTTTCAATCATAGTTATCTTCCTGCGTGACATCTGAACGGAATATTGGAGACGTTAAATCCACCGTGGAAAATCGAAAGCAATCTTTGAATCCACTTTTATCGATATACAGGGTGTCCCAGAACTGAATGCGTTCCCTGGAAGGGGGGGTTGGGGGTGAAATTCTGAGTCGATTGATATAAACATGTATGGGTCTCAGATCAACCCCTGAATTATTATTAATTTTTAAAGGCGGGCGCACCTGATTGGCCCGCCTTCAAAAATTGATAATATCAGGTTGATAAAAAAGTTTTGTCGCAAAAATTTTAAAAATGTCTTTTTACGTATTGACGCAATATGACATCGAGCTATGTCGAGAATATTCTAGAATGTTTTCTACTCTTCCGCGTGACAGGGTATAAAAGGGCGAGCGCGCGTTCTAGTGGACAGAAATGGCTTCGATCTCGCAGGAGCAACTTCGAGCGATCATTTTTTACGAGTGGCGGCGCGGCACGAACGCAAGCACAACTGCTAAAAATATACAGGATGCATTCAGCGAGAACGTAGTTTCTCATCGAACAGTCCAGCGTCGGTTCTATCGTTTTAAATCTGGAGACACAAGTCTTGAAGATAAGGAATGTTCCGGACGACCGTCGACCATCGATGATGAAGCATTACTCCGCTGCATCAAAGAAAAACCGGAAGCAAGTACGCACGAGCTAGCAAGAGAACTTGGCTGCACCCAACCGTCAATAGTCAATCACTTACACAACTTGGGATGCAGGAAGGTTCTAGCTCAATGGATACCACACCGTCTCACCGACGACAATAAGAACTGTCGCGTGACCATCTGCCAGTCTCTCCTGCTTCGCCACCATCGCAAGGAGTTTTTAGAAGATCTTGTGACGGGAGATGAAAGCTGGGTCTTGTATGATAACAGAACGCGTTTAGCCTACTGGCGTCCTATCGGAGAAAAACCGCCACAGCAACCGAAATCTGATCGTCACTCACAAAAGGTTTTGTTGTGCTGTTTCTGGGATGCAAAGGGAATGCTGTTTCACAATTTTCTCCCTGTAGGTAAGACGATCTCCTCTATACGATACATCGAAAATCTCCAGGAATTGGCAAAAGCTATAAGAAAAAAACGGCCAAGACGCGCGACTGTGCACCTTCTCCACGACAACGCGAGACCCCATGTCGCAAAGGAAACCCACAAAACAATCACTGAGCTTCACTGGAATACCGTTCCTCATCCACCATACTCTCGCGACATCGCGCCATCTGACTACCATTTGTTCAGACATTTGAAGGCAGATTTGAGAAACAAAACTTTCGAAAACGTCGACGATCTCAGAAGGGATATTTCAAATTTCTTTGAGTTCCAGCCGCCGCAGTTTTGGGCAAAGGGAATAAATGAGTTGCCAACTAGATGGTCGAGTGTCACAGAAACCGATGGCCAATATATTGTTGATTAGAAATGTTTTGTATAAGATATATAAATAAATAAATTATATTGAAATTATTGCGACAAAACTTTTTTATCAACCTGATAATTCAGGGGTTGATCTGAGACCCATACATGCTTATATCAATCGACTCAGAATTCCATCCCTAACCACCCATTTCAGGGAACGCATTCAGCTCTGGGACACCCTGTATATCTATTGAGACAGGAGCTTTTTTTCGCTGCGCCAGCTGTTGGCGCCACTTGGTCAGGCCGGCTCGTTAACAAGCTATTGAAAATACTGGAAAAAGTTTCAATTAAATCGCACGCAATGTAATTCACCCCCATACAGTCGCGCACCCCCTTTCCACTTCGAGTAGCAGCAACGAAGCTTTGTTCTTCGTCGCCAAAGGAGGACTTAATTATGTCTGACGATAAGCTGATTTCAATTGTCTCTTCGCGAAAAGTATTGCCGTATCCGAATGAAAGGACTGAAATTAGTCGAGCCACGTTTAAGGCTAGGAGGCAGCAATTGAAATATATTATTATTTTGCTTATTTGCGCTTTGGGGTGTTTCGCGATTTAGTTGACTAATTTTTGGGTTGTATACCCAGACAGTTCTTCTTTTCCACGTTATAGAACCTCCGCCAGTGAACTGTTTTATCCTTCACCCCATTCTCGTATTTATTCGTCAATTAAGGAGTTACGACCGAGTAGAAAAAAGTTGGCTTTTATTGGCTTAAGTGATGTATAAACGTCAGAAGAATTGTTTACAACAGGACTTATGTACGAAATGATTATGTTTATTTTTGACCGCATATTCCGAAGCACCTCTGAGCGCTCCGCAAGGCATGGAACAGCCTAGATGGTGAAAGTAGCAATTTGGAGTCATGTAGTCCAGTCATTGTACAAAAAAAAATAGAACAACCTAACAACTAAAGACCTACTACGAAAATGCCTCGGCGGGTACACGCAGAATTCGAATGAGCGTCGATTCCGTCGTGTAGACGATAGTTCCTAAATCACTTTTGAAACTTCAAACAAGTTTTTCACGAAATCACGTTTTTGAAATCGGGAGACGCATAAGCCCATGTGGGGTGATCAGTAGTGGCCAACGATTGGCCGATGGTCGACGCCGAGCTTGCCAACATTGGCACTCGAGCTTGGCCCGATCATCGACCGAGCCTTGGATGATAAGAGCGGCCCGATATTCACAATCAATATTGGCCCTAGAATGGCTTATGAGAATCGGCCGAGCATCGCGTAGGAGTTCATTCGAGAAGCGACCAACAAAAAGTCCCCGTCAAGATTGCCATCATTGGCACTCGAGCTTGGCCCGATTATCAACCGAGTCTTGGCGGATAATTGTAACCCGATATCGAGCACCAAAAATGGTCTTGCACTGCCAAAAAAAAATATATTTTTTTGTATTGTAATTCGTCATTACCTGGTCTTTTGAAACGATTAGTTCGTAGAAAATATTTCACCTACATGGGACTCGAACCTTGAACCTACCTACTCATAGCTACGCACGCTGCCCCTATGCTACCGAGTGCTTGTAACATCTAAATCGCAGATATGGCATAAGAGACCAAATGGATTCTCATCATTATTTGTATCACATAAACTATATCAATTAGTTAATATCATTGTGATAATTAGAGAGTTGTATCGAATGACATGTTATAGAATTTTCAAACATAACCTATATATATATATAAAACTCCTCTCTCTCTCTCTCCACCCTCTCTACTACCACAACCCTTTGATATATGTGTTGCAATAAAGACAGACCATTAGTTCATTAGTTCAAGTTTAATTTGAATAAATAAATATATTTAAAATGGACAATTCCAATAATGGAATGCAATAGGAAAAATCTGATTTTACGAAAAATCTAGTTGATTCAAATAAAAAATAAATAAATAGACGCGGTTAGTTAATATCAATAGAATTTCTCTGTCAGTGTAGGATGGTTCATAAAAATCAGCAGAGTATCGCGTATAAGCTTGTCCGAGAATCGGCCAACAATGAGTGCATTGATTTGGTAGTATATTTGTTAAGAGTAATGTCCAATGGACTCGTAAAAACTATTTATCTCGTCACTCAATGACTTCGACGCGAAACAATCAATCGTCAATATACGAATTGCGGTTTGATCATGCGTTACTCGGCCGAACATTGGCTTCGTATCGGCGAACCAACATTGGCGAGTCTATACTTCACCAAACATCGGCCTCGTATCGACAAGCCAATCATTAGTGAGTCTATATTTTGTCGAACATTGGGCTCGTATCAGCAAAAACATGATTGGCGAGTCTATACTTCGTCAAACATCGGCCTCATATCGATAAACCAATAATGAACGAGTCTATACTTCGCCGAACATTGGCCTCGTATTGGCAAACCAATGATTGGCCACTCCATACTTCGCCAAACATCGGCCTCGTATCGACAAGCCAATGATGAGCGAGTCTATGTTTGGCCGAACATTGGCCGCGTATCGGCAAACCAATGTTGGCTAGTCCATACTCAGCCGTGCATTGGCGTACAATTGGGTAACGATTATCGCCCCGCCAACATTGGTCCAAGTATTGGCCGTTACGGTTCGATTGGCGAAACCTACATGGGAGCCGGGCAGTTTTCATCCGATTGACTTGACATTTTAACTGTACCTTCTTTGATCGATTCTCTGACGAAGAACACACGATTTTTACGATTGATCAACAATTCTTGTTTCTATAAACAAATTAAAGCCGATTTTTTAGCGAAAAAAAAAATTATGCACAAAGTTGCGATTTTTCGAAGAAATTTTTTTTTTAACAATCGTGTGTACTTCCTCAGAAAAACTGAGGTATGTAACAATTTTTTTTAATCCAGGCGCTGACTATACAAATTCTGCGGCCTCCCGCAAACTACCTGAAGTGCTCCCAGCTATGTCTGAGGCACCATTTTTTTCGTACTTTTTTGTGTACATGACATGTAGAATAAACCATCTAAACGTCATTTTGATTGCTGTTTGAGTATCCTAAAAAAAACCCAAAAAAGTCTCATCATGCCGTGACCTACAAATAACGCCTTCAACCAAGCGACTATGCTACAATTTAAGGGGTCACTTTAGACGTTAAAAAACGGATATTTTCATGAATTTTTTTGATATGTTTATATTATAGATATTGATATAAAAGTTCTTACACTTAATAAATACACTTTCGAAATACATTCAAACTTTCCTTTTATTTATTGAAGTCACTATTCATAGACGAAAATGGTAGTTGAAAAATGTCCTGAAAAAATTGTAGGTTTGCGCTGTTGATGAAATCTCGGAGATGAATCATCCGAAACAAAAAAATCAAACGGTTTTAGATTGAGTATGATAATGGCTATAGCGCAAATCATACGATTTTTGATACATGCGAAAAATAACAAAATGGCGAAAAAATTTCGAAAAAAAAACAACAAAAAACGTGTTTTTTCACCGTTTTTAACAAAGAAAAATTAAATATCCAAATTTAAAAAAAAACTTGATATGCGCTATAGCTATAGTTGTAAAGAATATTATGTTAAAATTCCACAAGGGTTGGTTCAGTAGTTTCGAAGATTTTATCAACAAGCCATTGAAAAATGTATTTCGAGAAAAACGCGTTTAAAGTTTGTTTGGATTACATAAATACATAAAAAAATGTCAAATGTATTTTGATGGTTATTTATTAAGTGTAACAATATTTATAGAAACATCTATCATTTCAAAAAAAATTATGAAAATAGCCCTCTTTTAGCATCTAAAGTGAGAAGACCCCTCAAGCTGTTCGGAATTCTTTCTGCATATACAAAAATTATTACCAGAAAGAAGAGCGTTCAAAAGTTCAAACAACTGAAATTGATATCAAACGAAATTGAAAATTGTATCGGTTTCTCGGTTATCAAAGGTTACGCACTCTTCACTGGAAATTGAAGTTTTTTTTTGTGAAATTCTACCAACCTGACATTCCTCTTCATCAGAGTTCACTCTTGTACATATGTAGCCAGACACGACAATATGTGTGTGTGTGTATAAAAGTACCTGGTCATTCTAGACCTTCATGGGTGAAGTTATTTCGGGGGGTGGGGTATAAGGGATGTGCCGAAGTAGCCCTAATAACAAAAGGAAAGGAAGTATAGACAGGGTTCGAGTCGTACGATAAATTCAATAAGGCACAGGTCCGAGATACGAGTTGTGGGAAACTCACTGTTACAGTTTCCACACTCCCTTGCGATGACATTGCCATGACGACAGAGCAAATGAAGAGGGACGAGAATAGTTTGATCTGAAGTTGTGTGAGGCCACAGTGTAACTGCTATGGATCGCAAGAATAAATAGGATAAATTGCGTTACAGGAGAGACCAAGACCTCTGTTCTAACCACCTTTATTCTCATTTCCGTCCATTTCCTCTTTTTCCAACATCTGCGTTCTCCGAAATTCCCGGCCACTACCGTTCACGAGGCTTTCCATACACATATACTGCAACTTCTGTACAAGGGAAAAAACATTCGAAACGATTTCCGATTATCGTACGTCTCGTGGAAACCAAAAAATAAACATTTCCAACGCTGGGAGAGAAATTCTACCGGCAAAAGTTAGTGCCTGGAAAAACAACCCCAAATTAGGTCTCGAATAAACTCTTGGGCACGATCCAGTTACCTCAACTTTACCTCCATTCAGAACAATTATGCTGCAACAATGGGGAACACTTTTTTATTCATTAAGCGTAGCTCGCGTGCACGTCGAAAATTCGGTTCGTGTGTATTTTGGAGAAGGGATTGTGAGATCATGTCATATGAATGTCAAATATATATTTAAGAAACACGTTTCCTATTTAGCTGAAAAAAATATTTTTCCATATAATTTGCTGCATAGTCTTGCCCATAGTGCAAGAAAAAGAATGAAAAATTAACTCATTTAATGATCAAGCGAAATAAAGCCTATCTTACATTGAGTATTTAAAAAGAGCTTTCTTGTAAATGCTTAACGAGATCTGCGCACTGCAACCCTAGGAAAAAAAAAATTTCTCAAGTTTTGCTTGGATCCGGATGAAACAAATTGGAGGGAATTTCCGGAAGCGTTTTTCAAGTTGTCAACACCGTGATCGATGCAAAATCATCCGCTGATTACGAATTTTGCAGATAGAACTCGATCGTACCAAAACTCTTAATCCGGAACACGATTATAGACAAAAATCGATCTCCTGGGCTGAATAAGGCCTGGACGACGTTGGAACTAGGAAATTCATGACCACCAAACAATTTTGCATCGAACAACAGCCTGCTCAACCAATTGTAGCGAGAAATGAAAAATGCCACATTTTCCAAACACAAAGTTAGGTTTAAAAGCTGCATCCGTTTTACACCATCTTTGCTCGAGCAGACCAGCGGGCAGACCTAATTCGAACATCGTATATTAACCCCACCAGATTACTTTCAGACTGAAGACAATGAATGAAGAGACACTACAATTTTATATAAGTCAGACTTTTACCTTTATTAGGGAATCCCTCTATCAGAAGTAATTCGCTTAACCTCGTGCGAGAGTAAATGGATATCAACGCTTTTCTGCTGGTTCATTCATCTTTAATAACCGGTCAGCGTACATGACTCTGCAACGAGCTGATAGCTCGATACGGCGTGACGACACGATAGCACCAGAAAACCCGCCGGTCTGTTAATACCCTTATTTCTCTCTCTCTCTCTCTCTCTCTCTCTCTCTCTCTCTCTCTCTCTCTCTCTCTCTCTCTCTCTCTCTCTCTCTCTCTCTCTCTCTCTCTCTCTCCCCCCCCTTTCTCTCTCACCCCTTACTCTCTCTCCCCTTTCTCTCTCGCACCTTTCTCTCTCTCCCCTTTCTCTCTCCCCTTTCTCTCTCCCCTTTCTCTCTCTTCCCTTTCTCTCTCTCCCCTTTCTTTCTCGCCCCTTTCTCTCTCGTCCCTTTCTCTCTCTCCCCTTTCTCTCTCTCCCCTTTCTTTCACTCTGCTACGCCCATTTCCTTCCCTCGGGTACACTAATTCTCGTGCATTGGTATTCACACACTAGTTTTTCTACAACGGGAGCCTCGTAGCTCGTCGAAAAATCATATCAACCGTGACCTTTTATGTAAGTTCACTTGTTCGCCATCATTCCAGCTCACCGTATGCGACGAACGGTTTGCAATTTCAGAATATTCGTAACTGATCCCTTAATTCGTGAGCCTTGGAGTTGTAGTTACAAATAATGCATGAGCGCACAATGCTTGAATACAAAATTTACGAATTAATTAGAGCTTAAAAACTCGTGGAACCAGCTGGAAATTTTTCATCGGAAAAGTTCTTGAAACCGTGTGTGGAGCGTGTAAAAAAAGAGAGCCACGATACAATAAAAGTTCTCATACATCCTTGAATATTCGGCCTTTGTCGATATCGAGCAGCATTCCACCCTGGAATCTGTCAATATTTGTTTTATCCTGCGGATATGTAGATGGATAACGAGAGAGAAAAAATTGTATGGCAACGAAATTTGACTGGTTCAGAAACTGGGTGCCTATATTGCCCTTCAACGTTTACGAGAGGTACGTGTACGTACGAACTTTTCGTGCCCCAGCCTCATCCACATTTCTGTACATTCGAGCGATATACCCAGGCCTTTGGGAAATGAGCATTCAGATGCGATGCTGGATAGTTGATGGGTTTAATTTATTTGCGGGGAGCGCAAACGATCGAATCCGCAATAAGTCCGTTACAAGGTGCGTCCAATATTTCACCCTATGTATTTACAACCGTGATTCATGAGCTGCTGACTTTTCATTTCCACGAGTGGAACTTCAATCACACTTGTCCGGATGTATAGCAAATTGCTTCAGTTTGATCGTTTTCGCACTCATGTAGACATGATCGTAGCAATATCTCTCCAACTTCGCGTCTGTATCGTTAGCGTTTTATTTTTGCTCTCACATTCCGTCCAATCCAGTATAAGGTGAAACGAGAATACGAGAAAGAAAAACGTAAGAGTGTAACCGAAATCAACCCTTATTCATTTATTAATCTGCAATTCATGAATAATTCAATACTTGTTGGCATTTTTCTTTCATAACAGTCCATTCATAACAGGTTTTCGCTTTTATAATCGACATCCCGTGCAGAGAGCGGAATTGGGATCCAATTGGATTCCCATAGTTGGCCCTACTTGCTGATACTGATCCATTGGGTTGTCGCATTGGATTTCTATACTAAAACGGCACGCTCGTATATTGGATTCTAAATGGTACTCCCCATTGGAATTCAATGCACGAATCCAATTTGAATCCGATAGGAGTCTTGATGGATCTTAAAGACGTATGAATCTTATTTTTTAAAAAGTATAAATTGCTTAAAGAGGTATATCTTAAATATCGATTTGAATCACATAACAGAAATTCCACTGAAGTCATTGTTTGTTATTATTTTACTGCAGTTTGACATAATTAATACATGATAAGTACATTATGTACTTATAACTAATGAGTTATATTATAACTACATAATATAACTGATAATGTATTATGTACATAATAAGTACACAACATAAAACATAATAAGTTTTTTCTCATGACTTTTCACATATTCTAGATTTGAACATGGTGAGAATTATCAAACGGCGTTGATCGGGGAACAGTGCAGAATCCCATTGGATCCCAATGAGGACCCCCTATGTGCGGCGTCCATAACAAATCCCTATAGAGATGTGGCTGCATCTTGGGACTTCCCCACAAATTTGTGCACGAGATTACAAAAGGATATTTTTGTTGGAAAATCCAACAAATTCTAGTGGGGCATTCCAAATGGAAAATTCTCAAACGATGTCAATCGGGAAATAGCGCGGAATCCACTTGGATTCCAGTGTGGTCTCCTTCCGTGCGGCGTCCCTATCAATGCCCCATAGGGACGTGATAGGATCTGGGGACTCTCGGACAAATTTCTGCATGGGATACGTTTATTTGAATAGTATGAATATTTTTATTTTAATATAAGGTACAAACATAGAGGGGATGTGTGGAACACAATATCCGACAAATGGCCACCTCATCCCTGTTTGCAAACGTTCACTCTTTTGGCGAAATTTTCAATAACATTTCGGCATAATTGTGGACTAATTTCATTAAGGGGTTAGGCCACTCTAGAATTTTCGAAAAATCGATTTTTTTAAATGGTCCCCTGGGACCTCAAAAATGATATTCCAAAAGATGATGGCCCGGAAAAATCTCTACGTACTCGATTTTCGAATTTTAGTACAAGGCCGCCTGGTCCGCAGCGAGCTACTCAAAACTTCGACGCGTTTATCTCAAAACTGCATTTTCAAGTTGGCCGGAAACATAACTCAGACTATTTTCAACCGATTCACTTCAAATGTTGAATATGTCTTTAAAAATACAGTGTTTATGGAAGTACGTAAGATTTTTTTTATATTGCATCGTTCATTTGTTATTAACAATTATCTGTCGATTTTTTAGGCAAATTTTTCACTTTCCACTTTAGAAGTGCGCCATTTGACCAAAAATCAATATATCGAAAAAAAATCGTACGTACTTCTATAGCAGTTATTATATGTAATCGAAAACAATTCATTGGCGCATTATAATTAAGGGGTTACCCCCACTTGCGATTTTGAAAAAATCGATTTTTTTATTGCATTTTTTTTGAAGTATAAGTATATCCGTTATATAAGTATATCCATTTTTTTTGAAGTATAAGTATATCCGGGCCCATACAGAAGTATGGGCCCGGAATAGATGACTCTATGTAAGTTTACAAAAAAAATTTTTTTCTTCGTGTAAACTGAAATTGAAACTTTAAACGCGTTTTTCTCAAAATGGCATTTCTGAAGTCGGTAACCAAGATTACTCGAACACTATTAATCACTAATGATCTTCTTGAAATTTTGCAGGCTTATTTAATACACAAAAATGTAGTCTTTAATCGTTCGATTTTTTTTTTCAAAAAAAAATGGCCGTTTTATAGCCAAAAAACGGCCGTTTTTTTTTCGTTAAAATCGAACCATTAACTTTGACTGTCCGCCACTTTGTGAAAAATGAATATTTTTTAAAATCCTTCGATTAAAGACTAGTTTATACTTATATTTGACTAAATCCATCCGCATTTTCTTTTTCAGATGATCCACTTCGCCGCAATGTTGGTCACCGCAAACCGTGTATATAAAAACATTTCATTGACGGCCATTTGCCACTAAACAATGTAATATTTTTCAATAAAAAAATTACTGAAAGTTCTTCAAGATGTGTTCTTTAAGATGGTATATTGATCGATTAAAAAAGTTTTGTAGTTTTCTTTAAAAAAATTCATGAAAAGGCCTTTTTTGCGCTACAAGTGGGGGTAACGCCTTAAAATATTACAGGAGCTGTTTGTCCCGCCGTGGACCCTGGAAAAATGGAGACGTCATCGCAAAAACGCAGCACAGCCGCCATTTTGAATCTAATCGCTTCAAGAAAATTATTGTATACAGTCACTGATATGTATGATGAACACCCTTTTTTGTAATCTCGATTTGTTTTGTAGTTTTTCTGAAAAATAAAATCCCCAAAAAGCCTATTTCTTCGACCTCTAGAGTGGCCTAAGGCCTTAATGGTGCGTCCAATTGCTTGCTTGAGCTCCGGAATGGTCTGCGGATCATTGGCATACACTTTTCCTTTCAAAAAACCCCAAAGAAAGAAGTCCATTGGCGTCAAATCGCACGATCTTGGTGGCCAATTGACATCGCCGAGGCGCGAGATAACACGACCATGAAACTTTGTCTGCAATACCTATGCAGTAACAATGCAGCAAATAACAATTTCTATGCGTTGCTCGATCGTGTAATTCTCCATGCCTAAACCGCAATACTTCCTGATGCCAGTTGTCAAAGATTGGTACTCTATTTTCGCCACAAAAAAAATGACGCGCAATTTAAAACGTCAGGTCATTTTGAGACACCCTTTACACGAAGAAAAATACAGCTTAACCAATAAAAGTGGAGTCCAATCTGCAACAGGATCGATAATATTTATCGGTTGACTGCAAGCAAAATAATATTTCGCTTGCAGTCAACCGTGAAACAATAAGAATGGTAATCATCGTGAAAATGCAGTTACCGATTCGAGCGATAACAATGTTGAATGGCATGTGGATTCGTAAAGATTGCCCCTTGCCACCCTTCCTCATGCAACTGCTGGCAGCGCGTCGTTTGTCAACTTAACAACGGCATTTGTGCTCTCACGGTGCCTAAATAATCGAAATCCCAGATCCCGAGTATGGAGCAAATATCGCAGCGGATGTCTGACGGGGAAAGCGAGACATCCATATCAGTAAATTCTCGGCCGAGGGGTTGGGCGACCTATTTAACTGCATCTTGCAGAACCATATCGATTATATATAAGCATATGTGTATGTACACAATTACATGCGGTATGAATACGGAATATATCAGAGGGGGCAAGGTTTGGATCTCGGTGGTATACGGAATGAACGAAGGGGTTGCGCGGGGGGGGGGGGTGAAATGGGAGTAGTGACACGCGGAAGCCAAGTATCGTACAATCGATTATCTGGCACTTCCCAAACGGATATGGCAAAAGCACAAGCGGATATTATTATTGCCGAATGCATTCTCGTTATCCCAAAGAATACCGTTCTATTGTGTCGTTGCTTGTATGCCTTATGGATTCTTTTTTTTGCATTCGATTTTTCACACCACTTTTGTCGTGACGCCCCCGCGAAAAACGGCGAATTGAACCATTTTTTTCGTATGAAAAAGTGATTAAGTGAATAAAATATGTATTTTTTTTTTCGATATACAAAATGGCCGACTACTTGAAACTTCTCGAAACAGCTTTTTTCCAATTGGCGTGACAAATAACTTTAACAATTTTCACTCGATTTACTTCAAATTTAAAAGTTATGTTCCTAATTGCATTTCGCAGAGAACTACGTACGAAATTTCTGATTAATCGAAAACTTTTCATTTTATGAACAGTTTATGAGCAGTTATAACGAAATTTTTCAATGAAAATTTATTTTTCAAGTTCAAATACCTACAACTTTTGAATAAAACAATATTTTTCACATTCCGTATGTACTTGTCTAGGTATTCTAATGTAGATCGACGAGAATTTTCGTTTTTTGTTCTAGGTAAAAAATTGTGGATGCTAAATGTCACGCCGCGGAGCGCCTAAAAAAGATAACAAAAGAAAATATTGGTAATCGGCCATTTTGTACGTCGAAAAAAAATATACATTTTTTCTAACAGCTTGATATTCACACCAAATAGATGTGTCATTAATTTTATGAGTGAATCACTTTTTCATACGAAAAAAATTGTTAAATTCGCACATGATTTTACATCCGTTACTGTGGCCTAACGCCTTAACCCCTTCGTTGGCAGAGAGAATTCGACAAAAAGTGCCCAAAATGGCAAGAAAATGTTGTTATCCTGAAAACTTGTACTCTGGGGTTTTTGAGGGTGCTGATTACGAATCTAAACGCAAAATTCAGGAATTCACAATGACGAGCAAATATGACGAATGAAAATACAAACGATACAGATTGATGTAGATGAATCTCGGTACTCATAGGTTGTGTAGGTCACTGATTATGAGTCTGAACATTTTTAATTGTCAAATTTAAAGTTCAGATTAGTAACAAGTGACCTCAAAAATCCCGGAGTACTAATTTTCATCTAAATCGAGCAAAGTTTTTTATTTTTATCCACTATATTGGCACCGCCATTTTGAATTTCCAAATTTTGACTTTAAATTCGGATTCAGCGAGCCCAAAAGCCCTCGTGTGAGGCTCCGATTTCAAACCAGAGCAAGTTAAATAGGGAAATAAAGGTTGATGCACTATCGCGTCAATGCCACCCAGGGCACGGAATTATTTTACGCACTATTGCGTCAATGCCAACGAAGGGGTTAACGGAGCTTGCAATAAATATTCATAAGCCAGGGCGTTCGATATTCGAACTTTGCAAACTTTTGAGGCATCATTGTTTTTTTTTGTTTGTTTTTTTTTCAAGTTCTTGATGTAAAAAGGACAGCGATAAAGGTTCGTGCTCGGTGAACTTTTTTCGAATTTTTCTGTTTTCTGCATGGAGGAATTTGTTATTTAAATAGATACGTAAATGTGAAGACCACTCGACGGATGAAGGGTGACCAATATTTCATCTGCGGAAGAACTTCTCGATAAATTCGACTCGATTTTTTCCCCCGTTATATCCGTTAGGCGTAGCACGTAGTGTTTTATTTTTTATTTTGAGACATAGATTTATTATCGGCTTATTCGCCGTATAGGTAATTTTTTTGGCACGTCACTTCAAAATGGACTATTGGCATGATAAAATTTTCGACTGGGTCGTAAGAGTCTGGAATTTACATGGCCGTGAAAGGATAACGGTCTAAAAGCTCGAAGCCAAAATATGGCATAGCTACGTACGTTTAATGGAGCCAGTTTATCTTTCTCTCCTGTCGCGTCATAAACCCAAGGCGTGAGGACCTCGCGGTAAGACGTGGCTCGGCTTTGAGCGTATATAGAGGGAAGCGTGCAGGAGAGAGGACGGTGATGAGGTTAAGAGGGTAGATCATTTCGTACGATAAGAGAATTTTCACAAACCTAGGAAAAACTCCTATCACAAGCTCCTTAAGTGGTGAGTTTCCTTCATTCACTGCTCTGGTTACTTTCTAACAAGGAACATCACTTAAAGCCTTAGGCCACAGTAACGGGTATAAAATCATGTGCGAATTTAACAATTTTTTTCGTATGAAAAAGTGACTCACTCATAAAATTAATTACACATCTATTTAGTATAAATATCAAGCTGTTAGAAAAAATATATATATTTTTTTTTCGACGTACGAAATGGCCGACTACTAATATTTTTTGTTGTTATCCTTTTTTCGGCGCTTCGCGGCGTGACATTTAACATCCACAATTTTTTACTTACAACAAAAAACAAAAATTCTCGTCAATCTCCATTAGAATGCCCAGAGAAGTACGTACGGAATTTTAAAAATATTATTTTATTCAAAAGTTGTAGGTATTTGAACTTAAGAGATGAATTTTCAGTGAAAAATTTCGTTATAACTGCTCATAAAATGAACAGCTTTTCGATTAATCAGAAATTCCGTACGTACTTCTCTGCGAAATGCAATTAGGAACATAACTTTTAAATTTGAAGTAAATCGAATGAAAATTGTTGAAGTTATTTGTCACGCCAATTGGAAAAAAGCTGTTTTGAGAAGTTTCGAGTAGTCGGCTATTTTGAACATCGAAAAAAATATATATATATTTTCTAACAGTTTGATATTCATACTAGATAGGTGTGTAATTAATTTTATGAGTGAATCACTTTTTCATACGAAAAAAAATTATTAAATTCGCACAGGATTTTATACCCGTTACTGTGATTTAAGGCCTTAAGTGTCCACCATCGATTTTGTGATTTCGTATGTGTGATCAAGCATTGATAAACATTAGACACGGATTTTTTTTTTATCGGGAGAAAAACTTCAGGGTGGAAACTACCCTTCAAAGAAAGGGGTGCCAAACCTTTAATTTTTTGTTTTCAATACTTATATAGTGGATTTTTCATCGCTTTACATTGAAAGAATTTTGGTTTTTCTTTTACTCAGATAGGTGGACTACTTGTGAAACTGCAAAACCACCCCTTGACACGCCTTCCTTTGAGGGGTGGTTTCCCCCCTTAAAACAATGTTTTCCCCTATAAAAAATTACGTCCCTAATAGCTTTCAATGCATTATCAGATAAATGGGTTCAACAAAATCGAAGGTCGACACTTAAGTGATGGTCCTTGCAAGATGCCATATTCCATCCCTCCCCCCAAAGAGAGGTTATCGCGTCTCATCTTGAGCGGTCGTTTACTCGATTTTTCGTTGTCGTTTGTGTAAATGCAGGATTTTATTTATAACGGCTCATTCATCCTTCACTGATCGATTAGTGATCGTATTTCTATGGAGGCCTACTTCATGGCGTTTCGGGACAATTGATGAAGTGTTACCATTGATTCAAATTTATACAGTAAATTCTTTGTCATACAACGAATGCACCCTCCAAATTTCAAATCGATCATTTACACCGTTTCTATTAAATTTACAATTGAAAAGAAAATTCAACATTGAGAGATACCTACGCCCATCGCTGAATGGTAGTTTTACGCACGAAATAGTGGAACAAAAATGTTAAAATTTTTTGTCTTATCACTCTGTCTATTATGACAATTCCGTCATCAGTGTCATAATGTTAAATGGCCTATGTTGAGAAGTGTTTTCTCAAGTGTAAATTTTAAAGAAACATTGTAGACGATCGATTTAAGGGGTTACCCCCACTTGCAATTTTGAAAAAATCGATTTTTTTATTGCATTTTTTTGAAGTATAAGTATCCAGGCCCATACTTCTGTATGGGCCCGGAATAGATGACTCTATGTAAGTTTACAAAAAAAAATATTTTCTTCGCCTAAACTGAAATTGAAACTTTAAACGCGTTTTTCTCAAAATGGCATTTCTGAAGTCGGTGACCAAGATTACTCGCACACTAATGAACCGATCTTCTTGAAATTTTGCAGGCTTATTTAATACACAAAATAGAGTCTTTAATCGTTCGATTTTTTTTCGAAAAAAAATGGCCGTTTTATAGCCAAAAAACGGCCGTTTTTTTCGTTAAAATCGAACCATTAACTTTGACTGTCCGCCATTTTGTGAAAAATGAATATTTTTTAAAATCCTTCGATTAAAGACTAGTTTATACTTATATTTGACTAAATCCATCCGCATTTTTTTTTTCAGATGATCCACTTCGCCGCAATGTTGGTCACCGCAAACCGTGTATATAAAAACATTATTTCATTGACGGCCATTTGCCACTAAACAATGTAATATTTTTCAATAAAACAATTACTGAAAGTTCTTCAAGATGTGTTCTTTAAGATGGTATATTGATCGATTAAAAAAGTTTTGTAGTTTCCTTTTAAAAAATTCATGAAAAAGGCCTTTTTTGCGCTACAAGTGGGGGTAACCCGTTAAAATTTGGAGGGGGCATTCGGTATTTAAGAAAGAATTTACTGTATAAATTTGAATCAAATGGTAACATTTCGTCAATTGTCCGAAATTCCTTGGGGAGTTTCGTTTTACTCAAATATCTCCACCCGGGTTTCAGAAGTATTGGCCTTCCGCTGACTGGATGCGCCAGCCGGTGCACGGCTAAACGGTCACCGCTCCGAGTATCGGTCATGCATAACGCTGCTCAAGTCGACGCCGCATCCACCCCCGACTGCCCATTCACCAGTGTCGGTTTTTGCAATATAGATATAATTTTAGATATCATTCGCCTGTCAGCACTCTTGCTGAATAAAGAACGTCGTTTTTGTTTGAAAAATTGAAATTAGCCTGCCTTGATGCATGACGAACATAATGTCAATTTGCATGGATATTTTGTTCGGTAACAACTTTGACATCAATATCTATAATGTAACCTATAAAAAAATCATTAAAATTGCCTTTTTAGGGTCTAGAGTGAGACTCCTGAAATTAGTCCACAATTATGCCAAAATGTCGTAGAAAATTTCGTCAAAAGACTGAACGTATGCAAACAGGGACGATGCGGCCATTTGTCGGATATCGTGTTCCACACATAACCTCCAAGTTTGTATCTTATATTCGAATTAAAATATTCGTATTTTCAAATAAATAATACGTTTCATTAATAAATAAAAATGTCAGGTCATTTTGAGACACCCCATATCATTTCATAGTCGCTCACGTGCACTTTCTTTCCTATTTTTGCAAAAAAAATCCTCGTTGATTCTTGAATGTAAGCCTGGAAAAGCACGTTATAAAAAAATTCCCTATAAAAATATAAGTATTTTTCAAATGAAAAAACATTATTTAAATGCACAGGTATCGCTTGGATATGGGGAATAAACATGTATCGCGTAAAAAAGCAGCAAAGAGGACGTCGTAAAAAGGAGAAAAAATCGAGATTTATTTCTCACGTAACGAAGGAAAAGATTATATCGATATAAAACATCCACGCCGTGAAAAGTGAATCTCCTTCCATGAAATTCTTTTCAATGGCGCTGTTATTTGCTGTTACGATTGGCAAAAAGTGTGTTCGTAGAACTCCATAAAATCTCCAATTATACCGCCAATATGGACCATTTAAAAATCTTTCGTGGAAATTAGAGTAATTGACTATGCAATCAGATTTCATAATGGAGTCCGTCTGTGTTAGTCGGTGAATGTAAAAAGCAAAACGAAAAGTGCACTTTCGCATGCGAAAAAAAAACCGCTTTTGTGTCCATCAAACGGTGACCATAAAAGCTCATACTTTATCATTTTGCATGTACATTTAAATGAAAGAACGCTTATTAAAAAAAAAGACGTACAACGTAGAAGAGTTCGTCCAGCCTTTCCGGCATTCCTTCCACGCGCCCGAAAATGCACGAGCAATTTTTCCGTTGAAAAATTCTAATTTGAACTTTGTCAATCTTCGTGAAGATGATAAGAAATTCATTCGTTCTACATATTCTCAAACTATAATAGCCTTGTAAAAGTATTTCCAGGCTCAATTTCCTTCCACGAGACACTTTTAACATTTTTTCACATCGCAACGTTCGCTCGTTCGTTGACATTTTCCGCCAGTAAAGATTTCGATTTCTCGCTTCTTACGGCGTACGAGAAGTGGAACGTTAAACGCTCCTGGAGATTCGATAGTGGGAGAAAAAAAGAAGAACCGAAGCTTTTAGATGCTATCAACGCAAGAGATGGATGTAAAACGTTATACGGAGCTGCCGCGAAGCATACGAGACGCGTCTTTTCGTTATAATGGCCATATATGAGCACCGAGCAAA
Source organism: Ophion slaviceki (assembly GCA_944452715.1). Lineage (NCBI taxonomy): Eukaryota > Metazoa > Arthropoda > Insecta > Hymenoptera > Ichneumonidae > Ophion > Ophion slaviceki. Next base: position 16,673,697 of record OX101785.1, on the reverse strand, counting down.
CAGAGCAAGCTCGCTAAGTTATACTCGTGCAAACAGTATAATATCGCAGTTTGAGGAACCTCCGTGTATCTGGAGGATTTTCACATATTTTCTGCCGTTTATGACTACCTGAAATATTGTGTGTACATGTGCATCCACATATATATTTCACGCGAACTGGGAAGGGTAGTTACCAAGACCCCGAGGATGGTATCTATTTGCATATCTTCCGACATCGCTGTGACGTCCTTCACCAACCTTCCAAATGAGAAGAAGTTGTTGAAAAAAGTAGGAAAACGAGCAAGGATTAACAAAATGTTCATTCCATCAACGTTATTATTTCGACTGAGGTAGTTGGCCCAGTAATCGTCACCTCAAGAAGATTGACTTTGTAACTTTGATAGCTCAACTTGGAAAGTGAGTGAAGTTATTGTAACAAGGAAAGGGTGCGAGGTCGATGGCTCCAATTTCGACGAAATTCGACATGCTTGTAGAATGGGTAAAAATAGGCGACACGTATTTTTTTGTATCTGCGGAACCCGATTTTTAAGGGGTGAAACGCACCCTCGAAAGTTAGGGTGTTTTTCGTATTTTTGTCGATAACGTTTTAACGGTACGAGATGTGAAAAAAATGTCAAATTGCAACAATGTTTAATTTTACGTGTACTATACATTGGAGATGAGAACGATAACGTTATCGACGAAAAATGAAAAACACCCCTATATTCGAGGGTGCGTTTCACCCCTTAAAAATCGGGTTCAGCAAATATAAAAAAATACGTGTCGCCTATTTTATCCATTCTACGAGCATGCCAAATTTCATCGAAATCGGAGAGATTGGATTTCGCGATTTTCCCTTGTAAGTCATTATTAATAATTTTTTTATTGCGAAGAAGAATGTCGTGAAATTCTCTTGCTGGTACAGTTTTCGAGAAAATATTTCGTAACGGTTATAAGGCGCTATTGTACGGGTCATCGTCGTGCCACCATGACGGTTGATCTAGTAAACTCCATGTGGACATCCCATGTGACAGCAATTTTTTTCCGCTTTTTTCGGAATTTTTTTTTGATACACCATTAAAACACACTATCTTTGAATTTTTACTACTCCTTTATTAACATTATTCCAGTCCCTCGGAATTTTATAAAACGAAAATAACGAGTTGAATCGACTCGACACCGTTCGGAAGACACTCATGTGTAAAAAAAAGTTGGTTGATGGCTGCCATGACTCCGGAGGTTTTGCTCATCTAAAATAAAAATATCAACCGGCATTTTAATTGTAGAGTAAAGTAAAAATATCGAAAATTGCATTTTTGGCACGGTTTAAAAAGGTAAGTTCCAAGTTTCGTCATTTTTTTTCGACTTTTTTAGCTGAACGAAAACTATGGCAGATATCGGAAATATTCTAGTTCGGATTAGAACTATAGATGTGCTGACTAGATCATACAAAATTGAGCGAAATCCGTTCCATAGTTTTTGAAATATAGAAGCCAATTTAAAAAATACAGTTTGGAGAAAAACGGGTTTAAAAGTTCAAGTACGATTTACACAAGTAAATGTTGACCCACCATTAACTTGCTATGCCGGATCTATATAACACGCATACATTGTTTGCAATTTGTGCAAAAAAATGTTTTCGTTTATTTGGACCTGTCACATAGGATGACCGCCTCCAAATGACGCATTCCGGATGCTAAGCTTTAGGACGCTACACTGGAAAACTTCTGGACGCTAATATATCGCAGATCTACACGACTAACTGATTCTTGTCTTAAAATACTTATTTAAGGCGTTATACGCAGTTGCAAGGCCAAAAAAAGTCGTTTTTTCACGATTTTTTTCTGGAAACATATTTCATTTCGGCAAAACGAAAAGTATTAGGCAGTGTAGTGGCATCTTTTAGCTTTAGATCGGCATTTTTTATTTTCAAAAATATTCATTAACATTGCTCCTGTAGGAAGTCTCCTGGAGGTTCCCGAAAAAACGTGTCCGGCGGTGAGCAAAGTATCTCCGGTTTGGATTATCTAAAATGAAAAAACCAAAAAGATTTTTTTAGGGGATAGATGAATCCAGGTATTGATCGAAGGAATAGTCGAAATTTTATTTTTTGACAAAATGGTGGCTTCCAAAAGAAATAATTACGATTTTCGACCAAATTTTTTTCGTCAAATCGTTGAAAAAAAAATAGAAATAATTATCGGAAATCTTATTCCTTCGATCAATACCTGAAGAATATATCTGACAAGGTTGTGTTAAAATTGCAGACCGATCGGTTGAGCCGTTTTTGAGAAATCGTGCTCACCGACTTTGAAAACACCGTTTTGAGAAAAACGCGCTTGAAGTTTCGCGCGTTTACTCTGTAGCGCTCCGAGCGTCCTTACAAATATGTGCCTATTACCGAGAATATTCGCTGGATCGATTTGAAATTTTCAGGGAATATACTCACATATTTGTACATTCCGAAAATGCAATTAAAAAAATCGATTTTTTTAAATGTCCAACTGCGAATAACCGGTAATGTGTAAACATGATGATCACTAAGACCCTGACGACCCCTGGGCTGACCACCTTACATGGAACTTTGTATTTCACCCTTCAACTGCGCGCTGGCCCATTTTGACCCAGCTTTGACCCAAATTTGATGTTTCACTACTACATGTGAGTAACGATAGAAAATGCTCATAGACATTTTTTATTTTGCGCTATTTTAAATTGTGTATTTAAAATGGCGATGTTAAAACTAAAAGCAAGTGTCCGTTAGGCAGGCGGACTATGTGCAAGCACCAAATGTACTTATCCGTCGATTGCGGTTAATGTGAATAATAATAAGTCGTTGAAGTAAAAAAATGCGAAAAAGACACGTTCTCAACAATTAATCTGCCGAAAAAGTTGATTTTTTTCATTTTTCACTATCCCGAAAATGCTCAAATTCAAATCTCTGAATAAATATACTTTTTGGAAAGACGGCCGACACCCCAAATAGGGTTTTACAATCGGCACAGTAATGGCCCACGACTGGTTGCCAGAGAACAAACGATGGCACGGTAATGGCTATATAAACGGCCCAGATCCGCACCATGCATGGTTGGTAATGGTAAACCATGAATGGCTGCTAAGACTGGGCCAACTATCATACGCCCATATTGGCCCAGCAACGGCTGCCGGATCTTCTGCCGGAAATGAAAAACAAAAAATTGACAAATTATGAATATAAAAATTCTAGTAGTATCTTTTTTGTTTTCTTCTGCTTGACTTATGTCCATGTCCATAGAATAATTGCATTAAAAACGCTTTCTGCATTGTTCAAGTTTTTACCTTTCATCGGGATCGCACCTGCGCCTTTCGTTCTAGTGTCTAGCGCTCTACTCACTTAGCCATTCTAACACTTACAGAATCCATCGTTTGTTCGCTTCTTACTTTGATGCCGATAATTTTATTCGTGACATTAAAGTTTACCGACAATTTTTTTGGTCCCTTTAGGCTGTAAAAATAACTCGCTCGTTTTGGGTGAAGTTCCGAAAAGCACACTCCTTTGATCGAGCTGAAATTTTGCACCGAACTTCCTCTCATTATCCTAAGAGAAACCGTTAACGGATTTTTGACGACTAGCAATAGTTTTCCATATATCGCATTGTAAAGTTTATTTTTTCACGCCATACGAGTATATCTATATATCCGATAGATACCCCCCACTCCTCCGGCCGCGCTGCTTCCTGGCAAACAGTGCTCGCCCGTATGTGCATATCACTTGCCATGTGGGATGGCTTTGTTTGGGTGTATTTAATATAGTAGAAGCGCAGTACAATAAATAATTTTCAACATACGATATATCGAAAACTATTGCTGGTCGCCAATATCCTTTTAAAGGTTCTCTTAAAATATTTAAAAGAAGGTCGGTGCAAAATTTCAGCTTCATCAGTGGGATATGCTTTTCGAAACCTTATCCCTTGTTTTTACGTGTTAGAGTTTAACGACCTGCATTTGCAAAACGCCCAAAAACAAACCATCAATAGCTGGAATAGATCTGGCAAGCCATTCATCCGCCTACGATATCCCAATGCTGATCGCCATATTATCGGTGCGATGGTATTGGCCCACCAATGGCTGGCATAGATCTGGCAAGCCGTTCATCCGCCTACGATGCCCTAATGATGATCGCCATATTATCGGTGCGATAGTATTGGCCCACGAATGGCTGGCATAGATCTGGCAAGCCGCTCATCCGCCTACAGTACCCCAATGCTGGTCGACGAATTATTGGCCGATTATCAGCAAACCGTTTAATGGCTGAATGCTGGCATTTTTGTTACGACAGGCGACCCTATATGGGACTGTCTTTTTTCGTATCTACAAACCATCCTCTTTAAAAACCTCAAAGGACATTTTCACATAAAAAAATTATGATCTTTTTCGCACAATTACGTATTTTTCAACGCATCTCCCACTTTCAACGATTGTTCCGGCACTAAATTGTTGTTTTTCTCAAAAAATAAATTTTGAGCCATGAAATGAGGATCATTGACTACAAAAAACGCCTCTACAAAAAATGCATACCCACCGAAACACAATGATCGGATAAACGTCTGGGGTCGGATCGACCCCATATGCAGTCAGAGGTTCGTGGCGGAAGTGTGCAATCAAAGGTTTAATATTCATCCGAATTTTTATACAGTTCCCACGTAATCGTCTTTTCCACCGAACCGACAAAAAATGGACAAGCAACTTCATGAACATTTGGTAGTTTCGGAAAATAGTTTGCCCGGTGCCGGGTCTGGATCTGACGAAGACCAGAGACCTGCTGACCAGCAGGCTGATGATGTCGGTCAACTCCCATTTTCGAAACGAAACTGGTCGACCACAGATAAACGTTGAACCAGCGGGGGACTTACGTGTGCTCCGACAAAACCTCGCTGACATACATGAATGCGGAATGTACATAAAAGCTCCGAGCATGGAGAGCTAGGACAAAAGGACCGGCGCGAGCTTTATCGCGGATTAGCGAGTGGAAAGGTCAGAAACACTTGCGGTACACAGCTGACCGCAAAGATTTCATCAAGGCTAGCGATATGAAATAAGCTCGCCCAGGATAACAAATATTTACATCTCGAGCATGCAATCTCTCCGGTTTAAAGCTCACCTCACCAATCGGATCAACCATCGATGCTTGTGAAAAGCTCGCAAATAAAAAAAACTTCTTTCTTCCTGATCAACCAATGACAGCACAACAGAGATAATCACAATGAAAAACGACTTGCGTCGTTTATTGTAATTGTTATTATTATTAAAATGCATTACAATGGGTTGATTTATGGTTAGTCGTGACGTTAATTAGGCAGTGCATAGTTGTGGTTCCGCACGTCCGGAACGAATATATCGATTAATTAGCCTGACCAAGGGTTCGGTGTGCATTGCTACGCGAGATGCACAATTGCGTTAAACGGATGTGCTCTCAGCAACAATGACGAGGGTTGGAATTTGCTACCCTTCACTTTGTCTCATGTGGTCCAGCCGCAACAACAGACCGCGAAAACATTTCGAGCTCCGATAAACCCCTTTCCAACATTGAGCATCCAAGCTCTCGGTGGTCACGAGACCGTGCTAATTTTCCTCTCAATTTCGAGGCTACGACGCTTGCCAGAATTCGCCTAATTCGGTCCTCATTACTTCGCTTTTGGCTCAAAGTCAACTGTGTACGTCGAAAATATGTAGATATTATGGACGACTACGGTATGGAATTCACCTCAGTTGAGAATTCAACGTAACATGTGCGAGGAAAAATTTTTAGGTTGTGGTCGATAACATTTTTTCGAGCGAAGATTGGTTAAGGTTCCGACCCCCCCCCCCCCATCCTTCGATCGAGCTGAAGTTTTGGACAAACCTTCCTCTTCATATTTTAAGACAACTCCTGAAGGAGTTTTTTGCGACTCACAATAATTTTCGAGATATTGAATTTTTAAGGTTTTTTTAAGGGCAGGGTTCCGACTCCCCCCCCCCCTCCGATCGAGCTGAACGATTGCACTAACCTTCCTTTTAATATTTTAAGACAATCCCTAAAGGGATTTTTGGCGACTCGCAATAGTTTTCGAGATATTGAATTTTTAAGTTTTTTTTCCAACTCGCGCCGACTATATCGATATCTGCTACGTCTCCGTTCATACCTATATATGTTATTGCGCTCTCCGTTTAGCCCGAACGAACAAACCCTAACAGACACAAAAAAACCCAAACCCAAAAAGCATTGCACGTCGCCGAATCTCTTTAGGGGTTGTCTTAAAATATCAAAAGGAAGGGTTGTGCAAAATTTCAGCTCGTTAGGGGAGGAAGTGGGAGGGGGGGTGGGAACCTTACCCGATTTTTTTGCATTGTGCGTATAACTTTTTTTTAGCTTCCATCTGTACAGGGTCCTTCCCCCTTAATACATTCCCCACTATTTCCCACTTTGTACAATTTTATTGTTATTAAAATGTTATTATTATTAAAAGACATTCAGTTATTATTATTAAATGTTCAGTTATTATTATTAACATTTGTTATTATTAAAATGCTATTATTATTAAAATACATTCAGTCAACATGATTTTTGTATCGGTTGATGGCCAAGGCTCGTTGTCCATCCCGAAGACGTCTTGGCACATAAAACTTGGCCGGTTATACCTTCTCGAGAAGGGTAGAACAAATTCCAGCTGTTCGTAACACCTGCCGTTGTAAGCAAAAATACTAATCTTCCGTTTGAATATTTGCGTTAGCTGCGATGTCAGGAGAATTTGTATGAAGCGAGTATTGGCGTAGTTGTCGGAAATTTTTAGGTGAACAATTCGTGAAACTTGGTCAACAAAAGGAGATTAAAAATGTCCATCGTCTTGTGAGGCCGGGAAAGTTTCGTCGACTTATGGTAATTATAATATTCATGAACTTTTTTAGTTTTCCGACCAACCATTGCCAAGTTATCGATCCGGGCGTGGAACTACATTTTTTATACAGAGGCTCCATTATACCTCACTACCATTGTTACTATTTTTTTTAAATAAACATTTTCACGCAATAAGTTCAATGTATGCTTGTAAACATATTTTTTTCTAAATCCCGAATAAATAATCTAGTAGACAAAAAAAAATCGGAAAAACAACTGAACAGCAGTAGTTTCGAAGATTTTATCGACAAGTTGTCGAAAAACGTTGTTTCGAGAAAAACGCGTTTAAAGTTTGTTTGGGTTACATAAATACATCATTTTCTTTTTCTATGTATTTCGAAAGTGCATTTATTAAGTGAAACAACTTTTATATCAATATCTAGAATATAAGCCTAGCGAAAAAAATTCATGAAAATAGCCTCTTTTTAAGCGTCTCAAGTGAGAAGACTTCTTAAAACTGTTCCAAATGTTTGGATACTCAACGGAGAACACCACTGTGTCAGGCCGAAAAAAGGTTGTTTCTCCGATTTTTTTTGTCTACTAGATTATTTATTCGGGATTTAGAAAAAAAAATATGTTTATAAGCATACATTGAACTTATTGGGTAAAAATGTTGATTTAAAAAAATAGTAAAAATGGTTTAATGGTGAGTTAATGGTGAGGTATAATGGAGCCTCCTTATGAAATTTCAACCACATATTCTTTACAACTATAGCTATAGCGCATGTAAAGGATTTTTTTCATTTTGATATTTACTATTTTTTCGCCTAAAATGGTGAAAAAAACCCTTTTTTTGTTTTTTCGAAAAATTTCCGACATTTTGTTATTTTTGCATATATAAAAAATCGTATGACATGCGCCATAGCCTGTAAAATACAGAATCTAAAACCGTTTGATTTTTTGTTTCGGATGATCCATCTCCGAGATTTCATCAACAGCGCAGACCTACAATTTTTTAGGGCATTTTTTTAACTACCATTTTCATCTGTAAATAGCGACTTAAATAAATGAAAACATTTTTTAAAATATATTTTGAAATCATATTTATTCAGTGTAACAAATTTATATAAATATCCATAAAATAAACCTATTTTAAAAAATCATGAAAATAGCCTTTTTTAGCGTCTAGAGTGAGAAGACCCCTTAAGTAGTAGTACCAAAGATCGGAGTTTCCGAAAAAGTGTGATTTAATCAAGTAAGACATCTCTGAGATTCTTAATTTCGCTAATGATTTAGCCCATACGCGAATTCTCGTAACGACAAAAGGGAGCAAAGCTCTTCCAATTTCAGCCACCTCGTACCATAGAAACATCAGCGTTGAACGCTATGCGAAAGAAATAACAGCCAGAGCTTTCATGCTGCGTCGCTACTCCGCAAGCTTGTGCGTCACTACAAAAGCTATCGGGGCTCAACGCAGACTTGGGTTTTTGCGACTAAAGCCAACACACCTTCTGTGCATAGCGATAAGAAAGGAAAAATCTTGACGGTGTGAAACTTTCGCGATTATAAAAAAACCTCTCGAGTGCTCGGGACAAGGAAAGAGGAATTCTCGAGCTAAGTGGAAAGTGTGGTCGTAGGACAGACGTACACTTGCTTGGTCGATAATTCACATTTTTCCAAGGTAAGGATGAGACGTGGGAGCAACTTCTTTGTATCTTCCGTGATTACACAGGGGAAACATCGAAGTGCTGTCAAGAGCTTGGAAGCTCGGAAAACGTCCAACGAAATTATTTCACGGTATCATGAAAGACGGAACTGAATATTGGAGTTGCGTCGTTGATGAAGTAACTGCACAAAAAAGCCGCATAGCTTTGCAACGCTGAAGCTGCACAACGAAACAATTATTGCAAAAACAAGTTTAATTTACACGGAACATCACTTATGTGTCCCCCTTCGATTTGGTTAAAACTCATATATGTGATGAAGCATTGACAACTATTAAACACGTATTTTTTTGTCTGTAGACAAACGGTTGTAAGGGGGAAAACCACCCCTCAAAGGAAAGGCCTGCCCAGGGGTGATTTCGCAGTTTCGCCCACAAGCAATCCACCAATATGAATTGTGGCTCTCCTGCTGTCCAATAACTGCTTGTGGGTGAAACTGCAAAATCACCCCTGAACAGCCCTTTTTATTACATTTTTCTCATATTTTATAAAAATTTAAATACATTTTTTTTCAAACACTTTTATAGTGGATACTTTCACAGCGGATACTCTGTAAAACGATTTTAATAGGGGAAAGCCTTTTTTAATTGTATTCTATACATTTTATATTATATAAAGAATTTTTTCTATATATTATGTAAATTTTAATTTTAATTTTTTGCAAAATCCACTATAAAGGTATTTGATTTTTTTTAATTTATATAATATATAAAGAAAATTCTTTATATAATGTAATATTTGTATGATAAAATTTAAAAAAAAGGTTTTTCCCCGATTGAAATCGTTTTACCGCCGATGAAAAAATACGTGTCTAATAGTTTTCAATGCTTTATCACATAAATGAGTGTTAAAAAATCGAAGGCGGACAATTAAGGCGGGCAACCACTCTAGGAGACCGAAAGTTAGATGATTTTTTGAGTTTTTTTTTTTTATGGCGAAAAATCGAAAATTTCCGCAACTCTGACAATAATTTATTCATATTTTCATACATCTCTAGTAATTGTGTCAAGTTATTTCATGCATTAAATAAGGTGTAATCCGCTGTGTTCCTTGGCGTGTCCTCATCGTCGTTGTTTATTTGCGGAAATTGTGCAGCTCGCAGTTCGCATCGGGCATAGTTCAACAAATTTTTATACATTCTTGAGATGTTTTTTAAGAACATGAACCTATATTTCTAAAAAAAATCGAGAATTGAATGTTGGAACATGCTTGAAAAAAAATGATCAATAAATGGTTACAATAATAAATATGTTTTAAACTAACTAATCTTTTCAACTTTAGGTTCATGTTTTAATAAATTATATTATGTAAACGTGTCCCAAACTTGAAAATGATCCATCGATAAGTTTTTGAGTTAAGATGCCCGCAAATTGAAAAAATGTCTTTTCGAGAAAAACGCGATTGAAAGTTTTAATATATGTAAATCGTCGCGCTACCTGATCTGACTAAATCGTCTGTCACTTGGTCACTTTTCAATACTTTTACTTTAAATTTTTCACATATTTTCGAATATGTACACTCTGAGAAAAAGCAAAATAAAATGGAATCTTTTGAGCCGTCACAGTGGTTGGTAGTCGAGCGGAGAGTCTTTGTCATTTATATACATATCGTTAGAAGGAATCCGAATATCGTTTTGAAATTTTCAATGTATTCTTAAGATATTTTTCTAACGATTTATAAAATGAAAAAATATATATTTTTTGAGGCATCTAAAGTGGTTGCCCGCCTTGACCTTGTACATGGGGGAACAACCACTGAACCTCGAAACTCATTCTCCTATCCATCAACGAGAAGGTTCCCCTTCTAACAGCGTAACAATCACCATTAAAGAATATGAAAACAAATAAATAAAATCAAGCAAATAAAATTAAATATTTTGAGCAAAATATTATCCATCCAGTTGCGAAATTATCCAGAGAAGTTATCCATCAAATGGTCCATCTATACACGTTGGAATCGTTGAATATCCAGAAGTACGAATAGCATCTATTCAACGGCCATTAATCTCTTCTGGTTTTATTTTCAACGGGGACGTACGACTCTGCGTATTTCTTTCTTGTCGTGCAACGAAAAATGTTCATTTATCAAACTGTACACCGATGAGAAAACGTATGAGTCAAAAGACAGGCGACAAGAAAGGGTTGGTGCATGAAGATAAATAAAATTCGATAAATTAGCTGCGGATGCAATCCTGCATTCAGGAAATGGAAAACAGTATTAAAAATTGTGAACGGGCAGACAACATAACGCGAAATATATTGGCATTATGTTATGTAAAGATAAGCCGAGGGCGTAAAAAAATGCAAAATTGGATTTTTATATGATCTCCAACGATTGTAGCACTGAATCAAAATCGCACAAATATATTGAGTAGAAAAAAAAACATTTTCTACGCGTCGACGAAATCTAACGATAGCGCAAGATTTCCTTTTTTCGGCACGGCTATCAGAAGTCATTTTTTTGTACATCCAAAAATAGCTATTGAACTTAGCAGACCTTTTTGTTTGATCAACCAAGGCTTTCAGGATACCCGGCAAGTCCCGAGGGAAATATACGCCTACAAAAGAGACGTCGACTGTCGGAGTAGAAAAGGCCAAGCATTGTCAGACAATCCGATGTACGGTTAGTCAGCTGACTAGTCGCTTCTCCACTGATGTGATTTCGCGACCTCTTTATCCATTTTTTCGGACTGCTCTAATTCTCCAGCACGTGTAAATTATGTGATGAACATACCAATATTTTTTCGATGTCAAGGGTAAAGACGCTTTGCAATGAAAACCCTAATCCTGCAGGACGTTCATAAGATGATCCAACTCGAGACTATAACTTCTGATTACACTGGAGCAAAAAATCTACTCAAAAGTAAAAAATCAAATAATAAATATACAACTGCGATGTCAGTTCGAAATTTGGAATTTCTATTTTAAGGGGGGAGAAATCTTTTGGCGAGGAAAAAATTTGTCGATTTGCATGATTATTTTTTGAAGGAAAGATTTCTTGACCATGTTGAAACTTATGATGTGTTTTATTACTACTTTCAACTGGTACATGGTATTTTTTAAATTAATTTTATTAATGCTTTTTCAAAACTGGCGTGACGTATCGCTAAAAAACTAATCGTCCGATTTTGATGAAATTTGGTGTACATTTTTCTATCTTATTGTCTGCAACGTAACCCTAAATGTTTAAAAAAAAAGTATTTTTTATTCCCAAATATGGGCATTTTTCTCGGAAAATTCAATATTTTTTGTTTCAAAGCTTACCATTTCATCGATTTTCAAAATTTCTAACTTTGTCTTGGTTCATATACTGCGTATGAGTGTTAACGAGAGAAAAGTCTTCATTATTTTTTTTCAGATCAATCCCGGGAAAGCTACGTGTCACGCCGTCTGACAACATCCGCCGCAATCTCCGCCATTTGCAAAGAGTGATAAAAAAAATACCACGTAACAGCCAAAAGCAGTAATAAAACATACCCTAAGTTTTAAAAAAGCGTGAAGAAATCTCCCATTGAAAAAAAAATGATGAAAATCAGCTATTTCTCCTTGCCTAAAGGTATCTTCCCCCGTACCAAGCCGTCCTCATGCTAATGAGAATACACGCGCTCGTTCTCTCGCTTGACGGAACAGTTGGCACGACAAGAATTAGCCCAAGAAATTCGTAATAATATATAATGCGCAATTTTTCGTTCGATCCACACGAGTCTCAATTGAATTCGATTTTGTCGAAGAGCGAATTGGCAGCTGTCCTTCTATGCAGCACGAGTGGGAAAAGGGACTATCGCGAGTGGCAGCTCGATTGTGAGAGGGTAGGGACACACAGGTAGCCTTGGCCCCTTGCCTGGATGTCGTGCACTACTTTCTGCTCACTGCCGCACTCCGTTCAATTTCATGCCTCTTCCTTTCGCCTATATCCTCGTAGTCCTTTTCATTCGTTTTTTTCTTCTTTACACTAAAGTCTGAAATAAAAGAGTACATGCAGCACCACACTTTTGGATAACCTTTTTCTTTCGTCTTATTATAAATATCAGTATTGCTGTTATGATTATTATACTTTCTGCTATGTGCCCAATATTCGTCGGGCAAGCTGACGACTTCCTTTGGATGAGGTTCCGAAAACCCTCCCCCTCCAATCGAGCTGAAATTTTGCACAAACCTCCGTTTGAATATTTTAAGACAACCCCTAAAGGGATATTTGGCGACTCGCAATAGTTTTCGAGATATTGAATTTTTAATTTCTTTTTTCAAAGGGAAAGTTTCCGAACCCCCTCCTTCCTATCGAGCAGAAATTTTGGACAAACCTTTCTTTTAATATTTTAAGACAACCCCTCTAGGGATTTTTGGCGACTCGCAATAGTTTTCGAGATATTGAATTTTTAAGTTTTTTTTTAATTTCATAAGTTCATACCTATATACGGTATCGCTCTCCGTTTGGTCCAAACAAAAATACCCAACAACAAACACAAACAAACCCAAACGAAACTAAACAAACCCAAACGCGAAAACTGTGGCGCCTCGCCAAAAGTCCGTTTAGGGGTTGTCGTAAATGCGAAATGTGCAAAACTCCAGCTCGATCGAAGGGGGTAGAGGTTTTGGAACCTTACCCCTTCCATTGTAGCAAAATGTCAAATCAAAAGTTCATCAATGCCATTTAAATATACAAATTGAAATTGTACAATCGTTAGTAATTTGTCTATGACAAATTTTCATCAATAATTTTATCGTTTATCATTTCCTGGAATGTTATACCAATAAATTCATTGTTGATGACGGACCGTTGATTTTCTAATGGTGATTGTCAGCGAGTTTGGCTCGACACGCATGATGCAGGTCTCTCATGCAGCTTTCTGTGCCACATGAAACTGGGGCAACTGCGGTGTTTCCGAAAAGCTTCGCGTAAGCACTGTACACTGATTGTGAGGCGTGTACCGAAGCCCGCGCTATTTTCATTTCAACCTCCGTCTATTTTAATAGCAATGACAATAATAATAAATTTCATGTGTTTCTTGCAGAAAAAAAATGATGTTGACAATATACCGACGCAATGTCGATGATAATCCGTGAATTATTTTCATTTTCTGCTATCTAAAATCATATTTTAATGCATCAATGCACCAATAATCCAAATCGAGCGATGTTAGCTACTGCATTTTTTTTACTTCAACTTTCGCGATGTCAAACGATCATCATTTTTTCTTATTTAGAAACTGATTGCTTGAATTCACCGTGAGGTAAGTTTCCAGATATTCCGGCTCTGTTTTCTTCTTTAAGGGCGACATTCACGGAAGGGGCAGAAGCGAGTGAAGCTGTATTTAAAAGCAACGCGGAGTATATTCCACTATTCAAATATTCGTGCAAGGTATTCTTCACGGATGAAATAAACATTTGGATATGAATGACACTTTACCCGTTGTCCTACGAGTACACACAATTCTTCTGCACGGCACATTACCCCGTTTACCACCCCGTGCTGCACCCGCAATTTCGAAGCTAGCTAGCTGAAATATTTTATACTCGTGAAGTATCACGAGAGAACGCTTGATATTTAATGCAGCAAGGAGAACCGTTTTTAAAAGCACGAAGCTCCAATATAACTGACTACGAAAATGCTATCGGAGGGTTGTAAATTTTTTACTTCGGCTCTACATTACAAGTGAAATGAAAGACTTTATAAACGCTGATGACTACTGATGATTACTGATGTCAACGATCAGAATCGAGCAATTTTTATTTGTTAATTATTATTTATTTATGACTATAATACATCGGTAATGTTCAACTACAGCGTAACATTTTCCACTAAAAAAAAATGACGATAACCTAATTTTGACGATAACCTTACTTCATCAATAGCCTGAAAGATTATTTTTCGCCTCGGGATGTCATTCTACCGACTGTCATTTGCCGTATATTATTCCGATAAAACTCTATCGACTTTTTGTTCATCGAGCTCGACTTTTAGCTCGCGGGATACAAACGAGATTTGGCAGTACTGTGTGTGTAGAGGGAGATCTTGTCTCTGTTTGTCTCGTCGCCAAGTAAAACGAGTGTAGCATCGTCAATATCATTTCGCTCCCTCGAGACAGGCAGTTTTTCCCTTCAATCCTCCCTCCCCAGTTTTTCCCTCGCTCTACAGTTTTTCGTGTGGAACATCCCAGCCGGGATTTGACAATATTCTCGGCTAGGGATCAACGTAATTTCGGTTTGTAGGGCGTGACCGATCCCACCCTTAATTTTCATCGTCATACGAGGCAGTTCTGTGACGTCCCACGCTTCTCTAGCTCTGTCCACAGTTATTTGAGTAAGAGCTGTTCCCTCTCTGTGTACCTTGCTGTCTCCCTTGCGCAATGCCAAATGAGAACTCTCGTTGAAGGCATGATCCAGTTCCTGCGTCGATGATACGATCTATATCGATAGTGCAATTTCGATGTTCTGTCGTCTATTCTTGCCGAGTGATGGAATCGCTCGTATTCAGCTTCCCGGAAAAAACGCCCCGCAAGGGATGGATCGACGTTTAAACCTCTGGATGCAACCCCTCACTATAGCGGAAATTCTCAGCCTTATTCGATTCCTCACGATTTCTCCTCTCACTTCTATCACTCGTATTACTTTCGTAAGACGACAAATTTTTTTTTCTTGTCGATGCAATTTCGTATTTCCCAAGCCTAGATCTCGCTGCGCTTCTATGGTGAGTTCTGGCGAATCATTTATGACCAACATCATCAAGAATCGAAGGCAACTTCCAGTGATGACACGAATGGACCTTGTGTCCATTTTCACCACCCGCTCTTTTAGCTTTCCCCCTTTGTAGTTCCCTCTCTCCCTTTCTCTATTCACCTATATGGGGTACTCAATATCCACATGTGTTGAGCACTTAGTTGTCAGTGAAGAAGTTGTTCGAGCCAGTCAAGGACGTGTAAAAGGCCAAGATTGAGTGTAGGACAGAAAAAAACATCGCAGTGAGGATGAATACAAATAGAGGATGAAAACGAAATGAAAAAATTCACCCCCAAGGGTCGATAAACCTTTCCTTCATTGACCGTTGATTTACCCCTCGTATTTCATTCCCAGCGGAACGTTTCCTTTCTCAAAGTCGAGAAAATCACGAGGCGAATGCCGACGAATGAACGTGAAATAAGGAGCAGAGAATGAAGATAAACTCAAGCAAAAGAAGAGCAAATTCTGGCAACTCACTTTTCACTGGTGAGACAAGTTTTATGTGTATTCCCGATGATATGTGGAGAATCGGCGTACACGCCAGCGAGAATGAAGCGTACGTCGAAATGGGCAGCCTCAAACTTCCATGACACGTGCTTTCGGTGTAAGAAAATTCTCCTATACTTTTTTGCTGGTGTAGTATATGAGTTCGAATCGTTATATTCCGCCCGACAAAACATTCGTTCGTCACGAGATTTTCCACTGGGTGTCAAGGAATTCGAGGACCCATATAACCTTCCAAGCTTTGCAATTATTTGAATTCCCATAATTTTTGGACGAATCCTTCGACTTCTGTACTTTAACAAGCAACATCACTTAAGGGAAAGCCTTGTTGGGCCAAAATATGTTCGATTTTTCACAAATTTTTTATGCGAAAAGTATTAAATATAGAATGTTGATATTTGGCACGTTGAATAAGCGGTCTTTATTGAACATCAAAATATTTTTTAAAGTTTGACAAAACACGGTGATGGGAGCGGGAGGAGCCACGTATGTCGGTGCGCGGGCGATGACATTCTTCGCTTGCGGAAGTCCCAAGTCCCGGACAGGTGATCTGGAGCAAAAAAATCAAACATATATTTACTTTGTACAATATTGTGTTTAAGTTGACTTATAATCAAGAAGAGAAATTGAAAAATAAAAAAAATAGGGAGCAAAAAACTGCGAAATTTTTTGGGAAAAAAAAATCCTTCCGATTGCTCACTATTTTCTTATTTTTCAATTTTTCTTCTTGATTCTAGATCAACTTATATACAATATTGTACAAAGTGAAAATATGTTTGATTTTTTTGCTTCAGATCACCTGTCCGGGACTTAGGAGTTTCGCAAGCGAAGAATGTCATCGCCCGCGCATCGGCATACGTGGCTTCTCCCACTCCCACCACCATGTTTTTTCAAGCTTTCAAAAATATTTTGATGTTCAATAAAGACCGGTTAGTCAACATACCAAATATCAACATTCTATGTTTAATACTTTTCGCATAAAAATTGGTGAAAAATTGAACATTTTTTGGCCCAACAAGGCAGAACCTTTCCTTAAGTGTCCGCCTTCGATGTGTTCGAAGCTCACATATGTGATAAAACGTTAAAAATTATAAGACTCGTAGTTTTATTTTATCGGTGCCAAAACGATTTTAAGGGGGAGGACCACTCCTCAAAGAAACGCCAGTCACCCTGTAATTAATTTGTTTTCAATAATTCTACAGTGGATTTTGTATCGATTTACATTGGAAGCATTTTTGTTTTTGTTTCATTCAGATCGATGGACTGTTTGTGAGTGAAACTGCAAAGTCACCCCTGGGTAGGCCTTTCTTTAGGGGTTGGTTTTTCTCCTTAAAACCGTTTTTCCGCCGATAGAAAAAATACTCGTTTAATATTTGTCAATGCTTTATCACATATGTGAATTTCAACAAAATAAAAGGCAGGCCCTAAAGTGATGTTCCTTGTAAGTGGTCATCAAAGAGTACGAAGTGATAAAGGCAATTTCTGATGACACAAAAACAAAATTTCTTCATGTGTACATAAAAAATTACAATTTATACAATAATGCGGTTCAATTTTCGCAACTGAATCAACATTCAAACATAAATAATTCTTTACATCAGTCAAAATTTTCTCGACGTATCTGCTTGTCACAAACAAATAAGGAGAGGGAACACGACGTTTCGCCCTGACCCGTCGTTCCATCGTGTTCTTTTTATACTCGTATCGCAAAGGGAAGAATTTTGTATGTCGAAGCAGTCGCAGTGACTTTGAATAGGAGGGAAATCGTGTGACGTGCCTCGGCGAATTTCAGTGTCGAAATCGCTCGTTCAACCGCGCCATTCTACACACCCCTGTATACAATATACGTATGAAAACATTGCACACTGATATGAAGCCGCCTCCATAAAACAAATATTTCTCTACTTCGGGAGCTTTGAGCTCGAGCGTGTTTGTAAATTGAGGAAAATATTCATGCGTTGTGCCTATCCATTCTCAGGGGTATTCTTTTAAAAATCTTCAAATCTTCGAAATTAATCAAATTTATTTATGTGCCTCTTGGGTCTGAGAATCCTTGAAGGACCACCATTTTTTAAGCTCACTCTTCTTTCTATCCCCATAGATATACCAAAGAGAACAAATCTACAGATATTACACACAGTGCAACTCGTCAACTCAATCTCATGGCATTGAAAATGTAATCAGACATTACGGGTAATAAAAAAAAACAGGTGAGTGTAAATAATAAGAGTTGGTTTTGGTTAATTTTCAAAAAATATTGATAGATTGAGGTAATGTAATTTTTAAATTCATAACAATTTAAAAATTGCCATTGACCCCTGCTAATTCGATAAATTCTTTTTATCTGATTCCATCGACTCTAAAAGCCACCCTGCATTTTTTTTTACATTTTTCGAAACAACCCATAGTCAAAAAAAAAAATTCTCCGAAAAAAACGCCACGATTTAAAAATCTGCAAAAATTCCCAAAAATGCGTGATTATATCTAAAAAAATTTAAGCCATCACCCGCAGTGGAAGTATGATTTTTTCTGTGCTTTCTGAGCGATTAACGTTTGAAAAAATCCGAAAAATTCATGAATGTTTTTGGCAATTTTTGAATAACCAGATGGTTATTCAAAAATGGTCAAAAAATTCATTGTGGGCATCAAAATATTTAAGTAACCGCCCGAAGTAAGCAGTTCTTGAATTTTTCGAATTTTTTTAGAAGTTACTCGCTCAGAAAGCACAGAAAAAATCCTACTCCCACTGCGGGTGATAGCTTGAAAATGTTTAGATATAATCACGCATTTTTGGGAATTTTTGCATATTTTTTAATCTAGGCGGTTTTTTACGGAGAATTTTTTTTTTGACTAAGCGTTGTTTCGTAAAATGTGAAATAAATTCAGGGTGTCTTTTAAAGTCAATGGAATCAGATTTAAAAAATCGAATTGACATGACGAATTGGTCAGGGAAAAAGTTCACCGAATTCACGTGGAATACCTCATATACAGTTTCAAAAGTATTTTCAATGCTAAAAAAGTTTTTCCAACAGGTACTCGTGGTACCCAAGATCCAAAATTTCCGACCATACAAACTCTCTGAAAATTGAACTGCCCTGCAAGATCACAACTTTTTATGACGAAAAGTTTCACCGGCAATTCGATCACCCCAGCATGTGTGGAATTTTTCGACGTACCGGTTCTTCTTGAAGCTGATCTTCACCCTTTCACACTGACATCAATCCCATTTCGCTGGTGCCAAAAAATGCACTCGTATGATTCGGGGAGATTGAACTTGCGATCCTTTCTCTTGTTATGCTTTATTTTTTTCTCTCGACGTCACTGTCGAGATTCACTACGACGAAGTATGTCTTTCCCTTCACTCTTGGAGTAAAGACCAATAGATTTTTTTCCGCATCATCAACTGCTCTGTCCACTCATCGATTATCGAGCAACCTACTGATAACGGCGACTCTTTATTTCGCCGCCATTTCATCATCGGCTCTCTTGCCTCAAACACTCTAGGCACCCTCGCAGTACAAGGGAAAGGGCCTGAAGTATATCATTTCATGAGGGAGATAATTGGCTTGAACGGTGAATTAATTCAAATTCATTTAGGAAATTAATTGATTAATTACTATGTTACACTATTACAATTAGTTTCGATAAAGACATTCGCAGCTAATGAATTCTTTTCTTTCCCTCCACGTAGAAAATTAGACTAGATGTATTTAAAAAACACAAGTACAAAGGTTTGCCGAAAATAAAAGGTTGATTAAGCCATAGTGGTCCCTGGTTGCAAGTATTTGAGTACAAGCGAACATGTTCATCGCAGACATATACTTGGTGTCGCGAAGTACATGGCGCTGGTAGTAAGCACGATCGTAATCGAACCTCGCTTAATTACAGAGGCTTCGACAACATGAGGTAGCAGAGTGCTCCTATTTCCTACACTCGGGAATCGGTAGCACGGAGTAAACGCTCCCAGCGATAACATGATGAATAATTACTTCTCGTCATACGTGAGTGGTGTCTGGGCAAGAAAAAGATACGCAGCATCGTTTCAATCGATCTAACAAATTTATGCACGAATCCATGGTACGTGAGGAGTATTAAATATTTTTCATTTACATAATTTTGTTTACACAGTTACCAAAATATGAGAAAATGAAAAGGTACTTGTTATATCGTCATTGTTGTAGATCTGCGCAGAACACGAAAAATAGTTAATCGTCATTGGAAATATATATTTTTTTTAAATAAGGACAGTATATAATTTGGCGGCTTCGTCGAAGAGGCATAAAGAATTTCACCAAAAATTGTAATTTGAATGTAAACGAATATGTATGTATATATATATATATATATATATATATATATATATATATATATATATATATATATATATACACGACTCCAAAAAATTAAAGAAACGAAACATTTCTTCAATTTTTTTAGTGTTTTTTGAAGTGCTGTATGAATAGCGCTATGTGAAAAATGGTCGTATGGAGAAGAAAAAAGCATTTTGAAGCTTCTAGTTTCTAGGTTATCGCGCAATCATAAGAAATAGCGGGGAAAAAATGTTTCCAAATTCTTTCGTTTTTTTTTTAAGAGTCCACAGGCTCGGGAAGTTTTTGTTTGTCGAATTTTTTATCTTAAGTTTAACAAGCAACTAGTCGAAAGTTGTGAAAAAAGTCGAAGAAAATTGGTCTTTGCATTTTGACGATGATTACACGATGTTTAGGAACAATACACTAGTTCCTTCAAATGTTTTGTAAAACTTTGATCAATCGGTCCGGAAAAACGGTTCGATGCACAGATCAATTTGAAAATTTACAGGGCTATTGAGGGTACATTAAGCTGAAAAATGGCAACATTAGTATTTCCATCAATATTTGTAAAGTAGTGGTAGATTTACTGAACAACCATAAAAAGTCATTTCTTTGTACTTGTTTCAAATTAATGTTAAGGGTGAAAGAAATGTGTTCTCAAAAATCAATGAAAGGGTCTTGTAGGAAATTTGTTCAAGTTTTCAAAGCTGCCCTTTAATTCCTTGTGCGATCATTGGTTGCTGAGATATCGATGATCAAAGACAAAAGGATCTTTTTGATTCAAAGTCGGACATCTTATCAAAAATCGACGTAGAGATACCAAAAATAAAACAAATTGAAGCTGAATAAACAAGCTAACTGACCTATACATTGATTTAACTAAAAAAAAATCCCGAGCCTGTGGACCCATAAAAAAAAACAAAAAAAAATTGGAAACTAGAAACTTGAAGCTTCAAAACACTTTTTTTTCATCTCGATACGACCATTTTTCACATAGATACAGCGCTTTAAAAACACAACCAAATTTAGTAACGTTCTGTTCCTTTAATTTTTTGGAGTACATATTTTTAAATTAGAATGTAAATAAATTGCGTATAGATTATATATATATATATATATATATATATATATATATATATATTCTATACGAAATTTATTTCTTAAATTATTCCCCTCTAGAATATACGAAGTCTAACTGAACGCGTTTGCTTATTACAAGAAATTATTCAGTGCTCACTCGTGCCTGACACTATACGTACAAACGACGAAAATTTTCGCGATATTTTCACAGGCCGACACAATTTTACCTTGACTACATCATTCAACGATTTACCTCAATTTCCCTCTATCTTCGCGATCCCCGTCGCTCCACTTCTTTTCATCGCCCCCGCAACTACCTCGCAACACAATTTGCTATCATTTTTCCAGTCTATCACTTTACTCGGATGTCGACCGCGAACATTTGTTCCCTCCAAGGGTTCACCAATGAATAAAGAGGTAAAAATGAACATTGTTCTATTTTGACTACAAATCGTGAAATGAGCATTGTCATTGTCGTATGCCTAAGCGATACTGTAATTTGCATTGTTTTGTGCAGCAAGCACATGTTTCGAATTTTCGTTTCTACCTATCATTGCGAAGATTGATTATTGCCAACCCTCTTTCAAGAGCTATCACTCGATATATCTATACATATTATTTCCTGCGGTTTTCAATTCCGTTGAACGAAATAGTATTCTGACATTTAGTTCTGTAGGCACAATAAAAGTCATCAGGAGATTCAATGCAGGACTAATTTTTCAATATCTCCTACCGTCCTTCATTTGTTTTTGCAATTTAACCATGATTGGAATAAAACGGTTTGCCCGATCTCTCTCCAATACCGAAAATTCAACTAATATTTTCAACACATTTGTTTATCTTGCTGCACAGTTTTCTACGCCACTATTTTACGTCAACCTATTTTTTTTCACGCATAAACATTTGACCGTCACTTGCACGTGGACTACCGAAGGATTGAGGGACAAAAATTCAATTTTTAAAATGAATAGCCAACATGAATGGTACAAGGTTTTTTCTTTAACCATGATAAATGGCCCCGACAAGTCAGATGCAGATAAAAAATGCATAAGAGGATGAAATCGAGAGCAAAAATACCGTATGAAATAACGAATTCAAAAAAAGTGGCAAAAATATGAGAACTGTCGTAAAAAACCAGAACGAGAGCAGCAAGTAGACAAGCTTTGAGAAATTGGAATACGCGCTTCTTGTTCTCTACCACGTACGATATTTCCGCGGGGAATTCAAGTATGTTTCCCACCCAACTCCTCGACTCGCCGTCCGTCTTATCAACTGAAACGAACCTCGATATGTTCGAACGAAGCCGAGAAAAGCAATTCGACCAGAAAGCGCTATGAAGAATAAGTGCATTGAAAATCACGTTGACAGATTTGAAGCATGCTGCATGGGACTCAGTCGGAAACATATTTTTTAATAATTTTCGTATATCTCAACATATCTCGATGCAGCTTGATTCGATTGATGAAAACGATTAAGGACTTACACCACTGCAAACGTCTAAAATGTAACGATTTTTCGCGATTTTTTTTTAGGTGGAAGGAGAAGTGGGGGGATAATAATATTCGAAGATGTTTTTAGTAACATCTTCAAGTAAACAAACAAAAATGTATGTTAAAACATTATACAAAATGGTGACGCTGGAGCCATTCTCACGAGGCATGCTGAATTTAAGACTGACGAAAATTTCAATGTGGAAATTATTTTTTAATTCTATCAATTTACATGAGTATTGCTAGAGAAATATGTAGGGGATTTTTAAAATATTATTTTTTACGTCATTGGCAAGCATTTAAAGTAAAAACTCAATTTTCGACAGAAAAAAGGACAATCATTTGTTAATAAATAACGTTATGATTAACTCATGGAAAATCTTGTACGGGGCCGGGTTGAAATTCCGAACATTGAATGATCAGAACGCTCAAAACTCCGAAAGAATACTACCCTGGAAGATGAAAGCTCCGAAAGAATTTTACACGAAAGACCAAAAGTCCGAAAATCTGAACACCGTCAAAATAATTCGGCTATGGAAGTTTTAAGGGCGGGGTAAAGTATTTAATTTCTTTTTAATTTTTTTTTAAATTTTTTAAATGAATACATAATATATCAAGAATATTGTGTTAAAATTTCAAGTCGATTGGAGCAAAATTGACGAAGTTATGAGTATTTGAGCGTCTATTGCTCCATACCGGGTTTTATACTCGGGCAGCAGCTGCGCGGTGCGCTATTGTATTTTTCGACCCCGAATACATTTCTTGATAAACGGGCCTGTTCCGGTGTATATTAGTATACACATTAGTCTGTACATCAGTTGACCGCTGTAAAGAAGAAAGAGTTTTGCGTAGACAAACGCAAAAAGATGCTCTCGATCATCTTGATGGAAGCCTTTTGCTCTACGGACCTGGCATCGACGACTTTGAGTGAGTATAAGAAAATTATCGAGTTTTATTTTGAATTTCTAAAAATTCAAAGATAATTGAAAAATCTGAAAAAATTCATACGTATTCAGAAAAATGAACGAATCACGAAAAAAAATTGGGTTGCGGGGAAATTTGTTGACTAATTTTTTTTTTTGATCATTTTGTTAATAACATTTTGGAATTATTATTATGCAAAATTAATCTTTTGAGTACCAAACCAATCTTTTGAATACCAGAGTTTGAGTACTTTTAATATGCATGAATTTTCTCAGATTTTTATGCAATCGAGAAGTGTTCTCAAACTTATGTGCAATGAACGCTAAGCGACCAAACTCTTCTGCGTTTTTCAAACCGTTTTTCTGAGACTTGTCATATTTGAAGTCCGTGTGCACGATAACTCAAAATCTACTGGACCAATCGCTTTGAAATTTTGCACAGTACTTCTTCACATAATTCACCAGGTATTGTCGAGAGCTCTTTTGTTTTTTTAAATAATTACTAATTTTTCAACAACAAATTAGCCGATTTTTTAGCGAAAATCGGGTTTTTGGCTCCCAAGTGTTACGAAAAATAAAAAAAAAAATCCTCCCGTCATTACCTCGAGAAACATCTCCTTTAACAAATGCACACCGCAACGCAACTTTTTTTCGAGGCGCCTCCGGGATTTAATTTTCACTCGCTCAATTTTGTATATTTTGCAATGCAAATTTAGGAGAATGTTGTTCAAATGTTACTGTATTATATGTAAATTTTTCAATAAACGAACACTATTTGTTACGCCAAAAAAAATCTGAAACTTTCAAAACTTCCATAGCCAAATTATTTTGACGGTGTTAAGATTTTGGGAGTTTTGGTCTTTCGTGTAAAATTCTTTCGGAGTTTTGAGCGTTGTGATCATCCAAAGTTCGGAATTTCGAAACATTTAAATTCGGAATTTTAAACCGTCGAAGCATTCAAAGTTCGGAATTTCAACCGGGCCTCTCACGTACGTTTTTTTCTCCGGAATGTTATTTTAAAAATGTGCTCAAAATTTGGAGTGAATAGAATGAAAATTGTTAGAGTAATGCTGTGTGCCATTTTGAAAAATTGTGTTCCGATAAAAATCGTCGAAGTCTCACACACGGGCCAGCTACTGCCACCGCAGACCTACAAGGGCCTGCGGGTCTTTTTTTACAGGTGCAAAAAATCTTTCCCCTTATTCTAGATGGTCCAAAGCATCACTTATGCCAATTTAAAAAAAGAACATTTTTTTGAAAATTCTACAGTGGTGTTACCCCTTAAATTAAAAGAATAATCAAATTGAGTCTCATACTAAAAATAGCCTTTAGAAAGATCCCTAGAAAGAATATTTTTCAAGTACGATTACTCCTTTGAGGCTCGTCTCATAACAGAAAAGGAGAGGCAAATATCGAATCAAGAGTCGAGAAAAATTGCCGGTTACTGATTACTCGGCAACTTTTTCCGAAACTTTTACGCCGAAAGGTATCTAATTGCAAATCTAATAATCCTTCGAGCGTATTCGAAGGGATGCTCATCGTCGGAGTCGAGTGGTTGGAAAATCTTCATACTTTTTTATGCTTGATCGTTTAAATGAATATTCCTAATAGGATCCGGAATCTCGGGTACTTGACTCATCTGATGAGCCCTCTGACCACTCGATCAAAATAACGATAATTTTAATCTTCATCTTTAACGTGATGAATCACGTGCAAAATTATGCGAGTGCATTTACAACAGCAAAATATCAACAACGACTCTGTGTTCTCGTTAAGGCGTTACCCCCACTTGTAGCGCAAAAAAAGGCCTTTTTCGTGAATTTTTTTAAAGAAAACTACAAAACTTTTTTAATCGATCAGTATACCATCTTAAAGAACACATATTGAAGAACTTTCAGTAATTTTTTTATTGAAAAATATTACATTGTTTAGTGGCAAATGGCCGTCAATGAAATAATGTTTTTATATACACGGTTTGCGGTCACCAACATTGCGGCGAAGTGGATCATCTGAAAAAAAATGCGGATGGATTTAGTCAAATATAAGTATAAACTAGTCTTTAATCGAAGGATTTTAAAAAATATTCATTTTTCACAAAATAGCGGACAGTCAAAGTTAATGGTTCGACTTTAACGAAAAAAAACGGCCGTTTTTTGGCTATAAAACGGCCATTTTTTTCGAAAAAAAAATCGGACGATTAAAGTCTACATTTTTATGTATTAAATAAGCCTGCAAAATTTCAAGAAGATCGGTTCATTAGTGTTCGAGTAATCTTGGTCACCGACTTCAGAAATGCCATTTTGAGAAAAACGCGTTTAAAGTTTCAATTTCAGTTTACACGAAGAAAATATTTTTTTTGTAAACTTACATAGAGTCATCTATTCCGAGATACTTATACTTGAAAAAAATGCAATAAAAAAAATCGATTTTTTCAAAATCGCAAGTGGGGGTAACCCCTTAATCATACAAAGCGTTGAAATCATGATTGCACAGAGCTAAAGCGCACTAATTAAAGCTAGCAATTGTCTTTTCACCGGTACAGTGCAGCCGAGCGTTATGGCAATGAGACGTGGAAATAAACAAAAGTTTGTAACCGCGCAACGTTCTCCTCCAGCTGTAACTAAACTCGGTTAAGTTTAATTAATCGCGTCTACTGAATCTCGTATTTAACGATGAAGAACCGGAACCATTGTGTTTCTACTTCGTCAATGGGAGAAATTCACTAGAACTTCAACGTACAATTTGTAGGAAGGAAAATGTCAAAGCTGTATTTTGCACGAGTTATTACAGTGGAACATCCATCCCCGTGTAATTAGTCAGATGATGAAAATTGCTTTTAACTATATTCGTGAAACTTTTTGTAATTAGTCGAAAAATAAGAACTCTATGAGGGAAACGATGGATACTGTAAATTTCATCGTCACTGACAATTAAAAGTTAATTGTTTCATTATAGAATTAACCTAAAGTCTTTTCGTCTGAAAGCCTTAATATAAGTATCTCGCATAAATTCACTCGGTGCGAATTACGTGGGTCATTTGATAAGTACCTAGCCTACAAATGAAAATACCAAAATTTTGCTAAAAATAAAATTTATTTTTCAATGTAGTCTCCTTTTAGTTGAATACACTTGGCCCAGCGGTGTTCCAATTTTTTTAACCCCGTTGAAAAAAATGTTATCTCTTGGTCTGCAAAATAGGCCTCCGTGGCGGCGATTATTTCGTTATTGGAGTGGAATTTCTTCCCGGCGAGTGAATTTTTTAGATTCGGAAACAAAAAAAAGTCGCACGGAGCCAAATCTGGAGAATACGGTGGATGGGGCAGCAGTTCATAACGTAATTCGACCAATTTAGCCGTGGCGAGCGCGGAGGTGTAATTGCAGGTGCATTATCATGGTGGAAAAGCACTTTCTTTCTCGACAAATGGGGCCGTTTTTCTATTAACACGGCGTTAAATCGGCTCAATAGTTCGGCGTAGTACTGTCCCGTGACCGTCTTGCCCTTCTCCAGGTAGTCAATAAAAATCACACCTTGAGAATCCCAGAAAACAGTGGCCATCACCTTTCCAGCCGACGGGACCGTCTTCGCCTTCTTTGGAGCAGGTTCACCGGGTAAGGTCCACTGTTTTGACTGCTCCTTGGTCTCTGGAGTATACCAGTGAATCCATGTTTCGTCGACGGTCACGTAACGACGCAAAAACTCTTTTGGATTGCGATTAAACAGCTCCAAACACTGCTCTGAAGTGGTCACACGAATGCGCTTGTTGTCTGCAGTCAGCAAACGCGGCACCCACCTTGCCGACAGCTTCCTCATGCCCAAAGTCTCATGTAGGATATGCCACACGCGTTCTTCTGAGATGCCTACTATCACAGCTATCTCGTGCACCTTTAATCGGCGGTCTGACAAAACGATATCGTGTATTTTTGTCACGTTCTCCTCCGTAGTGGCTGTTTTTGGAGCACCTGGGCGTGGATCGTCAAAAACCGACGTACGACCACGTTGAAACTCGTTATACCAAAATTTAACTGTCGCCATCGAAGGAGAAGCATCGCCATACACTGCATCCAAGCGTTCTTTAATTTCACTGCGCGATTTCCCTTCCAAAAACAAGAATCGAATCACCGACCGATATTGTTCTTTCTCCATTCTTTCAAAAATCAACGGACACACTTGCTTTCACAGGCTCTCAAAAGAGAACTACAAGTCCGATCCGGCTGAAATTTTGTCAGTAGCCGTCTACAAGACGGTACTACACTATAGTGTATTTCTCTTGCAATAGTGGCACCATCTAGCGGTGAGGCTAGGTACTTGTCAAATGACCCACGTACTTCGAAGAACCTAACTGTCTACCTTCTGCCTATCCTACACACGCTGCCACTACTCTACCGAGTACTATTGGCACTTTTAGCAAGTATATGGCATAAGAGGCAAAAGTAATTCCGGCAGTATTTCCGAATAGCTGTCACTTGCGATTAGGTAAAATTTTGCACATACCTTTTTTTAAATATAAGTCACTGTTTAAATGCATTTTTTGCGCTTTGCAATAGTTTTGTGCCATATAATAGTGATTTGTACCATATTGTATGATACGACCTGCTAAATGCATAGTAATGTGCGTCCTGCAAGAATAGAAGGTGAACTGCAAGAAGAAGTGTCGAACTGATATCCTATTTTGGCAATGCAACAAACATACTATGTAACAGTTTGTAAGACATGCGTAGTTCTTAAAACTATTAAGGGGGGGGATATACATTTGGACAGGAAAAAATAAGCAATATTGAGGGATTTTCTAAATTAAGACATAATTATTCTACAATTATGAAATATTAGGTGTACTTTAATAGTATATTTAAGGCCTTAGGCCACAGTAACGGCGAATTTAACAATTTTTTTTCGTATGGAAAAGTGATTCACTCATAAAATGAATTACACGTCTATTTTGTATGAATATCAAGATGTTGGAAAATATATTTCTTTTTTCAATGTACAAAATGGCCGAGTACTCAAAACTTCTCGAAAAAGCTTTTTTCCAATTGGCGTGACAAATAACTTCAACAATTTTCAGTCGGTTTACTTCAATTTCCAAAGTGATGTTCCTAATTGCATTTCGCAGAGAAGAACGTACGGAATTTCTGATTAATCGAAAACTTTTCATTTTATCAGCAGGTTATTAGCAGTTATAACGAAATTTTTCACTGAAAATTCATTTCTCAAGTTCAAATACCTACAACTTTTGAATAAAACAATATTTTTTAAATTCCTTACGTACTTCTCTAGGTATTCTAATGTAGATTGACGGGAATTTTTGTTTTTTGTTCTAGGGAAAAAATTGTGGATCCTAAATGTCACGCCGCGGAGCGCCTAAAAAAAGATAACAAAAGAAAATATTAGTATTACTTAATATTCATACTAAATAGATGGTAATCAATGTTATTAGTGAATAACTTTTTCATACGAAAAAAAAAATTGTTAAATTCGCACATGATTTCATACCCGTTACTGTGGCCTAAGGCATTAAGGTAGTACGAGCGCGCAATCTTGATTTCTATAGATTTTGTTCAAATTTTAACCAGACATTGTTCATATCATTATGCATGTTTGAATGAAATTTCAGAACAGTCGACTATTTAGATTGGGAGATAATGGGTTTTAAAATTGCAACTTTTAACACTGCAGGGTCTGCATTGAAATTTAGACAGAATAATTTTCCGTAAAAAATATTTGTCCCCTATTATAAGAAGACATATGACAACACCGCATCGTTCCACGTATCCAATGACGTGAGTTTGCGCGGCATATTTAAAATAATACTGCAACACAAATTTTTATTTGGAAGTAATTTTTAATCGAACAAAGTTTTTAATTAGTTACGAATGAACTAACACTTTTATTTGTTAATAAAGATAACATAAACAATATAAAATAATAATATTTATAAAGAAAATATTTTTTATGACAACATTTTCAACTTTAGGAACACGATAATTATTTTTTTTCTCGAAATATTGAACAATACTGTTCTGTGGTGTTGGCATATGTCTTCTTATTATAGGGGACAAATATTTTTTTACGGAAAATTATTCTGTCTAAATTTCAATGCAGACACTGCGGTGTTAAAAGTTGCAATTTTAAAACCCATTATCTCCCAATCTCAATAGTCGACTGTTCGGAAATTTCACTCAAACATGCATAATGATATGAACAATGTCTGGTTAAAATTTGAACAAAATCTATAGAAAACAAGATTGCGCGCTCGTAATACGTTAAGTATACAAAAGAATTTTTTTTAAATTAATTCATCTTCAAAATGGCGGAGCTGTGGCAGCAAGGTCGCCGCGGGAGTTGCAAATCGGCTTGCAGTCTGGTTTCCCGTAGACTTTGATTTGCAAAAAAGTTGAAACATTTGTTCAGTTAGAACATGTATAGTTTCTATGTGACGGTGATTAAAATGAAGAAAATGCAAATTAAATAAAGTGACACGCATTTACAAAAAAAATCAACATTTCACGCAACATTTCTGTAAAATGTGGATTAAAAAAGTAGTTTTCTTCCAATTTTTCAAAAACAATTACCGTCAAGTAGAATGTACCAACATTAAATATATTTCTACCAAGTTTCAACTCAATCGGCTTAATAGTTTTTTAGTAATCCTGCACGCCAATTCCGATAATGCAGTTTTGAGAAAAACGCGTTTGAAATTCACGCCCGCTCCCAATCCGAGCGCTGAGGCACAGCGTTGATGGGCTGTAACGTTTGAAGTTTTTCGAATTTCGCTTTGAAACTTTGGGAACAAATTCTACATATATAGTTCTATCGTTTAAAGAAGAAAAAAAGAAATCAATTTTTTGATCGTTGTAAATGTATCCTGCCTTAAGCTGGCGTAGCTCGAACTGCAAATAATTTACGTCTTTGCTGTAAGTAAACTTTACTACAATTTTTTTCGAATAGTCACGTTTCATAAGATCTTCTAACAAATTATACTCGAAAAACGTTAATATAAACGATATAAATTGTACAAACTTGAAAATAATAGTAGAAGTTTGACTGAATAAAACTTAACGTAAAATAAACAACATTAGCATTTGTGCGCCGATTTTGTTATAGCACTGAATTAACCATATCTATATTGTCGATCCTTTTACAATAGTGAATAATCATTTCGGGGATAATAGATAGTCAAACACGCCACCCAAATCGCATGTTAGGTATACTTTCAGCTTATAGTCGTGTTAACCATATTATGATTGCGGTGTCAATAAACTATAACGAATTTTACTATCCCCCCTTTTACCATGAGTGTTTGTTGTAAATGCCATGGACTTTTGTCTCAGTGTAACTTTATTCAGATATTGATTTTTCGATCGACCTATTTGTAGATATTGATACATCTGATTTCTTATATCCACGATATACATAAATATGTACACATGTACACGTATATTCGTATTTGCAGATATCACAGTAGTGTTTGTGAATTGTCGAAGCAATCACCCATGCTCACAGCAATGTGTCCAATTTTGCCTGGCTTGCACCGAGATTCGTTCCATTTAGAAGCGACAAAAAGTCTCATCTATTTCCCCTCTCGACTTTACCAATTTAGCATTCTTTTCGAGTCTACAATTAAAAGAGTGGCCATTCCTACATAGAGAATAAATAAATAGCAGGATATCGTAAATTATTATAAATAAAGATGATGAATATTCGTCGCACATTTTCCAATTGATAACTCGAACCAAAATCCTAGCAACTTCTACCGCATATTTTATTTCCACATATATGCGACTGAAAGTCTGCAATAACAAGAATAAATAGAATTCATAGATAGAAATATCAGGTTATAGTCCTTTCCCATAAATCGATGACTGAAGTGTTCATCTTCAACGAGCTCAAGTAGTTTGGGGACATTGTTTACGTTGATCACTTTGATGTATCGGGAGCAAAAAGGGGCTGTCATAACGAGAACAAGTTCATCGGCCTAAGAAGTGTCTTCGCCTGCATGCAGGCTTCGACTCATAGAGGTTTTTTTTTATTTCCTTAGTTTCAACGTATACCCTTGCGGGTTTTATCCTATTACGCTTCCAAATTGAACCCTTTTCTATCACTCCCGCCGGCACTTCGCAAATCTAACCCAACTTGCGTTGCGTCCACAGCCGTCTTCAGGTGGGACACCACTGTGAGGGGTAAAATAATCGATTTTTTTGCATTTTCTAAAAGTAGGTAATACATATTCAAGAATATGTGAAAAATGTTCATGTTCAAATATTTTCTCGAAAAGACTTTTTTCTACCTGGCTGGAATCATAACTCTAGCTATAATTGCCCGATTTTCAATTTGAAGAAACCAACATTTTCGTAACTTCAGTCGTTGTCGTTGTACGTAGCCGTTTATTTTTTTTGTTGGAAATTAACATTTTTTTAAACCCGCGAATAAAAGTAAAAACATCGCCAAAACTACACTTTTTTAACACTCGCCATTTTGTGAAATTTTCTTCTTCGGGATACGGCTACGTACAGCGAAAACTACATTCATATAGATTATAAAGCTTTTTTACATGTATTTTGCAGACCAACTATTGTCAAGTTGTCTATCCAGCCGTTGGACCCCTTTTTTATACAGAGGATCTATTGCACCTTAATAACGGTGTTCTTTTTTTTCCAATAAACATTCATGTGAAATAAACTCAATCTATGCTTAATAACATATCTCTTTTCGAAATCCTAAATAAATAATCTAGTAGACAAAAAAAATCCGAAACAAACTTCCTTTTTTCGGCCTGTGACACTGGTGTCCTCCATTAAGGAATCAACACAGTGTAAAATTTTCAAACAATCGCTTTTTTGCATTACCCGAAAATAAATAAATTCAATGCATGCTTCATGACATACCTCTTTCCGAAATCCCAAATAAATAATCTAGGAGACAAAAAAAATCCGAAAAAACTTACTTTTATCGGCCTGTCACAGTGGTGTACGCCCTTAAAGGATCATCACACCGTAAAATTTTCAAAAGATCGATTTTTTGCATTCTTCGATAGTATAGACGGTTATAAACATGCTGTTAAATTTTTTAGGCGAAATTCGAATTATTCCGGTTGCTACAGCCGTTCTCTGAAAAAGTTATTTGACAAGCTGCGTGGGACCTGGCGCGGACGGACGCGTTTTTCTCGAAATGTCGTTTTTCAAAACGGTGTACACTCTCAGAGGAAGACTTTCCAAGCTATCCGTCTCAAATGTTTACACACCATTGTTCACGCCATCCTTTATTCTCCTATGGGAGCTTTTTTGAAATCTTCATTTTTTTTACGAAAAACTGTGGAAAAAATAGGTTAAATTCGATACTTTTTTTTCACCTGTCGCCATTTTTTCAATTTGGATTTTTAAAAAACTTCCATAGCAAGATAGCGGCTTTCATACTAATTAATTATCTTTTTACGAATTTTGTTTCAGATAATATTTACGGCCACAAGCGTGTACACCATGAGGACTTCTTTTTTTCGAAGACATTTTCAACCGTTAACAAAATTGTAAAAAAAATAAAAAATAAACGTTTAAAAATGTATTTTCTGTTCTTCATGAGTGCTTTGATTTGACATAAAGAAATCAGACTGATTAGCACATTTTAACCATCGAAAATAAATCGCGAAAATCGGCTATTTTTCTATCCGTTACACTGTGATGGTCCCTTAAAACGTTTCGAAAAGGTATTTTTATGCAACTTCAGGTTGCAATGGATCGGTCGGGTGACCCGAATGAAATTCGAGCGAGGAGTGGAGGATTATTTTCAAAGGGGCTTATGGATTTATGGAGACTGGTCCATTGTGGTGGCCTCTACATGCAGGAGGGCTATTCCAGTAGGCATGTCCTCAAATGAATAATGTAGTAGACCAAAAAATAGGGAATAACGACCGTTTTTCGGACCGTCACAGTAGTGCCCTCCCTTGGGGTCTTATATAGACTTGTGATGGTCGGAAAAATGGAGAAAAAAAATTGATTGCATATTCTTCAAGTACAATATCTCAAGAATATTCTGGCGAAATTTCATAAAGATCAGAGTATTAGATTCGCAGTTATGGGTATTTGAACGTGTTACCCTTGCCGAGCAGCAAGCGCAAGCAGCCACAAGAGAAGGAAGAATGGCTCGTAGGCAGTATCAAATCAATGTTTAAGAGGATGCAGAGGATGCAGAAGGATTACTGTATGGCCCTGGAGTCGACGACTTCATGCTAGTATGAATAAATTAACTTTAAATGTAAAAGAAACACACTTGAATATTAAACGCGATTATCTCAGAATCGTCTTTTTGAGAAACACCTTCGCGGTGGACAGAATTACTAAAAAACTATTAATCCGATCCATACCAAATTTATACCACTCATTTATTATGGTAATAGCTAGGGCCTGGACGAAGGATTTTGAATTTAGTCGATTTTTTTGTAACAAAAAAACTGATGATTTAGCACTTAAAAAAATAAATTTTTTGTTAAAATTGTCATTTTCTTTTACCCAAATTTTTACAAATCCTCCGTCCAACCCCAAGCTAATGCAATATACTAATGAAATCTTTTTTCAAATACTGATATCAGATGAACCGTTCTCGAGTTATCGTGTCCGCCGCAACAGATGGTCAAAAGAAGGCGCTCCTGGAGGACAGCTGGAGTTCCGCCATTTTGAAATATTTTTGGATAAAAAAAAATTGTACAAGTACATGAAAATATGTACTTATCGATGTTGTTCACAGTTTTTCAATAAACATTTATTTGCCCGTCGAAAAAAATCAAGAAAATCACGTCGCTTTGCCTGCTACAAGTGTAATATAAGGCCTTAAGGCCTTAGGCCACAGTAACGGGTACAAAATGATATGCGAATTTAATAATTTGTTTTCGTATGAAAAAGTGATTCACTCATAAAATTAATTACACATCTATTTAGTGTGAATATCAAGCTGTTAGAAAATATGTATATTTTTTTTGTTCGATGTACAAAATGGCCGTCTACTCAAAACTTCTCGAAACAGCTTTTTTCCAATTGGCGTGACAAATAACTTCAACAATTTTCACTCGATTTACTTCAAATTTAAAAGTTACGTTCCTTATTGCATTTCGCAGAGAAGTACGTACGGAATTTCTGATTAATCGAAAACTTTTCATTCAATGAGCAGTTTATGAGCAGTTATAACGAAATTTTTCACTGAAAATTCATTTCTTAAGGGGTTACCCCCACTTGCGATTTTGAAAAAATCGATTTTTTTTTATTGCATTTTTTTGAAGTATAAGTATCCGGGCCCATACTTCTGTATGGCAGCTCCATTTTCTTTGATTGTCTGGTGCAAATACATTTTTCCTCAAGCATCTACACCAAGGTCTCAGAAGTATTGACCTTCCACTGGCTGGTTGCTGCACCAGCCGGTGCACGGCTAAGCGGTCACCGCTCCGTGTATCAGCCACAGTATCACAGCATCAGTGTCGGCTTACTCCAAGATTTATATAAAACTGCGGAAGAGCTAGAGTACACATGAAATAGAGTTGAACGCTCGCGTTATGTCTATTGCATTGTGCGCCTGCCCTCGAGGTAGAACACGCAGTACTTTTCCCACAAGTTATGTCACAATTTCAAAGCAGAAGTAAAAGCTTTTTGCTCGCGCACGATCCCCACCGCGAAGTTCAGCTAGATCCACTGCGAAGAATTCGACG
The DNA here is from genome assembly GCA_944452715.1 of Ophion slaviceki. NCBI lineage: Eukaryota > Metazoa > Arthropoda > Insecta > Hymenoptera > Ichneumonidae > Ophion > Ophion slaviceki. Next base: position 16,638,431 of record OX101785.1, on the reverse strand, counting down.
ATTACCTGGCCGATAAAAAAACTAAAGTGGTAGCCCAAGTGCGAACTGCATCCCGAAATACAATATTAAAGTTTGCACTGTTGAGATGCAACGAAAATTCTTCTTGATTGTTTAATTTCTTGATTTTTATTATATATTGAAATCTTTTCTTCCAGCTTTTGGTTATAGATTTTTTATAATGATACTCAATAATGTTTCGGTGACTTTCGTAACCTCAATGTGCCGAAAAAATAGGGGAGTACGAGAGAAACATATTATCGTCGGATTCCAACTATACACTGAGAGAAATGAATTGAACATATGTGCATGAATTATGCACATATGTTCACCGCAACCACCAATCTTACAACCGTACGTTTATTGTTCAATGCTATATAATATAGTAGGTTTTCTTAATGTGGATATTCCCTGATACTATCAAAAATGTACTTCCCCAAGATTCTAATAGTGAACTGAAATATACATGAGGCATTCCATACCAATTCGACCTGGGTCTGACCCTCGACCCCTCAAATCTGGTTCCCGATTTTTCTTATTATTACTCTCACTCTATCAAGCAATTACATTTTTTTCAGATTTTTCAAAATAAATTTAAACGCGTCATGAATTTTTGAATTTTTTTTTTTTTTTGAACACCTCGATGGCCGTAATCGAAAAATCTGAAAAAATTCCCAAAAATACAGTGTCAGATATAAAAAATGTTGGTGTAAAATTCATAATGTCTGGGCTTTTGCTTCAACCCCTAATTAGGGTTTTTGTCAACCATGATAAAAAAAAATCGACAATTACAAAATACACTTTAGAAAAATCGGAGAATTTTTTTTTTAATCTGGTATTATGCATACAAAATTTCGAGAAACATTCTACAGTAAATTGACTTCTCCTTCTTATTTTTTGCATTTTTTTTGCTCAAAAAGCTAAAAAAAACGGGTTGAAGCAAAAGCCCAGACATTATGAATTTTACACCAACATTTTTTATATCTGACACTGTATTTTTGGGAATTTTTTCAGATTTTTCGATTACAGCCAGCGAGGTGTTCAAAAGAAAAAAATTCAAAAATTCAGGACGCGCTCAAATTTATTTTGAAAAATCTGAAAAAATTTGTAATTTCTTGATAGAGTGAGAGTAATGATAGAAAAAATCAGGAACCAGATTTGAGGGGTCGAGGGTCAGACCCAGGTCGAATTGGTATGGAATGCCCCATATACATTGATTAAAAATATTGCCTGTGATTTTCGACGATGTTTATAGTGATTTGTACCATATTATAAGATACGACCTGCTAAATGCGTATTCGGTGTGTTATTCAAGTGTTGGTCCAGGGCATCAAAGCCCGTCTATTAAATGCATAGAATATTTCATAAATCCAAAATAAAATGAAATACGCAACTGCGAGTTCTACCTCGATGATTTTTTATTATAATCCGACATTCCCTGACCTCCTGTAATGATTTATTTCAAAGAAAATATTTCGCCTAATCGGAATCGAACGTAGAACCTGACTGCTTACCTTCTGCCTATCCACCGCACGCTGCCACTACGCTACCGAGTACTTTTGGCATCTTTTGGCATCTTTTGGCTGTACCTTCGAATAGCTGTCACCTGCGATTTAGGTGAAATTTTTCACAGATCTTTTTTTATAATATAAGTCACTGTTTAAATGGATTTTTGGCGCTTCGCAATAGTTTTGTACCATATAATAGTGATGCATACCACATTATATGATATGACCTGCTAAATGCATAGTAATGTGTCTCCTACAAGAACAGAAGGTGAATTACAAGAAGTATTGAACTGATATCCTATTTTGGCAATGCAACAAACACACTATGTAACAGTGGTGAGAAATGCGTAGTTCTTAAAACGATTAAGCTGCGGTTGCTCGAACTGCAAATGATTTACGTCTTCGGTACAAGTAAACTTTACTATAATTTTTTTCGAATAGTAGCGCTTCACAAGGTCTTCTAACAAATTGTACTCGAAAAATGTTAAAATTAACCATATGACTTGTACCAACTTGAAAATAACAGTAGAAGTTTCACTCGACAAAACTTAACGTACAGTATGCAACATTAGTATTTGTACACCGATTTTGTTGTAGTACTGAATTAATCATATCTATATTGTCAAGCCTTTTACAATAGTGAATAATCATTTCAGGGATAATAAATAGTCAAACACGCCCCCCAAATCGCATGTTTAGGTATACTTTTCGCTCATAGTTGTGTTAACCATACTATGATTGCGGTGTCAATAAACTATAACGAATTTTACTGTCCCCTCTTTTACCATGAGTGTTTGTTGTAAATACCACGGACTTTTTCTCAATGTGCAAACTTCAATACCATCTCAAAATCTGTTTATTAATTTCATTTGCAAGTCACTTATCTTTAACGATCCATCGTAATACTTTGGGCATCTACATGCCATACATCGATGAAGGGACGTGCATTGCATTTTATCAAATAAACGAACTGACTAATAAATGAAGCTCGATCGTAATTGGCTGGAGCGCTTCTCCCGAAGAAATAGCATCCTCCCTAGGGCCTGTTGCCCACGCCTCGGGTTACCCTCGGATCGTTAAGACAGTACTTTACGAGGAGAAGAATATAGCAGATGGGCATCATGGTGGTGGTAGTCCGCTACCATAAAGTTTTTATTACGGCTCCGAACTTTTATATATATATATATATATATATATATATATATATATATATATATATATATAACTAGACATAACTAGCGGACAACGGGAGCACCTAACCACAATCGAACTTCACTTACAAGTAAGTTCGCTTAATTGGTAAATTACCCGTAATAAAATTTATTCGATCACCTTGCTCTTCGCTCAACGGAATTACACGTACCATCAACCGTTTATCGGATTTAACTCCTTTTTCACAGAAGAGCGAACAACCCGAAAAAATACCAGGAGCTTTAAATTCTACCATTTTAAAATTGTCCGTCTCGAGACGTTCGAACGTTGAACTTAAGGTTGCTATGGGGCCAGATCAAAATGCTACCACCGAGCTGAATTTTTTTCTGGAAATATATGTCGCCTTTGCTGATCATCCTGTGCAGTTTGGGTACGACTCAAAGTAACGTTTTTTAGAAAACAAAATCGGAAACTCGACGTATTTTGTGGGCTAATCGCATTGCGCTTATGGAAACCTCCCGATCATTTTTCAGTACATCATTTATGTCCGCCAAAAAAATTCTACCACGGAGCTGAAAAAATAGACATGGTTCGACTTATTGTCGGACTAACCCGGGATACTATAAAAATGAGGATTTACAGCACCGTTATGAAATTATTAATGCTTTTAATCGCGAATTTGGGCAAAAGTCAAGCACACAAAATAATAGGCTGTGCCTCAATAATAGACTGTGCATGGCAACGCCTTAGACGACACGAATACTATTTACCTTACCAAAATAGGGTTTTACAATCGGCACAGTAATGGCCTACGACTGGTTGCCAGAGAACAAATGATGGGGCGGTAATGGCTATATAAACGGGCCAGATCCGCACCATGCATGGTTGGTAATGGTAAACCATGAATGGCTGCTAAGACTGGGCCAACTATCATACGCCCATATTGGCCCAGCAACGGCTGCCGGATCTTCTGCCGGAAATGAAAAACAAAAAATTGACAAATTATGAATATAAAAATTCTAGTAGTATCTTTCTTGTTTTCTTCTGCTTTACTTATGTCCATGTACATAGAATAATTGCATTAAAAACGCTTTCTGCATTGTTCAAGTTTTTACCTTTCATCGGGATCGAACCTGCGCCTTTCGTTCTAGTGTCGAGCGCTCTACCCACTTAGCCATTCTAATACTTACATAATCCATCGTTTGTTCGTTTCTTACTTTGATGCCGATAATTTTGTTCGTGACATTAAAGTTTACCGACAATTTTTTTGGTCCATTAAGGCTGTAAAAATAACTCGCTCGTTTTGGGTGAAGTTCCGAAAAGCATACTCCTCTGATCGAGCTGAAATTTTGCACCGAAATTCCTCTCATTATCCTAAGAGAAACCGTTAATGGATTTTGGACGACTAGCAATAGTTTTCCATATATCGCATTGTGAAGTTTATTATTTCACGCCATACGAGTATATCTATATATCCGATAGATACCCCCCACTCCTCCGGCCGCGCTGCTTCCTGGCAAACAGTGCTCGCCCGTATATGCATATCACTTGCCATGTGGGATGGCTTTGTTTGGGTTTATTTAATATAGTAGAAGCGCAGTACAATAAATAATTTTCAATATACGATATATCGAAAACTATTACTAGTCGCCAATATCCTTTTAAAGGTTCTCTTAAAATATTGAAAAGAAGGTCGGTGCAAAATTTCAGCTTCATCAGTGGGATATGCTTTTCGAAACCTTATCCCTTGTTTTTACGTGTTAGAGTTTAACGACCTGCATTTGCAAAACGCCCAAAAACAAACCATCAATGGCTGGAATAGATCTGGCAAGCCGTTCATCCGCCTACGATACCCCAATGCTGATCGCCATATTATCGGTGCGATGGTATTGGCCCACCAATGGCTGGCATAGATCTGGCAAGCCGTTCATCTGCCTACGATACCCCAATGCTGATCGCCATATTATCGGTGCGATAGTATTGGCCCACGAATGGCTGGCATAGATCTGGTAAGCCGTGCATCCGCCTACAGTACCCCAATGCTGGTCGACGAATTATTGGCCGATTATCAGCAAACCGTTTAATGGCTGAATGCTGGCATTTTTGTTACGACAGGCGACCCTATATGGGTATCCACATTAGGTCATTATGCCCGGGGACCCCAAACTACTTTGTCAGGATAATTAAGGAGGAATATTATTTGTTCTTATTTTCTTGGAAATTAATAATTACTTAATATTCATTTGTGATCTATGTTCCAAAATAATCAATTTCCAGAAATTTCTCGGAAAAGACGAAAAACAGCGGATTTTTTTTAAACAGGAGATAATTTTTTAGTATATCGGAAAATTATTAAGGTTTTTGATTTCTTTCAGATAATAGATAGATTCGGTATACACTTTTCCTTCCCAGCGAAATAATCTTCTACTCGGACCGACAGACGTCTTTCTTTGAGGGATCGTTTACACCCTTAAAAAAGTGTTATCTGCAGATTAAAAAAATACGAGTCTGATAGTTTTCAATGCTTTATCACATATATGAGCTTCAACAAAATCAAAGGCGGACACTTTAGCGGCTGAGCGGTCATCGATCCAAGTATTGGCCCAGGCCATTGCTGATGCTGTGAAACGATCTCTCGTCCACCACTGTCGGTGGCGATGAATATATATTATTGTTTTGAACAAATCGAATATTCATAGAAAATTTGTTTTTTCTTTTTCCTTTCGTGCGATGGAAGCGATATCGCGTTGATGGTAGGGGACCGGCTGTTTCGTATCGCAGATAGACGTATAGCACCACAGAAGCCATTTAGGGGTTGAAAACTCCGCGCTATATCTATCCCCATAGTAATGGCCTTGTCACGAGGTGCGCAAAGCTTGCACGATCACGTATGAAATATCGTAACGAGAAAATAAAAAGAGGGCTGATCAATACTTATTCCCCGTTCGCATCTCATAGAGAATGATCGTGTACATGAGTGGCGGGACGCGGAGGGACGGAATATCGTGGAACGCATACGAGAAAAAATCACGGCTTGTAAAGCACCGTAGATTTATTAAGGACCAAGCGTTTCTCGGCCACTCCTTTACCACGTAGGAATTCAGGTTGTTATGGGGTTTAGCCGTCAGGGATGAAGTACGAGAGGAACGCCCTATGGTTATGCACGGAACCGATTGACTGTTACTAACTGTTAGCTTTCAGTTTTCAGTAAGTTCCCGGGTTTCACACATGGATGGTGCTAGCGACACATGTAGTCGGTATACAGGTCTGAAATTGGGTGTCTTTATAGCTTGGACATCTGTTAAGAATACCCAGTCGTAATATAAACAAATATCGCAACACAACGACCTTTTTTCTAACCTCGAAAATGTCAAAGTTTGTGCCAAATAAACAGCATTTGCGGGAAGCATTGCTTTTCTGCTTCAACCTAAAAAAAACAGCAGCTGAAGCACGTCGGTTACTTGAGGAGGCCTACGGCGAACATATACCATCAAAAACAACGCGTGAAGATTGGTTCAAGCGGTTCAGAAGTGGCGATTTTGAGACCGGGGACAAGGAGCGCTCGGGAAGACCGCAAACCTTTACGGACGCCAATCTGCAAGCGTTATTGGATGAAGATGACACTCAAACAGAAGATCAACTTGCCGACGCATTAAATGTGACTCGGCAATGTGTTTCGAAACGTTTGCACGCCATGGGAAAAATTCATAAGGAAGGAAAGTGGGTGCCGCACGAGTTGACTGAGAGACAAATGGAAAATCGAAGAGCCACTTCCGAAATTTTGCTTTTGCGGCAGAACAGAAAGAGTTTCCTGCATCGAATTATTACTGGCGATGAAAAATGGATATATTTCGAGAATCCCAAACGCAGAAAATCGTGGCTTTCACTTGGCGAAGCGTCAACATCGACGGCACGGCCAAATCGCTTCGGAAAAAAGACAATGCTCTGCGTTTGGTGGGACCAAAAAGTAATCGAGTACTATGAGCTGCTGAAACCGGGCGAAACTGTCAATGGGCATCGCTACCGACAACAACTAATCAATTTGAACCACGCATTGCTCGAAAAACGGCCAGAATGGGACGCGAGACACGAACGTGTGATATTGCAGCACGACAACGCTCCGTGCCATCGCAGTTCCATCATCCAGGACACCATTCAAACACTGAAATGGGATCTGCTACCGCACCCGCCGTACTCGCCAGACCTGGCCCCTTCAGACTGTCACTTGTTCCGGTCGATGGCGCATGGCTTGGGTGGGCCACACTTGGCCAATTACGATGCTGTACAAAATTGGTTGGACGAATGGTTTCAGTCCAAAGACGCGTCTTTTTATCGTCGCGGTATTTATGTATTGCCAGAGAGATGGCAAAAATGTGTAAATAGCGAGGGACAATACTTCGAATGAACCATTTTTTGTATTTGTCTTGAAATTGTCCATTTTTTTTTGGTAAAAAAAACCCGGAAGTTGCGCACCTAATAAAAAACCCGGACTTAGTTGCGCACCTCATAAAACGTGCGTTTTTGAACTACTTTTTCTACATCTATTTGTAAAAATATGCATTTTTGAACATTCGGTGATTACATTAAGTGTTTGCATTACTTTGTATAATTATTTTCTATAACTTTTCCTCGCTCAATTAACGCGAAACAAATTGGCAACGTCGTAAATCGTGGTATATCATAATGCTCAGGTTGGAAACCCGTTCGTAACCTCAATATCGGCCCAAGGAGCTGTTAAAAATGAATATCGGTCTGTGTGAAAACTTCCGCTGAAAAGAAAAAGTGTGTACTGAAGCTGTCTATAATCTCTAAGAAATCAAAAAAATTAATAATTTTCCAATAGTCTCAACAAAAATTTATGTTTGAAAAAAAATCCGCATTATTTTCTCTTTGCCTAGAAATGTCTAGAAATTATCATTTCTGAACGTAGTTATCAAATTAATATTAAGGAATTATTACTAATTCGGAGAATGAGTACCAATACTATTCGTTGTAAATTATCCTGACCGAGTAGTTTGAACTTCCCGGGTATAATTACCGAATACCGATAAGATAGGTAGCATTTGTGCCGTCTACAACGTTGCCATGATTGCACAGTCTAATATTTTGTGTGCTCGATTTTCGCACAAATTCGCTATCAAAAACATTAATAACTTCATAACGGTACTGTGAATCCTCATTTTCACGGTACCAAGGTTTAGTCCGATAATTAGTCGAACCGTACCTATTTTTTCAACTCCGTGGTAACATTCACTTAGCAGATATTACTAATGTACTGAAAAATGATCGGGAGTTTTCCATAAGCGTAATGTAATTAGCCCACGAAATACGTCGAGTTGCCGATTTTTTTTCTGAAAAACGGTACTATGGATCGTCTCCAAACTGCACAGGATGATCGGCAAAGAAGTTATAATGGTCCAAAAAGAACTCCACCTCGGTGGTAACATGTTGACTTAACCCCATAACAACCGTAAACTTTCTTCGTCGTCTTTTTGCTTCACAAAAAATATTGTTTTTTTAAAACAAGGGTCACCACTGTGACGGGCCGAATGAAGGTAGTTTTTTCCGAATTTTTTTGTCTCCTAGTTTATTTTTTTTGGGATTTAGGAAGCAGGTATGTTATTGAGCACATATCGAACTCATTTCGTGTAAATTATAATTATAACAAAAATTAACAACGTTATTGAGGCATAATAAAGTCGTATATCTGTATAAAAAATGTGGTTCAACGGCCGAATCGACAACTTGACAATGGTCGGTGCGAAAAATGAAAATAAAAAGTTTAAAAATCTATATAAAAGTCATGCTTGTTGTACGTAGCTGTTTTTCGAGAAAAGAAATAATAATTCACGGGGTGGGGGTGTTAAAAAGTGTGATTTTAGTGAAAATCTTACTCTTATTCAGAGGATTAAAAAAAATCGAAATTAAAAAAAAGGCTACGACAACGACAGCTTGGTGGCAATTTTGGTTTATTGCAATTGACAATCGGACACGTATAGCTAGAGTTATAATTCTGGCCAGGTTGAGAAAATTCCTTTCAAGATAAACGCGATTGAAAGTTTCAGTATGCGTAAATCGTTGCGCTACCTGCTCTCACTAAATCGTCTGTAACTTGACCAATTGTCAATATTTGAACTTAATTCTTTTTTCACATTTTCTTGAATATGTATACTTTGAGAAGATGCAAAGAAATTCATTGATTTTTTTTACCCGTCATAGTGATGTTCCGCCTTAAGGTCTGTGGAGCGTTTTACCAATAAACATGGTGGAAATAATTGAGTTTCTTTATACATCGATATACCCAATGAAATTTCAGCTTCGAAATTTCCATAAAATCCGGTATATTGTTTTCGAGAAGAAAAAAATGTAATGAGAAATAGCGCTGGTGTTTAAACGTCAATATGTTCGAAGTCAATATTCCCGCAAGAGGTATCAACGGTGGCCGGATTCACAAACTTTTGTAGAGACCTGTCTCTTATTTCCTATATTTTAATCTTTTTTTTTCTCGAACACTATATAGTGGTACTTGTGGAAGCTTCAAAGTCGAACTTTTATTGAACATAGATACGACCACAAAAAGTGCAATGTGAAGATAAAAAACATCCAAAAAAATGTTACTCGGTGAAACGGTCGCCTTCGAAAGAAAAACCTTCAAAGTTTTTTTCACAAAACAACACGCGCACCCGGAAAGTTTAATTTCTGCGAGAGAAATACATCTGTAGATAAATCTGAGAAATGTCTCCGTAGATCTGTTGAGAAATGTAGAGAAAAAGGGTACGGGGGAAATAGAAGATAGTGTTTGAGCGGTAGAAAAGTGTTCCGACAAGGGTCATTAAGGGGTTAGGCCACAGTAACGGGTATTACATGTGCGAATTTAACAATTTTTTTCGTATGAAAAAGTGATTCACTCATAAAATTAATTACACATCTATTTAGTATGAATATCAAGCTGTTAGAATTTTTTTTTCGATTTACAAAATGGCCTCCTACTAATATTTTCTTTTGGTATCTTTTTTTAGACGCTCCGTGGCGTGACATTTAGCATCCACAATTTTTTACCTAGAACGAAAAACAAAAATTCGCGTCAATCTACATTAGAATACCTAGAGAAGTACGTAAGGAATTCAAAAAATATTGATTTATTCAAAAGTTATAGGTATTTGAACATAAGAAATGAATTTTCAGTGAAAAATTTCGTTATAACTGCTCATAAAATGAAAAGTTTTCAATTAATCAGAAATTCTGTACGTACTTCTCTGCGAAATGCAATAAGGAACAAAACTTTCAAATTTGAAGTAAATCAAGTAAAAACTGTTGAAGTTATTTGTCACGCCAATTGGAAAAAAGCTGTTTCGAGAAGTTTCGAGTAGTCAGCCATTTTGTGCATAGAAAATTCTAACAGCTTGATATTCATACTAAATAGATGTGTAATTAATTTTATGAGTGAATCACTTTTTCCTACGAAAAAAATGGTTAAATTCGCACATGATTTTATACCCATTACTGTGGCCTAAGGCCTTAAGGTAATCCTATCGCCAGGCTTCAATCCATAGGATCTTCATTTTGTTGTTTTGTTTTTGAGCTTTACTGAATATATTAATAATCATCTATGTAAAATTTCAGGGTCGGTTATCGACCTAATCACAAAGAAAAACAAAAAAATTGCGTATTTTTGTGAAGAATTCCGAGACGACATGCAAAACCCCAATTTCCGGTCGCTACAAAAGTGTATATAATAGTGGGAATCCGTCAGATTCTTAAAAATAATCAGATTTACATACTTAACACTTGTAGTAATCCAATGCTTTTAGAAAAAATTACGCTGATGTACCTAATTTTTATGTAATATCAAGTTTAATTTGAACTTCCGGTATTGGATTTATTACCACTTGCTACGATAATCAGACGTGACAGCAAGGCAACAGCTGACTGTAGTCCTAACCTCATCTCACTTATTCGAATTTCCACACATATTTCATCTTTCACCGACACAATTTTTCCACGCTTTTTACCAGTCGTGGCTCGAATACAATGCTTTATATTTCCCGCCCCTGACATTGTTTTGACAGATCGACGTTAAAAAGCATGGAGGTTAAACTCGCCTGGTTGAGTAAAGAGAGATGGAGATAGGACCATTGTTGCCAAATATCAAACCTAGAAATACTGCGCGAATCGTTGGAATAACTATTTTTTTCATTTTTATAATTAAATGTGAACATTCATTCAACAGTTTACACGTGGAAAATTTTAGTAATGACAAATTATTTTTTTGCATATATTAAAAATTTGAATTGTACAAGTCTCAAGTATGATCAGTGGTATGACTAGTGTGAAGCGATAGGATTACATGAAGCTGCTCGCTGTATACAATTTTTCGTCTATAACCACTGATTAAGCTCAGAGGGCGTGAGCACAGGGCGAAATTGAGCTGCGGAAATGCGCGCGGAATTTTGTATGGAAGCTTTGCAATGAGAAAAAGTCTGGAACGAATACTCCAGCGAATACTTCATCTAGAATTATGGTGGACTGGGAACAAGTATGTAAATCTAAAGAAGACAATTCTGAAATCAGAAGACCATATTTCGGAAGTTTCTATACTGACCACTCTGACAAACGCTTGATGAATTGTTCGTTTATTTTTCTATTAAAAACAATAGCATAAGAGCACCTCAAATAAACAGGACATTTTTCGAGTACTGATCACCTAATTGAAATCTGAAATTTCAATCAGATCTTCAGTCTTGGAAAGCATTAGTTACCTCTTTGGTACCAATTTGAAAGAACGTTTTTTTCAATTCTCTCTACGTGGAATTTACCGAGCAACGCTCGATTATTAAATTTGACTTTGAATTTGCATTGAATCAGGATAAAAATGTTCCATCGAAATTTTCCCTGGAACTGGATCGATGAGAATGCAATCGACCCCTGTCTGAAGAATATTGGATCCACCGCATTCCGAAAATCCTTTATCTCAATGCACCTTTTGTCAATCCCATCAATAGGTTTTTTTCATTCGATCCGCAACTAAATTTGATAAAACGAAAATACAATCAATTACATGCAATCTCGTACGTAAAGTATTTCGGCGCAAAGGATTTGCTATACTACAATTGCGCCATACGTATATTTTTGCAAACGGGTTCATGAAATATGAAATACCTTTACAAATTCTCCCCATAAAAATGACTAGTGTCTGCAATTCTCGCAGATCATAAAGGGTGTCTCAAAATGACTTGACATTTTCAATTGCGTGCCATTTTTTTTGTGGCGGACATAGAGTACTAACGTTTGACAACTGGCATCAGGAAGTATTGAGGTTTGGTCATGGAGAGTTAGACGATCGAGCAACGCATAGGATTTGTTATTTGCTGCATTGTTACTGCGCAGTTATTGCAGACGAAGTTTCATCACCAAGATCGTGCGATTTGACGCCATTGGACTTCTTTTTGGGGCTTTTCTGGAAGGAAAAGTGTATGTCAATGATCAGCAGACCATTTCGGATTTCAAGGAAGCAATTGGACGCACCATTAATTAAATTAGTCCGCAGTTAAGTCAAAATGTTATTGAAAATTTACTCAAAAGAGTGAACATTTGCCAACAGGGACGAGGCGGCCATTTATCGTATCGTGTGTCGAATGCTCCTCAATGAAATGTGCTCCTGAAATGTTTCATTACGAAACACGTAGAATTGTGTTGAAGAGCATTGATACTAAGTTTCAAATCTGACCAAATATTTATTTCACCATACAAACTTTGCTACCCCCTTTTCCCCTTAACTATTGAATTTCCAAAAAAACTAATTTCATTAATTGTGTCTTTAGTCTTTTAGTGTCTTTTAGTTTAGTGTATAAGGAGCACTTATACAAACTTTCAAGTAAATTTGACCCATTTTTATTTTATTTTTCGCACAAACTTTGCCACCCCCTTTCGTACAAACTTTGCCACCCCAATGAACGATAATACCTCCATCTATTGAGCATCTTCCTACTAAACACTATTTACCTCCATAAATAATGTTTTTTTCGAAATATCCTTCCAAATTGTGTGAAAAACCTGAAATACCAACAACTTCGAGGTTAGTTAATTATCATATTTAATTTCTTTATATTTCCATAACATAATAACCCTCGTTCTCACACATCGTACATTTCACACACCTTTACATATACATAAAAATAAGCAACGCAATACAAGAAATCATCCATATTATATTTATATAGTTATAATTAAAACAGAACTAACATGGTTATTACACAAAATGACATAACATCTAGATAACTGAACTATAACATACAACGCTCATATATATAACTTTCTCAAACGTGATTTGTAAAAAAATGTGTATCGTCATTTATACAGAAAAATATCAATTCCGAAGAGGACCCGAACCAGAGGGCCGAAACGTAAAAACACCTCTTTATTTCCATCATTGACCTTGGAAAACCTACATTGGCCGGACCGAAGCCGAATCCTCAACGATCTCTTATCATCTACACGGCCGCACACATCTTTGATTCATTTTTTCCACCCCTTTTCGTTTAGGGGTTGAATTTCGAAAAACGCTAAAATACATATTTTATTAAACGAGCATTAATGCTAAGTTCCAAGTAAATCTTCTGACCATATATTTTTTTTTCCATACAAACTTTGCCATCCCTTTTCTTCCCTTCGAATTTCGAAAAACGCTGAAATACGTGTTTCATTAATTGTGTCAAGAAGCACGAATACCAAATTTCAAATAAATACGACTAAATTTTGTTTAATTTCCATACAAACTTTGTCACCCCTTTTCTCCCCTTAAGGGTTGAATTTTGAAAAACGCCAAAGTACGTGTTTCATCAATTGTGTCACAGAGCATTAATACCAACTGTCAAGTAAATTTGACCATAAAAATATGATGTCCCATACAAACTTTGCTACCCCCTTTCACCCCCTTAGGGGTTGAATTTCGAGAAATCCCTTCTGAAACGTTGCCTCCAATGTAAAAACAGCCCCCTCTCCAAAGTCAACGTTTCTACCTTCAGAGGTTTCGTACTTCTCTTTCGTACTAAATATTCGTACTTTTCGTACAAATAATATGTTTTATTCATAAACAAAAATGTCAGGTCATTTCGAGACGCCCTATAGAACCTAAGATATTTCTAATGCGATAGCAATAAATCGATAGTAATTGATTTCCAATCCCATGACGTAAAAACCGCATCGATGCCTTTGTCAACCTTTTCTCCGTTCAAATGGGTCGCACGCGACAATTGTGCTTTCGGAAGGTTGGCACGTTCTCAATCTCGCCAATTAAGACTCATATTTATTTTCAATCGTTTTTCTTTCCCAAATTAATTAAAAGCCGAAAAACTGTTGCGAAATGAGAGAAACAATGAAAAACGATAAATTTCGAAACCGTGTCGAGAGCAAGTGTGATTACAATATAAAAGGTAATGAACGAGCATGAGCGATAGGAAAGCCGGCTACGAGCTGTAATGCGCACTGCACACATAAATTCGGACGTCCAAGCATTCGTCTATGGATAGCAGGTAAACAGAGGTTTGTTGACGAATTAAATTAACCGTCGTATGTTCGTTCAATCATTCGTGTTGCTGGAGGTACACGAAACGACGATGAAATTCCAGTTAACAGGCCCTTGGATTAATTTACGAAACCATTCGAGTGTTCCTTTTGGGCTGTCCATGCGTTAATATCGAACTTCAACGCCGAGAATTCGATGCAACCGGATACGTCACTCGACTGCGCTTGCGAATTAATTCAGGTGTGAATTCATCGGTGCGGAACCTTCCGTCAGAAGTTTAGTGATGAAGGAACACTTAAGGGGGGAGATTCTGTTAGGCGAGCAAAAAATTTGCCGATATTCATGATTCTTTTGAAAAAGGACGGTTTTCTTCGCCATTTTGACACTTACAAGGAACATTCCTCAGGTGACACCCTTCGATTTTGTTGAAATTTGGATATGTTAGAAAGCATCGAAAAGTAAGCGATACGTATTTTTTTTCGGCGGAAAAACGGTTTTAAGGGGTGAAACCACCCCTTAATATAGGGGTGGTTCACCCCTTAATTTTTTTCTAATGTCATTACAGTTGATTTTTCATTGCTTCAGATTAGAAGAATTTTCGTTTTTGTTTCATTAAAATCGATGGACTCTGTGTGTGAAACTGCTATATTACCTCTAGAGATGCCTTTTTTTCAAGGGGTGGTTTCACCCCTTAAAACCGTTTTTCCGCCGATAAAAAAAAATACGTATCGCTTACTTTTCGGTGCTTTATAACATATCCAAATTTCAACAAAATCGAAGGGTGTCACCTGAGGGATGTTCCTTGTTAGGGTATGTTTTATTACTACTTGTGGATGTTACATGGTATTTTTTATTTTATCAATCTTTAAATTGGTGGAAGTAGGGAAAGGTGTAGGAGATGATCCCCTTAAGGGAGAATGCTCATAATTTCAAAGATATTCAACATAATTAACATCTAAAAGAGTTTACTACTAGCATATTCATCTACCTTACGATTGACATGTTCCAAATATTCAATTTATTAGGGCTTCAATAAAAAGATTTCCTTTCTTTAAAACCTTACATAAGCATCATTTTGGACACCCCGGTGTTCAATATAATCCCTAGGGTATGGACAAGATGATCCCCCGGCACGTCTTGCCCCTATTTTGAGATTTTTTTTATTTTGGAGGAATAAGGTAAATATAAATAAAAATTTGCTCGAGTTTACACCTTTAGATATATTAATCATAGGTATACAACGTAAGCTGAACTTACAAGTTAAATTACATTTATATTATAAGTTTTATCTCGCCCAACTAGAATTAAACTAAACCAGTCTTCTACAGCCAGCCTTAAACCATTTAGGTATATCAATTATTATTTGTGAGATCAATTATGCATTAATAGTGCTGTTTGGACATGAATCGACAATGTTTCGTAGGTGACCTATTTTTGTGTACCTAGAAGGGAATCATCGTGCCTCAAACTCAACTTTTTCATCCATTGCACGGTAACATAACCTATAAGTATTCCACTCTTACCACGCCAACCAAACCACCAAATTGATCACATTATAAAGCCACAAATACAACAATGATTGCAACTGACAGCGTACAATAAAAGTTACCTAAGCTTAAAGTCAACCTTACCTTAGATCAACAGCTCACAAGTAAAAAAATGTTTTCGTCAAAACAAGTACGTCGCTCACACCGCCATCATGAATTGACTAACGCGGAGGGAGGGGGGAGGGTGCCGGGCGCTATATTTTACCAAAGAAAACCATTAGATGGTGTTAATTGGTTCGTCGTAATTGAAAATTATCATCTTACCTCATGGGATCAACTCGTAAACCTTTCCCCTACCTACGGCACGGTCTTCTAAACTGCACGATTCTGATTAAATTTGGCATAAATCTTTCTAATCTTATTGTCTAAAACATGACCCTAAACTTTTTTGAAAGTGGAAAAAAAAATTTTTACTGCAAAATGTAGTGATTTTTTTTTCGGACAATCCAATTTTTTTGTTTCAAAACGTACTATTAAATCGCTTTTCAACGTTTCTTATTTTTTCGTGGTTCATATTCTGCGTATGAGTGTTAATGAACGAGAAAAATCTTTCTGCGTATGAGTGTTAATGAATGAAAAAAATCTTTCTGCGTATGAGTGTTAATGAATGAAAAAAATCTTCGTTGGCTTTTTTTTCATATTAATCCCGCCGTCGCTACGTGTCGCGCCGTCTGCCAACATCCGCCGCAACCCGTTTGGACGATCGTGCCATACCTCCGCAATTTTGAAAGATTAATAAAATAAAAAATACAGCGAAAAAAGTAACAGCCAAAAGTAGTAACAAAACATGATCTAGGTTTCAAAAATGGTGGAGAAATCTTCGCTTTAAAAAAAATCATGAAAATCAGATATTATTTTCTCGCCTGAAACTAACCCTTCCCCCTTAAATCCAGCCTATGGGTTTCGCTATCTCGTTATTGGGCTTCGTTCATGAGAAAAACAAGTGGAACAAAGCATTAGTGCTTCACAACGGTTTAATTACTTGAACCATATACTTTATGTTAGTCTTCAAAGTGTTTGCTTCTCTGTTCCCATCGAAGCAAATAAATCCATCACTTTCAGATATTCAGTGCAGAAACCAGCCCTTCGCATACAAATGATCATCAAACAATTTTCACAACGTCGTTCAATCGAATCTAAACATCGATAAAGGAACAAATATCAACATATTAGAGTATCTTTAAGGGGTTAGGCCACAGTAACGGGTATAAAATCATGTGCGAATTTAACAATTTTTTTTCGTATGAAAAAGTGATGCACTAATAAAATTAATTACACATCTTTGTAGTATAAATATCAAGCGGTTAGAAATTTTTTTTAGACCATGTACAAAATGACCGACTACTCGGAATTTCTCTAAACAGCTTTTGGCCAATTGGCGTGACAAATAACTTCAACCATTTTCACTCGATTTACTTCAAATTTAAAAGTTATGTTCCTAATTGCATTTCGCAGAGGAGTAAATACGGAATTTCTGATTAATTGAAAACTTTTCATTTTATGAGCAATTTATGAGCAGTTATAACGAAATTTTTCACTGAAAATTCATTTCTTAAGTTCAATTACCTACAACTTTTGAAAAAACAAAAAAAAAATTAATTCCGTACGTATTTCTCTAGGTATTCTAATGTAGATTGACGAGAATTTTTGTTTTTTTGTTCTTGGTTAAAAATTTTCGATGCCAAATGTCACGCCGCGGAGCGCTTAAAAAAAGATAACGAAAGAAAATATTAGTAGTCGGCCATTTTGTGCATCGAAAAAAAATTCTAACAGCTTGATATTCAAACTGAATACATGTGTAATTAATTTTATGACTGAATCATTTTTTCATACGAAAAAAAATTGTTACATTCGCACATGATTTTATACCCGTTACTGTGGCCTGACCCCTCAACCGAGATACGATCCAGTACAGTTAGACACTCGCGCAAAAGTTGTATCCCCTAATAAAGGTGTAAAACACCCTTTCTGACAATATTTAACAATTACTGTCGCGACAAAAGAATTGCAAAAGAATGGAAATCGTGATGAAAACTCGTCCAGCATTCTCGTCAACGAAGACAACCCGACTATTCGCTCACGTTTTTCTCATTCCCCAACTTCCTGAGAAACGTGGAAAAGAGACGTAAACCCTGGTAGACGCGACGACGCGGCTAAAACTGCACCGAGTGGCTCGTAATTAGCTCGGTTAATGAATTTTACTTGAGTGCCTTTTGTACAAAGTGTATGTACCCTCTGACTCTCTTCTTTAGACCATTCAATCTCTCTCCATGTTCCAGAACGAAACGAATAATAGAAAGGGCGTGGTTTATTGATAATTAACGCCATTGACATTATTTCAACAGATAACGGGGGTTGATTGTTACCTCTTATTTTACGGTGGAGCTTCTCGATTATTCATCCGCTCGTTTTTGTATCGCGGAAACAATTCACACTGAGAGAAATGTATGGTGTTTTCAACCATATTTTAACTATATTTTATATTTCCCTGGGTGGACAATAACATTTTATAGCTATAGTACTGCCAAAAGTATAGTACTGCTTATTGATATTTTAGCAGTTGCATGAATTATGCACCATGTTAAGGGGAGTGCAGGGTTTTGTACTTTTGAAAAATCGATTTTTTTTGTCTTTTCTTATAGTTAAACATTTCTAGAATATAATCCCAAAATTTCAAGTCAATCAGAGCAAAACTCTCGAAGTTAGTGACTATTTAGTCCCGCTCCTCTAACACTGTAGCTCCGACAGCTAAAACTTCAAACGCGTTTATCTCGAAACCACATTTTCAAAGTCCGTGTTCACTGCCATTTCAAAACTACATGACCGATTCATTTCAAACTCGGTACACACTTTCTACATATAAAATACCTCCTCCCAACGGTTAATTTGAGATTTTTTTTTACATTGAGGGGGTTTTCTACCCCCAAAATGACGAAATTTTTCGTGAAAAATAGCACTTTTCCCTTTACATGACCACCAAAAATTTAGAAATGAAAAAAAAAATTATCAAACACCGTTGGGGGGAGGATTTGATGATACTTTGACTAAATTTTAATGGTACTTGATTTCAGATAATTTCCTATTTTGGCAATGCAACAAGCATACTATGTAACAGTTTGTGAGACGAGCGTAGTTCTTAAAACTATTAAGCTGCGGTTGCTCGAACTGCAAATGATTTACGTCTTCGCTGCAAGTAAACTTTACTATAATGTTTTTTTTTTAATAGTCACGTTTCATAAGATCTTGTAACAAATTATACTCGAAAACCGTTAGTTTTAACCATACGAATTGTACAAACTTGAAAAGAATAGTAGAAGTTTGACTCAACAAACCTTAACATGCAGTATACAACATGAGTATTTGTATGCCGATTTTGTTATAGTACTGAATAAACCATATACAGGGTGTCCCAGAACTCAACGTCAAGCCGAAACGGGGTGACAGGATTGATTGTAACCATCATGAGAAAAATCAGAAAAAAAATCTATTTTGACAATTTTAAATTCATAGTTTAACAAAAAACAGTCTTAATTCTAGGAAACTTGGGGCAATTGTGTCATTATTTTTGACTGTGATTCTAGAAATGTTATTTAGGGTTACGGTTCCAAAGTTTAAATGAACAAAAATGATAAAAATTGACCACAATAACCGAAAAATGGTTACAGTTTGACCAAATTTCTAGGTTTTTCTTAAATGCCCAGATTTTTTTTCTGATTTTTCTCATGATGGTTACAATCAATCCTGTCACCCCGTTTCGGCTTGACGTTGAGTTCTGGGATATCCTGTATATATATTGTCAAGCCTTTTACAATAGTGAATAATTATTTCGGGGATAATAGTCAACACGCAACCCAAATCGCATGTTTACGTATACTTTTCGCTTATAGCCGTGTTAACCATATTATGATTGCGGTGTCAATAAACTATAACGAATTTTACTATCGCCTCTTTTGCCATGAGAGTTTGTTGTAAATACCATGGAGTTTTCTCTCAGTGCACCATTGATAAAAGTACGATATGGCTGTTCGAGAACAGAAACGAACCCAAACAAACCCAAACCATACACGCTCGTCATATTTGCAGTTGAAGAATATACGATACGAATCCGATATGGAGCTGGACAATTTCGTCGTTCGACGATAGATTCGACTTCTAAACTCAAATTTGACCCACAAAAAGAACCGAAAATTGCACTTTTTACCCCGGAAAATTAATGTCAAATATTTTTTTACTCAGGCATTATTCGTACAAATTTCCAAGACACCAAAGTATTTTCGTTGACAGATGTACGAGAACCAGGAAAATGGTCGAGATCAGACCTCTGCTGTTCAGTGTTGTACATAGAAATTCATTCGCGTATAATTGCGGGGATTTTCATTCAATCTATGCATACTCATGTTGATTTAATAATTGGAGAAGACGTTACTCCTACTCGGCTTTTGGACATATATCTTTATCAACAAAAGATTCTGCTCACCAGAGAAATGATGGCAAATAGTCATGTCCACGAGACAGCCTTTTACTGTCGTTGCGGCATTATCAATGTAAATCGAAATGGATGATAATAACGGTTGGCCGCGACTGAGGCTGGGGAACAGCCATGGTCCAACTGGAGGTTATCACATGTACACGAGGAAATCTTTGTGACAGTGCTAATTTTTTGTTCGCGGCGTGCATTCCAAGCACCGTCGTCAACGTCTGTTGGGTAATCCAACTCCGATGTAAATCGAATCTCCTTTTCTCCATACTTCATGCTAATTTTCACCACACTGCTTGGGAATGTTCATCCATATTTATTATATATTACAGCTGCTTTCGTTCTTTTTTGCAACCGGCGCACGTCTCTTGCCAAGGAAAAAAAAGCCTCGATGATTAATCCTGATTAACATCGCCTCTGTTTCTCCCGATGATTTTTGTATACCTTGTGTATCTTTCGGACGCGGTAATTTGTCAGGTGGCTCACCTTGCATGGTAATGTACCTACTAAGTGATCCTGAGATCTTTCATTTTGGACTCCATGTCGAATTTATGAGAGCGAATCCGAGTACTTTGGTTCCTGGTATTCCATTTACGATGATTGAGGGTAAAAAACGATTATGTCGTTGATAAATGATATTCCAAGTCTAGACGACTTTTTGCAAATGTATAGGCGTCTAAAATGATCAATTTTACTTAAGGTAATCCTATCGCTTCACACTAGTCATACCACTGGTCATACTTGAGAATTGGACAATTTATATTTTTAACATATGCAAAAAAAATAACTTGTGATAACTAAAATTTTCCATGTGTAAACTGTTCAACAAATGTTCACATTTAATTAGAAAAATGAAAAAATAGTTATTCCAACGATTCGCGCAGTATTTCTATTTTTCATATTTGGCAACATTGGTTCTATCCCCGTCTCTTCTTACTCAACCAGGCGAGTTCAACCTCCATGCTTTTCAACGTCGATCTGTCAAAACAATGTCAGGTGCGGGAAATATAAAGCATTGCATTCGGGCCACGAATGGTAAAAAGCGTGGAAAATTTGTGTCGGCGAAATATGTCGGTTGAAAATTAAATTTGTGTGGAAATTCGAATAAGTGAGATGAGGTTAGGACTACAGTCAGCTGTTGCCTTGCTGTCACGTCTCTTTATCGTAGCAAGTGGTAATAAATCCAGTACCGGAAGTTCAAATTAAACTTGATTGCATAAAAATTAGGTCAATACGCGTCATTTTTTTCTGAGCGTTGTATTACTACAAGTGTTAAGTATGTAAATCTGATTTTTTTAAAGAATCTGACGGATTCCCACTATTATATACACTTTTGTAGCGACCGGAAATTGGATTTTTGTATGTTGCCTCGGAATTCCTACACAAAAATACGCAATTTTTATATATATTTTTCTCTGTAATTAGGTCGATAACCGACCCTGAAATGTTACAGTGACGATTGTTAATATATTTAGTGAAGCTCGAAAAAAAAATGAAAATTCTATGGATTGAAGTTTGGCGATAGGATTACCTTAAGCCAAAAACAGGAACAATGTTTCAGTGGTATAGGCAATTGTAAATGACCATTTCAGATCTCGTACCATGGGGGAGATTCGGGAGCGGAGAAATAGTGCGTTGGTGGCGTGAACAGCTCGAGACTAGATGCAATTACCAAAATTGTCACCCAGGCGAGTTTGATGAGAGTGGAGGAGAACTACGTTGACGGAACAGGGATTTCCTGTTCTGTCTTCCTCGATGTTGTGACGCACGTACACCCGCCCTGGTACATCTTCAGAAGGCAGAACGGTCAAGTGAAAAAAAAAAGAAAAGTTGAACGATAAAACCGCCGTGTATGAGAAAACCACAATTAAAATGTGGAAATATCGTCGGCGTTTCCTACAAATCCCTTTGAGAATAGTAACATATATTTGTAGAAATAATTAATGGAAATAATTTCATTTACATGAAAAAATCTATTAACTTGATAGAAAGCCCGGGGGTAGACGGTCCTCCATGGGTCGTCGGTGGATGAAATAAATGTCCACAGTCACAGAATCGACCAGAAACGTCGGGGAAAAAAGAATTATGAGCTTAC
The DNA here is from genome assembly GCA_944452715.1 of Ophion slaviceki. NCBI lineage: Eukaryota > Metazoa > Arthropoda > Insecta > Hymenoptera > Ichneumonidae > Ophion > Ophion slaviceki. Next base: position 16,616,131 of record OX101785.1, on the reverse strand, counting down.
GGCTGATGAAAAAAGAGGGATACAAAGTTGAACAAAGCTAGAGAAGTTTCTCACTCCCCTGTACTGTTATTTTCATTACCCTCCAAATTTACGAAGGTAGATCAAAGGAGTATCCGTGACAGCAATTTTTAAGCGGTCTTCTCCCTTGAGACGCTAAAAAGGCTATTTTCGTGAATTTTTTTAATAGGTTTACATTATAGATATTGACATAAAAATTGTTACACTTAATAAATACACTTCCGAAATACATTTAAAAAAAATTATTTATTTAAGTCACTATTTATAGACGATAATATTAGTTTTAACAAAATGTCCTAAAAAAACTGCAGGTCTGCGCTGTTGATGAAATCTCGGAGATGGATCATCCGAAACGATAAATTCAAACAGTTTGTTTGGATTCAGATTCAGTATGTTAATGGCTATAGCGCATATCATACGATTTTTGATATATGCAAAAATAACAAAATGGCGGACATTTTACGAAAAACCAAAAAAGGTGTTTTTTTACCGTTTTTGGCAAAAAAAATAGTCAATATAAATGTTTTTTTGAATTCGTCATATGCGCTGTAGATATAGTTGTAAAGAATATGTGGTTTAAATTTCATAAGGATCGGTTCAGTAGTTTCGAAGATTTCATCAACAAGCCGTCGAAAAACGTTGATTCGAGAAAAACGCGTTTAAAGTTTATTTGGGTTACATAAATACGTTTAAAAAAAAAATTTTAAAGTATTTCGAAAATGTATTTTATAAGTGTAACAACTTTTATATCAATATCTATAATATAAACGTATCAAAAAAATTCATGAAAACAGCCTTTTTTAACGTCTAAAGTGAGAAGAGCCCTTAATTGAATAAACGTCCGTACACGATAGATTTTCTTTGATTTTTTGAACATCCCCTCTTTTGCTCTTCAAAAGTGAAAGAATTTTTCCTGAAACAAATGAAGCTTGCTGATATACAGGCGCACCGATGGTACTTTTTAACTTTCGAAACAAGCTTGAGTTTACAGAGTTTCCGAAAGAATTTAAAGAATTCATTGGTCGGTTCGCACACGTTACGAATTTTTTCAATAAAAAGACCTCCCTCGCGTCTCCGAAGCTTCATTACCCTGAAGAAAAAGTGTAAGAAAAGCGTCCCCATCGAGCTAAAATTCAATAATACAACTGAGTCCGATAAATATTCACGTAGGCTTCGAAGAGGGCAACCCTGGCCGCCTTTGACGAGGATGAATATTTTCCTTCCGATAAATCAAACGCAAGTCGTAAAAGTGAAATTTAAATTGCTCTCTATTGAGGCGTTAGGCCACAGTAACGGGTATAAAATCATGTGCGAATTTAACATTTTTTTTGTATAAAAATGTGATTCACTCATAAAATTAATTACACATCTATTCGGTATGAATATCAAGCTGTTAGAAAATATATATATAATTTTTTTTCGATGTACAAAATGGCTGACTACTCGAAACTTCTCGAAGCAGCTTTTTTCCAATTGGCGTGATAAATAACTTCAACAATTATCGCTTGATTTACTTCAAATTTAAAAGTTATGTTCCTAATTGCATTTCGCAGAGAAGTACATACGGAATTTCTGATTAATCGAAAACTTTTCATTTTATGAGCAGTTTATGAGCAGTTATAATGAAATTTTCCACTGAAAATTCATGTCTTAAGTTCAAATACCTACAACTTTTGAATAAAACAATATCTTTTAAATTTCGTACGCGAGGCGACCCATTTCACGCTAGCCAGTAAAAAAAATCCACAATTAATTTTGAAAAATCGAGTTACTTTATTGAAAAATAAAGTAAAAATAAAAATATTTCTCGTTGATTACCGTTTTTTAACATTTTGCCATTCAAATGTCTGTATCTTTGGCAGGATTTGACGTCTTTACATGCGTAAAAAACGAAAATGTGCGTCCTTTTATGGCCTTCCAGAAAAAAATTAATTTTGATTTTATTGAGCAAATCGAACGTCCGTTTCAGGGCAAAATATGCAAAAATATTTTTTTCTCAAGAAAGGACACTCGTTACTTCATTTTCAAAAATTTCCCCGAATTGTGAATACGAAAAACGGATTTTTGGTATTTTTTATATTATGGGATTCCTCAACACCGTGAAGTAACAGCTATTTTTTAAATTAATATTCGATTGAAAAGTGTGGAGCACTCGCTGTATGTTTACCAGGTTTTTTAAATACATATGAAATTTAGACACATGACATACATATGATATAATGTATCTCCAAGGATACATATGACATTTAGAAATACATATAGAATATATATAGAAATACACATGACATATATGTCATATATGTCATACGTATTTCAAAAACCTGGTAAACATACAACGAGTGCTCCACTATCTTCAATCGAATATTAATAAAAAATATAAAAAATAGCTGTTACTTCACGGTGTTTAGGAATCCCATAATATAAAAAACACAAAAAATCTTTGAAAATAAAATAACGAGTGTCCTTCCTTGAAAAAAAGAAATATTTTTGCAAATTTTGCCCTGAAACGGACGTTCGATTTGCTCAATAAAATCTAAATTAATTTTTTTTCTGGAAGGCCATAAGAAGACGCACATTTTCATTTTTTACGAATGTAAATACGTCAAATCCTGCCAAAGATACAGTCATTTGAATGGAAAAATGTTAAAAAATTGTAATCAACGAGAAAAAACGTCAGAATTTCTTTTAAAAATTTCGACACTCGGTGAATATTTTTCAATAAAGTAACTCGATTTTTCAAAATTATTTGTAGATTTTTTTTTCACTCGCTGAAGTGACATGGATCGCCTCACGTACTTCTCTAGGTATGCTAATGTAGATTGACGAGAATTTTTGTTTTTTTTTTGTTGTCGGTAAAAAATTGTCGATGCTTAATGTCACGCCGCGGAGCGCCTAAAAAAAAGATACCAAAATAAAATATTAGTAGTCAGCCATTTTGTACATCGAAAAAAAAAAATATATTTTTTCGAACAGCTTGATATTCGTACTTAACAGATGTGTAATGAATTTTATGAGCGAATCACTTTTTCATACGAAAAAAATTGTTAAATTCGCACATGATTTTATACCCGTTACTGTGGCCCAACGCCTTAATCACGGTGAGCCCCTCGTTGTCATTTATTTTCTTTTTCATCCTCATATTCAAATTTGCCTGCTCGTTTTTTCATACTATGCGTTCGGAAAAAAGCGTAGGTAATAAATGCCAGGAGGCTTTTGTTCCCAGACCTAAGGCGACGACGACGCGCGCGGTTGAACCTTTCCACCCTCTTAGCCCCTAGGGAACAATGCCCGATAATACTGCCAATCCGAGGAACTTAATTCGGTGCGTCAATGAACTCGCGTGGAAAACACGAATTTCGCCAAGATCGATCCGGATAATTTTACTCAAATTCCAACCTCGATGACCACGAGGGAAGACACTGTTTGGTCGATTAGAAATGCCATCCCCTTCGTCAAGCGCAAACTCATTAATTCGCCCAACCCTCCAAATTCCCATTTACTTTTATCGTGCGTGCCAATTTTTTTTTCTTCCTTCTGTCGTCCATCATTCATTCGAAACGGAACGATACTTTCCAAACGAAACGTCTCAATTTGCAATGTCTCGGAATTTCCGTAAACGTCGCAAATCTGCAACAAAGCGTTAATCTTATTTACCAAAAAGCAGCGACGGATTTCTCGGGTTGTGCGAAAGAGAGGGATGAATGAAAAAGAACGCGTTCCAGGGGACTCCAATTCCTCTCGCAGTTGAAGTTATCTCGGTGGAGAAACTTTTTTCCACCCGCAGTCTGGACACGCACAAAGTTCCGAAGCATTCGTCAAGTTGACAGAAGACTGCAGGAAAAGTTGCAAAAGCTCGAGACTCGAGGGAAAAAAAAATCATCCCCTTTCGTGCTACTTTTGATTGAACTTCATTAGCCCGTAGAAACGATCAAATGTCATCGTTCGATTTTACTCGCAAACTATTGTAAAGAGCTTGGTGCGTCAATGATTGCACGATTTTACGCGAATAGTGGCCAAAACAAAAATAAAAAAAAAGCTTCGCGTAACGAAACGACGAAACGCGTTGTTTCTATTGTTATTTCTTGCGAAACGAAGCTTCGCGATAAGCTCAAGCGCGGTTCGCGTACCAAACCCAACTGGATATGCAGCGTTCCTGTTTCCACGACCGCGCCTGTACGCTCTTTCCTCCTCCCCCTAACCCACCCCCCTCTCAGCAGTCGCGCACGCGTTACGACCTACGACAAACGAAAAAGCTCCGGCCACAACACGAAAACACAAAATAATCATATGTTCCTGTCGCATTCCGACGTTCAACAATAAGATCACGATATCCCGTGTACGAGAAAAACGTCAAAAAGCTCCGAGACTTGCCTAAGATGATCCATCGTCTGTTTGAGAATAATTCATCTGACCTGATACCCGAGGTAAGTTTCACTACCATGTTATTTGCTGGTAATCGTGTATCGTGAGATTTCATCCAAATAAAGATACGAGCTTTTTCGCGAGTCCGAGCAACCGTTGAAAAGGTCCGAGCTCTCGAGAGTGCAGACTTCGAGGGCTGTTTAATTTTTGTCGGTATTTTTTTTTACGCAGAGACTAGCAAACATGCGAAAGTACTTGAAAGCTCTAAGTGCCTGAGCTTACGAGCTTTCCGGGGTTGCGCAGTTAATTGTTGCGCTTAAAAGTGTGCGGAGATTTAAGCTGGTAGCCATTTTAATCGTGGGTCGGTTCGCTCGTTCAAAAGCTGCCAATCGCTAATCCTGCAAGCTCCTGCAGACTTACGAGGAGCGGTCGTGAGGTCCATCCCTTCGATTTCGATGAAAATTGGCATGCTTGTAGAATGGGTAAAAATAGGCGACACGTATTTTTTTATATCTGCGGAACCCAATTTTTAAGGGGTGAAACGCATCCTCGAAAATAGGGGTGTTTTTCTTTTTTTGTCGATAACGTTATCGTTATCATCTCCAATGTATAGTATACGAAAAAATAAACATTTTTGCAATTTGAAATTTTTTCATATCTCGTACCCTTAAAACGTTATCGACAAAAAACGAAAAACACCCCAATTTTCGAAGGTGCGTTTCAACCCTTAAAAATCGAGTTCCGCAGATATAAAAAAAAATACGTGTTGCCTATTTTTGCCCATTCTACATGCATGCCAAATTTCATCGAAATCGAAGAGATCGACCTCGCAACCTTTCCCTGTTAGGGCTTTTTCCCGATTTTTTGAAATGTCGCATCGCAATTTTTTTCTCCGTCACGATCATTTTTCTCACATGACGATGATCTTCTATTGGAAGTAGAGATAAGCAGAAATCTCGTTCCAACGAAAGGCCATGCTAAAAAGTCTGGCGGGACGTTTTTAACAGCTTCGTACAGCGGAACATGCAGAGGAAAAAAGAAAACGAGAACATCATGATCCACAACAAAATGCATTACTACTCCCTATTCGCCCGCCTGGCAGACCACGGTGAAAGAAATGGTTGAAAGTATTCTTTCTGTTGCGTCAAACCAGACTCCCTGAAATAACACCCTTACCGCCTAGACATTGCTGAAAGTATCATTTGTTTTCCCCGCTGCAGCCAAGACAAAAAAGTGCAACTTGTATTACGGGACTCGACGTGTATTACGTGGACTCGGAAAAATTATGCAAGGACTCTTGCTTCCGGTCGACACACAAGTCTCGTGCTGCAGGCGCAATGAAAACCACTTGAAAATCGGGTGACTGCGAATCTTCTTTCGAAAAAAATAGGCACTGCAGAGATGGAAAAATACGACAAGTGTATTACGAAGATGAATGGATTTGGCAACTGATCAAATGAAATGGTTGAGATTTGTAAATTTAAAGGGAGATATACACCTAGATGGTCGAAAAAATCGATTTAGAAGCTATGAACATTCCGTCGACCGTAGAAGACCTACACTACGGGCCTGGTATCGATGATTCCATGTAAGTTGACAAATTTCATGATTTATTCATTCCCAAATTATCAAACGCGTTTTTCTCAAAACCACGTTTTTCAAATCGGTACCCAAAATTTCTCGAAAACCAATGAACCGATTGCCTTGAGGTTTTTTGTGGTTATTCTATACACCATTATCTAGTACTTGTCATAGGATTTCTTTTCCGTCACTTAGTTTTTGTTTTATAGGCAAAATAATAACTAATTTTTGGCCCAAAAATCACTATTAATGTTCAAACGTCCGCCATTTTGTCATAAATCGATATTTTCAAAATCGGCTATGACAAGTACTAGATTATAGTATCTAATTTAATAATCTTTCTGGTTTTTTTTCAGATGATTTTTTAAGAAACGCCAGTGGGTACCGTATACGCAGATTTTTTACGACGCTCCAAGGATTATACAATATCCTTGTATATTTTTGATATTTTTAAATAAAGAAAATTAAACATATTTTTGAATGTATATACTTTTAGATCATTAAAACCCCAATCCGAAATTTCAAATAGTTTTCTTTGAAAAAATTCACAAAAATGACCTTTTTTCCGGCTCCTAGGTGTATATCTCCCCTTAATTTAAAATGCATCATATTCGAAATGGCAAAAAAAATGACTAATGATGTCCGGTTTGGGTGCCATTTGTTCAATTATTCAATTCGACTCTTTTGTATCGCAAAAGAATGGGGCACATTTTTTTCGATTGGACGAATGTGGCGTATGACATGGAATTAGGTGAGCCGCAATTTCGTTAGTTTGCGAATAATAATGAGTTTCGAAGTGGCACACGAGCTACAGTGCCGTACATTCGAACGGTTATCCTTTCATCATGACTGCATTGACTTCGCAAAAGCTCTCATTACATTGCGTGGTCCGAATGGAGAAGATTATGTAATCATTCATGCAGAATGCCGGATACGACCAAACAGATGGTTCATCAACGTTCCATCGAGATGGAAATTTCAAGCGAACACGTTGCTACAGTCACGAGAGCCTCCAACACTAATGCCAACCTTGCTAATGTTAGAAGATGTAGTGTCTGTCTGTCCATTTGTTCTTGCGGGCTGAAATTCATCTGGTAGGATTAGAATCCGAAGCTGAGACGATATTTGCCACTTTTGGAAACTAAGTCTATCCATCTTAACGAAGTTGGTGCAAAATCGCTTTAAACTTTTACCTTGTTGGCATGTGAAAAAAAATGCTTCCAGAATTTTCCTGCACTTTGTTCCATGTGAATGTGTCAAATAAATTCTGGAAAAATACGATCTCCGATGCAAGATAATTTTATTTGCTTTATTAATTAGCGGAGTCAATTTTTATGCTTTTTTTCTGGCGATTGGATTACGAGTCTAAATCATGCAAGGAACATCACTTAAGACGCAACCCTGAAATAGAAGGTCCAAAAAAGCGTTTTTTCGGGCTTTTTTAGAAGGGAAAAAAACAAGTGAGCCCAGTAAACATTGAGATATTTTTTCATGTATATTTGAAATGTATGAACAAAAAAAATTCAACATGAAACAATGAATTACTGCAGATTTATCATCCTATTCCATGTGCGCCTTGACAGTCCCCAATCGGCGGGAAAGATGCTGCTCGTAATTCTTGACTGAACCAAATAAACCAATAAAATTTTCAAGTGTCATATATTTTACTTCTGGGTGAATTAAGAAAAAGCTGAAAAAATTGTGAAGTTATACATTTTCTCGGGTTCGGAAAAAAAATGTGTTAAAAAAACTTTAACGTGCTATGAAAACTATTTAAAAAGACTTTTTCAACGACTTTTTTAATTCACTTAGAAGAGATTTTCATAAAAGAGAATAAACTTTGGTTTGATTCAATAGGTCGTTTAGTTTTTTGCTATCACGCCAGCCAATTTGGAAAAATCGTGAAAATGAAAACTGGAGAAAACGCGCTTCTAAGTTTTCAGTAGGAGTAAATATCAATATCAAATATCAATCGCTTCTCTACGTTTGGACTTATATGTTCGAAAATATTTACAATTGGCCTCTGTAACTTTGTAAATATATTCTTGGATAGTTCATTCATCGATTTAAGCAATAAAAAAACGATTTTTCGGACCTTCTAATTCGGCTCCCGGCTTCGATTTTGTTGAAACTTATGTATGTGATAAAGCATTTAAAACTATGAAACACATTTTTTCATCGGCAAAAAATTGATTTTAAGTGTGGAAACTACCCCTCAAAGAAAGGCATGTGGAGGGATGGTTTTGCAGTTTCACTCATAAGCAGTGCACCGATCTGAATGAAACAAAAACTAAAAACCTGCTGATGTAAAGTGATGCAAAATCCAATATAGAAGTATTAAAAACAAATCAATTAAGGGGTGCTTCCTTCGGAGGATGGTTTCCCCCCTAAAACCCGTTTCTCCGCCTATAAAAAAATTCGCATGTAATGTTTTTCAATGCTCCATCACATATATGAGTTTAAACAAAAACGAAGGCGGTCATTTAAGTTATGTTTCTTGTTTGACAACGGTTCATTTAACAGTATAAAAAACTTATTTTTATTTTAATATATAGTATATAACCCTTAAATTAATATTACCCTAAATCCATTTTCATCATCCTAATAAGCGACATTTCATGTTGAGTATCATCATCAAATGTCGAGTTCACGCGTTCCTTTATTTTTGTTTACTCATCACAAAAAAGTGTACAATTGAATTTGTAAAGGACGGAAAAATAAAATCAAGCTACAAATGAGCAAACAGAAAAAGAAAACAACATTAGCCAATGTTAGGTAAATTATGAACCACCTGAATGAACTTAAATAATGAAACGAAATACTGACAAAAAAGCCAAACTCCGTAGAAATTACTGACGTGCTTGCGGTGGAGCAGCTTGCGGACAGTCGAATAATAATCCTACCTTCTCCATGTATGTTCGCAACTCGGGGAAGGTCGTGCAGGAGAGAAGTAAGGGAGCATGAACCTACTGGAAAGCTCGTACCTTCGATATTTGAAATTCCCAAAACTGAATACATACGGTGGATACAGTACGGACATTGCTCGCGATCCTCGTTAATAAGGCATGTGGGTATTGTACGGAGGCACTCCACAAATCGTATATATTTACATACTAGTATTCTACATCGAATCGATAAACTCCGGATACCCACATTTTCCGATTTGCACAACCATTGCTTTTTTTATCGAGTGGAAAATGCCTCCGCATTTTTTCCTCGAATCGGGATCACAGGTGGAAATATTTTCCACGCCCCAATTCAACTGACGAACGAAGTGAGCTTAATTAAAGTAATGTCACGGAAAATGCACTGTTCGAAAAAAAAAGGTTTCGTAGAAATTTCGAACGCCAGGTCAAATACCCATAAAATGCGAATATTTCCTAAATAAATGTTATCCTTCCACAATATTGAAATTATGAATTTTATGAACGACTCTTCAAGGTGCAAAAAACGAATTGTGAAAATAAGTGACGGAAGATAAATAAGGCTATGAATGTGGTGGGAGTAATCGTAATATCTTTCCTCGTTCCCCGAAATATTTGTGCGAATGCAAATCTCAGCAAAACAGATTATTCGAGTGAAAACAGCCATTATTGATCAGACCCAAGTTGACATCGCAGGTGTCGTTTTAATCGCGGTATTATTAGCTCAAGGTTAAATATATTGCTCTAGCTTTCCGTATGAACTTGGCCAATCTCAGGAGCGCCTCCCTGATCCAATATACACAGTGCCATCTTTGGACACCTATTTTCAGAAGAACCAAGATTAATGGACCAAACGTCAGAGGAGCGTGTAGTGTCGAGTGGTAAATGTTCCACGACTTGCTCCCGTCATTTCCGAACGGATGTTTTTGACTAAAAATCACTGTCCTACGTGTAACGACAAACTAAGAAAGCTCACCCATGAAATATTACCATAACTGATTTCTATAGTGCCGCAATTTATGCGAACAATTAATCTCCGGTACTGATTTATTTAATCCGAAAATAATGTCGCTGATTTATCTTGGGTACTGGTATAAATGTGAAGTATAAATCAAGGGGCTATTCTACTATGACGGATAAAAAAATAAGCTATTTTTAATCATTCTTTTCCAAAACTGTTGCATTTATCGGTACAAACGTTTTTTTCGCTTAAAGGTACATTCCTACAGAATAGAAAACAATTTTTTGTTGCATTTAAATGTATATTTATCTAACAATTTTTAATCGTGTAAAGGCATAAAAAAATATGTTTGCGTTGATGATTTGCGCTCTTCAGGTAATTGGAAACAAAAAATTCAAAAAGATTCTTAATCTGTATGAGTATCGCCATCACCCGAACTAGATTTATTATTTTACATTGCAAAATAACAAAATGGCATCGTGTTTTGCAAAAGTGTTCGTAAAACAGGTTTTTTTCGTCATAGTTCGGACGAAAGTATAAGGTAAAATTGATATTTTTCGACGCGCGCACCGAGCGCTTCTACTTTGAATCACTGTACTGACAGGAATAGTTGCGACTTCGATGTCTCCGATTTCGATGAAAATTGGCATGCTTGTAGAATGGGTAAAAATAGGCGACACGTATTTTTTTATTTCTGCGGAACCCGATTTTGAAGGGGTGAAACGCACCCTCGAAAATAGGGGTGTTTTTCGTCGATAATTTTATCGCTCTTATCTCCAGTGTATAGTATACGAAAAAATACACATTGTTGCAATTTGAAATTTTTTCATGTCTCGTTAAAACATTATCGACGAAAAACACCCAAATTTTTCAGGGTGCGTTTCAACCCTAAAAAATCGTGTTCCGCAGATATAACAAAATACCTGTCACCTATTTTTACCCATTCTATAAGCATGCCAAATGTTATCGAAATCGGAGGAATCGCAACCTTTCCTTGTGAGTCGGCAAAGTGAAAATCGACTTTAGCAGCAATTAAATGCCAAATCTATGATGGAATAGAAGTGAAAAATGCAAAAAATGAAAATTCATTTTGTTCATCCCGGCATAGTAGAATAGACCCTTAAATAGGATTCCTCGCTCTCCCCCTCTTGCGTCGATAAACAAAATGATGTTCACAATCATCACCAAAGGGTTCAATCGAAAATCGACGACTGTTCGGTATTTATTTCATCGGGCATTCTCGAGCCTAGAAATGTAAGCGTTTTCGAAGGTTTCGAAACTTGAAAAAAATTGTTGCTGTTATTCGACCATTTGAGAAGAACATTTTAAAAAATAGTCATTTTTACGGTTATTATAGCGACGTGAATATGTTGAAGATTAATAACACATCGGTTGGCACGCGGATTGCATACTACATTCGGAATCGGCAATACCTACTGGCACCCTATTAAGCTACATCGTAGAATAATCCATGAATATCGTAACACGAGCCTGCAGACTATTATTACATGTCTACCTTAATATCAGGCCTCCATCCGTGCAATAAACGTATACGGGAAACCTCACAGTCCTTTTTGCTCCCTACGTGTTATCGCGGCGAGGGTGCGTGTGGACACACCGTTAATGATCGTGGAACGATTATGTGGCCATTAAGGCCGGAGCCTGAATTGGAAGGTCCAAAATAAGCGTTTTTTCGGGCATTTTTTTAGAAGGCGAAAAACAAGTGAGCATAGTGAACTATGAGCTATATTTTCATGTATATTCGAAATGCATTAAAAAAATTTCAACATGGAACAATAAATTCTTGCAGATTTATCAGCCTATTCCATGTGCGTCTTGCCACTGAAGTCCGCAATCGGCGGGAAAGATGACGCTCGTAATTCTTGACAAACGAAAAAACCAATAAAATTTCCAATTGTCATATATTTTTCTTCTGGGTAAATTAAGAAAAAGCTGAAAAAATCGTGAAATTATAACTTTTCTCAGGTTAGAGAAAAAAATGTGTTTAAAAAAACACTTCAACATGCTATAAAAATGATTTAAGGCCTTAGGGCACAGTAACGGGTATAAAATCATGTGCGAATTTAAGAATTTTCTTTCGTGTGAAAAAGTGATTCACTAAAAAAATTAATTAGACATCTATTTAGTATGAATGTCAAGCGGTTAGAAAAATTATTTTTTTTTTTCGATGTAGAAAATGGCTAAACACTCGAAACTTCTCAAAACAGCTTTTTTCCAATTGGCGTGACAAATAACTTCAACAATCTTCACTCGATTTACTTAAAATTTAAAAGTTATGTTCCTAATTGCATATCGCAGAGAAGTACGTACGGAATTCCTGATTAATCGAAAACGTTTTATTTTATGCGCAATTTATGAGCAGTTATAACGAAATTTTTCACTGAAAATTCATTTCTTAAGGGAGACTTTGTCCTTGAAATTTTCAAAAAATCAATTTGAGCTCAACATGAGCAGCTAGAAGAAGAGGAGGGATGCCTCTATGGACCAGGCATTGCCGATTAGCGGTAATCATAAACACATTTGTGTAAACACATTACAAAACTTTAAACGCGTTTTTCTCGAAAACACGTTTTCGAAAATGGCTGACATTCTCCTGACCGCTGTAATTAACATATCGACCTGAAATTTGGAGAGCATACTCAGAAAATATGTATTCACGGAATGACGGATCGTTTTTTCGATAGATACATTTTTGCATTTATTATTTATCTTTTTATGCGAAAAAAACGGAAAAATTCGATTTTTTTTAAATTGCCGCCATTTTGCGAAATTTGTACTAAACGAAAAACCCATCCGTCATTCCATGACCAAAGGGTCACAGATTGATAATATGCTTTGAATTTGTGTTTCAGATCAACAAAGAGTGATGTCAGCCGTTTACCTCCCGCGATTTGAGGACCTGTTTTCGCGGAGCTGCAACGGCCGCCATTTTGTTTTTTTGTTTTTTTTTTAATTTTTTTAACGTTCTGTATATCATGAATAAAAGCAAGAAAAAAACCGCACCCAAAATCTTTACTCGTTTCCTTTAAAACAAATAAAATGTACACACCTGAAATATGGCACTCCAAGGACAAAGTCTCCGTTAAGTTCAAATACCTACAACTTTTGAATAAAACAATATTTTTTAATTCCGTACGTACTTCTCTAGGTATTCTAATGTAAATTGACGAGAATTTTCGTTTTTTTGTTGTAGGTCAAAAGCGGAACGCCTAACAAAAAGATAACAAAAGAAAATATTAGTCGTCGGCCATTTTGTACATCGAAAAAAAATATATATTTCCTAACAGCTTGATGTTCATACTAAACAGATGTGTAATGAATTTTATGAGCGAATCGCTTTTTCACACGAAAAAAAATCGTTAAATTCGCACATGATTTTATACCCGTTACTGCGGCCTAAAGCCTTAAAAGAACTTTTTGAACGACTTTTTTAATTCACTTAGAAGAGCTTTTCATACTGAAGAAAATAAACTTTGGTTTGATTCAATAAGTTATTTAGTTTTTTTTTGTAATCACGCCCGCCAACTTGGAAGAATCGTGAAAATGAAAATTGGAGAAAACGCGCTTCAAAGTTTTCAACAGGAGGAAATATCAATATGACATATAAATCGCTTCTCTGCTTTTGGACGTCTATTTTCGAGAATATTTACAATTGGCCTCTGTAACTTTGTAAATATAGTCTTGGATAGTTTGTCTATCGATTTAAGCAATTTGAAAAGAAACGATTTTTCAGACCTTTTAATTCGTGCTCCGGCCTTAAGAAATAAATAACCGAGGTAAGCAATTAACTGACAGAAAATATTGACACAATTCAATCCAACCGTAGGTCAACGATAATTTTTCATCAAGGTGGACATTATCTAGTCATTCGGTTGCTCGTAATTTTGGTTTTCTTTTGAACTCACTGTACATCCAGTTTCGAAATGAAACATACTTAGCCATTAAAAAAATATGACGTACATATTTGCATTCATTTTGTTTGAACAAATATAGTGCTGGTTTGTTCGAAGATTTTTTTTTTCATTTTAAGTTATCGTAGGCTATACATTAGTAGAATTAATTACGGACACTGTTCAATTTTTTTTTTTTTAATTTCGCATCCATTGATCATTTTCCGAGTTTGTTTTCGTTGCAAGAAGAAATGCATATTCTCATCAAAGTCGGCTTATGAAGGCACATATTAAGTAGAAATATTACAGATTAAAATAAAAGTATCGCAGTATCATTTCGACGTAGCAGAGTATACATTTTCTGCGTAAATATAAAAAAAGCTAATTTCTATTAAAAGTACCCAGAATTGATTCCACTAGTATGGAGGACCAAACATTTTCGTGTTTCAAAGCAAACAAAAAACTGCCCACTCGGTAAAAACCTCGATTTTCTCCACGTCGACTGACGTTTCGGAGAAAAAAAGAGTCTCACTTTGTTCTCCTTTTGATAGAGCGCGAGATGGCACTTTTCTTTTTTCCGAAACGTCAGTCGTGTCTCGGAGAAAAGGGAGAAACGGATTCTCAGCCTTTCGCCCTCATATGCCACGTGATACATCTTTCACTTTACCTTAATTAGTATTGTAGGTAGAAAGGCCGGATTATCCGTCATGCGAAAATGTCAGGCCAAAATTGCAGCTGTGGGAGGGAATAAGAGACACGAGGGAATAGTGAGCTCAGTAGGAAGTGGCTCCGCACAAAAAAAAACACATCGAGAACAAGAGGTCGATGTGAGAAACCAATTCCATAGAAAATGAGGAAATTGCGACGCTAGCGGAGCCTAATTCGAACCGTTACTTGAACCACAGAACTCTAAAGAATCTGAGATAACCGGAAGTTTATAAAAAAAGGAATTTTTATCCGAATGGTTATTATTCGAATGAAGTATTTCGACGTATATTAAGGACACTCCATATAGAGGCTTCAAAAAAATTCATTGTTTTGCCTAAATTTACAGTTTGAAACCTGTAGAATACAATGGAGTTAGTGATTTTGGTCAATTCACAAAAATGACGTCCCGAAAGCCTTTGAGCTCGCCTCTGCTTCGTTTGGAGCCCTGCGCACAGCTGTGGGCACCATGTGGAGAGATGAGTCGTCTATTCAATAATAGCAATTAGAAACGCTTCTATAACCATAGAAATATAGTATTACGAGGAAGCTGAGGGACTATTACAGGGTACTGGAGTAGCTGACTACTCGGTAAGTCACAGAATTATACCTTTTTCCCTTGGCGAAACTTTAAACGCGATAATCTCAAAACTTTTTTATTCAATGAGTTGAAAATCGGTGTGCACGATTACTCAAAAACTATTTGACCATTCTAGCTCATATTTAGCACATGTTTTTATGATACTTATGAGCCATTGACGAATCTAAGCCCAACTTAAAAATATCAAAATAATCATGTTTTTGGCTCGGTCAAAGTTTGAAATTTGTACCGAAAAAATCAACTTTTGTGTTCTAAAGCCTCCCCTTTAGGCAATTATCATTTTTTCCCAATATTGATGGTTCATCGAGTGAACACATGTATACAGGGTGTCCCTCTCATATCTGCAATCGAAATAACTCGGTAATTATCGACGTCTGAAAAAAATGTTCCAGACAAAAGTCGTACGGTGTGAAGAGTGCCATCAAATGCGACCAATTTTTTTATTTCATTTAAGGTCAGTCAAGGTCATTCAAGGTCGGTACCAATGATACAAATCTTAATATCTCGGATCACTACCAAATATTTCATAGTGGTTTGAACCCAGAATGACTGACCTTGAATGACCTTGAACGGCGTTGCGGCCCCTGATGTTTTTTATGCGGCGTGAGGTGCTCCACAAGATGGTTGAAAAAAAATGTACCAGTCCATTCAAAAAATTGGAGGTCACCTTCACAGTGCGTCAGGGCCTCCAACGAAATAAAAAATATTGGTCGCATTTGATGGCCCCCTTCACACCGTACAGCATTTTTTTTTGTGACCGCGATAATTACCGAGTTATTTCGGGTGGCCGAGATAAGAGGGACACCCTGTATATTAATCAATTTTTTTTCGCAGACTGTTTCAGATAATCCTACGAGGTGCTGGGATGTGCACTGCATTCGGTCTCCCTTCCGGACAGCTTCACGGCGACTGGTTATATCTCCGCCATATTTAACTTTTTTCAAGCAACAAAAACCGTTTTGAAAACTAGAATTATGTAATAAAACGTACTTATGACCCTGAAAACACATATACATTCCTTACTCTCGAAAAAAAATCATGGAAGTCGACTAAAATTTGACGTTCTATATGACCCCCCTTAAGGCCTTAGGCCACAGTAACGGGGATAAAATCATGTGCGAATTTAACAATTTTTTTTCGTATGAAAAAGTGATTCACTCATAAAATTAATTACACATCTATTTAGTATGAATATCAAGCTGTTAAAAAATGTATATATTTTTTTCGATGTACAAAATGGCCGACTACTCGAAACCTCTCGAAACAGCTTTTTTCCAATTGGCGTGACAAATAACTTCAACAAGTTTCACTCGATTCACTTCAAATTTAAAAGTTATGTTCCTAATTGCATTTCGCAGAGAAGTACGTACGGAATTTCTGATTAATCGAAAACTTTTCATTTTATGAGCAGTTTATGAGCAGTCATAGCGAAATTTTTCACTGAAAATTCATTTCTCGAGGTCAAATACCTACAACTTTTGAATAAAACAATATTTTTTTTAATTCCGTACGTACTTCTCTAGATATTCTAATGTAGATTGACGAGAATTTTTGTTTTTTGTTCTAGGTAAAAAATTGTGGATGCTAAATGTCACGCCGCGGAGCGCCTAAAAAAAGATAACAAAAGAACATATTAGTAGTCGGCCATTTTGTACATTGAAAACAATATATATATATTTTTTCTAACAGCTTGATATTCATACTAAATAGATGTGTAATTAATTTTATGAGTGAATCACTTTTTCATACGAAAAAAAATTGTTAAGCCGTTACCCCCACTTGTAGCGCAAAAAAAGGCCTTTTTCATGAATTTTTTTAAAGAAAACTACAAAACTTTTTTAATCGATCAATATACCATCTTAAAGAACACATCTTGAAGAACTTTCAGTAATTTTTTTATAGAAAAATATTACATTGTTTAGTGGCAAATGGCCGTCAATGAAATAATATTTTTATATACACGGTTTGCGGTGACCAACATTGCGGCGAAATGGATCATCTGAAAAAAAATGCGGATGAATTTAGTCAAATATAAGTATAAACTAGTCTTTAATCGAAGGATTTTAAAAAATATTCATTTTTCACAAAATGGCGAACAGTCAAAGTTAATGGTTCGATTGTAACAAAAAAAAAACGGCCGTTTCTTGGCTATAAAACGGCCATTTTTTTCGAAAAAAAATCGAACGATTAAAGACTACATTTTTATGTATTAAATAAGCCTGCAAAAATTCAAGAAGATCGGTTCATTAGTGTTCGAGTAATCTTGGTCACCGACTTCAGAAATGCCATTTTGAGAAAAACGCGTTTAAAGTTTCAATTTCAGTTTACACGAGAAAATATTTTTTTTTTGTAAACTTACATAGAGTCATCTATTCGGGGCCCATACAGAAGTATGGGCCCAGATACTTATACTTAAAAAAAATTCACTAAAAAAAATCGATTTTTTTTCAAAATCGCAAGTGGGGGTAACCCCTTAAATTCGCACATGTGTTATACCCGTTACTGTGACCTAAGGCCTTAATACGGGAAAAGAATTTTGTAATATTTGATTTACCAACCACTTCAATTCGTTCTCATTTGAGTATTCGATGCGAAAACCTGGTGCTTATTAAATTCCTTAGGGCGTGAAGAGTAGAGTGGTATTACCCATGTACTTCGCCCACTACACATCGCGTGTAATTGATGAATTGCCGTAGCTCTGATTCCTCCAACTATATTAGTTGCTTGCTCGTTCTATCGAGAGAATCCAATATGTTCGAGCTGGAATTTCAGATGATAAAAAAGGCCCGACGCTCGTAGTTCGATAATTATTCATGCCTCGTCGACGCCTCGTATTTTACGCTTCATTTGCAATCTTTATCCGCAATTTTTATCATTCCTTTCCGGATTTCCTCCGATAGCCTATTTATTTTTACGAATTCGCGGTTGCATACTTTCTGGAATATTGGTTCGACATATTTGCAAATTGGACAGGGAAAATTGAACCTCAGGAACCTTATTAATTTACCAACGATGAAAAAAGAATAAAAACCAACCACCCTCCTTTGATTTAGCTTCGCTATACAGCGGATAGAAGTCGATACTGGCGATAGTATCAAGCTGAACTGAAAGTTGCGCAAGCTTTGGTATTTTATTTCCTGTGCTCCCCACCGTCTTCGCTTACCCAAGCGCAGGAATACGAAGCTCGTGCGGCAGGAAATTCCGCGGGATATCCTCTGCAAGGAATCCTTTAGATCGTACTCTCAACGGAAATCGTTTCTTTTTTTTTAGTTTCGCCGCACTGTCTCGCGATTTTACGCTTTACTTTTCAGCTCTCGCTGCCTCCACTATGTGTCTGTTGAACCATCTCGTGACTCGTCAACGAAAAACTGCCTGATATTTCATAAGGTTATTGGACAAACGTTGCGGGAGATTGAACCCGAGATTTGTTCAAAGCTCGATTGGGGTCGGACGTGACAAGGGACGCGAATATTCGTTGAGTAATAAATGGAAAGCTCAGGGGAGAGAAAATGAGCGTCGAGCAAGAGAAGGAGACTAAGTTGACGGATCGAATGTTTCCGAGCATGAAGCACTCTTGTTAGCGTCGCCAGTTATTTTTCTGTGCTTTTAAAACAAAAATCAAATAATCGTTGGTTGTGGATATCTGCGTGGCAGACTTCATATTACGGATGAAAAATCGCAAGCATACTTTGCTGACTAGTTTTATAAGCTGTCCATTGCTTCACGAGCATAAGCGTCGTAAATTTGGTTTATGTGCTTGTCGGAAATGAATGTTAGATTGATATCGTAATAAGGCGTTAGGCCACAGTAACGGGTATAAAATCATGCGCGAATTTAACAATCTTTTTTCGTATGAAAAAGTGATTCACTCAGAAAATTAATTACACATCTATTTAGTATGAATATCAAGCTGCTAGAAAATAAATATATATATTTTTTTTCGATGTACAAAATGGCCGACTGCTAATATTTTCTTTTGTTGTCTTTTTTTAGGCGCTCAGCGGCGTGACATTTAGCAGCCACAATTTTTTTACCTAGAATAAAAAACAAAAATTCTCGTCAATCTACATTAGAATACCTAGAGAAGTGCCTACGGAATTAAAAAAATATTGTTTTATTCAAAAGTTGTGGATCTTTGAACTTAAGAAATGAATTTTCAGTGAAAAATTTCGTTATAACTGCTCACAAACTGCTCATAAAATGAAAAGTTTTCGATTAATCAGAAATTCCGTATGTACTTCTCTGCGAAATGCAATTAGAAACATAACTTTTAAATTTGAAGAAAATCGAGTGAAAATTGTTGAAGTTATTTGTCACGCCAATTGGAAAAAAGCTGTTTCGAGAGGTTTCGAGAAGTTTCGAGTAGTCGGCCATTTTGTACATCGAAAAAAATAAATATATATATTTTCTAGTAGCTTGATATTTATACTAAATAGATGTGTAATTAATTTTATGAGTGAATCACTTTTTCATACGAAAAAAATTTTGTTAATTTTGCACATGATTTTATACCCGTTACTGTGGCCTGACGCCTCAAAAGTTATATGCCAAGGTATTTTCACAAAATACGACGTCTATATAGTGACCGAAAAATCGCTTCCCAGTTTTCAATGCATATAGTCATGTGACGAGAAAAAATCAAACATTGCGTCAGCTAATGACACAAAGTGCAGGAGAAGTCTGGAAGTTGTTATTTTCCCACACACGAAGGGTGTAGTAAAAAAGTTTTAGCAATTTTCGATAAAACAGACAAACGGACAAAGGTTCCGAAAATAAATAGATATTGTCTCAGCATCGCATTTTAAGGCCGTATTCTAGTGTGAACCCCCATTTTCAAGGTGATTTTTTGGGAATTATATGTAGAGAAACGGTTCAATCTACGGTGTTAGTATTTAACACATATTTATACATGTTTGAAGTACCAACTTCGTTTTTTTTTTTTCAAAGCATTTTGTTCGAAATTTTACATGATATGTTGCGCAGCTTCTGTCGCGAATATTTTCCGTGTAGAAATTTAAGTCGGGAAAAAGTACTGCCCCTGGTTTACCTTCCTTAGTTAATATCAGGCTCTGGTCGGGCCTTCCACCCTGAAATAGGTTCGCAATATAACAGGTCTAAAGCTAGGTCCCGATCTGCCGTCCCCTTTCTGGGGAACCGATCAGGAACGGGCCGGAGAACAAGCGGTGAATGACCAGGAAAGTCGTACAGAATAGATCGCGAGATAACCAGGAACAAGCGAGGAAATTGAAAATGATATTTCAGCGTTTTTGGAATCCTTGAAAGGTAAAATCGGGAGTGTATTCAATTTAGTATTTCGACAACATGTTGTTTGTTGGTTATCCACTTGCTAAGATAGTATATGAGTGTATGCGTAGGCTTGCTCGCATTTCCTGATAGGCAAAAAGACAGAAAAACGTACACAGATCACTATCCGAGCGAAAAAGGCCTAGAGTGCAAAGGGTTACTTCACAAGTATCGCAAAATCATGAGCGTAAGTGCACACTTTAAGGAGGGATTGTCTTTTTTTTCGCAAAATTTACCGCTTTTTGGGAATTTTTTTGTGAAGAAAGTATACAACGGAAAACTTGTGAAACTTGGCATATAGTTTTATTGATCTGTTTACTACATACAAAAAAAATTTTAAACAATTTCATCAAAAAATCCGCCTCCCACTCCCCTCGACGCGCGATGGTCCTTTTTTGATGGTGTGCACGATTACAGCCTTCACGTTCATCCGGCAACAAAAACCCAAAAAGCATTTTACTTTAGACACATATAGCTATCGTTCGATGAAGGGAAAAAAAATTGACCATTTGGTGACGTTTTGAACTTAAAGTATCGATTTTTCGAAAAAAATTGATCGATTTTTTGTTATAAATAAAAAACTATTAAACGTATTGCTTTTTTGCTTCATCAAACGATAAAAGGATGTCAGCTGAGCATTCTGTCCAAATTTGAAGGCAATCGGTTGAATAGTTTTTGAGAAATCGTGCACACCATCAAAAAAGGACCATCGCGCGTCGAGGGGGGTGGGAGGCGGATTTTTTGATGAAATTGTTTAAAAATTTTTTTGTATGTAGTAAACAGATCAATAAAACTATATGCCAAGTTTCACAAGTTTTCCGTTGTATACTTTCTTCACAAAAAAATTCCCAAAAAGCGGTAAATTTTGCGAAAAAAAAGACAATCCCCCCTTAAGCACAACACTTCTGTACGTGGTACAACTCACAGGACGAACTTTTATCCTCGTACGATGGTACCTTGCTTACGCGAAACGCTTCGCTTGTAGCCACCTGGCGGATTATTGGAGAAATACATTCGGGTAGTGCCTTCCCGGCCAGAACATTGATATTTTGAACATTGACATGGCGACAAGGCGTTCTAAAACCACCAATGACCTGCTTTACTTTTTGCCTCATAAAATAATTTGGCTATTTTTTATGCTCCAATCATTAGTTATCGTAATCCCGGTATTTATAATAAGCATTATTATCCTCGTCGATTATCATTGATGAAATAAATGCTTTTAAGGAGCTATACCAGCGTGAACGCTGAAAATTTGGGTGATTTGCGGGAATTTTTTGGAAGAAAAGTACACAATTAAATGTTTCGAGAAATTAAGAATATATTTGGCTATATTTCACCTATATTACATAATTTTTTCATAGAAAAATATTGAGATCCAAGCGACTTATGCGCTGCCTTCGGAGGCGCCAAAAAAAAAGTTCCTCCACTGCTGACATGATTTCGGCCGATTGAGTAGCTGAAACCGAAAAAGGAAAAAATGTCGTTAAGCTGGAAGGTATTTCTTGTACAATGACGTAGGATTTTCGAAAAATATCAAAATCTAACAAAATTGCGTTGTTATGAAAAAAGTCTGTTTTCTTGCCTATAAAATGGTCGTTTTTTTCAATGCCAAATAGTCCATTTTCATCCAATCAAAAATATCCTACGTCATTGTAGAGTAAATATATTCAAGAGTACTCAGTTCAAATTTCAAGTCAATCGGATAATTGCTCTTTGAGTTACAATGTCAGCAAATTTGAAAAATCTCATTTCGAGAAAAACGCATTTAAAGATTTAACTATCGATTTTTGCAAAATAAAATGATTAGAGATACAGCCTTGACATTTTTACAGGATATTCCTGAAAGTATAAACTGTCGAAAAAGGCAAAAAATCGATTTTTTAAGTGTCACACTGGTTAGCCCCTTAATGATGAATAGAATTACAACAGATGTATTAGTTTCATCCCAGTCGATTATGAATATATTTGTTTTTAAGAAGTGAAAATTTTATTGTAAAAGTGAGAGCACTCTTTTTCAAACGTCACCATCCCCTACATTTTTCCTAAAATTTGTTATTAGAGGGTCGAACGATAACTACATTCTTTAAGAATATAATATAAAAAATCATTTGTTTCAGATGAAAAGGACGAGCGCAATCAAAACGTCCGACGATAAAAAAAATTCACGACATGACCTGCGCAACATCAAATATCATGCACAATTTCGCATGAACTACTTTGAAATACTGGCACTGTAGATTTAACCGTTTCTCTAAATTTAGTTCTCAAAAAATCACCCCGAAAATGGGTGTTCACCAGTATATGGCCTTAACCCTACCATCTTTATTTCAGGCTGTAAACAAGAATGTATACACAGATACTACATTTTTATTATATTAAGGCGTTACCCCCACTTGTAGCGCAAAAAAGGCCTTTTTCATTAATTTTTTTAAAGAAAACTACAAAAAATTTTTAATCGATCAATATACCATCTTAAAGAACACATCTTGAAGAACTTTCAGTAATTTTTTTATTGAAAAATATTACATTGTTTAGTGGCAAATGGCCGTCAATGAAATAATGTTTTTATATACACGGTTTGCGGTGACCAACATTGCGGCGAAGTGGATCATCTGAAAAAAAAAATGCGGATGGTTTTAGTCAAATATAAGTATAAACTAGTCTTTAATTGAAGGATTTTAAAAAATATTCATTTTTCACAAAATGGCGGACAGTCAAAGTTAATGGTTCGATTTTAACGAAAAAAAACGGCCGTTTTTGGCTATAAAACGGCCATTTTTTTCGAAAAAAAATCGAACGATTAAAGACTACATTTTTATGTACTAAATAAGCCTGCAAAATTTCAAGACGATCGGTTCATTAGTGTTCGAGTAATCTTGGTCACCGACTTCAGAAAGGCCATTTTGAGAAAAACGCGTTTAAAGTTTCAATTTCAGTTTACACGAAGAAAATATATTTTTTTTGTAAACTTACATAGAGTCATCTATTCCGGGCATCAAAGAAAAGCTGCACTTCAAATTGCACTTAAAAAAAATGCAATAAAAAAATCGATTTTTTCAAAATCGCAAGTGGGGGTAACCCCTTAATTCAGATTGTTTTAACTGTCTCGCGAATTTATTTTCAAACACTATTTTTTTATGAAATCGTTGGTTATAATCCATAAAAAGTGCGAAATATTCTTTGGATCGACGTATTCTTAAGCGGAACTGATCGAGGGTAAACTTCGCATATCGTCGAACGCAATTCCCAATATTTTACCAAAAAGCATAAAACATGAGTTCGTCCCCTTACTCCTCAATTCTAGAACGTTCTGGATTAACTTTGTCAATTTGAAGAGAAAATAACTTGAGCCATGGATTTTCCATTAAGCCCCATTGCCCCTGTGCTTGTTGCGGACAAATTTAGGAAGCTCGATGAGCGGTCTGGTCGAACAGAAACATTCTCCAGGCGTTCGAGCACTCAATAATGAAAAAGCCCGAGGACCTGAAAAGGGCAAAAAAATGCGAAGGCATACCGAGCATCACTGCGAAAGCTCCTCGTGGATTCTGATGGATCCGGAAAATAGGGGGTTTGCTCTGAAGACGACGGGAAGTTCCGTGTCAGTTTGAATTCGCCACTGGTACTGCACAATGTTCCGCTCGTGTGTAGCGGACCTGAACGGAGCTTTACCCGTCAAAGCTGGCCTTACATCGACGCAGAGCAGCCAGGATAGCTCAACTCCATAAAATACAACGTACATTGATTTTCGTACGGTAGGGGAGTTGTGCTTGGGATGACATAGTCGGATAAGACGACACACCCTCAATATCTTTTCAAATATTCGCCCTATACGACTAATGATGGGGTTCTATGATGTCAACTAAGTATCGCCAGCAGCAACATCTAGTATAGCCGTCGGTGAATGCTAGCTTCTACGTAGTAAATATTTACGCGATTTTGAAATGCAAAAAAAATTATCACGTTATTATTAAGTGCCGAAAATACCCGTCAGGTTAATTTTTTCCTAGTTGAAGTAATTTATTCATAATCTAAGGTCATTGTACTTCAGACATACTGCACAACGGATATTCTAACTCCAACGCTTTTGTCACAACAAATAAACAATAGCTGCATTCACTTATGATTTGTTATCACTTATCACTTGTTGGCATACCAGACGTCATTGTAAAATGACACTCTACGTCATGTTGCCCTGCTGCGTATAAAGCGGATATGGGGCCGGGTTGAAATTCCGAACTTTGAATGATCGGAACGCTCAAAACTCCGAAAGAATTTTACACGAAAGAACAAAACTCCGAAAATCTACACACCGTCAAAATAATTCGGCTATGGAAGTTTGAAAAGTTTCCAAATTTTCAATAAATCGACGAATTGTTTCAAGATTTTTTTATTTATTAAGAAATGATTTTGAGTCAATTTTGAAATTTGTCTACACTGAGAAAAAAATCATTGATCCAATATCATTGGTGTTATTGAATGAAATTTCGTTGATTCAATTGTAAAATTGTTGGTGTAAATAATTGGATTTATTAGTCCAAACAAAACGCTATTGACTTCAATAACATGATAAAATTGAAAGTTTTTTTCCATTCAAAAGATGTATTGTTAGCCGAGAAAAATATATTATTGAAGCTATCTAAAAAATTATCGCGAACAAATGATATAGTGTTGAATGCAATTTCTGCAACGAACGAAAAAAGCGTTTCAATTCATAACATGAATATTGTTGATTCGAGTACACAAGAAAAATTGAATTTTGCTCGTTTGATTTAAATAAAATTTCTATAGAGTAAATATGTTATTTTATTGTTTTCACCATAACTGATATTGATTTTATGTATATTATTCGTTAAAATATAAATATTTTCTTTTGATTGAAAAATGTTAAGCAAATGTCTAAATTGGATAAAAAATTATGCGAAAGTAAAGTTTGATTCTTGCACATTTGGTTGAAAAAATTCAACGAAATCATGGCCGAGCGCCACCGAAATTATAGGTGTGAGGAAACCCGTAGTTCTCGGAGTAACCGCTAGAAGTCGCACGCGCGCTCGTTTCTCGTAGGCGTAGCGCGAACCGAAAATCTACTTAAACGCTGGAGAAACTAGAGTATCGCTTCTTGGCCTGTGGATAAGATCAAAGTGAAGTATCTGTTCTAATCAGTTGAATATCTGATATTCTCTCCATGGATATTCCATTGGATATCTGATATTCTCTTCACTATTGTCGTGGATGATCATTCGAATACTTACTTTTTATTTAAGATTTAAAATAAATTGAAAAACTTACGTCCCATGACATATTCGTTTCGATGTATAGAGAAATAATTAATTCTACTGATTGTATTTTTGAACGAAATAAAAAATGTTTGTAGCAACCGCTTAATTATTTCATTCAGTACATCTACGGATTGTATATACAATGATTTCGATAAAATATTATTTTATTTGAAGGATAATGTAGATATTCAGAGAACAGAAGAGCTTTTTCAAACAAAATAATATGTTATTCAAATCAATCACATTTTCCAATATTTTATAGTATTGAAACAATCTCATACATCGGTGGCACTCCGCAGCAGCACATTTATTTGAATCAAGCAATATATTTTTTTGATTCAATTTTTTTTTCTCACTGTAGACAATTTTATACGTAGTACGTAGGATTTTTTTTTATATTGCATAGTTCATTTGTTATTAACAATTATCTGACGATTTTTAGGCAAATTTTTCACTTTCCAAAAATTTGCTTAAAAAATCGTCAGATAATTGTATTTCCGTAGACAATGTATTTTTCAAGATATATTCAACATTTCAAGTGACTCGGTTGAAAGGTGTCCGAGTTATGTTTCCTACCAGCTTAAAAAATGCAGTTTTGAGATAAACGCTGCACAGCCGCCATTTTGAAATGAATCGCTTCAAAAAAAGTATCGTATACAGCCACTGATATGTATGATAAACACCCTTTTTTGTAATGTCGATTTATTTTGTAGTTTTTCTGAAGAAAAAAAATCCCCAAAAAGCCTATTTTTTTCGGTCTCTAGAGTGGCCTAACCCTTTAAGTAACTAATGGCCTGAAACTGATTCTATTTCATTATAATAATAAACCTTCATACATATACGCTTGACTTTACAATTATACGACATTATTTATTTAAATATTGTAAAAGAAAAAGTATGTCATCTTCCACCACTTCCGTGAGTGCCTGCAAGTAGAAGAGGTAACTGTGACTATCAAAAAGTATTTTTCCAGCGCAAGCTGAATTATACTTCCGGGACTCTCATATCAATCGGCTTAATATTCTCCTTCAACTTCATCATCAACTGTCGATAGCTTTGATAAGCTTTGCTACGAAGAAGTTGTATCATCTGTAAAAGCTTTTTCATTGATTGAATCGAAAAGCGCCATAATAGGCTCCATGAAATTGAACACCCCAGTTAGACTTTCCATATGAAAAATATAGATGCCAATGAGATGTATCATATTATCAAAATACCTTGTTGAAGACGGTTTGCTTCCATAGCAACAGCAAAGCACGAGATCCTCAATCAGCTGATTGTACAGACTCCCGTGACCTTCCCATTGATTCTGGAAATTAAACGTCTTTAAAAAACATTTATCCGACGATCTGAATGAACCTTCTCACCCCAATGGCCCGTGATGCACCGTTTATTTTCCTTGAGAAAACCACTTGTAACTAAATACGGGCTCTCGCTTCCGGCAACTTCACGACGGACTTTACCAAAGTTATTCTCCGACTGAGAATGCCCCGATGATGTACTATATTGGATCGCGAGCCCTGATGATGATGGAGCAGTGAAACTTGCAAATAACAACGGAACATAGTCGCGAAGAAAAAAAAAACAGAATCAACCTGTTCCAGCACAATTTACGCCTCTATCAAACAAACTTCGGTGCTCCGATTCGGTGTAGATCAGTCCATTCTTCGTAACTGTCATATGTGATACTGTACTCTGAGGGAATCGTATCAATTTGGGTCAAGCCGGCACCTCCGAATATTGGACGGACGGAAGATGCGTCTATCGTGTCTAGTGGCTTGTGTATACATTTGATGGCTGCTGAATATCCTGGGGATCACCATAAATTTTCTTATTATATAGATACTAGTCGGGTTGGGTTATCGTTCTTTTTATGAGAAACTACCCCCGTCGAAATAAAGTATATTCGTGTTATGAAAGAAAATATATAATTTATATACGACACCCGTGTAGTAGGTACAGCAGCGATGAATGAAACATGAACAGACGTATAAAAATTATTTGAAACATGTGGCTACGTTTGGGTTTGACTCTAACGTGTTTTTTACAAAAAAAATTCTCGTTACAAATATTTCAACTTCTCTCTACTACAGTGTAGATGTGAAATGTTGTATTTTTGTTGATTCGTTTGGCATTCTTGCATTTTGAAATGGTTGGATAAATGGCTATGAAATTTCACATATACGTAATATGCATGCGAGATTAGGGCAAATTATTACAGGGATTAGGCTATATACTTATATACTATTCTGTCAAGTTATAGGAATATACGTTGAAACGAGACTCGGCTATTATTTTATAATTCTACATTGACCCTTGGAGAATAATAAAGAGGGAAGGGTGAACAAAAGCTGGTACTCTATAGGGGTAAAGAGACCGCGACCTCGTTTGCTTTAAAACGCTGTAAACGATCTTCATTTTTAATTACTCGACGTCGTGAACTACCGCATCTCGGGATTTTTCAACCGTTCGTGTAATAATTATTTTTACATATATTCCTATGGTTTTATGTCGCGATGGATTTTTGAGGCATGCCTGCTGGAGGGCCCTCCTGGACGTACAGGCCACCACAATGGACCAGTCGGCATTAATCCAAAAGCCTCTTTGAAAAAAAATCTTTCGCTCATCGCTCGAATTTCATTCGAGTCACCCGACCGGTCTGATGCAGACTCGTATCCACAAGATCCATTGCAATTTGAAATTGCAGGAAAACAACTTTTTGAAACGCATTGAGGGAGGTCACCACTGTGACAAGCCGAAAAAAGTAGTTTTTTCCGATTTTTTTTTCTACTAGACTATAAATTTGAGATTTGGGGAAAAAGTATGTTATTAAGCATCCATTGAACTGATTTGGTGCAAATTTTTATTTTTTTAAATTGAAAGTTAACAACGTTGTTGAAGTGTAATAGAGCATCTGTGTAAAAAAAATTGGCCCAACGGCAGGATCCAAGTCGACAATGGTTGGTCGGAAAAAGAGAATAAAAACGCTTTACAATCTATATATATGTAGTTGTCTATATACGAAGTCATTGTTAAAAAAAAAGGTAAATATTTACAAGTGGGGCTCTAGCTAGAAAAGGGGTTCAGAAATGTTGTACCGAGTCGATGCATTTCAGAGCACTTTGTTTATAATATTTAAGTCGGGAGAAGACAATTTCAATCCCTATTTCAAACCCCAAATCCTTTTTTTAACTTTTTTAAAGAAATCGAATATTTTCCGGAGATTTATTTTTTTCTTAATAAAATACCCCTCCCCATAATAAAAAATATATTTTCATACTGCAGAATAGCCCCGAACACGTGAAATAGTTTTTGAAGCCGATTAGGGCTGGAGCCCCACTTGTAAATATTTACCGAAAAAAAACTCCATAAAATGGCGGGTGTTCAAAAAAATGTAATTTTTGCGAAATGTTAGCATTGAAAATGCTTTTAAAACTGTATATATTCCCAGGCAGATACATGCAGCTCATATTGGCATCATATGTAGATCTTCTATGCAGCATAGAAAATCACACAGATGTGTCCCTTATGAGTGCACCCCTTCAAGGCATATTTGCATCACATGATGATTCATAATAACAAATCCAAATAAAGCAAAGTTGTTCTCACGCGAATATGCATGCAGTGAATTCATCAGTACTGGCAAAATCGGCTCACGAATATCCAACAATAAGTGAGTGCATATGGGGCCCATATGGGTGTCACGACGTGAAGGAATTGTAGTGCTCCTATGGAACTCGCATTATCGGCATGGCGTGAGGTAATTATATTGTGCTCATACGGAGCTCAAATGGGTGTCACCGCGAGAAAAAAATTAAAAAATCGAAAAATTTGGCAGCATTTTTTGTTTTCATATGCTTTATTGATGTTCCTGCCGATATGATAATTGGATTAAAACGTATCCTGCCTTGTTATAGTCTTTACCTACCCTAGGGATTTGAACCTACATCTTCTAATTCTAGTGCCGAGCGCGCTGCCTACTTAGCCATTCTAACACTTGTGTGAACTCTCTTTCTTTGCCTATTTTTATCATTCTTGATTTTTATCAATATGCATTTCGCCGTCATATTGCGCTCATCGAACGTATCACTGGAAAACATGTATATCGCCGTTATATTGCACTCATCGAATGTATCACTTAGCGACATGCATATCGCCGTCATATTGCTTGCATGTCATGTCTACTACCAGTGCTAACCCAGTGTATTCACCAACAAAAGTCATTCCATATGACGTCAATGTGCAAATGTTCATTATAAAATTCAAATTTGCCGTCTTATGTGTTCAACTTGTAGTCGACGGATGATGCATTTTAAAACGACATATTTAAGGGGCCAGTCCACTTTGAAAATTTCAAAAAAACGAAAGCAAGCAAGACTCGAAGAAATCGACGATGATGAGCAATCAGAAGGGATTTTGTACGTCGCAGGAATTGCCGATTGAGTTTAGGTAAGAGTTTTTCATAGTTTAAACTTCAAACGCGTTTTTCTCGAAACAACGTTTTCGAAATCTAGCTCCATCGTATCTCTAAAACTAATAAACCGATTCTCTTGAAATTTTAACCACATATTGTAAACATGATTCGCAACAAGATGACGCTCGATGGTTTTGAAATTTTCATTTTTACTGTTTTTTTTTGCGACAAACTGCGAAAAAAACGCGTTTTTTTACTTTTTTTTCGTTTTTCATCTGCCATTTTTTTATTTTTTGATAAAACTTTATATCCGAGGGTCGTTTTGTAGCTGGTGTTATAGTGAATCTAATGGACTTTGATTTTTTTGTTTCGGACAAGCCGTTGCCGAGACGTGATGGAGCTACCTAGCCCACCTATTTTTGAGGCGTTACGTTAAACTATAGTTTTTGTACTTAAAAATGAATAAAAATGGATTCATTTTTTTGTAATGTATTTCAAGACTTTATCTATCAAGCCCAACAACTTTCATATTCATATCTTTTATAAAATCCTCCAGAAAAATCGCAAAAATAGCCTTTTTCCGTGGCTCCAAAGTGGACTGGTCAAATTCATGATACTGAATGAGCTCATGAAGTGTCTTCATCAACGTAAACGAAATTGCGTTCTTGTTAAGTACAATTCATGAGGACAATTACTGCTACCATAGTGAATACACACCAAAATGTCCACACGTGACTTCAATATGACGTAAAATTCGCACATATTAATTGCGTACGCTTGATCACAGCGATATGAGTTCGACTTGCTCTAAATGTACGATGCAGTTGTAAACGACGTATCGAGATCAAAATGTTTTGTATCTTATTGATACTGAATGAGTTCATGGCTTTACGTCACCACATGTAGTCAATATGCTGTAAAATTTGCTTCATCAATTGTATTCACGGCGTGATAATCATAACTGTCTATCTGGGCAGGGGCTTGAAAATACTAAATTTTAAAAAACAGCTACGTACAATGATAGCTACTGCAAGTACGGAAATTTTGTTTTCCAAATTAAAAATCGGCCAGAGAGAAAATATAGCCAGAGTTATGATTCCGGCCAGGTCGAGAGTAGTCGCGATTGAAAGTGTTAGAAAACGTAAATCATTTCGCTACCTGCTCTCAATAAATCATCTCTAACCTGGTCAATTTCCAATATTTCAACTCGAAATTTTGTCACATATTTTTTTATCGTGTATACATTTAAAAAATGCAAAAAATTGATTCTTTTTGCCCGTCACAGTGGTGTCCCGCCTTAAGCGCGAAGCTTAAGGCCTTAGGCCACTCTAGAGACCGAAAAAATAGGCTTCTTGGTATTTTTTTTTTTTCAGAAAAACTACGAAATAAATCGAAAATACAAAAAAGGGTGTTTATCATACATATCAGTGACTGTATACAATAATTTTTTTAAGGCGTTACCCCCACTTGTAGCGCAAAAAAAGGCCTTTTTCATGAATTTTTTAAAAGAAAACTACAAAACTTTTTTAATCGATCAATATACCATCTTAAAGAACACATCTTGAAGAACTTTCAGTAATTTTTTTATTGAAAAATATTACATTGTTTAGTGGCAAATGGCCGTCAATGAAATAATGTTTTTATATACACGGTTTACGGTGACCAACATTGCGTGGGAGTGGATCATCTGAAAAAAAAATGCGGATGGATTTAGTCAAATATAAGTATAAACTAGTCTTTAATCGAAGGATTTAAAAAAAATATTCATTTTTCACATAATGGCGGACAGTCAAAGTTAATGGTTCGATTTTAACGGGAAAAAAAACGGCCGTTTTTGGCTATAAAACGGCCATTTTTTTCGAAAAAAAATCGAACGATTAAAGACTACATTTTTATGTATTAAATAAACCTGCAAAATTTCAAGAAGATCGGTTCATTAGTGTTCGAGTAATCTTGGTCACCGACTTCAGAAATGCCATTTTGAGAAAAACGCGTTTAAAGTTTCAATTTCAGTTTACACGAAGAAAATATTTTTTTTTTGTAAACTTACATAGTCATCTATTCCGGGCCCATACAGAAGTATGGGCCCGGATACTTATACTTCAAAAAAATGCAATAAAAAAAATCGATTTTTTCAAAATCGCAAGTGGGGGTAACCCCTTTAAGCGATTAATTTCAATATGGCGGCTGTGCAGCCTTTATCTCAAAACTGCATTTTTCAAGTTGGCCGGAAACATAACTCAGACAATTTTCAACCGATTCACTTGAAATGTTGAATATCCCAAATAGGGTTTTACAATCGGCACAGTAATGGCCCACGACTGGTTGCCAGAGAACAAACGATGGCGCGGTAATGGCTATATAAACGGGCCAGACCCGCACCATGCGTGGTTGGTAATGGTAAACCATGAATGGCTGCTAAGACTGGGCCAACTATCATACGCCCATATTGGCCCAGCAACGGCTGCCGGATCTTCTGCCGGAAATGAAAAACAAAAAATTGACAAATTATGAATATAAAAATTCTAGTAGTATCTTTTTTGTTTTTTTATGCTTTACTTATGTCCATGTACATAGAATAATTGCATTACAAACAGTTCCTGCATTGTTCAAATGTTTGCCTTTCATCGGGATCGAACCTGCGCCTTTCGTTCTAGTGTCGAGCGCCTTACCAACTTAGCCATTTTAACACTTACAGAACCCATCGTTTGTTCGTTCCTTACTTTTATGCCGATAATTTTATTCGTGACATTAAAGCTTACCGACAATTTTTTCGGTCCATTTAGGCTGTAAAAATAACTCGCTCGTTTTGGGTGATGTTCCGAAAAGCATACTCCTCTGATCGAGCTGAAATTTTGCACCGAATTTCCTCTTATTATCCTAAGAGAAACCGTTAACGGATTTTTGACGACTAGCAATAGTTTTCCATACATCGCATTGTAAAGTTTATTATTTCACGCCATACGAGTATATCTATATATCCCATAGATACCCCCCACTCCTCCGGCCGCGCTGCTTCCTGGCAAACAGTGCTCGCCCGTATGTGCATATCACTTGCCGTGTGGGATGGCTTTGTTTGGATTTATTTAATATAGTAGAAGCGCAGTACAATAAATAACTTTCAATATCCGATATATCGAAAACTATTGCTAGTCGCCAATATCCTTTTAAAGGTTCTCTTAAAATATTGAAAAGAAGGTCGGTGCAAAATGTCAGCTTCATCAGTAGGATATGCTTTTCGAAACCTTATCCCTTGTTTTTACGTGTTACAGTTTAACGACCTGCATTTGCAAAACGCCCAAAAACAAATCATCAATGGCTGGAATAGATCTGGCAAGCCGTTCATCCGCCTACGATACCCCAATGCTGATCGCCATATTATCGGTGCGATGGTATTGGCCCACCAATGGCTGGCATAGATCTGGCAAGCCGTTCATCTGCCTACGATACCCCAATGCTGATCGCCATATTATCGGTGCGATAGTATTGGCCCACGAATGGCTGGCATAGATCTGGCAAGCCGTGCATCCGCCTACAGTACCCCAATGCTGGTCGACGAATTATTGGCCGATTATCAGCAAACCGTTTAATGGCTGAATGCTGGCATTTTTGTTACGACAGGCGACCCTATATGGGATATCTTGAAAAATACATTGTCCATGGAAGTACGTAGGATTTTTTTTATATTGCATAGTTCATTTGTTATTAACGATTTTTTAGGCAAATTATTTGAAAGTGAAAAATTTGCCTAAAAAATCATCACATAATTGTTGATAACAAATGAACTATGCAATATAAAAAAAAATCCTACGTACTTCCATAGATAATGTATTTTTCAAGATATATTCAACATTTCAAGTGAATCGGTTGAAAATTGTCTGAGTTATGTTTCCGGCCAACTTAACAAGTGCAGTTTTGAGATAAAGGCTGCACAGCCGCCATTTTGAAATAAATCGCTTCAAAAAAATTATTGTATACAGTCACTGATAAGTATGATAAACACCCTTTTTTGTAATCTCGATTTATTTTGTAGTTTTTCTGAAAAAAAATCCCCAAAAAGCCTATTTTTTCAGCCTCTAGAGACCCCTTAAATCAGCGTGCATTCATCATACTTCACATCGCAGTTTCCATACTGTGATTAACATGGACTAACAAACTTTACTTATACGAAATATTCGATCATGAATATCAGTTGGATACATCGGGCCGTGGCCCAATGTTCAATATAGACGATGCGAGCGTCTAGAGTTCATTAATGTATCCATGCAACATAATTGGCGAGGTCGCCATGCGGTCCCCATTGAATGTGACTTTGAATTCTCGCTGTGAATTTACGTCCATTCAACGTGCGATAAAGTGCCGAGAAGGCAACCCGCCATATAATTTCTCTTTCTACCTCGCTAGATCGGAGTTTACACACGCCAGACCGCTTCGAGCCACCAAATTTGCTCGGAATACATTCCCGGAAGCTACGAATTGAATATGAAACTTGTAATTAGTGATGATCCTTCAACGAGTATTGCATATTTACTTCCACAGTAATGAGAAAATGTATTTGATTAATTTGGAAACACGAAAAGGTCTCAAATAGAGAAAAGAGTACAGTGTGTACGAAAAGTTAATCTTCCAAACGCGAAGAAGTTGGACAGCAAAACGAAAAAAACTGCATATTGAAATTTGCAAAAAGCTTCTCAGTTTTCAATAAGTATTTTTAGGAATACTTCCAAATCTACTGTCAACGTTGATATTTAGATTTTCTTATGGCCTTATAAACTTTTGGATGGTCGGAAAACAAAGCTTTTCTGGGATTTTTAAAAAATATCAATAAAGCAATCAAAATATAGGTTGAAGGGTTTATTTTACATATTAGACTTTTAAATATTTACATTTTTTATTTTACAAGAAAATACAATATGGCGGCCCAGTGGCCGGCAAAAAGAGAGAGCCTTTTTTAGGCCTTCCACGGGCGCGCTCGTTGGGGACGCACATGAACACCTACAATGCAAAATGTATATATTTTTCGTTATCTGCATGAGTTTTGCTAGCGAAGTACACACGATTTTTGCAACATGGTCATTTTTGCACATTTGGCACAATTTTGAAAGAAAGTCTAGAAGCTACAGTCGAAATGTGAATCCAATTGATTAAAAATTGTAGGAGCCACGAGTCCGCCCGATTTTGAAGACATGATTTCAAGAAATCGCGTTTAAAGTTTTAAAACCATTTTTCTTCGGACCATATGAATCATGGAATGTTTATACATATCCACCATATCGTTCTTGGGATATTTAAACATAATTTGACCGAATAAAAAAGAAGGTACATTTTCTTTCCCAAGGTATATAAGGCCTTGATCATGACGAAACTATTAGGGTGTAGTTCCGAAAAGGACATACCTCCGATTAATTTGGAATGTCGTGTACCCGTGTATTTTGATCCGTTGATTACGAATATGATAGTGAAAATACTCACAAGTGTGATTTTCAAGGTCAAAACTCACAAAAACTGATGTTTTAAAAGTGTTTCTACTTTATTTTAATAAATGTTGATCTTAGAGAAAAATGTTTCCTACAAAAGTTGTAGCCTATAAAAAGATTGATCTTTTATGTTTTATACAATTTTTGTCTAAAACCATTGCGCTTCGAGAAAAATGGAATTATCTTCCAATAAGTGCATTTTGCTATACTCCTTTAGTTTCGATGTTATCTACTTACGCCATTTACCGTGTGAAGGTTGGAGTTTGCTTGGGTTTAATTCTTGCGTTGTGTGTTGTTTGGGTTTGTTTGTTACGCTGTGTGTTGTTTGGGTTTGTTTGTTGTGTTGGTGTTGTCTAGGTATGCGTATAGTGTTAAAGATCAAACTGCAACCTTCCCGCGGTAAAGTGCGTAAATAGATAATATCGAAACTAATGGAGTTTAAGACAATGTACTTTTCAAAGCATTATCCCATTTTTCTCGAAACAGATTAGTTTTGGACAAAACTTGTATAGAACATAAAAGATCAATCTTTTTACAGGCTACAACTTTTGTAGGAAGTATTTTTCTGCAAGATCAACATTTATTACAATAAAATAGAAAAACTTTTTGAAAATCAGTTTTTGTCAGTTTTGACCTTGAAAATCAAATTCGCGGGTACTTTCACTGTTATATTCGTCATCAGTGAGTAAAAATAGATGGGTAAAAAAATTCCAAATCAATCAGAGGTATGTCCTTTTCGGAACTTTATCAAAATATTCTAAATGTATAAGCAATTTTTAAGACTCACTCTCCATTTTGAAATGCAGATAATGCCTGGTAACCTATGAAAAATAAAGAGGGCCAATTACATTTTAACGATGCGAAAAATTTGAACAACAAATAATATCATTATTGAAGATCACCGATGAACAAAAAGATACCTGTCGTTCAACTAGATTACAGACGCTACAGTGTATTCAGATCTCGTCAGAATGGAAGCGGGAGACTTCGCAGGTGCTAAATGTTTCATAATTGCATAACATCGCGGAAAGGGACAATAGATTCGGCTGATATTTAAACACGCTCCCGTGACGAGCAGGTACGGTTCGATTCATCGAGTAAATATTGAAATGCGCTCCGTGCATACTCAAATACGGCTGAATAGTTATAATACTGCGAGCTTTCAATTAGTCTGACGGCAATACACACATTCTTCAATCTGCAAGCTACTTCACTCTTGAGCCACGTTCCTTTGCCTCCTCACATACCGGATAATATTTTATATTGAAAAAAGTACAGAAATTCTGTATCATCGTCCTAATCACACACCGTTTTTACAATATTTGCGATTCCACGCTGGACTTGTATAAGTAATTAAGGCGCGGTCGAAAAATTACCATTGTACGTGGAAATCCTGCTAATGATATATTGAGATGTCATCTACCTATGTTATGCTCGATACTATTGTTAGTACAGTCATGCTGTCGCTGAAAAACTCCGTAATCGGAAAAAAAATAGAAGGCTAGTTTTTTGACAGGTGATTTTGTAAGTGCCGTGGGTGCTAAATCTAAGTTTGCCTAAAAATCGGGGAGAGGGTTTTTTTAGGGGATGGGCGTGGATTAATGCCAAATTACAAGCCCTACGAGGTCGGCGTCATGAGACAAAATGTGCAGAACAATCCGGGCCTTAGTTTTGTCCACTGCGCCGAAGACGTGCAAGTTCATTTTGGTGGTCAAAAAGTGGGGTGAAATTTTGAAAAATCAGTTTTAATTCAATAACTCTTTTTAAAAAATTCGTACACTTTTTATTCAAATGGGAACGTTGTAGCCCTTGGAAAGACGCGTCGATGGAGTATTTGATCATCACTCTCCGATAATAAGTTCACCCCCAAAAAAATGGTTAAAATACAACAACAAAAAATGTTTTATTGAACAACTCAAAAACAAGCAATTTTTCGGGTATGGTTCAAATGTACGAAATGAAGAGAAAAACTTTCTCTATATTTTCGTTTCTATGGACCATACCCTTGAATTTTGATTACCCAACCCCTCTCGGGGGTTGAAAATTCAAAATAAAATTCTGGGAATACTATTGAGCGCCCGAATTCGCCGCCACGGAAGAATTTGTAGCTTGAACCCTCAGCTACATTTTTGTCCACAGCGCCAAACTCGTATCTCTTTATTTTCGGTCAACAGTTTTCCCAGAATTTCATTTTGAATTTTCAACCCCTGAGAGGGGTTCGAAAAAGCAAAATTCAAGGGTGGTCCATAGGAACGAAAATATAGAGAAAATTATTCTCTACTTTTCGTACATTTGAACCATTCCCGAAAAATCGATTGTTTTTGAGTTATTTAATAAACAATTTTTTTTATGCTTCAACAATTTTTTTAGGCGTGAAGATATTATTGGAGAGGGATGATCGAATACTCGATCGACGCGTCTTTTCAAGAGCTACAACTTTCCTTTTTGAACAAAAATTGTATGCATTTTTTCTAAAGAGTTACCGAATGAAAACTAATTTTTCAAAATTCCACCCCACCTTTTCAGCCCCAAAATGAATTTCCACGACTTCGGCTATATGGACAAAAATAAGACTCGCATTTTTCTGAACATTTTGTCTCGCGGCGCCGACCTCGTGGGAGTTGTGGTTTGGCATTAATCCACCCCCATACCTTTTCATCCCCTAAAAAACCCTACACCCCGATTTTTAGGCAAATTTGGATTTAGCACCCGCTGCACCTACAAAATCATCTGTCAAAAAACTAGCCTTCTTCTAATTTTTTTCCGATTCCAATATACAGCACGACTTTACTATCTATTGTGAGCGACTTGTAAGTCGCAATGACTCAAGCTGTCAACCTGCAATTTTTGACACGTTGAGGCCAATATTCGTGCCGTTTGCTACAAAAACAAGTGTGAATCTGGGTTCGATCAGTGATCGTGACGACGTCATCAATTTTCAAACTTTGTCAACGTCACGGTTATTTTTTTGCGAATTTTGACAGTTCGTGGGTAAAACTATTTTCATTTTGTATTCACCCGTTCCATCAATAGGAATTTAATATGATGTGTAGTGCTTCGAAAAAGAGAAAAGTGCGGTTACCTTTATGAATTAATCATCCTTATCGAGTATTAATTGATATTACATAATAAGGGAGTTACATTGAGACTACGATAATCTACTAATCAAATTTTCGAATTTATTTTCCGTCAATTATGATCAATTATGATCTCGATGATATGATGCAATTTTTTTTAAATTAAATTCATAAATGACACCTAGAATTATCCGTTCTTCAATGACAATAGATTCATGTCTAGGACATTACAGTTTGTATCATTATTTTGGTTGTTACTATTATTACTTCTACTTATAATTAAAAGTTTACTTCCAATTTTGTGTGGAGTTCATACTTGTGTGCCATACCCATTCGTGAAGTTTTATGACTAAATGTCAGTCGACCTGACAACCCACAATCGGCTCGTCGAGATTCTGCGAGAACGAGAGTTTGAGTTATTCACGATACGTCACACCTTCGATGAACTTTCCGACAAGTTTACCCAGCTCGAGAACGCGTTTGCAATCAACTTGCACGTGCACAGAGCACTCGAGAGGGAGCTTGAGATTCATAAGCTCGGGAAAAGTCCGAGTGAGCCTTGTTCATAGGATGCAATTACTTTCGAAATGCCAGAGGCTTGGTATTTTTTATCCGAAGTTATATTTTCATCGGCCATACTTTTTTGCAGTTCATTCAGTTATCCCTTCGTTATATCATTGGAATTGCCTACCTACCTATTTTATCACTGATTGTCAATGTTGTTGATTTCTTGTATTTTCCTTCTTTTCATACCGTAAAGCTCAAAATCATCTTAGTGGAAGATTTTTTCCTTCGAGTATAAAAATTTGTTTGAATAAATATTTCCCGCTGCAGATGGATCAGAAAGGAATAATTCCAACGAAAAGGAAGATAAAAAGTCCGGAATTCCAATGGAAGTTTACTCGAAGTTGACTAGAACTCGGATGGAGAAAGAACGATGGAGAGAAGCTTTTCTACATGAGAAAAGAATATCCGAAAAGTAATTTCCACAAGCCTCCTTTGAGTCTACTGCAAGAACTTAAGGGGTTAGGCTACAGTGACGGGTATAAAATCATATGCGAATTTAACATTCTTTTCGTATGAAAAAGTGATTCACCCGTAACATCAATTTCACATCTGTTTCGTATGAATATCAAGCCGTTAGAAATTTTTTTTTTCGATGTACAAAATGGCCGACTACTCGAAACTTCTCGAAACAGCTTTTTTCCATTTGGCGTGACAAATAACTTGAACGATTTTCACTTGATTTACTTCAAATTTAAAAGTTATGTTCCTTATTGCATTTCGCAGAGAAGTACGTACGGAATTTCTGATTAATCGAAAACTTTTCATTTTATGAGCAGTTTATGAGCAGTTATAACGAAATTTTTCACTGAATATTCATTTCTTAAGTTCAAATACCTACAACTTTTGAATCAAACAATATTTTGTAAATTCCGTACGTACTTCTCTAGGTATTCTAATGTAGATTCACGGGAATTTTTGTTTTTGTGTTCTAGGTCAAAAATTGTGGATGCTAAATGTCACGCCGCGGAGCGCCTAAAAAAAGATAACAAAATAAAATATTAGCAATCGGCCATTTTGTACGTCGAAAAAAATGTCTAACAGCTTGATATTCATATTAAATAGATATGTAATCAATTTTATGAATCACTTTTTCACTTTTTCATTTAACAAAAAAATTGTTAAATGCGCACATGATTTTATACCCGTTACTGTGGCCTAACCCCTTAAATGTTGCGAAAAACAATATATAGTTGTTAAATGGCCCTTACCTTTTTAAAAGATGCATTTCTTAATCCGTACACACCCTATATACATTCCCCAATAAATGTAGCCAGAAAAAAGTCTTCACGATTACTTTATTTTCGATCAACATCCTGAACTTTTTCATGGTGATGATTAATTTAAAAAATGATCACCACATCCAGTAATTCTGGTCGTCGAAAAAATTGTTTGAGGAAACGAGCCGAAAGAAGCTTTCGGTGAAAGCCTCGTATGATTCACGGTCAATTATTTTGATAAATAGTCGTCTCGGTGTCGCCTCACCGACTTTCCTCGCCTTTTATATCCCACGTTTTGCCTGTACCACGAGGCTTTCCCGTTTCTCATTAAGGGAGATCCTCAAATTGATATTTTTCGCCGAAAAAAGTACTCTTGATTTTCTGAAAAAATTATTACAATATGCAAACAGAGCTACGCTTTTTGAAGCCCACTTTGTCACGCATTTTTCGCACACGAACGGTTACCACATTAATTTCTTATGAATAAATCCATTTTTACGTTGCATTGCGTTACATGCAAGAAAAAGATCACTATAGAAGAAAAAGGGCCTGCATCAGTTTACACGCGTAAAAAAAGTATTCTGCCTGAGGGGTGTGTGAAGGATCCGGAAGGCTCAGACACTAAAGCTGTTGCAATCCTCTACATGATAAATTACAGCTCTTCAGGATGAATCGAGAAATCAAAACAGACTCACGGCCACGTAAAATATTGAGCTTTCAACACCCACTCCGTAACTAGAAAAACGAGTTGGCGTTCAACGACAGCGAAAAGTCGAGATGAAAAGTTCGTCATAATTTAAACGCCTGAAATTGGTATTTAGTATCACACTCGCCTGCATCTGACATCAAAACGAGAACGGGCGAAAATTCAATTCGCTCTGGTCCCGTCCCCTTTACTACTGATAGTGCACGGTCAATGTGATGGTGTGGCCAGTGGTCAATCTGGGAAAGCATTCTAAAAGGCTTCATTATGGAGACTATTATTTGGAACGAGTAATTTCACTACGCGATGGGTAGCACGACCACCCGAACCCGAATGAACGACAATTACGAATCAGAGACCGATTAATGTTACTTAGGCGTTAAAACTCATTTGTTCGTTCGTATGTTAGCGAAATCCTGACCTTTTCCGGGCTTATAATCACAGTATATCCGTATACGTACGTTTTAAATTTGCCAATGCCAGTGTTTGGATGCAATGTATCAAAAAAATCAATTTGTACATATACACAGCCATATGCTATGTGCAGAAATTGTCGTGGGGATCCAATTGAATTCCTATACTTATCCCTACTGCCTAATTGGGATCCAATGGTATTGGATCCCTACACCGAAAAGTAGAATCGTACATTGGATTCTAATCAGGATCCCCAGGATCGCCAGTGGAATCCAATGTACGAAAATTATTTGAATCCTAATTCTTGTTAGATCGCATTCTGTACGTTGGATTTTCTAAAAAAAATATAGATATACAAAATGATTGGATCTTAAAAAAGTCTAAATCTTATCTTAAAGGGCTATACCAGTGTGAACGCTGAAAATTTGGGTGATTTTCGAAAAAAATTTGGAAGAAAAGTACTCAATTAAATGTTTCGGAAAATTAAGAATATATTTGGCTATATTTGACCTTTATTAGATGATTTTTTCATAGAAAAATATTGAGATCCAAGCGAGATATGCGCTGCCTTCGAAGGCGCCAAAAAAAAAGTTCCTCCACTGCTGACATGATTCCGGCGGATTGAGTAGCTGAAACCGAAAAAGGAAAAAATGTCGTTAAACTGGACGGTATTTCCTGTGCAATGACGTAGGATTTTTTAAAAATATCAAAATCTAACAAAATGGCGTGGCTATGAAAAAAGTCTGTTTTCTTGCCTATAAAATGGTCGTTTTTTTCAATGCCGAATCGTCAATTTTCATCCGATCAAAAATATCCTACGTCATTGTAGAGTAAATATATTCAAGAGTACTCAGTTCAAATTTCAAGTCAATCGGATAATTGCTCTTTGAGTTACAATGTCAGCAAATTTGAAAAATCTCATTTCGAGAAAAACGCGTTAAAGATTTAACTATCGATTTTTGCAAGATAAAATGATTAGAGATACAGCCTTGAAATTTTTACAGGATATTCTTGGAAGTATAAACTGTAGAAAGAGGCAAGAAAATCGATTTTTTTAAAGTGTCACACTGGTATAGCCCCTTAAACAAAAATAAATCGCTTATAAAAGTGTATCTTGAAAATCGGTTTGAATCACATTACTGAAAATCCACTGAAATTATCGTTTCTTATTTATTTTACTGCACTTTGCCATAATACCACCATAAAGTGTGCTGATTACGTTTCAACGCTCCGAGTTTTTTCTCGTGACTTTTCACGTATTCTTCATTCGAACGTGGTAAGAACATTCAAAAGTTATTCATCGGAAAACCGTCCAGAATCCAATTGAACCCCAATGAGGACTCCCTATGTGCGGTGTCCCTAACAAATCCCTATAGAGATGTAGCTGCAACTGGGGACTCCCGAACAAATTGGTGGCAAAATTCTCAACCCGAACAAATTCTGGTTGAGAATGTTGAAATAGAAAGTTCTCAAACGACCTCAATCAGGAAAAGGCGCCGTATCCACTTGGATTCCAACGTGGACTCCCTACGTGCGGCATCCCTATCAAATTCCTATAGGGATATGGTGGGATTTAGAAACCCCCCAACAAATAAATTTCTGCACGGCTATCCCAAGATGACAGAGCGACTGAATATTATTTTTATTGCAAAATCAACCCAAAAAAGACGAATTGCAAATGAAATTTTCACGCCATCGTTGGCCGCAAAAAGTCTTAGCCTATGTTTTGATTGCCCCTTCTCAGCGACGCGGCACTGTCCATTTTTCGCCGAAATAACGACACACATTCAAAAAACCAAATTAAATATTAAAATTCCCAGCGACAACCGACAATTCTATTCACGTTCCAACAATATCGCAAGGTTCTGAAACTTCGTATCAAATCCATTTTTGTGTTCATTCACATGCACCGTGTGTAATGCATGATCAAATTAAGATCTCATACAGCAGATCCAATTTCAATAATGCGGTGAAAGAAACCTCAAGTGGAAAACTTATTAGTTATCACTAGCTGTTTGCATGCGACTTCGTCCACCTGGCACCCGGGACAATATATTGCAAGCTTTTGGAAGCAGGCACGCCCCCTCCGTCGCTTTGCTACACAGGACCTCTTTGTAGACTGCATTAGTAGTTCTATCCTCGGGAGCTAGGATGACTAGATTGCTGGATGGGCTTACGCACCCGGAGGCTTCGATAGTCTTGAGAATGCCGTGTGTGTGAATGCATGTTTCAGTTTGTGACGTCACAACGAAAATCCTATTATTATTATTGTTATTATTATTATTAGATTCATGGAGCCGATGGAGGCGAAAATTGGAATATAGAGCTGTATGATGCTT
This sequence comes from Ophion slaviceki, assembly GCA_944452715.1. Lineage (NCBI taxonomy): Eukaryota > Metazoa > Arthropoda > Insecta > Hymenoptera > Ichneumonidae > Ophion > Ophion slaviceki. The sequence goes on along the minus strand of OX101785.1, from coordinate 16,572,277 downwards.
TTAGGGAAAACATGAACAGAATGGGATTTCGAAATCCGCACAGATATAGAGGATACTGAGTTGTATTTTTGGACTATTTTTAATTCGTTTTAGTTAATGGCCTAGTGCCTAGGTTCCGAACCAAGGGGTTTACCCCCGCGGGGGTCTCAAATTTTGACACAACATTCTTCACACTATTCTTTGTCTTGCTATGGAAGCTTTTTTTAACGAAAAATTCGTAAAAATAGGGTAAATTCGAAACTTTTTTCAAACCCCCGCCATTTCGTCAATTAAAAAACACCCTCTTTAGCAAAATAGCGGCGTTCATCCAGCTTAATAATCTTTTTACAATGTTTGTTTCAGCTAATATTTACGGCCACAACCGTGTACACCGTGACGACTCCTTTTTTTCGAAGACATTTTCAACCGTTAAAAAAATGTACAAACATTAAAATAAACGTTTAAAATTTTATTTTCTGTTCTTCACGAGTGCTTTGGTTTAACGCAAAAAAATCAGGCTGATCAGCGTATTTTAACCATTGAAAAAATCGCGAAAACCAGCTATTTTTCGACCCGTTACACTGTGCTGATCCCTTAAAAAGTGCGGCGAAGTTTGTGTGTAGGTAGGGGGTGGGGGGGGATAAGTTACCCTGATAGGTCATAAGGGTACAAGACTAAGAAGGTTAGGAACGGCTGGGCTAGTGGATCGATCCCAAATTTTGTTGGGACTCAGGAAACAATGTAAATATCCACCGATCTACACTTTTTGGGTTTGTATATAAACAACTTCAATATATTGTGTATCCCATCGAGATTAGAGTTTTGAAAAATCCTTTCTAAGTGGATCCCTATATCCTTAAAGTACTTCTGTCACATCCGGAAGGGATGAGAGCATAATATTTTCGTTTCCCTCTTTGTTGCCTACGCCCAGCGCAATAGCACGGGACGAGGGTAAAAAGGGGTGGTGAGTGGAAAAGAATAGAATAAAGGAATTGGCGCGATATTTCGGTATTGTGGAATAATTCGACAGACTTGGTGTACGATTGACACTGTGTTATTTATTATAAGATTACTAGACGGGTTAAAGCGATCAGGCCTGCGATGAATGATGCAAAAAGAAAAGGTAAAGTTAGCTTACATTGGGTGTGTTTGACGCTCGCTCGTTCGCTCGCGTGGATGTTTGTTGTCGCTCGCGTTACAAGGGCCTTCGCGCTTGGCCTGGTGCGCTCGCTGGTACAATCGCTGGTAAGACGCTCGCAGGATCTTACATTGGTCTTGTGTATAATTGACGTGTTCAGTGCCGGCGTAAGGGCCACTGACACCCCGGGCGAAAATATTGTGGCGCCCACTTAAGGGAAGCAATATCAAGTGTTAGTTTTTTGCTGATCCCAAGTAAACTTATATTAAGAATTTCATCTTTCCTTTAGCGTTACCCAGAGCTAACGACGCGGATGTAGAACGTTTTGTAGCTCCTCTTTTTTATATTTTTTTAAATTTTCAATTTTTTTATTTTATATTTTTTTATTTTTTTTTACATTTTTTATTTTTTTTTATTTTTTAAATATTTTTATTCCTTTTGATTTTTTTTGTCATTCACAAATTTTTTCAAATTTCTTTTCGAATTTGAATTTCTTGCACATTTTTTTTTTTACTTTTCATTTAGATTGAACATTTTGTTAATTTTTGATAAATTTTCTTAAATTGTTTGTTTTTTTGAATGATGTTCTTCAGTAAAATTTTACCTTTCGGGCTTTTTTGTCAGCAAATGAACGAATTAATTGAGAAAAATCTAATTGTCCAGCGATTTCAGTTTCAATCGACAGAGTAGCCAGGTTAGAGAGTCTCGATTGAGAGGTTGTTGATCGAAGATACGTTTTTATTAATTTTAGTTTTGAAAAACTGCGTTCTCCACTTGCAACTGTAACCGGAATGGTTGCAAAAATCCGGAAAGCAATCCAAACATTTGGATACAGTTCCTGAATTTCGCGCTGTTGTATGAAATTGAGAACGGTTATACACGAAATATTGTCACCGGGAAGAAAATGCTTCAGACTTATGAGCTCGTCACATAGTCCGTCTCCATCGATATCGGAATTGGAACCAACAGTAAGCTTCTGCTGGAGATTTGCACATAATACTGCAGGTTCCTTTTTTTCCGGAATTTTTTTAATATCGTGTAAAAAAGACTACGTGTCCGAATAGTCTTTCAATTGCTCCTCGACCACAAACCCTCAAAAAATCCATCTAAAAAAAATCTCAATAAAAAATATCCATATGCACAGAGCGTAGAGCACAGTTTTGAGGGTTTGCACCAGGGGAGGCAGGAGACTCCAACTCCAGACCTTGGCGCCCCCCTGAATTTGTCGCCCTGGGCCGTCGCCCCATCGCGCCCCCCCCCCCCCCTAACGCCGGCACTGGACGTGTTTACCGCGGCGGGCACTACGCGTGAAGGTAAATATAAACGGCGTGCGAGGTCGATGAATTGAGACTGATATTCAGGGAAAAATGAAGACTGTTCGTATGAAGGTTAATTTGAGATATTCGTTTGGCTTCTGAATTAAGACTTGATAGAAGAAGTTGATTCGATGTTGGTTGACGGAAGACTGGGATTGAGACTCAATAGAAGAACTTGGCTCGATGGAAGTTGACGGGAGACTGGGATTGAGACTCGATAGAAGAACTTGGTGTGATGGTGGTTGACGGGAGACTGACTTCAGGAAGGAAGTCTTTCTTGATATGAAAATTAGGAGGGGTTCAATAGTGGGAGACGGAACCTTAGGGAGAGTGCGGTTTTGGTCATCCAGTTCTGCAGGGATTGGACCATTGGTCGTGAAGATATCGGTTGATTAGCGTAATTGGTCGCGGTATGGTATGCGAATAGTTTACAGATTCGTTAGTTAGTCAAGATGCCTTGTTCCAGGGCATCGGTTCTGACTAATATGCGTATGAAGAGAAGGAGACCTTTGTCCCGTGTTTCGGCGAAAAAGCGCATGGGACATAGAGTTCGATATCAGAGATCTAAGCATTCGCATGGTTTGTGTTATGTCAATTTATGGCTATGGTGACTTCTCATATCGAGAAGTTTGTATATCGGACTACGCTGCGAGACCGGATGTCTTATTTTACAGTCAGAGTTATAAATTCGTCGGAGCCGTCTGGGCTATGTTATGATGAAGTAATCTAGGGTCGCGGCTTCTCTTGGTCACCATGCGGATGGGCCGGCGTAGAGTTTTTGGAGTCTGTTGATCGAGTTGATGGTTGGTTTTTCGACAGCTCTTCTTGGAATATGCGCCTGAGATCGTGTTCTTATTGACAGCCAATGGGATAGGAAAAGCCGATGACTGTGGCGGTCCTGCTATCGTATATATATCGCTGTAGGTTGAATATGCGTTCGAAACGTACGCACGTTCCTTTTTACGCTGTTACGCGTCTTATTCTTAAATTTATATGTATAATAATAAGCTTATAACGGCAAATGAGGATATGGGGAATAACCGAGAGAAGGCACATTCGCTAGGATGTAACACTTCTCAAATTGAACGTGTCTACACTGACAATGAGCGAAAAGTCCATGGTATACATAAAAAAACGCCCGTGGTAAAAAAGGGAAAAGTAAAATTTTCTATTAGAATCTGTCAAATGGCGATATGACATCTGGTGGCGGAAAATCAAAGTACATTCGGGGCAAAGCCTTCGATAGCGATTATACGTAGCCGTGTGAGAAACGTATTTAATTCCTGTTTCCCATTGCGGGGCAATGCCTCGTGTACGTGAAACATTATTTCGGAACTGTACAAAAAATCGATCAATTGGAGGCTTAAGGGGAAATATACACCTAGGAGCCGGAAAAAGGTCATTTTTGTGAATTCGTTCAAGGAAAACTATTTGAAATTTCGGATTAGGATTTTAATTATCTAAAAGTATATATATTCAAAAATATGTTTAATTTTCTTTATTTAAAAATATCAAAAATATACAAAGATATTGTATGATCCTTGGAGCGTCGTAAAAAAAATCTGCGTATACGGTACCCACTGGCGTTTCTTCAAAAATCATCTAAAAAAAAAACCAGAAAGATTATTAAATTAGATACTATAATCTAGTACTTGTCATAGCCGATTTTGAAAATATCAATTTATGACAAAATGGCGGACGTTTGAACATAAATAGTGATTTTTGCGCCAGCAATTAGTTATTATTTTGCCGATAAAACAAAAACTAAGTAACGGAAAAAAAATCCTATGACAAGTACTAGATAATAGTGTATAGGATAACCACAAAAAACCTCAAGGCAATCGGTTCATTGGTTTTCGAGAAATTTTGGGTACCGATTTGAAAAACGTGGTTTTGAGAAAAACGCGTTTGAAAATTTGGGAATGAATAAATGATGAAATTTGTCAACTTACATGGAATCATCGATACCAGGCCCGTAGTGTAGGTCTTCTACGGTCGACGGAATGTTCATAGCTTCTAAATCCTCGACCTCGACCATCTGGGTGTATATCTCCCGTTAAATGAGAGCCTTAAAAACTAAACAAGTGAATTCAGACACGAAAGTGTGCTCACTGCAGTGTGTGACGGCACCGGTATCGCAAACGCGGTCAATTTCACCACACATTAAAATATACCCTGTTTTCAAACTACATTCGCCTTCCACAAAATTTCGTTGTTTCGGATTGGTACCGGCCCAGTCACAAATTGCATTAAGGCGTTACCCCCACTTGTAGCGCAAAAAAAGGCCTCTTTCATGAATTTTTTTAAAGAAAACTACAAAACTTTTTTAATCGATCAATATACCATCTTAAAGAACACATCTTGAAGAACTTTCAGTAATTTGTTTATTGAAAAATATTACATTGTTTAGTGGCAAATGGCCGTCAATGAAATAATGTTTTTATATACACGGTTTGCGGTGACCAACATTGCGGCGAAGTGGATCATCTGAAAAAAAATGCGGATGGATTTAGTCAAATATAAGTATAAACTAGTCTTTAATCGAAGGATTTTAAAAAATATTCATTTTTCACAAAATGGCGGACAGTCAAAGTTAATGGTTCGATTTTAACGAAAAAAATCGAACGATTAAAGATTACATTTTTATGTATTAAATAAGCCTGCAAAATTTCAAGAAGAACGGTTCATTAGTGTTCGAGTAATCTTGGTCACCGACTTCAGAAATGCCATTTTGAGAAAAACGCGTTTAAAGTTTCAATTTCAGTTTACACGAAGAAAATATTTTTTTTGTAAACTTACATAGAGTCATCTATTCCGGGCCCATACAGAAGTATATGGGCCCGGATACTTATACTTCAAAAAAATGCAATTAAAAAAATCGATTTTTTCAAAATCGCAAGCGGGGGTAACCCCTTAATACTTATCATAATATCACAGAAATTTGCACTAAACTACACGACTGTTTACGTTTGACAATCCTCTCATCACCGCCATATTTTTTTAGGCTCCGCCCATATGACCGATCCCAATAGTTTGTTCACACCGCAATCATAATATCGTTAACCCACCAATAAGCGACGAGTATATCCAAACATTAGATTTTTGTGTCGTGTTTGACTATTTATTATTTCCGAAATAGTCATCAACTATTGTAAAAGGCTTAACAATATAGACATGGTAAATTCAGTGCTATCACAAAATCGACGCGCAAATACTGATGTATGCTGTACGGTAGTTTTTGTTCACGTTAAACGTCTACAATTCTATTCGAGTTTGTTCAATTCATATGGTTAACATTCACGTTTGTCGAGTATAATTTGTCAGGAGACCTTACGAAAAGTGACGATGCGAACAAAAATTATGGTAATGTTTACTTATAGCGAAGACGTAAATCATTTGGAGTTTGAGCAAACACGGCTTAGTAGTTTTAAGAACTTCGCGTATCTCACAAACTGTTACGTAGAGTGTTCGTTGGATTGCAGAAATCGGATATCAGTTCGTAACTGCTATTTGAAGTTCACCTACTGTTCTTGTAGGACGGACATTACTATGCATACAGCAGGGCTTATCTTATAATATGGTACACATTACTGAAAATATCATCGCAAATCACGAACAACATTTTTAATATAAGTATATATATATTCTAGTCTCGTTCACTGTTAGGATCTTGGGAGAGTAGATTTTTTATAGTGTCAGGGAATATCCATTCTATGAAAACCTACTATATTATATGGCATTGAACAATCAACGTATGCTTGCAAGATCAGTGGTTGCCGTTAAGGCGTTACCCCCACTTGTAGCGCAAAAAAGGCCTTTTTCATGAATTTTTTAAAAGAAAACTACAAAACTTTTTTAATAGATCAATATACCATCTTAAAGAACACATCTTGAAGAACTTTCAGTAATTCTTTTATTGAAAAATATTACATTGTTTAGTGGCAAATGGCCGTCAATGAAATAATGTTTTTATATACACGGTTTGCGGTGACCAACATTGCGGCGAAGTGGATCATCTGAAAAAAAAATGCGGATGGATTTAGTCAAATATAAGTATAAACTAGTATTTAATCGAAGGATTTTAAAAAATATTCATTTTTCACAAAATGGCGGACAGTCAAAGTTAATAGTTCGATTTTAACGAAAAAAAACGGCCGTTTTTTGGCTATAAAGCGGCCATTTTTTTCGAAAAAAAAAATCGAACGATTAAAGACTACATTTTTATGTATTAAATAAGCCTGCAAAATTTCAAGAAGATCGGTTCATTAGTGTTCGAGTTATCTTGGTCACCGACTTCAGAAATGCCATTTTGAGAAAAACGCGTTTAAAGTTTCAATTTCAGTTTACACGAAGAAAATATTTTTTTTGTAAACTTACATAGTCATCTATTCCGGGCCCATACAGAAGTATTGGCCCGGATACTTATACTTCAAAAAAATGCAATAAAAAAAAATCGATTTTTTCAAAATCGCAAGTAGGGGTAACCCCTTAACAGATGTACATAATTTATTCAACTGCTAAAATACCAAAAATTCTAAATAATAATAAATCTAAATAATACCAAAAATTCTAAAATTCCAATTTATTCAACTGCTAAAATACCAATACCAATAATAAATACGAATAAATACAATATTTTTGGCATTAAGGCGGGATATACATTGGGACAGGAAAAAACAAGCCATATTGAGGGATTTTTTAAACTAAGATATAATTATTCTACAATTATCAAACTTTAGGTATACTTTAATAGCATATTTAAGCATACAGAACATTTTTTTTAAATGAATTCATCATCAAAATGACGGAGTTGTGGCAGAGTGTAACAACAAGGTCCCCGCGGGAGTTGCGAATCGGCGTGCAGTCTAGCTTCCCGTAGACTTTGATTTGCAAAAAAGTTCAAACATTTTTTCAGTTAGAACATGTACAGTTTCTATGCGACGGTAATTAAAATGAAGAAAATGGCACGCATTGACAAAAACAAATGAACATTTCACGCAACATTTCTGTAAAATGTGGATTAAAAAAGTAGTTTTTCTCTAATTTTTCAAAAACAATTATCGTCAGAAGGTACTAATATTATCAATATTTCTACCAAGTTTCAACTCAATCGGCTTAATAGTTTTTGAGTAATCCTGCACGCTAATTTCGATAATGCAATTTTGAGAAAAACGCGTTCGAAGTTCACACCCGCTCCGAATCCGAACGGTGAGGCACAGCGTTGACGGGCTGTAACGTTTGAAGTTTTTCGAATTTCACTTTGAAACTTTGGGAAAATATTCTACATATATAGTTCTATCGTTAAAAAAATCGATTTTTTATCGTTGTAAATGTACATCCTGCCTTAACTATGATTATAACATATTATTGTCCCCTCGAAGAAATATAAAATATAGTTAAAATATGGTTAATAACCCCATAATTTTCTCTCAGTGTAGGATCAGCGGTTTGGCAACAGCGTTGATAGATGAGTCAGAACTTTTACTTATTTGTACACACACACACACACACACACACATCAACAGATTATTTAACAATGCTGAGGAAGTGAATCCGGTTTATTAACGCCTCATGGATGAGAACGAGAAGGCAATTGCGGCAGGATTGTTCAACACCGTGTACGAGAACGTGGGAATGGTATCGAAGTATTAATAATAGCTCTATAAATTGTCTTGCAATAGTGTGGGCGAAAGGGGGGGAAGGAAGGAAGAGCAAGAAAGAGCTTTGAGAGGGTCTAACCCCTCGACCAACAAAGCTCGAGCCAACATTTTCCTCGCAGGATTACTAAGATCGAGAGATACGACCACGGTCGTCTCCCGAGTTCGCGAGATAAATAACGGGAGGTCAGGTTACCTCCTCGCCGCATACTATTCAAAGACACACCCGCTAGGGCGGAGTAGTCTTAACAAAAGAAAACCTAGAATGGAGATAACGCTGGAAAATCAGAGATTTTCCCGTATCCAAGCATTTGTATAATAACGAGGATTATATTTACATCAAGATTACTATAATTACTTTTGAATAAAGATTCACCTACGAGGAATGAAAATTGTGGGCAAATGGTAATTCAAATACGAGTGCCAGCATCGTCGAATTAACTAAACGCGTCGCGCATTATACATGGTCAGCGCGTAATAAATCGATTGATGAATTCATCGACTTATAGGTCATGCGAACACCTGGCCTAATACGATCCATAATGCACCAGGGCCAAAATATTGATGAGAATATGCCGCTTATCGCAGGTGCGGAGTTTTTAAGGAGGTTGGAGCGTTAGCCACAATCTAAGATTTAATTTTTTTGAATATGTGTTTGACGAATTAAAAAGAAATGACCGCAAACACCAAAGATAAAAAATAGTTTAATGTATGTAATTTTAAGTGCGGTTAGATGGGCAAGGCGTTCACACGCCGGGTGAATTTTTGTTTTCTTTTTCTATTTACCACCAAGTTAAACCATTTCTAACAACAGATTAACGCAAACTAAACCTTTGTAAACATTTAGAAAACAAAAACAAAACAATTTTGTTGTATTTTCTTATTATATTTTTTGCTGTGCCTAAAAACTGCCTTTTCGTTTGAAAAGGCAGTTTTCAACTAATTTTGAGGTGTTTGGCGCCAAAGTTGATTCGAAATATTTCGGAAGCTAATAAAGGTGTGCTTGAAAAACACGAAAAATGAAAATTAAAAAGATTTTATGTAGTGTGGACAAGTCCGGTTTTATTCGCCAGCTCCTCATATATTCAATATCGAAAAATCAAAGTTTGAAAAAAGATTACGAATATTAACTGGGGAATGAAGAGCATTGCTGCCAACCTCAATGTCCGCAATGTTGCCGTATCTCGGCAACACTTAATATCAATTAATGGTAATAAATAATCTCGTGACATAAATATAAATAGGTTTTCTCATAATAATCATCATCGATAGTGTTATACTTTTTCAAGTTAGCAGAAAAACAAAAGTTTTTTTTATTCACGTAATAAAAATATGAAAATGCATAATTTTGCCCTTTAATTGTATATTTTTAGAAAAACTAGCATCTACAGAATAAATCTATACCTCGTATGCATTTTTTCGAGATTTATTTTTAAAAAATCATAAACTGTCATTTGACTCAACTGGACCGCTCCAAACGTCTCAATTGCTCATTCTTTATTAAAGGTTGCGTTACAACGTAATGATAGATCGGATGGTCGAATTATGGCTGACCCTGGATTGCCTGGAACGCAGATATAATTGAGGTTTTCGATTGATACAGTTTTTTTTGTTGTATATTTTACTTTCTCCAATCGACAAGCCAGGATCGTCCTGCGGCAAATTCCTCTTTTGAAATACTTTATGAAAACTGATTATCAACAACCAGAACCGTGACGTTTGACTGTTTGTGAAATTTCAAGCTTCACCCTTCGTCGCTCTAAATTTTTCACATCAAAATTAGCAACTGCATTGAATACTGACGCCAGCCTCATCCTTTCAATATTACGAGTAAACCTGTCGCTGTATTTTCATTTGAAAAAAAACCAGACTGCGGAGGACGAGGATGAGGTAAAAAAAATTAATTGACCTTTTTGTTTCGGAAACACAGTGAGGAAAAAATTAAATTTTAGGGGAGATTATAAGTGTGAGGTTGCAGGATTGCCAGTCAAAAAACATATTTTACGGTACACGAGTATGTTCACTAGGATGGCACAATTGTGAGCTCTATTTTTTTTCCTTTCTCTCAGCATCTAATTATCTTCTTTAAAGAAAAAAATTAAAATGATAACGAAAGCTGCGGGCGTTCAACAAATGTTTAGAGGTTGCGCAAGCCTCCCAAAAATTCGAATTTTCATTACAAAATAGATTTTTTCGTCCACTTCTCACCCATGAATTTTACGCTTTATAACTTCTAAATTAACCTCGCGAAAGCTCTAGCCGGCCAATGAATATTTAGTGGTCGCTCAAGAGCTTCGAAATTTCCAATTTTCGCCAATTTTTTTTACTCTTGTCATTCGTAAATTTGACGTTTTGTCAAATGTTTAAAACAATTAATTATTTTCTTTAGAAACGGGTTTTTAAATTTACCTCACACTTTGTCTAGTGACGAGCGACGCCATAATACAATAATACATGATAATACATTATGACACATATCGTCTAATTGGTGTTTGTTACGAATTATTATAATAAATTATTCAGAAAATATAACACTTCGTTATTTATTTTGTTTTTATGGTACAAAGAATTATAGTGCATGCGAGATTTATTTTTAGGCGGAAATTCTGAATTTCGACAACCTTGAGCGACCCCTAAATATTCATTGGACGGCTAGAGCTTTCGCGAGGTTGATTTAAAAATTATCAAGCATAAAATTCATGGGTGAGAAGTGGACGAAAAAAAATCGATTTTTCCATGGCAATTTGAATTTTTGGAAGGCTTAAGTGACATCTAAATATTTTTTGACCTATCGCAGCTTCCGGTACAATTTTTTTTTCTTTAAAGAAGATAATTGCATGATGAGAAAAAAGAAAAAAAGAGCTCAAAATTGTGCCACCCTAATGTTCACGTATACATTTCTATCTCCAACATATATCCGATTACAGACTCAATCAAAAGTTCAACACTCGAGGTTCAGCTGTCCCTAAACTTTACCGTGCATTACGAGGAAAACTTTTTCACACTATTGTAACAGGAGAACTCTGTTGAAACTGTATTTCCCCGTTGGGTACAAGTTTCCCTACAGCCCTATATCCCTTCGGCACAGCAAATATTAAATATCAAACAATGCAGAAATGTTTCATCACCGTTTAATACAAATATCCGCTTGGATCGATGTATTCGCATTTACATGAACAAAAAAGGGCTTCTAAAGCCTCGATCAACGCAGTGTTCCGTGCTCTAAAAGTGAAGGGAATGGAAATTCGGAATTTCCCAGTACGGGATTCACGTCCGTATTTGACACAAGCATGCAAATCGACCCAGCAAAAAATGGCACCTGAGAAACCAGCGCAAAACCCCGCGAGTTCTTGCAGCATTTAACTGTCGTGCTCGAAGGAGCGCACGAAGAACAATTTTGTCTCTCGTATTTTATCGGTATCGTGATCGTAGTGGAAAAATAAACGAAAGAAATATGAGCTTGCACAGTTGAGCTTTATTACATTTTAGAAATCCGAGAAAGCCAAGTGTATTGCCCGGCTGCCTTGAAATCGAATCTCGATGTCATCGCGACGAGTATATGTGATATCGAAAGCACACTCCTGCACCTTACTTTCTATCGTCATCGTGTAAAGCCCAGAAAACTACAGCGGAATAAAGAGCATTTTGGACGAATTTTGCGTTCACGGTTCGGCGTTTAAATTTTTAAGAAATTTAAGCAGAACAATATCTCTTAATTTTTTAGATATTATCTAACATTGGATAATAATTCAATAATATCTAAGATATTATCTAAGACATATATTATCTAGATATTATCTAATATTAATATCTAGAGACAACAATATCTCAATATCTCCTAAACAAAATTCAGGAAGTACAAAATATCTCTTTCACTGACTACAAATTCGCTGTCAGATTGTGAGCGCCGAATTCCTCCAACGCCCAAAAGTTTTCTTGAGCTTAGTTTTTTTTACAGACTCGTTGCCAAATTAGTATAACAATGTATTAGTTTTTTTTTCGATTTTTTCTTTGGCGAGCTTTCATTTGTATTATTTTCCAGGCTGAAGCTGGAGCACGAAAAGACAATTGATAAGATACGGGACGAGTGGGAGAACGCAATGATAAATTATCGAGAACCGAGCGAGAAACGGTTGCGTGAATTATTAAAGATTCACGAAGGTTCCCTTGAGAAGGTTCGTAAATACGGGAAAAGCTTCCATTTCAACTGAGCTTTGTTTCGGCACACGATATCAGCGGAACGTTTTTTTTTGCGTCTTAATTTGCAATGGAGATACTTTGAGGATTGGCGAGAAAGAGCTTCCGATTATTGGCAAAATGTAGAGCTCGGTACGGCTATTTTGCTATTCTGACGGGCGATGAATCCCCCATTCACAGATAACGTGAATCGGCCCTCGATAAACGCTTAGCTTTTAGCTCAAAGGCTCTGGCATCGTTGAAACTTTTCACGCCTGTGCAGAGCTTAATTTTTTTACTTGCTTTTCATCAAGCTCACTTATTGGAGTACGAAGACGAAAGTCGTTTCTATCGCGGAAACGTCAGAAGCGGAAAAAGCTCTTTGAGGAAAATCAAAGGTATTCGTATCAAAATGGAAGCAAAAAAAGCCGTGCCAGCTCGATAAATACTAAATAAGTAGTTGGCACTGGGACTCTGATTTTCCGTTCTCTACGTCCAATTTTAGTTTGTGCCCGAAAACCCCTCGTATACTTACCAATTGTTTTTTGAAATAATCATTGACGATGTTGCATCATAAGTCTGAGCGATTATTTTTTTTCACTCTGCCATATTTATTCGAAGAAAAATCCTCTCCCATTCGAGATCACCAACGTCGAAAAATATCAAGCCAGTATTCTCGTTTTTATAAGTATTTCCAAGTCGTTAAAACTTTTTTGTCAATTATTTTGCGAAACTTTCGTACTGACATTCAGCTTCGCTTTCCTTAAGGGGCTATACCAGTGTGAACGCTGAAAATTTGGGTGATTTTCGGGAGTTTTTTGGAAGAAAAGTACTCAATTAAATGTTTCGGCAAATTAAGAATATATTTGGCTATATTTGACCTATATTACATAATATTTTCATAAAAAAATATTGAGATTCAAGCGATTTATGCGCAGCCTTCGGAGGCACCAAAAAAAAGTTCCTTCACTGCTGACATGATTCCGGCCGATTGAGTAGCTGAAACCGAAAAGGAAAAAATGTCGTTGAACTGGAAGGTTTTTCCTGTGCAATGACGTAGGATTTTTGAAAAATATCAAAATCTAACAAAATGGCGTAGCTATGAAAAAAAGTTTGTTTTCTTGCCTATAAAATGGTCGTTTTTTTTCAATGCCAAATCGTCAATTTTCATCCAATCAAAAATATCCTACGTCATTGCAGAGTAAATATATTCAAGAGTACTCAGTTCAAATTTCAAGTCAATCGAATAATTGCTCTTTGAGTTACAATGCCAGCAAATTTGAAAAATCTCATTTCGAGAAAAACGCGTTTAAAGATTTAACTATCGATTTTTTCAAGATAAAATGATATTGATATAAATTATATAAATGATCATGATATTCTTGAAAGTATTGACTGTCGAAAAAGGGACAAATAGAATCGATTTTTTGAAAGTTCATACTGGTACAGCCCCTTAAAAAGCTTCGGAAAAAATCAATTGTCATAGGACCACCATATTTGAATCTGAAGCTCGTCATATTAAATTCATCACGATAATTTACAATAACAGATGAGAGTGTCGCAGGAAGTATTGAAAGCTTCGAAAGCTCGTGAACGCTTGTCAGAGGACCGAATTCTCGAACTCGCGAATCTCCTTGAGACTCTGGCTAGGGTCAAAAGCTTCGGAAAAAATCAATTGTCATAGGACCACCATATTTGAATCTGAAGCTCGTCATATTAAATTCATCACGATAATTTACAATAACAGATGAGAGTGTCGCAGGAAGTATTGAAAGCTTCGGAAGCTCGTGAACGCTTGTCGGAGGACCGAATTCTCGAACTCGCGAATCTCCTTGAGACTCTGGCTAGGGTCAAGGGTGTCAAGATTGATGCGCTCTGCATCCAAACAGCAGAAGGTAAGCCATTGCCTCGCAAGCTCGGCCACGATTAAATTCCTGCTCGGGAGCACAAACCACGTGGAAATCGGAATCCGCATGTGCATTCTCCTATAGTATTGCGGAGCTTAGCAAAGTGTGACGAGAATCCGTACAAAGAGGGAATGAAAAAGCTGCGTCACGTCACGTGGGACGTAAAAGACGACGCGGGTAGAAGCCTCGAGTTTCTGCAAGCACAAAACTCAGTCCTTTGCCAGATTGTCAAGAGTCTCAAGAGAAAAGTAAGAATCCTATTTCACGACCGCGTATATGCATAATCCTGCGATTATTTCTTTTAGTTAAAAATTCTACCGAACCTAAAATGAGCGACGTAACCAAACAAAAGCCTTTAAGGATGTACAAAAGGCTTGCAGATCTGCACTGAGAAAACAGTTTATTTATAGTAAAGAAATACATTTAGTTGGCACTTTTATTAAAATATTCATAAACTATTACAAAATTTGTTAGTCGTTGAGAAATATTCGTGTTCTCATGACAACATTTTATAGCCATGATATTTCTTTTTAAATAAAGATTTATTTGATCCCTTTTATTTCTCTGAAGGCGTTAGGCCCCAGTAACGGGTATAAAATCGTGTGCAAATTTAACAATTCTCTTTCGTATGAAAAAGTGATTCACTCATAAAATTAATTACACATATATTGAGTATGAATATCAAGCTGCTAGAAAATATATTTTTTTTTCTCGATGTACAAAGTGGCCGACTACTCGAAACTTCTTGAAACAGCTTTTTCCAGTTGGCGTGTCAAATAACTTCAACAATGTTCACTCGATTTACTTCAAATTCAAAAGTTATGTTCCTAATTGCATTTCGCAGAGAAGTACGTACGGAATTTCTGATTAATCGAAAACTTTTCATTTTATGAGCAGTTTATAAGCAGTTATGACGAAATTTTTCACGGAAAATTTATTTTTTAAGTTCAAATACTTCGAACTTTTGAGTGAAACAATATTTTTTTAATTCTGTACGTACTTCTCTAGGTATTCTAATGTAGATTGACGAGAATTTTTGTTTTTTGTTCTAGATAAAAAATTGTGGATGCTAACCCGAGTCGAAATTTTTAGCCTCCTCTGAACCCTCGCAGGACCCATTTCTTTTGTAATACATAAGCCGCCAGCCTCCGTTGAACCTACGAAACCTCATTTGTCGAGTTCAGTGCCATGAAGAGACCTCCTCTTGGCCCAGGGCAGCCTCTGCTAGACCTCCCAAACCTTCTCTCGACCCCCAGTTTCAGTGAAACGTGCAGAGCACAGGCCTCCTTAACCTGCTTTCAATCTCAAACTGTTGCCTCGACCCCACCTAACCTGCTTTCGGCCCAAATTCGATATCTCCTCCATCATCATTCCATTGTGACCTGATCGGTAACCCGTTCGATGACGAAAATAATACGAAATTAATAAAAATACATCGTCCCCTTATCAAACTAATAGTCCAATATTAATATGCGAAAACAATCAAATTTGCTCAATATCGATTTATTATTATTTTATAGGCAATTGATAAAAGAATGCTTGTGTATACAGTCTTATTCCAATTCTATCGGATTAATAGGCATTTTCCTGTGAGAAAAAATCTCACAGGAAAATTCTTTAAAAAATGCCAGTCTATCCAGTATAAGCTTACGCGACGTTTTTCGTTCTTGACATTTCTTCTTAAGCCCTCTAGTTCTTGAGTTACATTGCATTATCTAGAATTAGTCTTTTTAGCAAAAAAAGAAATAACATTGCGAAAAAAATCGTACAAAACTTTATAAAAAACGCAAATGAAGTTCCTGCTACCCCGTTTAAGTTCACCATGGATAAACGTAACAATTTTTTTTCCATAAGTCATGCGTTCAATTCTTGATGGTCGAAAAAAAGCCGAAAATCAGTCACGTATAAAAGTGCGTACCGGGTCGAAAAGAAAATGATAAAAAAATATTTCAGAAAAGCAACATACAGCTGAATTTATTCCCGTCAAAACGCCGTTCGGTAAATTTGGTTATCTTTTTTTTACGAAGCTATGTGACTTTTAGTGCAGCAAGAAATATCGACTGGTGTATCCAAACATTTAAGCGACGGTATATATTATATAATACTTTATATATATATATATATATATAATACTCGAAATATGTGGTTGCGTTAATATATTCGAATATACACTACCAGTCAAAAGTATTCGGACACTTCAGATAACTGCAAAACTTAATATCACTTTGGATCATTGCAAACTTATGGTAGAATAATAATTATTTTACGAAGATACTATAAAGCTCTGTGAAATTACTTAATCATATAGATCTTTATAGTATCTTCGTGAAATAATAAATGAAATGAATTATATTACTCTAACATTATTTGGCAATTATCCAGCGCTCAAAAGTTTTGCGATTATGTGGAGTGTCCGAAAACTTTTAGCTGGCAGTGTATATCTAAATAACATATAATGTTGATTTCTATATGGAACGATAGGGTGTTAATTATAGTCTATTTCATGTTCTGAAGGATTGAAATTGTCGGTTTAGAATTCAACCTCATTCGATTTTTTCTTTTTGTTTTTGTTCGTTTTGTTTTTTTTTGTTTATTCAATAATGAGTTGATAAATGGCGACGGCCGATTACCGTCGATTTCAAATACGATGTTTGATTTTTCCTTGTTTTCATTTTTAGCACGTCGAAAATTAAAAAAATATTTCCACGTGTATGTATGAAGCATATTTTTATTTTTTCCCGCTAAATATTATGATATTAACTAACCGCGTCTATTTGATTTTTTTTAAATTTGTATTAACTAGATTTTTCATAGAACCAAATTTTTCCTATTGCATTCCATTATTAAAATGATTGATTTTAAAAACGTTTATTTATAGAAAATCAATCTATTTAATACCGTCCAATAACTACATATTTTATTTGATCCTAATAAATCTGTGATTCGGTTTCATCAGTTTAACATTTTCATCTGTTCAAAAAAACAATTTAGTCAAGTTCACTGAATGGATCTAGTTATTTTTTTTAATTTACCTTAAATAGAATATTTGTAGAGTTAAGCATTTTTCTATTTGATTGAACTAATGGTCCATCTTTATTGCAACACTCATATCAAGGGGGCGGGGGGTATTTTATATATATATATATATATATATATATATATATATATATATATATATATATATATATAAAATTCCTCTCTCTCCACCTTCACTACCCCCCGTCCCTTTGATATGAGTGTTACAATAAAGATGGACCATTAGTTCAATCAAATAGAAAAATGCTTAACTCTACAAATATTTTATTTAAGGTAAATTAAAAAAAAATAACTAGATCCATTCAGTGAACTTGACTAAATTGTTTTTTTGAACAGATGAAAATGTTAAACTGATGAAACCGAATCACAGATTTATTAGAATCAAATAAAATATGTAGTTATTGGACGATATTAAATAGATTGATTTTCTATAAATAAACATACACACACACACACGCGCGCGCGCGCGTGTGTGTGTGTGTGTATGTGTCTGTGTGTTTGAAAAATCTATAGCTTATGTGATACAACAAATAGTTGGAGGTATTCATTTGGTCTCTTATGCCATATCAGCGACCAAAATGTTATAAGCACTCGGTAGCATAGGGGCAGCGGCGCGTAGTTATGAGTAGGTAGGACTAGGTTCAAATCGCATATAGGGCAAATATTTTCTTCGAAAAAAATCATTTCCAAAGGCCAGGGAATGACGAATTACGATGAAAAATCCTTGTAGTAAAGCTCTCAAATAATGCGTTCATTTTATTTTCGATTTATGAAATATTTTTTGCATATAGTACACTAAGCTTTACAGTGTACATTGTAAGCAAGTGAAGATTAATTTGAATCTCATCTTTATTAACATATATAAATATATTTGAAAGAAATATGATCGTAGTAGGCTGGGAGACAAGGAAAAAAACCTATTTTATTTAAATAGATTCTATATAAATTAATTTTTTTGTTTAGCCGTGTACAGTAGGCCGAAAGGGGGGGCAGTAGGTTCTGCGGGAGCGCTCGAAGTAGGCCCACCTGAGGTTCCGTAGGTTCAATTGTGACCCTCCCTGACCTCCTTTGAGTCAAAAAGTCTACTTTCTGCCATGCCGGAGGTTCATCGGAGGCTCTAACGCATGGTACTTTCAAACATTGTACCCTCCTTTAGATACCCAATAACCCGCTCACGCCGATTTCTGCTCGCCTTCAATTTGTGGGTTGAACGCGGCTCGAAAATTTCGACTCGGGAAATGTCCCGCCGCGGAGCGCCTAGAAAAAAGATAAAAGAAAATATTAGTAGTGGGCCATTTTGTACATCAAAAAAAAATCTAACCGCTTGATATTCATACTAAGTAGATGTGTAATTAATTTTATGAGTGAATCACTGTTCATACGAAAACAATTTGTTAAATTCGCACATGATATTATACCCGTTACTGTGGCCTAAGGCCTTAAGTCAGTAGATGTTTATGGTAATGGAATAACGAGTTGAAATTGTGACGTCATAATACAGTTCAAAGGAGTAGAGATTTGTTCATAATTAATATATTTACATTTGGGGACGTTAAGGGGAGGGTACGGGTTTCAGCGTGAAAAAAGAACCACTTTTTTGCGAATTTTTTTTTCATCTATATGGACAGAGTAAATTTATTGAAACCTTTTGTACATTGTTAAGTGTCATTTCAAGAACATTCCGTGAAATTTATACGCGAAAATATCCACAAACAAGCCAGTGCCGCATTTTTCTCGAAACTACTTTTTCAAAGTCCGTGTTCACTGCCATTTAAAAACTATATGACCGATTTATTTCAAACTTGGTACACACTTTCTACATATAAAATACCTCCCCCCAACGGTTAGTTTGAGATTTTTTTTACATTGAGGGGGTTTTCCACCCCCAAAATGGCGGAATTTTTCGTGAAAAATAGCACTTTTCACTTTACATGACCACCAAAAATTTATAAATGAAAAAAAATATCAAAGACCGTTGGGGGGAGGATTTGATGATACTTTGACTAAATTTTAATGCTACTTGATTGCAGATAATTTCTAGCTGAGATACAGTGAACACCGCAAATCGTGTTTTTCCAAACGCGTTCTTGGAAAAGCTTTGTCACCGGCTTGTTTGTGGATATTTTTTCGTACAAATATCACGGAATGTTCTTGAAATGACACTTAACAATGTACAAAAGGTTTCAATAAATTTACTCGATCCATATAGATGAAAAAAAATCGCAAAAAAGTGTTTTTTTTCACGCTGAAACCCCTACCCCCATCTTAACGTATAGTTGCCGCGACTATCCTATGGTCAATGCAAATTAACATGTCACAACAATTAAGTGATCTTCATCCAATACGACTATCTCGGCCGCATTTTCGCCAAGAGTCACACAGATGATGCGACAACTACTCTATTTAACGCAAATAAGGATTTATTACTATTAATGAATCTGGATTTAAGATGTTGACTCAGTAGTTCTTTGAGGTAATAGTCGTACACTTATTACAAAATACATATTTGGTAATAATTACAAAATCTTCAGTTGAATCAAATATAGCCCTGTTAATAGTTAGCAAATATCTGTTAAAAAATTGACGACTCGTCTCAAATAATGATTTGTTAATAGTTAACAAATCTGTACTTGAGATAAGTATCGTACATTTCGCAAGACCGTTTACTTTGTAGGCTACCATGGCCCTTTTCCGCACAAGCTCGTTCGTGAGCAGACGCGACGTAAATACGATCGAGGCACACTGGAAACAGTGCGTGACCGCATGTCCATTTACCTAGAGGATATCAGTTTGTGACCGTGAACACGTGAATTTATCCTCTGCGCCGATGGCATCAATTAACAATTTGCTTGTTTTGTGGGACTTGCCAAATCTTTAGGAAACTTTCGAAAGTATACATAGATAATATTGACTTGTGCATTAGAGCAGGGGTGGCCAAGACGTAGATCGTGGGACCGGTCGACCGCCTATTTTCTATGAGAGTTCTTCCTTGCTCTACGACGTATTGATGCTACCATCTTTGCTGTCCTCCGATTAACGGACTTGCTACTTGTAAAGGACAAATTGTTCGACAACGATTTGTCCTCTATAATTTTTTAATTTTTTAATTTTATAATTAAAACATTTATTTTATAATTTTTATATTAATACAAAAATTAATGTAAAATTTTATAACTTTATTTATATTTTATAGCTTTATAATTTTTAAATTAAGCTCGCGAAAACTCTAGCCGGTCAATGTAGAGGACCAATTGTTGTCCAACCATGCCCTCTACATTGGCCGGCTAGAGTTTTCGCGAGCTTAATTTAAAAATTATAAAGCTATAAAATATAAATAAAATTATAAAATTTTATATTAATTTTTATATTAATATAAAAATTATAAAATAAATGTTTTAATTATAAAATTTTAAAATTATAAAATTATAGAGGACCAATCGTTGTCCAACGATTTGCCTTCTACATTGGCCGGCTGGAGCTTTCGCTAGCTTAATTTAAAAATCATAAAGCGTAAACTTCATGGGCGACAATTGATCGGAAAACAAAAACAGACGGGTTTTTAATGAAATTGTGAACTTTTGGGAGGCTGCAGCGACCTCTAAATATTTTTTGACCGCTCGCAGCTTTCGCGACAATTTTTTTTTCTTCTTCAAAGTCGATAATTAGATATCCGAACTTGATTTATTCCCAATTGATTCGGATAATCGAGATTCTACTGAACATCATTTTGGGACGTTATTTTATTGTCAGATATGACAAGGGAAAGCACAACGAAAAAACGTTACAGAATGCTTTACATTTTTTGTCCGGGGAATTTATGTACGAAAGAAACCTTTTGGAGAATTTCATAATCATTCGCTGCTTAATTGCAGTGTGATTAATTGTAATGTACTGAAAGGCTGTTTAATTACTCGCTCAGCTCCCCCATATATCCTCACTAAACAGTACGAAACGCGGTAACAGTTGAGCAGCTCGAAAATTGCAGCAGTCTGAGGTGTGGTGTATTCACCCTCACTAGATTTGTCCCAATGAAGTTAAATATCAACAAATATAAGGGACACTATATTATGCCACTTATGACTGTTTTTACTTTATATCAAGAACATATATTGAGCATTTAAATTGTTTGCTACAATTGCCTGCAATTATCCCCGATACATTTTTCGAAATTTTTTTGGAAGAGTTTGAAAGTATGGCTATCTTTAATAAAAACTTTTGAAATTCGTAACATTTCGATTGTCAATTTCCGTCAAAGCGTTTCTAAATGATTTTCCGACGAAAGATTTTTCGATTTCGCTGCTGCCAAGGAAAAATCGAGTATGGTGCCGATCGATGTTAGGGGATGCTATTCTTTTAAACGTTCATATGTGCTCAATAAAAAATCGAATTCTGAGTATCCAAAAGTTCCAATATCAGGGTGTCTAATTTTGACCAGAACTGAAATTGCATGACATTTAAGGATTTTTAAGGCAAGAAATGGGGATTTTTTCATGACTCTTAGTATGACTTTCTGGCATAGATGTATACTTAATGATTCTACAGTGCGACCGATTTTCTAAATTTTTATATTTTCATTTTGCTCTTTCAAACAGATGTGTATTGTATGCCAGTAAAAAGTATACGGAATAAACTAAAAGTCACCAAACTGTACAATTCCATATGTAGTAAAAAATGTGAGACAAACACAATTTCAAGATTGCTGTAAAGAAATATATTTTGGGAACATTTCGAAAAATATTACATACGTTTAGGAACTTTGAGTAATATCATCTAGTCGCTTTACACGAATAACAAAGAAAAACTAATATATGTTGAGATAACGCATCATTTTCTTTTACTTTCTTCTATTGTATTTTCTATCGATTCGATATTCGCTTCTCTATAGACAAGTACCACGAAATTAGTTCATATTGATTATAGACTCAACGATAATTTGGTAGGGTATAATAATTCAGGTAGACTGGTAATTTTTCATGACATTTCATGACTTTTTCAGGGTCGAGAGTAATTTCATGACATTTAAGATTTTTCATGACTTTTCAGGTCAGTAGACACCCTGAATATGTGCGAGAAAAAAAATTAGCCGTGTTATCTAGAAATCAACATCTTACGCAGACATTCTATAAGTTTGTTGGTGTTAAAAAACCAATGTAATTCGGAATTTTTCACATGACACTTCCGATTAACCCAGATACATTTTTTCGTAATTGCTGTAGTAAAGTTATATGTATAGGTAACTAGCTTTCCGTCCGTGGCTTCGCTCGAGCAGACGTGTGTCGGGTGCTCCATAATGAAATGTGCTCCTGTAATGTTTCATTACGAAACACGTAGAATTGTGTTGAAGAGCATTGATACTATGTTTCAAGTAAATCTGACTAGACATTTCTTTTACCATACAAACATTGCTACGCCCTTTTCCCCTTGAGGATTGAATTTCCAAAAACGCTGAAATTTCATTAAGTGTATGTAGGAGTTATACCAAGTTTCAAGTAAATTCGTCCCGTTTTTTGTTTATTTTTCGTACAAACTTTGCCACCCCTTTTCGTTTAGGGGTTGAATTTCGGAAAATGCTAAAATCCGTCTTTTATTAATTGTGTTGAAGAGCATTAATACTAAGTTTCAAGTAAATCTCCTGGCCAGATTTTTTTATTTTCCATACATATTTTGCCACCCCTTTTCTCCCCTTAGGGATTGAATTTCCAAAAGCGCTGAAATACGTGTTTCATTAATTCTGTCTAGAAGCTCGAAATTCAAATTTCATTTAAATCCAACCAGATTTTTTACATTTCCATACAAACTTTGCCCCCTTTTTCTCCCCTTAAGGGTTGAATTTTGAAAAACGCCGAAATAGGTATTTCGCTAATTGTGTCACAGGCCATTAATACCAACTTTCAAGTAAATTTGACCTCTAAAATATGATTTCCCATACAAACTTTGTCACCCCCTTTCACCCCCTTAGAAATAGAATTTCGAGAAATCCTTTTTCAAACGATACCTCCATATAAAATAAACACCCTCTCCAAATTTCACGTTTCTACCTTCAGTGGATTAGGCTGGGCGATAATGCGTCAGTCAGTCAATCAGTCAGTCAGGACTTTGCCTTTCATATACAGGGTGTTCCTCTTATCTCTGCCACCCGAAATAACTCGGTAATTGTCGACGTCACAAAAAAATTTTCCAGACAAAATTTGTACGGTATGAAGGGGGCCACCAAATGCGAGTAATTATTTTTTATTTTCGTGGAGGCCCTGACTCACAGTGAAGGTCACCTCCACTTTTTTAAGGCGTTACCCCCACTTGTAGCGCAAAAAAAGGCCTTTTTCATGAATTTTTTTAAAGAAAACTACAAAACTTTTTTAATCGATCAATATACCATCTTAAAGAACACATCTTGAAGAACTTTCAGTAATTTTTTTATTGAAAAATATTACATTGTTTAGTGGCAAATGGCCGTCAATGAAATAATGTTTTTATATACACGGTTTGCGGTGACCAACATTGCGGCGAAGTGGATCATCTGAAAAAAAAAAATGCGGATGGATTTAGTCAAATATAAGTATAAACTAGTCTTTAATCGAAGGATTTTGAAAAATATTCATTTTTCACAAAATGGCGGACAGTCAAAGTTAATGGTTTGATTTTAACGAAAAAAAACGGCCGTTTTTTGGCTATAAAACGGCCATCTTTTTCGAAAAAAAAATCGAACGATTAAAGACTACATTTTTATGTATTAAATAAGCCTGCAAAATTTCCCGAAGATCAGTTCATTAGTGTTCGAGTAATCTTGGTCACCGACTTCAGAAATGCCATTTTGAGAAAAACGCGTTTAAAGTTTCAATTTCAGTTTACACGAAGAAAATATTTTTTTTTGTAAACTTACATAGAGTCATCTATTCCGGGCATCAAAAAAAAACTGCACTTCAAATTGCACTTCAAAAAAATGCAATAAAAAAAATCGATTTTTTCAAAATCGTAAGTGGGGGTAACCCCTTAAATAGAATGGTACATTTTTCTCTATCATCTTGTGGAGCACCTCAAGCCGCATAAAAAAATTAAGGGGTCAAAGACGTTTAAGGCCACTCAAGGTCACCTATTTTGATTTGTATCATCGATACTGACCTTGAATGACCTTGAATGACTTTGACCCCCAAATGTTTTTTATGCGGCTTGAGGTGCTCGAGTTATTTTGTGTGGCAGAGATAATAAGGACACCCTGTATATAAAAGATAATCGTCCTGATGAGAACTTTGTGATCGAATATTAATTCAATATATCCACGTTCAACAAAGCAAACGATATCCATCATCACGCATTAGCAAAAGCCCGATCGTCCTTGATGCAACAATAAATCCAATTGTCGATCAATAGGCCGCACCTCGGTAGCAATCGCGATTTTTTTCCGCAAAACAAAAGCTTTAGATCAATCACTATCGAAATTCCTCTCGGACTTTATCAATTACAAGCTAGACCCTAAAATCCCCAGTGCCTATAATTTGAAAAACTAATCTTTTTCATCTTCATCCGAACACAACGAATTAAAATGTGCCAATCAATCGTCCTTCTCTCTGCGAAAAAAAAGTATTCCCCAGCTGTTTTTTGTTTCGTCGAATCGCCCCTAACCTTTCACAGATCGAGACAAAACTTTATCGTACTTTTCGTTCGACGGTCGGCTCTCTTTCGAGGCGAGAAACAAAAGCGATAGTTTCGTCTACCATTAAATCGCTCCTGAACTGATGCTCCGACTTTGCATTGAAATTTGACAAAGAGTAGAGACCTTGTCGACCTTGCGATATTTGTGCGCCAACACGTTTCACTGCGTATTGATTGAAAACGGACGTGTGAAAAATGTCTGTCTGTACCGACAGGATACGCGGCGAAAAGCTTCGTCCGCTGTCGCCTCGACAAATCTTCTCGATTGCCAAACTGTCATTTGCAAACTTTTTCTTTCGTACGTGTGCACGGAAAAACAAATGAATGTGGACGGGCGAGTTTTCGGCGCAGCCGTTTTTGCCGGTGTAAAAGTTACGCGGTATCGAAAAAGAGAGACACCGCTGGTACACTATTCTGCCAGACGAGCAACGAGAATCAATACGATGTGTAGCTTTCGGGGACGACGCCGCGAGATGCAAAGGAGGAAAGAAGGTGGGGGACGATGAGTGTGGGAGGATGTTCACGCTACTATTGCAGTCAAAGTTCGAATTTCCAACGAGATCTTTTGAAATTTCGCTATTGTAAGCAATATCGCACGTTTCTCGCGAACTGTACATTTCTTGCATATCTTATGGCTCTCACGTTCAATTTCGCCTTCGCGTGGCGAAGAGCCCTCCCCCCTCCTCTCTCTTCACCGCTGACATGGGAACGGGAACCATGAATTTGTCACCCTTCTTTACGTATTACTTTCTTCGAAAATAAATGTTGAGTAACGCATTCCATTGTCAATGACATTGATGGCAGGCATGGCGAAACAATTATTCCCCCATTTTTGCACGGGATTTTCACAGTTTCCCTGTGCCCTCGTGTAAGTGCGATACATTAGTAGTATACGAGGGTGGGGTGAAAAGTTTCCGGCCTGACCAAGAAAAACAATATTTAAAAATTTTTTTTTGCTTTATTTTTCAACATAATCTCCATCAACACTGATACATTTCTCATAACTCTCGCATCCCAAAAAACAGTAGCCATAACCTTGTTTGCCGATAAAATTGTTTTTGCCTTCTTTGGGGTTGGTTCCCCTTTTCCAACCCACTGTTTTGACTGTTCTTTACTTTTAGGAGTGTAGTGGTGGGCTCATGTCTCATCAACAGTTTTGAATCGACGCAAAAACTCGTTTGGATTACGTCTATACAGCGCCAAATTGTCGGTAGCGTCGAGCGTTAGCAAACGCTCGATTGGTCGAGCGTTAGCAAACGCGGCACCCACCTTGCACACAGCTTTTCCATGTTCAAATGATTGTGCAAAATATTTCGCACACGTTCAGCTGACATCGTACAGGTCTCAGCTATCTCATGCACTTTCAACCTGCGGTCTTCCAACACTATTTTATGGATTTTTTCAATCATCTCTGAAGTTGTGACTTCAATGGGCCGTCCTGAGCGGAGCTCGTCAGAGGTGCTCACACGACCAATTTTAAATTCAGAAATCCACTGATTAATAGTTGAATATGATGGGGAGGAGTCTCCTAGTGCTGAATCCATCTCTTCTTTTATTTGTTTTGGTGCAAAAACCTTTCAAATGGAAGTATTTGATGACAGCACGTTTTTCCAATTTTTCCATTTTTACGAAAACAACGGAAGCGTCTCGCGCAATGTGCTCTCATACGCAAACTAACGTAGCGATTGAGCTGAAACTGTACATACAAGCTCGGTAGGAATGGTACTGTAGGACGCCGCTCCAAAACTAGACCTAGTGGCACCATCTCTTGGTCAGGCCGGAAACTTTTCACCCCACCCTCGTATAATATGGTACAAATCACTATAAACATCGTCGCAAATCACAGGCATCATTTTTAATCAATGTATATATATTTCAGTTCACTATTAGAATCTTGGAGAAGTACATTTTTGATAGATCAGGGAATATCCACTTTATGAAAACCTACTATTTTATATAGCATTGAACAATAAACGTATGTTTGTGACATTGGTGGTGGCGGCTAACATATGTGCATAATTCACGCCACTGCTAAAATATCAATAAGCAGTATCATACTTTTGGCAGTAACTATGTCTATAAAATATTATTGCCCCCTCAAGGAAATATAAAATATAGTCAAAATATGGTTGAGAACACCATACATTTTTCTGTGTATTGTTAGTAAAAAAATGTTAACAAACCTGCATTTCCAGCGAACTAAAAATGCAAACTCAACGTACTTACTTTTTTCAAAAAAGACTTCCAATAAAATATGTGTTAAAAAATTGTAGAAAAAAAGGTTTAGTCCATTTATGTCTTGTTGAAAAATGTGTAAGAAAAAATATGACGTACAGTTGGTCCACCTTCGTAATTGCAAAAGTTGGTGCTTCATCCCGTCGCTGCAATCACGTGCAGTTAGTCGCTGTCAATTGTCTCCGAATCGCGTTAAGGATGTTTTTCACACCCCCCCTCCCCCCGGCTCCTATTCCGCTGCTCTCTAATCCCCCAGTTTATCCAAGTTACAGGACAATTTGCGCGAATCTCCTAGAAACGAGGAGTGCACGGGACAAATTGAAACCAACAATAATCCTGATCGACAATCTGTAATTGCGAGAATCGAGGAGGAGAAGTGTGAAAAATCGATGGAAAACAAGGTGGAAGACGTGATCAGAAAAGCTTCTGCTTCTCGCGAAAATACGAAGGAGCATGCGAATGGAGAAAATTGTGCGGGAGATGAAACAAATATCGAAAGAATTCAGAATGCACGTGAGAACAAATATCCTCTTGTGAAGAGGAGCATTTCCGTCGAGGCTTTTGAATCGCACAGAAATGGAATTCGATTTGAAGAATACACATTCAATTTTTTGAACAACCGAGAAATACGAGTGAGACACTCGAACGATCTCGAAATCGAAAATTCTACTTTGAACGTAGAGTTCGTCGATACGGAAGCAAAATTTCACGACGCACCCATTGACAGAACCGTCTTTTATCTGGGTGCGAACGTCAAAGAAATCGCGAATTTCGATAGGCTCGTGATGCATTGCGGTGCTCAAACGAGGCGAGTGAAAGTTTTCGAAAAATTCGCCCAAACTACGATTACGGGGTCCAATGGATTTTTTCGCATAAACGCCGGTGTCGGGGTGAGTTATCGAGAATGATTGTGTTGCAAAATATACAGGTGTCACACACTTCGAATGCTCACTGAACATAAATCGCCGAATTAAAATCGCCTGGAAAATGATACCAACGAAATGTTGGCGATTTTGAGGAATATGTTGGGATCGACCGTGATATAGAAAAAATGTCGACCCCCTTCAAAATCACGTGGAAAATTTCATTTTGTTTTGCCAGAATATACAGGTTTTTTTTCAACAGCTTTTTTGGAAAATTACCATTAGCAAAACGGTACATTTTCTAGCATAAAAAACGCAAAAGTTATCGGACTTTAAAATTTTGGTTCACCTACCTGCATTTCAATTAGCCAGGCTTTAGGCCTTAGGCCACTCTAGAGGCCGGAAAAATAGGCTTTTTGGGGATTTGTTTTTTTTCAGAAAAACTACAAAATAAATCGAGATTACAAAACGGGTGTTTATCATTTATATCAGTGTGACTGTGTACAATAATTTTTTTGAAGCGATCAATTTCAAAATGGCGGCTGTGCTGCGTTTATCTCAAAAGTGCATTTTTTAAGTTGGCCGGAACCATAACTCAGACAATTTTCAACCGATTCACTTGAAATGTTGAATATATCTTGAACAATACATTGTCTATGGAAGTACATAGGACTTTTTTTTATATTGCACAGTTCATTTGTTATTAACAATTTTCTGACGATTTTTTAGGCAAATTTTTGGAAAGTGAAAAATTTCGTCCGATAATTGTTAATAACAAATGAACTATGCAATATAAAAAGAAAATCCTACGTACTTCCATAGACGATGTATTTTTCAAGATATATTCGACATTTCAAGTGAATCGGTTGAAAATTGTCTGAGTTGTGTTTCCGGCCAACTTAAAAAATGCAGTTTTGAGATAAACGCTGCACAGCCGCCATTTTGAAATTAATCGCTACAAAAAAATTATTGTATACAGTCACTGATATGTATGATAACCATCCTTTTTGCAATCTCGATTTATTTTGTAGTTTTTCTGAAAAAAAAAATCCCTAAAAAACCTATTTTTTCGGCCTCCAGAGTGGCCTAACCCCTTAACCAGTGTAGGTTGCGAGCATGAAGAATTTTTTTTAATTCCATCAAATGAAAGTCGGGTTGTGAAGCGGAATATGGTGGGGAATGTAATAAGGGAAAGGACCCTGTACAAATGGAAGCTACAAAAAAATGTTATCCCTTCAAATCCCTTCCCCGAAGCCATAAATATTTTGTAGACAATTTTTTTCCGTACGACTTCATTTTTGCTACCTATTTGAAATGTGCATCTGAAATGCGACGAATGTGTGTCCACATTTTGATGTCCTAATTTTGTGTGTCCTAATTTGATTTTTCTTCCAATCGTACAAAACTGGTGGGACTTGTTTTACAAAACCTCCATGAATTACGTGTGAATAGAAATCCTTACCATTTACTCCACCAATGTTGTCATAATTATTTTCTTAGTGATTGCATACTTTGTACGTTTGTCTTGAAAGATAATGAACAGCGAAAAAAGGGCGATTGAACGGAGCGTGGGAAATCTAGAGAATACAGTGGCAAGTTTGAAGGAAAACGCCCTAGGTGAAGCCCGTTCGATGATCGGTTGCGACGTAAAACGCTTGGGTGATGAATTTTTTAATTGTGTCCGACGCCTCGAGAGTTGAAGAAAAGTGCCGAAACCCAAACAAACTCCACGTATTGTTAAAAACGATGTTGCTCCACCGCCAATTAAATCGGACGATTCATTAAATCATTTTTGCTAATTCAATCGTGTAAGTTCATAATCGATTAGTGAATCACTGATAATTTCAATGAAATTGACTGATTAGTAATCATTAAGGGGTCTTCTCACTTTAGACGCTAAAAAAGCCATTTTCATGAATGTTTTTGATGGGTTTGTATTATAGATATTGACATAAAAGTTGTTACACCTAATAAATACACTTTCGAAATACATTTTTAAAAAAATTTAATGTATTTATGTAACCCAAACAAACTTTAAACGCGTTTTTCTCGAAACAACGTTTTTCAGCGGATTATTGATAAAATCTTCGAAACTACTAAATTTATTTATTTTTTATTTATTTTAATTTATTTTAATTACAAAGTAATAATTTATTTTAATTTATTTTAATTTATTTTAATTACGAAGATTTATATAGTAATCTTCGAAACTACTACTAAATTTCGAAACTTATGAAATTTTAAGCACATATTATTTACAACTATAGCTATAGCGCATATCAAGGATTTCTATAAATTTGATATTTACTATTTTTTTGCCAAAATTAGTTTTAAAAAACTCGTTTTTTTTTTTTCGAAAAATGTCCGCCATTTTGTTATGTTTGCATATATAAAAAACCCTATGATATGCGCTATAGCCATTAAAATACTGAATCTAAAATCGTTTGATTTTTTGTTTCGGATTATCCATCTCGGAGATTTCATCAACAGCGCAGACCTACGATTTTTCAAGGGCATTTTTTTAACTACCATTTTCGTATATAGTGACTCGAATAAATGAAAACTTTTTTTCAATGTATTTCGAAAGTGTATTTATTAAGTGTAACAACTTTTATATCAATATCTATAATATAAACCTATCCAAAAAATGCATGAAAATAGCCTTTTTAGCGTCTAAAGTGAGAAAACCCCTTAAGTCATTCAACTTTTCAGTCAAATGATGTTGGAATTTATTCGTGAAGCTTTTGTCAAAATTCTTACGTTTCAGATAAATCGGAGTAATTGCGATTACAAATGAGGACTCAAGTCATTGAGTGTAATTATATTGATCCTGATAAGATCAATATAATTTAGGCTTTCGATTGTGAATGAAGCAATACGTCAAAACTCAGTATTTATCGATCTGTCGATTTTGATTGTTGGTACATCGGAATATTTCTCATTGGGAGTTGATTGCATTTTCCTTTCTGAGGCAAAATACGATAATGGACTTCGCCAACGGTTATTAAATAAATACGAACGAACGGAGTCGATAATTGTACAGCAGCGAGATAATAAACGGCAACTCTACGCTGTCGCAATATTATTCGTTGTATAATTTCTTTGTTTTACTGTACTGAATCGAAAACAATAAAAAAAAACAGTAATATTGAATCTAAAACAGGTATGTTCCATTCGAAAAGTGGACCCTTCCGCATCGTTTCATACGCTACGTTTCCATCGTGAACCTTTTTTTAAACCTTTTTGTAAACCTGCATTTCATTTTGCTTTCTCGTGTGTTTCACGCGTGAATGGGAATGAATTGCTGGATCGATTGATTAGTGTAAGCCTTTCGAACTTTTTCGACCGTGGTGTAAGCTCGTTAAATTATTTTATTTTAATCTCGTACCAAAGGTGTTTACCGATTTTATAAAACAGAAGGAAAATCCCGAGGTATGCGTTTGCAATAAGAAAACTTTTGTAATTTGCGTTTTAATTAAAATGCCACGTGCTCATTCCTTATAGTAGTTCGTCGCGGAGAAAATGCTTCGCAGAGAACAAACTATCCGACAATTTATTCCTGGTCACGCGTAGAATATTTCCATATTTATAGAATATGAGGACTCGAATAATAGTATTTTTAATTGACGTGCCGAAGAAGAAAAAATCAGTTCTTCACGCCCTGGGTAAATGAACGGATTGTAAATTGTCGTTTAATTTGCGATCAAGTGAAATTAAAGATGGGTAGGTTAGTTCGTGTCAGATAAAATTGGTTATACGCTGATAAAAATACGATAAAGAAGCGGTCAAGTGCATGTTGGATCACGTACTGGGAGTTCTGTACTTTGTTGGGGACGCATGTAATTTTATAATCTATACATACAAAACAGTTACGTGACTGCCTGACATTGACATATCGACAACACACAGCCTCAACCGCTGAAGATAGAATCATGAAATTTGGAAGACGTGTTCCTTGGAAGGTGTAGAGGTGCACTTAGAAAGGATTTTTTGAAAATGAACTCTTAAGGTAGTAGTCTCGCCAAAACGTTTTTATATTGATTTTTTTTTTATTTCGAGGACACAATCAAGACACTATTAAGTGATTACCTACAAAATTGCAAAAAGATTCACCGTTCTGTATTCGAGATATTGGCAATCAAAGATTGCACGGTTTTACACGTGTTCTTATGGGGAAGGGTGGAAATTTTCACATTTCATGCAATAACGTCGAAACTTTTCTACAGATTTTTCTCAAAAAATTCTCATTTACAGAGGAACATATAACGAAGTGGGTAAAAAAAATCATGAATTTCGACCGTCTAGTTGCAGAGATATAGCGATTTAAATTAAGCAATGTCTAGCGACGTCAGCGCCACGAAGCGACTGGAGCAGACTAGAGCCAGCGATCTGGCGGCGCTGCAAGCGTTCGGCGCGTTCATCGGTAGAAAATGTATCTGAAGACTCGGCAGATTTTTATATGACTATACATATGTATATACAGGGTGTCCCTCATATCTCTGCCGCTCGAAATAACTCGCTAATTATCGACGTCACAAAAAACTGTTTCAGACAAAAGTTGTACGGTGTGAAGGGGGCCGTCAAATGCGACCATTTTTTTAAATTTCGGTTGAGGCACTGACGCACAGTGAAGGTCACCTCCACTTTTTTTAATGGAATGGTACATACTTTTTCAAGCATTTTGTGGATCACCTCAAGCCGCATAAAAAACATTAGGGGGTCAAAGTCGTTCAAGGTCATTCAAGGTCAGTATCGATTATTTAGATTTGTATGTCATTTTAATAGGTGAACTTGAATGACCTTGAACGACTTTGAGCCCCTAATTTTTTATGCGGCTTGAGGTGCTCCACAAGATGGTTGAAAAAAATGTAACATTCCATTTAAAAAAGTGGAGGTGACCTTCACTGTGCGGCAGCGCCTCTACCGAAATAAAAAAAAATTGATCGCATTTGATGGCCCCCTTCTTACCGTACAACTTTTGTCTGGAACATTTGTTTGTGACGTCGATAATTACCGAGTTATTTCGGGTGACAGAGATAAGAGGGACACCCTGTATATATATGTAGATATATATATATATATATATATTGCTAGGTCAAAATTAGTAAGTAAATAAAATAAAAAATGCATTGAAACAATAAAAAAAACCTTCATTATCAATTCATCGAAGTGAAATTTATCAATTCAACGACTGACCATACGATCTTCGACATTTTCGTTGTTCATAACCTCTCCATGGTTCTTCTTTTCGTTTTCTCTTTTTGCACGGGTCATAATTTTCACCGCCTTTCTATTTTTGGCGATCGTTTTTCGTTTGGCAAATTGGCCTTTATATTGCACTCGTTCCATTATTCCGGCCACAGCTCAAATGTTGCATCTCCGTTTATACTAAATATCACGACGAAAATTCGCTGGTCTTGCGACGTTGCCACAATCTCCGCGCTCGCTAGACTACAGTAGTGTGTGCACATTCGTATACGCAGAGTGTCTACGTATTAGTAGCCAGAATGGATAGTCTGATACAAAAGTGAGGGTTAGGTGATGGAGGGAACGTTATTTTTGGAACTCTAAACCTTATATTAGGTGTTTTTTTTCATTATTTTATAAGTTTTACATCCTGATAAGATGCACAACCTACTTTATCAAGATATTCCGCAATATTTCGAAGCTTTCATCGATTGAGCGGAGAATACATTTTTCGACGTGGCTGTGGCGAGACTACTACCTTAAGGAGGTGAAATGGGGTGTAAAAGGTCGATTGGACAATTGTAAGCTTTTCCTGTATAAACGCGGGCGGAAGCTAGTATTAATTAGAAGCTTAATTATTTATAAGGGAAAATTCTACTTTGTTGGGATAAACAAAATTTTGGATTTCGCTGTATCGGAAAGGAGAGGAAGGTGTACTGTATTGTCCTGGCTTAGCAGATTAGGTGTAAGCATGAAACTTTTCATTTTATTCGCACATAAACTTCAGTTTGACTTTAAACGCGTTTTCCAAGCTTGCGGAAGTGCTCCTACACGCCCCAGATGAGCAGTCGTTATGAAATTTGACAGGCACTTTTACAACATGCGCCGTCGTTAGATAAACTAGAATTATCAAAAAATATTCAAACGTTTTTATTTTATGAACAAAAAACTGCAAACATTTTTCGCAAAAAACTAAACTTCCCCTTCGACCACTCACTATTTTTTTATCTTTCCATTTTTCTTCTTGATTCTGGTTCGACTTATACACAATATTGTACGCAGTAAAAATATGTTTGATTGTTTTGCTTCAGATAACTTGTTCAGGACTTGGGACTTCCGCAAACGAAGAATATTATCGTCGGCGCACTGACATACGTAGTTCCTCGCACTCCCAGTACCGTGTTTTGTCAAACTTCAAAAAATATTATCACGCTCAATAAAGACCGCTTAGCAAACGTACCAAATTTCAAAATTGTATATCCAATATTTTCCGCATAAAAAATTGTTGAAAAATCGAACATTTTTTGGGCCAAGTAGAAACCTCCCTTTAAAAATTTGACAGCTGATCCGTCGTTCATTGAACGACACACAGTAGGAGAAAAGCCCAAAAACCTGGCCAAAACCCCAAAAAATAAATTTTCGAAATAGGGTCAGTTGAGTAGTCATTCAGGTAGAGGACTAGTAACTGCATTCTATTGTGGAAGGGAAAGCCCTTTAAGTGTATACCTGCGCCGCAGCGTCAGTTGGCAGTTAGTGTTCGTGAAGAGTGTACGTGTCACGCGCTGAACAGACGAAAATAACGCTGACTTCAAAAACCCATAACTTTAAAGTGACGGGTTTAATTTCAATTCTGCAACATGGATACGACTTCTGGAGGTATGTAGAACATGTTTTTACATCGGTTGAATCTAAAGTTTATGTATAAATGATTGAAATGTAGTATAGCCTTCGGCATAAATAAAATTGAATAATTTTGAAAACTTATATTTTCAACGGTCCGAAAAGTTATATATTTTGTCACATTTTGCAAAGCTCCTAGTCTCGGCCTTTAGTTTAATGTATAAGCTTTCGAAATTTACAAGAGTTACCTGCGGAAAACGTGCGTCTTGTCCGTTATGATTTTTTTCGCATCGTGTGGTAGCCGAGCGTGCACGCGGCACTATTGAGCAGCCTCTGCGCCTCTACCTGAGAATGGGTGAAGTAGCATCATAACGGACAAGACGGCTGTTATACGCTTGAAATAAATTATTTTAATATATATGTATGTGTATATATATATATATATACATTTTCTGTGATTTAATTATGATATATACGTATGCATATATATATATACATATTAAAATCAACCACATAAAAATTTCTTAAATATGAATGAAATGTTATAATATTCAAATAAAATATTTGAATATATATATATATATATATATAGAGACGAATTTTGCGCCGAGATTGAAGCCGTGCCGGGAGTTGTAATAGATACAAACTCGGATAATGATTCTGACTCCGACTCCGACTCCGATTACGATTTTGATTAAGAATAAAATTTTCTATTTTTGAAACGTTCCGTATGTATTTTGGAAATAAAAATAATAATTGCGTAGAATACACTGTTCACGTTTATTTTATTATGATTTTTTTAAATATATTAATTTATCTATTTAGCAGGATACTCGGCCATTTTGTTTATAACAATTTGCTGTAAGCTCTTTGTTGCAAGTTATAAACAATAGATATCGGATTGGTAATCAGCGACCTTGAAAACCCGTATATACCAATTTTTGTCAACATCTGGTAACTTTTTAACGTTCATGTCGGCCATATTGGATCGGCCATTTTTTTTACGATAATTTGGCTTGCGGATTCGTAATCAGCGACCTTGAAAACCCGTAAATACCAATTTTTGTCGACATCTGGCAACTTTTTAACATTCATGTCAGCCATATTGGATCGGCCATTTTGTTTACGATAATTTGGCTTTCAGATTCGTAATCAGCGACCTTGAAAACCCCTGTAAGCCAATTTTCATTCCCGTCAAAGGTCATTTGAGGTTTTGGCCAGGTTTTTGGGCTTTTCTCCTACTGTGCGACAGTCTTCTACACAACTCGATGGTTACCAACATCTAACATGTGAAACTTCTTGGCAGTATCGAAAATATGCCATAATCTTGACGAATGAAAAATCTAATCTTTATTTATTTCTTCCCAAAATAGAATATGTTTTAGCAATGGAAATAACGTTACTCCAAACTACTGAATTTTATTTTTAGTCGCGTTTTGGTTAGTACCCTAGCTTAGGTTCCTAGTCAGATAAAATTAGTTCCTTAGCTTGTCTTTTGAGTTACAAAGTACTTGCTAAATTCTATTTTCCTAGTTAGATTTCAATTGATTTCATAGTTTCGGTTTCCAGTCGCTACGAAAACTCAAAAATTTTATTTCGCTTAATCTTTGTCAACGCTAGATGGACACTTACCTCATTCATCCGGTTGATTCCTTACCTCGTCCATATGTAAATTTCCAGCTGCAGGATCCGAAATTCCAAATCCTCGAAGGGACAATAATACTTTGCAGAAATATTTTGCAACTTCGTGAGAGATAAACGTCACTATCGACTCGCGTCAAGATCGTAATGAAAAATCTTCACTTCCTCTAGTCTACTCGCAAAAGGACCTGTCGATCTCGAAAAGACCATCGGTGCGGTAGACAAAAAATTACGGGAGCTGAAGTCACCACAGAACGCTATTTAAAAAGTGAAAACTCCCAAAAGCTCTTGGGTGAAGAATTTTCGAGCACTCAAATTCTACAATTTTTCGAGAAATTACAGCCAAGTTTTTGCAGGCTGTAAAATTGGACGTCGCCAATTTTATAAAATTTTGTTGAAATAAAAAAAAATCATTTCTATTTACGAATTAAAGAAAAAATCGTTTTCGGCAGCAAGGCGGGATATACATTTACAACAATCGAAAAATCGATTTCTTTTTTTCTCTTTAAACGATAGAACTATGTATTTAGAATATTTTCCCAAACTTTCAAAGTGAAATTCGAGAAACTTCAAACTTCAAAGCCCATGAACGATGTACCTCACCGCTCGGATTCAGAGCGCGCGCCGCAGGTAAAATCGAGAGCGCAGAGGGTTAGACAGAGATGAGATAAAAGTAATTAAATTAACAATTAGCCATTATAATTACTACTGTCGTTGATAATTTAATTACTTTGTAACATATTACTCACGTAATTGGTTACCGCGAGTACCTAATGCAATTTAATTCAAATTCTATGTGATCTTCAAACGCTTTTTCTCAAAACTGCATTTTCGAAATCGGCGTGCAGGATTACTCAATAACTGATTTCTAGCCGATTCAATTGAAACTGGCTAGAAATATTGATAATATTGCTACGTTCTACTTGGAGAGAATTGCTTTTGAAAAATTCGAAAAAAAAAAACTACTTTTTAATGCAAATTTCACAGAAATTTTGAGTGAAATGTTGATTTTTTTTGTGAATGTGTGCCATTTTTTTAAATTTGCATTTCCTATACATGTACTGAATGATTTTTTTTTAATTTTATGCAAATCAAAGTCCATTTTAATGACAAATGTGTCTAATAAAAATGTTTCGTATACTTAAATATCCTATTAAAGTATATCTACAGTTTAATAAGTGTGGAATAACTATTTCTAAGTTTAAAAATCCCTTCAAATTGCTTAAGGGATCATCGCAGTGTATAACTTTCAAAAAATCGATTTTTTTGCATTATCCGATATTATAGACGGTTATGAACATGGACCTGGCATCTCTCAAAGGAAGATACCTCCTCTCTCAAAGGAAGAGTTTTCAAGCTATCCGTCTCAATTTTTGACACCACATTCTTCACGCCATTCTTTATCGTGCTATGGAAGCTTTTTTTTAAATCTTCATATTTTTTGTAACAAAAATCACTCGAAAAAATACACTAAATTGGATACTTTTTTGTAACCGCCGCCATTTTGTCAATTTTGATTTTTAAAAACTCCATAGCGAAATAGCGGCTTTCATAGTGATTAAAAATCTTTTTACAAATTTTGTTTCAGATAATATATACGGCCAGAACCGTGTACACCGTGGGGACTTCTTTTTTTCGAAGACATTTTCAATCGTTAAAAAAAATGTAAAAAATAAATAAAGGTTTAAAAAATTTACTTTCTGTTCTTCATGGTGGCTTTGATGACATAAAAAATAGAACTGATTAGCGTATTTTAACAATCGAAACAAAAATCGCGAAAATCAGCTACTTTTCGACCCATTACACTGTGATGATTTAATTTAATTTAAATTTAACATACAAAATTAAACCTGAAAAACCCTCAATTTTTTCCCGTCTCAATGTATATCCCGCCTTAATTTTTCCTTCATTCCAGGTCGTTTTTTTGCTCGACAACTTTTGGAAATCCATTTCTGGAGTTTTTTACCCTCGATGCAGGAAACTGAAGAGAATAAATGCTCACAAATCTCCGACCCGTTCGATCGTCGAACGTGAATATTAAAAAACCATTCGTTTGTGGTACAAAGACGTAACAAGCAGATTTTATTGTTTTCTCGCAGTCAGAAATGTTATTCAAGCGGTCATTTCATTACGCGCGTCGATGTACACAAATACACAATACATATACATGGATAAAAGGCTTTCGTCATCTAAAACGTTTATCGTATTCGCTTGTAGTTGTCATAATCGATCGTTTCGATCGTCTCTTTACATTGCTTGCGTTCGCTAAAGAATTTTCAACATTCAGTCGGAAGTTGAAAATCAAAGATGCCATCGGCGAAAAGATTTTTTGTTTTTGTCTTTCCTCCGTGAACAAAGTTTTTCGATGCATTTGAAAATCGCTAATCTATCGAGTGGTCGAAAAATTTCGATTTTTCGGATCGTTGAATGATTGAGTAATTTTTAATACGAGACAAAGAATTACGGCTACAGTATCTACAGACGACTCGATTGTCCTCGACTATTAAACCCCACCCCCCCCCCTACACACTGCTCATCGTGAAAAATTATCATTAGTATCATCATCATCATCGTTATTATTATACATATGTATTCATAATTTAATCGATATATTTAATCACGCTCGTTAACCTAAATTTATCGATTAGTCGTCTAATTAGGCTGATCGTGAGCCAATTTTCATAAATTCCCTACGCGTTCCGATCGACCGGCAATATTTACTCCATAATTTCCATGCTTGCAGCGATTTCCAGTCGTCGAAACGCTCCAATGTCGAAAAAAATAAAACGAAAAAAAGAGCGGATTCGCGCGAAATTCGAAAAAAAAAAGCATTTTACAGAGAAAACGAATGAAACGCGACGAGTGCACTCGTGAAAAAGTTTCGAAAAATCCAATTAGCCGGACAATAATGAGCGCGACATAAATCGCTTCTTTGCGGGGAATGCTCGGCTGACGTGACACAGGCGTCAAGCGGGAATTGACAAACGGCTGAAAGAGGAATGTTCGCACGTTGAGTTACGTAAAAAATAAATTACCTTAATACATTTTCTGCGCCCGTAACTGCGTCTCCACGGTCGTCGAGTTTTTTCGCTCGAATTTTCGGAAAGAGCGATTTTCGTTTTTCGCTTTCGCGAAGAGCGAGCGAAAAAAAGTGGACGAAGGAAAGTTTATCTTTTCTGTTTCTTATGCCTGTGGGAGAAATTTCGGCAGTTGTCGTTGAAGGGGGCCTGGCACTAGGAATTGGCAGTGTTTCTCGTTATACTCTGGACTACTCGCTGTCCCCACCATGCCTCGAGGTTGAAAGGCTCGAAATCTGTAGAGCGCAAGACAACAATTGGACGATACGATTTAATTAAGGTAGTTCCTCTGCGAAAATCTCAACCAAAAGTTTACATACCGTGTTCGTGTTTAAAAGATTGATAATTGGTTTAATTAGTAATAAATAAAATTAAAAACTACGCAATATTGACTCGGTACTAGTAGATAATACGATGGATATCATTTATTGCCGTAAAATATATTTTATATTGTGTTTTTGATCTACCATTGCCAGTAAACTTTTTGCCGGGACTGTCGAGGCTTTGCCCCAATTGTTTTTTTTCCAGGCTTTGCCAGGCTTTGCACCAAAATTGTGAGGGCTTTTCATGGTTATATCTTGGAAACTAGATGGTGAATTATTCTCATTTTTTTTCACATTATTCGTGATATTTTACACTAGCTTATCCTCGTTTTTTATCATTTTCTTAATTTTAGTTTTGACGGTAAAATTAATGATGCTCTGTTTGCCCATCATAACGCATTTGTTACGTGTAAACCAAGCCAACTTTAAGTGCAAATATCTCAGGTTTGGGGTGGTCAAACTTATTCAAATTGCACAGATGTTTGGATAATGTATTAAATAACATGTATGTCAAATTTCAACCATTTCTTAATTCAACTCTTCTGTGGAGGTACTACCTTAAGGTAGTACTAGCGAATTGACTAGTCAACGGAAAATCTATAAATTATCGAATCTGAAAAAAGGAAAATTTATATATTTAAATTTGTAAATAATATATTTAAATATATTAATATTTGGGTATAATAATAAACATGATACGGAAAATAATTATTTGAGAAGTGCACGTGATAGCTGATTGTATTATAGTTTGGTGAGTGAAGTAAAATCGCAATCAGATTTGACTTGAGTTGTCACAGGCACGGTCTTACATACAGGTCTTGCAACGAAGCTAAATTTTCGTGGTGGGGGTAGGCACGCTTATCGGCTCCACTTTTCGATTCACTAAGCGCCGCTACGCGTCGCTACTAGCACGGGGAAGTAGTTTCCCCTTACCTCTTACCGGCGAGTGGGCCCAACGTGCCCAACATACGTAAATGTTTTTGTGGCGCGATTTTCGAAATAACCTTTATTTGCGACCATATACCAGAAGGTTCTACGCGATTTACCGTGATACATTTTTTATCGTGTTTTAACGCATAAGTGTGAATTTTTTTTGGTAGTGTTCGCGAAAAAAATGCGAAATGGCTACGGGTTGCGCAGTTCGCAATTGTAAAACGGGGTACAAAAATTGTAAGCAGAAATGCTCCGTGTTTCGCGTGCCCAGAAACGTCGAACGATACAAAAAATGGCTCGATGCTATTCCGGGACTGAAAGAGTCTCAGTACGCGTGCAAAAAAACATTTCGAAGAACGATGTATTGTGAGACATTGGAGAAAAAAGGATGTAAATGGTCGTAATATGTGCTGGTGTGAATTAATGTATTCAAAAAGTTTTCAGTTTTTTTTTGGATGAAAGTAGTCATCTTTTTTTTAATCGACACATTATTTTTTATTGGTTTCGTATATTATGCAGTTTACACGACAGTACGGTAAATTAAGTTAGGGCAAACGGCGCATGCGTTGCGTTCAGGAGGGAAAAGGACAGAAGAGCTATTTCTCTCTTCGTCGCACCACTACTTCCCCTTGCCGTCACGCACCAAGCGGCAGAAATCGGAATAAAAAACAGAACCGTTAAGGGTGCCTATTCACAAAAAGTAAATTACAAAAGTATCTATATGTATGCAAAAATGAACAAATAAATATATGAATGCTCAAAAATATAATCGCACAGGTTTTCGGCATTGTCACGAAATCAAACTGTCAATAACAGTTGTGTAAACGTATCCAGCTTTTTTTCCAAGAAGACTAGAGCTAAGGAGTCCGAACGCTTACGGCGATCACGATCCAAAAGCGTCCACGGAAATCCAGTTATTAGTGGTTGGTGGTTTCACCGCGTGCGTCGCTGCTCATCACCGAACCGAAATGAACTGAGCGACAAGAACGCAACCGACGCCATCCGCCAACGATGATTCCTGCTTGTCATCCATGTTGGAATAAAGCGTGTGCGGACCGTGCGGACTAACGAATTTCGCGTTTAATAAAAAATAATTGTTTCTCGGTGTAAAATATATTTATCGTGATCTGCGGTGAAAACTATCGAAGGAGTGTTATGTATTGTCTGATGTTTATAAATAAATTTTGTTTGTTACTGCTTCCGCAACGATAAGAAAACATATCGACTGAATTTCGGTATTTCGTTATTATTTTTTATCTGTGCAACGTATAGTATAATATGGGAATATAATGTGTGATAATTTGTAAAACTTTTATTTGGATTAAAAAATTCTTATGAATGTTCTTGTGTTTATAAATAAATTCTGCATCCACAACGAAGAAAAAATATTGTCTTAATTTCTTTATTTCGTTATTATTCTCAATCTGTACAGCGTATCATCAGTGTGAATATAATGTGATTCAAAATTCGTATCAATTTTCTTGTATCTATAAATGTATTTTCTTAGTTACTGGTTCCGCAATGAAAAAAAATATATTGTCTTAATTTCTGTACTTCTTTATTATTCTCTATCTGTACAGCGTATCATCGGTGGGAATATGATGCGTGATAATTTGCAAAACCTCAGTCGTGATTGCAAATTCTTATAAATTTTTCTTGTGTCTATGAATGTATTTTGTTAGTTACTGCTTCCATAACAAAAAAACCATATTGACTTAATTTCTGTATTTCGTTTTTATTATTCATCTGTACAACGTATATAATATGTGAATATGATGTGTGATCATTTGTAAAAGCTTTATCTGAATTCAAAATTCTCATGAATTTTCTTGTATCTAGAAATAAATTTTGTTTGTTACTACTTCCGCAACGAAAAAAAACATATTGACTTAATTTCTGTATTTAGTTGTTATTCTTTGTCTGTACAGCGTATCATAATGTGTGATAATTTGTAGAGGTTTTGTCTAGATTCAAAATTATTATGAATTTTGTGAGAGTCATAAACTATTATCATGTCATGGGAGGATCCTTTCTAGCGTGATCTAGCGAAAAAAATCAAATCTGTGAGATCGTTTTATCTGTACAGTGTATCATAACATGTGAATGTGATGTGTGATAATTTGTAAAAGTTTTGTCTTGATTCAAAATTCTTATGAATTTTCTTGTGTTTATAAATGAATTTTGTTTGTTAGTGCTTCCGCAACGAAAACAAAAATATATTGACTTCATTTCTGTATTGCGTTATTATTATTTATCTGTACAGCATATTATAATGTGTGAATAAGATATCATAATGAGTGATAATTTTAGAAGTTTTGTCTAGATTCAAAATTCTTATGAATTTTCTTATGTCTATAAATAAATTTTGTTTGTTACTGCTTCCTCAGCGAAAAAGAAAACTGACTTAATTTCTTTATTTCATTATTATTTTTTATCTATACCACGTATCATGATGTCTGGTCATTTGTAAAATTTTGTCTACATTCAAAATTCTCATGAATTTTCTTGGGTCTATAAATAAATTTTGTTTATTGCTGCTTCTGCAATGAAAAGAAACATATTGACTGAATTTTCACATTTCGTTATTATTCTCCAAAACAATCTATATTATCTATATAAGACTTCTATCTATCTAATATAAAGAAATTTCCTGCACCAACTGGTTTCACAATTAATTTGATCCAATTACCGTTCCATATGAAGAAGAAAAGGGTGCTTCTTGCATATCGTACGGCACTGTTTTTAAATTAATTTGATCAAATTATCATATGAAGTAGCAAGGGGTGCTTTCTGCATATTGTACGGCACTGGTTCGTTCCTGATTTCAATTCGGTTCGGTGGAGAGCAGCGCCACCCTTCTCATCTGGATTTCCATGGACGTTTCTTCAACACTGCGTTCGTACTCCTTACCTCTAGTCTTCTTGTTTTTTTCATACGCGTGAACGATTTTCAACTGTTATACACACACGTCTATACGATAAAACAATTTATGATCGGTTTAGGCTAGTCCCATCCGGTCCCCCCGATCACAACGACACATGGTGGCGGTGATAAGAAAGAAAAGCTGGACACTGAGCGGCCCACTCGCAGCCTACCAAATACGACCGTCGTTTCAAGCCCTGTATATAAGACCGTGATTCAGGTGCTTTCGATACATGTCAAGCATGTGTT
Source organism: Ophion slaviceki (assembly GCA_944452715.1). Classification (NCBI taxonomy): domain Eukaryota; kingdom Metazoa; phylum Arthropoda; class Insecta; order Hymenoptera; family Ichneumonidae; genus Ophion; species Ophion slaviceki. The sequence goes on along the minus strand of OX101785.1, from coordinate 16,528,368 downwards.
TGTTTACCGTATGTGTAATCATGTGTTGTATATGTGTAATATGCATATTGTAACAAGAGAGATGGCAGACGCGGCTAGCGAACGCAAAAATGAGTCGATTGAATCGATTATATCTGCTCGAAATGTCCCGTAACCTATATTTTTCATGGAACATATGTGACCGCGACAGTTTTCTTGTTATTCGTCGCTTTTCGCATAGCTATGATCTAACCGGGAACTATTATTATTCCCGTTCCAAAGTGTGATCCGCACGGATTCCCTATATGGCGCGGGTTAAGGGGCTATATCAGCGTGACACTTTCAAAATATCGATTTTTTTGCCTTTTTGGACAGTTTATATTTTCAAGAATATCGTGTAATTAGCAGTTTTTATGGTAAATACAATTTTATCTTGCAAATATCGATAGTTAAATCTTTAAACGCGTTTTTCTCGAAATGAGATTTTTCAAATTTGCTGACATTGTAAGTCAAAGAGCAATTAACCGATTGACTTGAAATTTGAACTGAGTACTCTTGAATATATTTACTCTACAATGACGTAGGATATTTTTATTGGATGAAAATTGACGATTTAGCATTGACAAAAACGACTTTTTTATAGGCAAGAAAACAGACTTTTTTCATAACTACGACATTTTATTAGGTTTTGATATTTTTCGAAAATCCTACGTCATTGTACAGGAAATACCTTCCAGTTTAGCGATATTTTTTCCTTTTTCGGTTTCAGCTACTCAATCGGCCGGAATCATGTCAGCAGTGGAGGAAATTTTTTTGCGCTTTCGAAGGCAGCGCATAAGTCGCTTGGATCTCAATTTTTTTCTATGAAAAAAATATGTAATATGGATCAAATATAGCCAAATATATTCTTAATTTTCCGAAACATTTAATTGAGTACTTTTCTTCCAAAAAATTCCCGAAAATCACCCAAATTTTCAGCGTTCACACTGGTATAGCCCCTCAAATGCTAGATTTCGTGAATTAATTACTATTGTATTTAACCGGTAAGGCCTGCAGAGTTTTCGCGGACGTCATTTTTTATGTCTCTACTACAGCATACAAAAAAATCAGTTTTTTTTTCTAATGAGGAGGTTCGTGCCCGTACTACCTTAAGGGGTTACCCCCACTTGCGATTTTGAACAAATCGATTTTTTTATTGCATTTTTTTGAAGTATAAGTATCCGGGCCCATACTTCTGTATGGGCCCGGAATAGATGACTATGTAAGTTTACAAAAAAAAATATTTTCTTCGTGTAAACTAAAATTGAAACTTTAAACGCGTTTTTCTCAAAATGGCATTTCTGAAGTCGGTGACCAAGATTACTCGAACACTAATGAACCGATCTTCTTGAACTTTTGCAGGCTTATTTAATACATAAAAATGTAGTCTTTAATCGTTCGATTTTTTTTCGAAAAAATGGCCGTTTTATAGCCAAAAAACGGCCGTTTTTTTCGTTAAAATCGAACCATTAACTTTGACTGTCCGCCATTTTGTGAAAAATGAATATTTTTTAAAATCCTTCGATTAAAGACTAGTTTATACTTATATTTGACTAAATCCATCCGCATTTTTTTTTCAGATGATCCACTTCGCCGCAATGTTGGTCACCGCAAACCGTGTATATAAAAACATTATTTCATTGACGGCCATTTGCCACTAAACAATGTAATGTTTTTCAATAAAAAAATTACTGAAAGTTCTTCAAGATGTGTTCTTTAAGATGGTATATTGATCGATTAAAAAAGTTTTGTAGTTTTCTTTAAAAAAATTCATGAAAAAGGCCTTTTTGCGCTACAAGTGGGGATAACGCCTTAATGACAATATTATTTTTCATCGATTGAACCATTTTCAAGAAAGTCATTTTCTTGCTTTATTACAGTCATGCGAAAGGTATTTCGTATCGATAAAAGGAGGTAGCCAATATTGTGTCCGTTCAAGACCAAACGTCCGTAAAGAGGAGGCTGTCCATGTGGACGGAATCTGGCGTGAAACAAATGAACAACATGGAGGCCCTTCGCTGTCGCACGGGACCTGACCGTTGACAATTCAATTGCAAATTGACTTGTTCGTGATTCAGTTTTTCAACATTTTGCCATTTGCTTTTTGGGACAACAGACTGCTGTTGTGTATTCCACAATGCTCCTGTATTGGCTCCGTGCAAAGTATAGGGTGGGGGTCATGAAATCGAACGCAGCGCCCGCAGCGAACAAAAATTGCAACAAACTCGGCTGTTTATCAAATTTTTGTCTGCGTAGTACGAGATTTTTGCAATAAAATTTCAAATATTGTTTTATTAAGGTTGGTATGGGGTTAAGTCAACATGCTGCCACCGAGCTGATTTTTTTTCTGGACCTTGATAACCTCTTTGCTGATTATCCTGGGCAACTCGACGTATTTCGTGGGCTAATTACATTACACTTATAGAAAACCCCCGATCATTTTTCAGTGCATTATTAATATCTGCTAAGTGAATGTTACCACGGAGCTTAAAAAATAGGTACGGTTCGACTAATTATCGGACAAACCCTTGATACCGTGAAAATGAGGATTCACAGTACCGTTATCAAATTATTAATGTATTTGATAGCGAATTTGTGCGAAAATCAAGCACACAAAATATTAAACTGTGCAATCATGGCAACGTCGTAGACGACACAAATGCCACCTATCTTATCGGTATTCGGTAATTATGCCCGGGAACCTCAAACTACTCGGTCAGGATAATTAACAACGAATATCATTGGTACTTATTCTCTTAATTAGTAATAATTACTTAATATTTATTTGATAACTATGTTCAGAAATTATACATTTCTAGACATTTCTAGGCAAAGACAAAAAACGCCCATTTGTTTTCATACATAATTTTTTTTCAGAATATCGGAAAATTATCAGTTTTTGATTTCTTCGAGACTATAGACAGCTTTAGTACACACTTTTTCTTTCCAGCGGAATTTTTTTTACTCGGACCGATATTCATTTTTGACAGCTCCTTGGGCCGATATTGAGGTTACGAACGGGGCGCATATGTCTCTAACTTCGCAACACTTCTGCCAACCTGGGCATTATGATATACCACGATTTACGACGTTGCTAATTCGTTTAGCGTTAATTGAGCGGGAAAAAGTTATAGAAAATAATTATGTTCAATGCAATAATGTTCAAAAATGCATTTTTTTGTAAATAGATATAGAAAAATAGTTTGAAAACGGACGTTTAATATGACGATTATTTGAAAGGTAACAAGTTGGTAACAGTCAATCGGCTCCGTGCATAAGCATAGGACGCTCCCCTCGTACTTCACCCCCGACGACTAAACCCCACAACAACCTTAAAAATGAGCGACGTTAGTTGTGTAATAAATTACAAAAATTTCGGAAAGAATAGTAAATGCACATTTTATCGATTTCCTACGGCCAATTGGAAGCTAAAACAACGCAACAAATAGATAGCTGCAGTTTTACCTTTGAAGAAGTTTTGGAAAGCGTCATGAAATAGAAGTTTGCCTTATGATACGAGCTTGAATTATCCAACTTGGGTCATGTAGTGTCCTCAAGGAATCATCACAGAGAAAAATTTTCAAAGAATTTTTTTTTGAAAATTTGAAAATTCCGCACTCGAAACGTTAAACACATTTTTCTCGAAATTTCGTTTTTCAAAACGGTGGGCACTCTCACAGGGAGAGTTTTCAAGCTATGAGTCTCAAGATTTGACACAACATTCTTCACGCCATTCTTTATCTTGCCATGGAAGCTTTTTTTAATCTTCGTATTTTTTAACGAAAAACTCGAAAAAGGCTAAATTCGATACTTTTTTTTTTCAAAACGTCACCATTTTGTCAATTTTGATTTTTGAAAAACCTCCATAGCAAGATAGCGGCTTTCATACTGATTAATAATTTTTCTACAAATGTTGTTTCAGAATATTAACAGCCACAACCGTGTACACCGTGAGAACTCCTATTTTTTCGAAGACATTTTCAACCGTTGAAAATAATTTAACAAAAATTAAAATTAACGTTCAAAAATTTATTTTCTGTTCTTCATGAGTGCTTTGATTTTACATAAAAATATCTGTCTGATTAGCGTATTTTAACAATTGAAAAAAAAATTCCAAAACAAAAACAGAAATTAATATTGTGAGTTACACCCCCGAAGCCGGTCTTTAAAACTATGCTTATTTCGGTCTGACAACAAAATGTCATTTATTATATTATAAAGTCGTGCAGCAAAGATGAATGTTCTTAAATTTTTATAAAAGCAGTTATACAGCTTCATTTTCTCGTCTTATAACAAAATTACAAATAAACAAAAATACCCATTTTAAGGAAATTTTTGTTACTTTTTTTTCACGTTACTGAAAGAAAACGCTTCTTGACATCTACAGCAACAAAAATTGATTTAACGCAAACAGATTAAATGCAATTGAGGCGCAATTTCAATTTTTATAATTTATCACATTATTATAACCACAATCACAGAGCCTCTGACAGAGCCGGCAAAAACACAATCCTACGGCGCTGATGTTGCGCACGGAGCCAATATCCATGGATCGTTTCATTTACGTTCAAGCCGGGCCGATCGGTGCCATGTTCCATTACTATTTGAAATTCGATCACATCGAAAAGTTGGAGTGGAAATATCGAATCGACATTGCGTGAAACTTGGGACCGAAGTAGTTCGGTGGTATGACGTTGAAGTTTGCATCGTTGGAACACAACGATTTTTATGTTCATTTTATATTTCTTTATTTTTTTATTATTATCCAAAGCCTTTTTTGCAAGTTGAGGTAGTAAAAGTACTAGGAATACGTAAAAACGTCTGAGTGGCTTTTACGGCAAACGAAAAAATGAACAATTTAAAAGAATTATTATTCGTTTCATTCCAACGATGCAAACTTCGACATCATTCGGCGTTTGGGTACCCCAGGGGTCTCCTTACCAAATTTACGACGAGCTGTCAAGCTCGTACTCGGATTGGTTGGGATTCCTATGGGGTTACTATTTTCTTCCTATATTTATATTCAACTTTGACACTAGAGGAGCCCGACGGTAATGCACACGCACATGTATATATATATATATATATATATATATATATATATATATATATATATATATATATATATATATATATATATATATATATATATATATATATATACATATATATATATGTCTGTGTGTGTGTGTGTGGGTTCATATATATGGAGGGTGTCCTGTTATGAATGAATAGTCCTGCAACTTTCGGTAGGTCAGATGTCCTACTATATGCTGGATTTTAGTTTAGTTTAAAACCCACGATTTTCGAGATTTTGGGCTTTATTTTTGTTTAAATCATCTGTTTTTGGTTTTTTGCATGCCATTTCTACAAATGATATAAATCGACAATAACTAAGCAAATGTTTCAAGTAATTAGCACGATATGTGTAGTACATTTTTTTACAGCGCAGGCTATTAAAGTCAGATGTTCGAATTGGTTTGTATGAAAATCCTGCCTAAGATCTTTTTTCGTAAAGTTTCCTTAAAATTTGAGGTTAAAAAGAAGACTTTTCTAGATAAAACAAATAACCAAGGGTATTAAAAAAAAAAACGGAGTCAAAAAAAGTTATCATTTGTAGAAATGACATGCGAAAAACCAAAAGCAGATGATTTTTTGTTATCTCGGAAACCGTGGGACTTTTAGTAAACTGAAATTCCAGCATATAGTAGGACATGATCTGACCTATCGACAGTTTCAGGATTGTCCATTCATAACAGATCACCCTGTTTATTTACAGGGTGTCCCTCTTGTCTCTGCTACCCGAAATAACTCGGTAATTATCGACGTCAGGAAAAAATGTTCCAGACAAAAGTTGTACGGTGTGTTGCGGGTCATCAAATGCGACCAATTTTTTTTATTCCGGTGGAGGCGCTGACGCACAGTGAAGGTCACCTCCACTTTTTTAAATGGAATGGTACATTTTTTTCAACCATCTTGTGGAGCACCTCAAGCTACATAAAAAACATCCGGGGGTCAAAGTCGTTCAAGGTCATTCAAGGTCAGTATCGATGATACAAATCTAAATATGTCGAATCACTACCAAATATTTGGTAGTGATCCGAGATATTTAGACTTGTATTTCATTTTAATGGGTGACCTTGAATGACCTTGAACAACATTGACCCTCCAATGTTTTTTATGCGGCTTGAGGTGCTCCACAAGAAAGTTGAAAAAAAATGTACCCTTCCATTTAAAAAAGTGGAGGTGACCTTCATTGTGCGTCAGCGCCTCCACTGAAATAAAAAAAATGGTCGCATTTGACGGCCCCCTTCGCACCGTACAACTTTTGTCTGGAACGTTGTTTTGTGACGTCGATAATTACCGAGTCATTTCGGGTGGCAGAGATGAGAGGGACACCCTGTATATACATATATATATATATATATATATATATATATATATATATATATATATATATATATATATATATATATGTATGTATGTATGTATGTATGTATGTATGTATATTTATTTAAAAAAATAAAACACAAACTCAATAAACACCCAACTCATTGAGGAAGCCCTCAAAATATACCATTACCTACTTATAGCATTCATTAAAATAATTTATATGTACTACTCGTAGTTATGGCAATACCCGTGCAGAAATTTATAGGAAATCCACATTAGAATCCAAGTGTATACCGCGCTATTTTCCGATCTATGTCGTTCGAGAATTTTTTATTTGAAATTCTCAATCGGAATTTGTTGGATCTCCCAAAAAAAAAAAATTCTGTCATGATCCCGTGCACAAGTTTGTTGGGGAGTGCCAAGATGCGACGACATCTCTATAGGAATTTGTCAGGGACACCACACAAAGGGAGTCCACATCGGGATCTAATTGGATTCTGCACTGTTCTCCGATAAACGCTGTTTGAAAATTCTCACCACGTTCGAATCAAAAATATGTTAAATGTCACGCGAAAAAACTCGGTGTGATGAAACGTAACCTGTACGCTTCGAAATAAATAACAAACGATAATTCCAGTGATGTGATTCAAATCGATTTTTAAGATATCCTTTTTTAAGCGATTTATACTTTTTCAGGATGAAATTTATACTTTTTTTTAAATCCACTCACTTTGTATATCTATATATTTTCTTTGAGAAACTCAAGGTACAGAATGCGTTGGGATCCATCGAGAATCGTATCGGATTCTGTTCGATAATGTGGGAATCCTTTAGGATTCAAATTGGATTCGTACATTGGATTCCAATGGGGAATCCCGATAAGAATCCAATGTACGAGCATGACGTTTTAGTGTAGGGATCACATGTGGTGACCCGTTGGATCCTTATCAGGAAGTGGAAACAAGCATGGCAATCGAATTGGATCTCTGCGACCGTTTCTGCACAGGTGATACACGACAGATGAATTTCGTTTTAACGAAAAATGATGATACCTTTGAGTTGAGGATTCGGTTCCCTCTCCTGGTAATACGTTACCGACGCCCCGTTTTTGTAATTGGAGGAATCTCCGTGACCCTGATTGTGACACATATCCAATTCTCTCGATACGTTGTTCCAAGCTACGAAAGAATTGACGAGTGAATACAATATTCGTTGGAAATAATGCCTTTTTTCGAATTCGAGATGGAAAATCGAGTTTAAGAAAAAAAGACACTTCGATATGCTTACATTCATATATATATTTTATTATATCAAAATGCTGGGACGAAGATTCCGATGGTGGCTGATGCCTTGCTGGGATCGACGATGGCCTCTTTCCATTCATCGCAGTCATCTGTGACCTGCTGCTTACGGAAGAAAACATTTTTGCACATATAAATGTGTATGTCTGGGTATGCAAATACACACGCAATTCCGAAAGTCCGTCCCCACAGAAGCCTAAACTGCTTCCACCCCCTTAAAAATGCAATATATTATTTTTAATAAAAAAAATTACTGAAAATAATTCGCTAAAAATAAAACGCTCAAAATCTGGCTCGCTTTCGCGATGATACAATTTGCTTTAACGGACTACATCTACCTAGATGGGTAAAAAATTGCATTTTACAAAAATATTTTCATTCGCCGGTATCACGTCTTAGCTATATTCCCTGAAAATTTCATTTTAATATTTCTAAAATTTATACTTCAAACATTAAACGCGTTGTTCTCGGAACGCTGTTTTCAAAGTCGGTGGACATGATATCTCGAGAACCACTTGAAGGATTATTTCCAGATTTACAGGATATACGACGAGAAACATTTAAAAGTCGTTGACGATCTCACTTTTTTTTGAATCCATCTTCGTTTTTTTAATAGTTACCTCAAAATGACGACTTTTTTACAGATTTTGTATGCTCAAGTTTCAATCCGTCGGCACGTTGTTAAAAAAAAAATTATTTAAAAAATCGACGATCGTCAACGACTAATATTTACGGTTGACTTGGATAACCCGTTTGGTTTTTAGATTTCGGATGGACCGTTTAAGCTGGAGAGTGTCCACCGCCAAACGTCGCGAAAAAATTTCATCATCCGCTGGCGGTCATGTTTTTGTTGTTTTTCTGTATTTTTTGGTGATTTTTTTAAAGGCTCTCAATATATGAACTTTTGTGTTAAAAAATGCGTTTCTTTTTCACCAACCGTTTCCGAGAAAAAAATTCGGAATTTGGCAATTTTTTCGGGCCTGTAGGTAGATGTAGCCCCTTAACGTTTCTATACGAAAAAATAAATAATTTTTTCTTTCAATAATCCGGTACTATGTCAACGGATTCTCTTCTGTCCCGATAGCTCTCGCAGCTATGAACGAAAATAGAGAGTACTTAGGATAACACGATCCAAGTCTCGAATTGTCCATACTTAAGCCTGACAATTGTGCGGGATCGAGCTTTATTTCGAGCGGGAAATAGATGGCCAATAATAGCTAAAGAATTCAAACCACTCGTACTAATTATCTTCCGGGTTTGGGTTTTCTTCCTTACCAACAAAAAAACCACGTGGAGGGTGAAGGAGCGCTTTTAGCGCCGGACAAAAAGTGACTGGTACCACGCGGAAAGACGAAGGACTAATGCGAATACGAAGTTTCACGGTTCCAAAAATGCGTGGCGAAAAAAAATGTTGTGCATATTGTCGACAAAAAAGGACTTTGCAGTTTGTGGCGACGTATCCTCGCTCGGTCGGTAATAATCTTCCGATAGACGTTTTTTCCCCAGACGGTGGTTCTTTTGTTTTTCCCCAGATATCCGTTTTGTAAGAGAAAACTTGAAATCCACCGGCAGCGATCTCTTCACGGCTGCTCGGTCGGTACGATGCTCTTAAGGTAACGTGAAACACGTTCAATCGGTAACAATCCCGTTGCCAATTTTTTTCCCCCAATCATCTGATTTTCCAAGTAAAGAAAGAGAGCAATTCCGTTCGGTTTTTGAGAGAGAACGGCCCTTTCTTCCGTAACATTAGCACGTTAGGAGAAAGTTGTAATTTTTTAGCTATCACGCTCTCCCCTTCTTCCCACAACGCGTAATTTCGAAACATAAGAAACAAACCATTCCGGCTAGAACACGACCGGATTTTCTAAATTTTTCGAAACATCAATAATTTCGATGAAAAAAAAAAGAATTTCCAACTATCTCTTTCACGCTTTCCGCAGCTCGATCGGTACTCACAACTCGGAAGATTGAAAATTCTTTTCAACTCGACGACAACGCGATTAGAAACTTTGCACGGCTCGAAAAAGACTGCATGCTAAAAATAACAAAAAAAAAGCCGGAAAAGCTTGCCTCTCAGTTGATATTATTTTTTCCGTTTCGAATTAAACATCGCGGTCGGTAAGAGAGAAAACTAACGCGGTCGTTAACCGTCTTGCGGCGTGGAGCGGGGCGAGGGGGCAACGAAACGTCAGTCGAGAGACGCGGGCTGGATGGGAGTAAAAAAATGGCGCATTGACGCGCGTGCGCGATGATCGCTCGCGCGAACGCGCGTCTCGCTACCTTTCTCACTTTTCCTATCTACGCACAATGGGCTCGAAATTTTCACCCACGATGCGTCGAAAGGAAAAGTTGGCGGTGATCCAGTCGAGGGGGATAAATAGAAGCAAAAGGAGAATGACCGAAAAAGCCGGGGAAATAGAGTAGGCCGAGTGAAAGCGACACCGACGCGACAGGAAGCCACAGAGAGAGCGAGAGAGGGCGAGAAAAAGGGGGGGCCATTCGGTCGAAGTGACTGCTAGAGCTGTGCAAAGAAACACAGGTATTGACAAAGACGGAGCTACGAATCGCGGGCCGTTTCGACGCAAAAACAATATTTCCATCGTACCGAAATGCCGTAACGTTAGACCGACAAATAACGAACGAATTTTCTCACTGTACCTCATTTTTTTTCCACTCCTGCGCTTCACGACCGTGTCGTGACGCTTCGATTGTTGCAATCTTCACGATTCGTCACTCACAGCTTAAGATGCCTGATTTGCCGGATTGTCCTTCCCTTTTTTCCGCTTGAGCCGGAAGATCCGCGGGAGCAACGTTGATTGCAATAATAAACCGAAGATTATAACGGAGGAATTTTGTCACAATGAAAACGCACGAAATAACGAAAGGAGAGACGTGAACGAGAGCGGCAAAGCGAAGGAAACGATGAAAACGAACGAGATGCCACATAAGAGTAGCTTGACAGCCGCGCACACTCCCCCTCGCCCCACTCCACTTTTAACTCGCAATCGCTTCGTCTCCCTTCGCTACACGAATCCGACCCATTTCCCTTCCTTTGGCCGTTTCACATGCCCACCAGTTCACAACGCTAGACCAGGTGGGGGAGGAAGCGGAACCACAGGCGTTTGACAAGCATCGGGCCGATAAGGGAGGCAAAGCGGTATCGCTATCTGAGATCGTTGGTAAGGTACTGTCGGTTGGTAAGCTAGAAAGTCACGTTACCAACAGCTGGCTCGGTAGCTAGTCTCATTGACAGAGCTTAAACCTCGGACCAATCGCTAACACAGAAGACTACGTCAAATCGTAGCTGTCGGTAACACCAAGATACTAAGAGAAAAAAAACCACCGCATCAGTCGGTAACACAGGAAACTGCACAAAAACGCCCTAATGGTAGATAACTCAGAAAACCGCGAATTCGTAGTAGATGGTAATAAAGAAAATAGTGACAACATTGAAGAAATCGAACGTTCGGAAAAATGGCAAAACCCGCAGTCGGTAATACAGAAAACCGCGGAAAACGCGGCAGCGGTCGACAATATAGGAAACTGCGGGAAAAACCCACCGTAACCGTCGGAAACTCAGGCAACAGCGAATTCGTAGTAGTAATGAAGAAAACAGCGAAAAAATTGACGAAGTCGGTCATTCGGAAAAATGGCAAAAAAACGCGGTCGGTAGTACAGAAAACCGCGAAAACGTAGCAGCGGTCGGTAATACGAAAAACAGCAAAACACAGTAGCGATCGATAATTTAGGAAACGGCGAAGCGTTGTAGTCGGTGATTCGGAAAACAATGAAAACGTTATAGAAGTCGGTAATTCGGGACAGTGAAAAGCCGCGGTCGGTAATACAGGACACGGCGAAAGCATAGCGTCAGTCGATAATACAGGAAAATGCGAATCTTAAATCCTACTTGTTGGTTACATTTGAATTTACCCTTGCTTTGTACACACGGCAAACATTTACCGTAAAACGGGGTTAAATTAGCATTAAGTGTAACTTTGACACTTTTTGGGGTTAGTTTAACACAGCGCCGAAATACGGTTTAAATGTGTGCGCATTTAAATGTGTTTAAATTTGTTGTTCGAGTTCATTACAATGTTGCTAAAGTTGATCGTAGTGTTGCTCAAATTGATTTTTATCTCAATGATAATTATCAGATGATTAAGTGCTTATAATAGTACCCTAGGTCCTTGATATTTTTTTGTAAAATGTTTCCTTAACAAAAATGACAATTTGATTATAAAAAATCGTTGTTTTTCAATTAATTCCATGTGTAATGCATAAAATATTACATTTTTTCATCAAAATGATGTCGAAGTAACCTTAATCTTTGACATAAGTTGCATTTCAATGCCTTGTCAAAGAAACCCCACACTCGAGGTTACTTTCACACTTTTTTAAAAATTTATAAAACTGTGGGGGATTGGTGGGGCTTGACTTTCGTATACATTTGATAGCCAAAGGACACATTGGTCTATTGGAGCAAAAAAAGTTGGAATTTAGGTTATTAAAACAAGTTAGCTACAAAAAATTTCCAAAACCTGTTCAAAGTAACCCCATTTTACGGTATCATCTTCAAAGTATGCTCTACTTACCACTGTTACATTTCATGACTCTAAATCTAGCCGTTCCCGAGGAAGTATAACACTCCAACGCTCGTTTTTCGCCTCCGTAGGGATCGAATTCTGCAAAAGGGCTTCTCGGAGCTTGCTCCCATCTTAAAAATAGGCCTTTCCCAAAATGTTGAGCTTCTAGGTCTCAGAGTGATAGTTGGAAGTTAATTATATTCTTTGTACAGAGGTAGGAATCTATCGTCCCCGCTACAGCCCTTCAAAAACTAAAAACCAAAATTTCGACTTAGACGTGTCAGGTAGATTTCGACATTGAGTACGTCTGCCAAATTGCATGCTTCCAGATCGTTTCATCCATTAATTTCCAAAACTTTCTGCCAAATTTCACACTTTCATTTCCGAAATCATTTCTGTAAAATTCTATACCCTATTTTTCACCTTGTTCGGCTCATTGAAAAGCTACTTATACTAATATTAATACCAAAACAAGGTAAGATTCTGTCGGCATTGCAGATGCCTCAGGCATCCGCCAACTTCCCACTCGTCTATCCATTATATCCTACCTCTCACGCACGAAGAACAGAAGGCATCAGAGCTCTCATTGGAAACACGTAAAAAAAAAACATTATAAAAATACAGAAGATGCGTTGGCGTCACCACGGTTGCGACGTTTGGAATCAAGTGAATTACCGGCAAGACAGACGAAACGCGACATCGATATGAATATCGGTCCGAAGCATTTCCAGGCTCACGGAATAATAAATGCGGATGAACATTTTGCGGTACCTTCAGCATGTCCGTCATACTACAATGCCGGAAATTAAGGGGTCAGACTACTGTGAGAATTAAATAATCGATAGTCGCTTGAGGTAACTCAAATTGAAGAGGAAGTCCAACACAAGGTGCAGGAATGGCAGGTTTAAAGATAAACGCATTGATTTTTTTAAATTAAAACGTAGGAAGCGGGAAACCAGTTGATTGAAGAAATGGAATTTTTTTATTCCACAAATTGCTGGTAAAACTATTTAAGAATATGTTCCCTAAGTAGTATAAATAATTCATCACCGCCTTGAATTTTTTGTTTTCGGTCATTTTTTTCAAACACGTTTTTCGCGAAAGGATTTTTTTCAATTTGTGTACACTCTAGCTCAAAATGTTTCTAACCTATAATTTTATAGTGATAGTTTATATAATTGCGCTCCATATGAACCCTAATTTGGGGTAATGCGATTGTTTAACGTATATTTTTACAGCAAAAAACGGTTATAAAACAACGGCAAAAACTTGCCTTTTGTTTAAAAACCTCTAAAAAAATGCAATTTCCAATTTTTTGGTCAGATTTAGGTTCATATAGGAGAAAAACATGTTCGTGAAGTAATCTTCAAACTGTATTGATTTCCGATAAAAACTGTAGCCTCCAGAGTGTACACAAACAGCAAAGTCTGATGGCGACCTTCGCTGGGAGGCAGGTTATGTTCCATTTCTTTCTATTTTTCGAAGCATTTTTCCTGAAAAATGCTTCGAAAAATATAAAATATTTGTTTCAAAATATGCATACAATATTCCCAAAATTTGAATAAATTCTATACATCCATTCCTTGTACAAAAAAATCATGAAATCACTTTTAAAAACGTACGTATAAACTGTTTTTCTAATCGGTGAATCCATTTCTCGACATCTAATAAACGGATTGTCATTAAATTTGGTACACTTATTCAGTGTAACAATAGGTTAGTCTTGACCGACGTTTTTCTTCTTAACATTTTTTTTTCAACTAGTTATTAACAATCGTAAAGTGATTATTCCTAAAAAAATAGAAAAAATCCAATTTTTTCGATAATTGCACAACGATAACAAAAAAGCTCGGTCAAGACTTAACCTATGTTATCTATTTTAAGAAAATACTATCTTTATTGGTTTCAGCTCAACCAGGTGGCCAAAATCAAGTACACCGTTGAGCCCCGTTCGCAGGCCCTTCACGCCTTTGTTTATGATTAATTATTAATATTTAAAAATAAAATTTTCTACACAACTTTGTTGATGTACATACAAATAAATGTCCAAACGATTTTTCAATAATCTTGCTTATTCCGTCAAAATTAATATTTTCAAACAGCCCTAATATTCGTGTCGTCACAGTAGCCTAACCCCTTAACGGAGACTTTGTCCTTGGAGTGCCATATTTCAGGTGTTTACATTTTATTTTTTTTTAAAGAAAACGAGTAAAGCTTTTTGAGTGCGGTTTTTTTCTTGCTTTTATTCATGATATACAGAACGTTAAAATTTTTTTTTTTTAAACGAAAATGGCGGCCGTTGCAGCTCCGCGAAAACAGGTCCTCAAATCGCGGGAGGTAAACGGCTGACATCACTGCCCCCTCTTTGTTGATCTGAAACACAAATTCAAAGCATATTATCAATCTGTGACCCTTTGGTCATGGAATGACGAATGGGTTTTTCGTTTAGTACAAATTTCGGAAAATGGCGGCAATTTAAAAAAAATCGAATTTTCGCGTTTTTTTCGCATAAAAAGATAAATAATAAATGCAAAAATGTATCTATCGAAAAAACGATCCGTCATTCCGTGAAGACATATTTTCTGAGTATGCTCTCCAAATTTCAGGTCGATACGTTAATTACAGCGGTCAGGAGAATGTCAGCCATTTTTAAAAACGTGTTTTCGAGAAAAACGCGTTTAAAGTTTTGTAAACGTTCGTAAAATATCGGAAACGTTCGAAATCCGGGAAACGCTTCGACAGATTTATTTCTACTTACATGTAGATTAAGAATCCGTAATAAAAAAATTGATGTTTTAAAAATTTCAAGGACAAAGTCTCCGTTGGTTATCAGCAACAGATGTGGGTGCGGGAGTAACCGCAATGGTGGGGCTGAGAGCAGAGCAAGAGTGCCAAATTGAGTGTGTTCACGTCACGCTGAATACAGAGTTCGGATCTGCTCCTCCGAACCTCTCCATCTTCGTCCACCTTCGAACGAGGAGTGGCGAAAAAAATAGCCAACAAGATACACGAACAAATAATTCTCCGAAACCCACCAAAAGTTCTACGACTATTCCCCGCAAGACTGTAAAGCCAACGAGGACAGTGTCAGTCGTAGCAGGACCAGCCAAACGCGGGACAAAGAAAAAAAAAGCGTTTCACTTCCGCCTTCAAAGAAGAGAGAAAGAAAAATGATGGTTGAACCGAACGGTGAGACAACGAATCTCGTCTCCTTTTACTCACTTTAGTGTTCTTTTGCCTATTGCGTGACACATAGTCGACTGATATCGTGGCAGCATGCCATAAATGCGAGTTGTTTTGCGAGCCGTGAACGTGACGGCGATATCTCTTCCCCCCCTCCCCCACTCCCGCCCCTCTTCGACGCCCCCTTCCGTGTCCCGCTCGACCGAAAAGCGCGCGGGATCGTGGGTGGATTCCCATTAGCTGTTATTATATCAGGCTCTGGGTAGGTAAGGATAGCTCACGGGAGTACGCGGACAATGAAAATAAAAGGGGACACGCCACGACCTAGCTGAGTGCTTGTGTCACCCTAACCTCCGCTGCTCAACTTCTTTCCACCGCAAATAAATATACGAGCAATCCTGCAGACCTCGAGGACTCTCGCCAACCCAGAAACGTCGTTCAGTTAGCTGAATCTCTAGTAATGGATCTGGACAACCTCCGAGCACCAGCGTCGATGTCACGGTCTTACATACAGGTCTGGAAACAAAACCAGATTTCAATAGAGCCGCGAGGCACCGTTGCGAGATCTACTTTGTGTTCCGCTCGCCGCCACACGCGTCGCTGCTATCGGAGGGTACCCACCACCCACGGTCTTCTGTGATCTCACCCTCCCCCCCCCCCCTTTCCACTTATTATTTCCTGTGTTGTCATGTGAACGATAACCTCGGCCCGTGTGTCATCGTAGGCTCAAGGCGGGATATACATTTACAACGATCGACAAATCGATTTCTTTTTTTCCTTCTTTAAACGACAGAACTATACATGTAGAATATTTTCCCAAAGTTTCAAAGCGAAGTTCGAAAAACTTCAAACGTTACAGCCCGTCAATGCTGTGCCTCACCGCTCGGATTCGGAGCGGGCGTGAACTTCAAACGCGTTTTTCTCAAAAATGCATTATCGAAATTGGCGTGCGGGATTACTCAAAAACTATTAAGCCGATTCAGTTGAAGCTTGGTAGAAATGTTGATAATATTGGTACCTTCTACTTGAGGGGAATTGTTTTTGAAAAATTGAAAAAAAAAACTACTTTTTCAATTCACATTTTAAATGTTGATTTTTTTTGTAAATGTGAGCCATTATTTTAAATTTGCATTTTCTTCATTTTAATTACCGTCACATAGAAACCATACATGTTCTACCTGAACAAATGTTTGAACTTTTTTGCAAATCGAAGTCTACGGGAAGCTAGAATGCACGCCGATTCGCAACTCCCGCGGCGACCTTGCTGTAACACTTTGCCACAGGTCCGCCATTTTGATGATGAATTAATTTTTAAAAATTGTTTTGTGTACGTAAATATACTATTAAAGTATACCTAAAGTTTGATAATGGTAAAGTAATTATTTCTTAGTTTACGAAATCCCCCAATATTGCTTATTTTTTCCTGTCTAAATGGATATCCCGCCTTAAGTTAATCCTATCGCCAGGCTTCAATCCATAGGATTTTCTTTTTTTTTAATTTTTACTAAATATATTAATAATTGTCTCTGTAAAATTTTAGGGTCGGTTATCGACCTAATTAGAGAAGAAAAATATTAAAATTGCGTATTTTTGTGAAGGAATTCCGAGACGACATACAAAAACCCAATTTCCGGTCGCTACAAAAGTCTATATAATCGTGGCAATCCGTCAGATTCTTTAAAATAATCAGATTTACATACTTAACACTTTTAGTAATCCAATGCTCTCAGAAAATATTACGCCTATTGACCTAATTTTTATTTAATATCAAGTTTAGTTTGAACTTCCGGTATTGGATTTATTACCACTTGCTACGATAAAGAGACGTGACAGCAAGGAAACAGCTGACTGTAGTCCTAACCTCATCTCACTCATTCGAATTTTCACACATATTTCGTTTTTAACCGACATATTTCGCCGACCAAATTTTTTCACGCTTTTTACCAATCCTGGCCCGAATACAATGCTTTATATTTCCCGCACCCGACACTGTTTTGACAGATCGACGTTAAAAAGGATGGAGGTTAAACTCGATGAGTAAAAAGAGACGGAGATAGAACCAATGTTGCCAAATATCAAACCCAGAAATACCGCGCGAATCGTTGGACTAACTATTTTTTCATTTTTCTAATTAAATGTGAACATTCATTCAACAGTTTACACATGGAAAATTTTAGTTATTACAATTTTTTTTGCATATGTTAAAAATATAAATTGTACAAGTCTCAAGTATGATCAGTGGTATGACTAGTGTGAAGCGATAGGATTACTTTAAAGTATTTTATCCACCAGCTCGAGGATTTAACAATTAATTGATTTTCGTCTACAATCAAGTAAAAATACATCAACGTATACTGGTTAAATTTCAGGCTAAGTTACCAAAACTTTAAGGGGTTAACCCCACTTGCGATTTTGAAAAAATCGATTTTTTTTTATTGCATTTTTTTGAAGTATAAGTATCCGGGCCCATACTTGTGTATGGGCCCGGAATAGATGACTCTATGTAAGTTTACAAAAAAAAAATATTTTCTTCGTGTAAACTAAAGTTGAAACTTTAAACGCGTTTTTCTCAAAATGGCATTTCTGAAGTCGGTGACCAAGATTACTCGAACACTAATGAACCGATCTTCTTGAAATTTTGCAGGCCTATTTAATACATAAAAATGTAGTCTTTAATCGTTCGATTTTTTTTTCTCGAAAAAAATGGCCGTTTTATAGCCAAAAAACGGCCGTTTTTTTTCGTTAAAATCGAACCATTAACTTTGACTGTCCGCCATTTTGTGAAAAATGAATATTTTTTAAAATCCTTCGATTAAAGACTAGTTTATACTTATATTTGACTAAATCCATCCGCATTTTTTTTTCAGATGATCCACTTCGCCGCAATGTTGGTCACCGCAAACCGTGTATATAAAAACATTATTTCATTGACGGCCATTTGCCACTAGACAATGTAATATTTTTCAATAAAAAAATTACTGAAAGTTCTTCAAGATGTGTTCTTTAAGATGGAATATTGATCGATTAAAAAAGTTTTGTAGTTTTCTTTAAAAAATTTCATGAAAAAGGCCTTTTTTGCGCTACAAGTGGGGGTAACGCCTTAATGAAAAATTACGACTCTAAGAACGTCTCATTTATACGGCGCTTTATGGAGATACCGCGCTGGCCACATTTCTATCTTATAATTTATACACTAAATATCTCTAGATGCCTGATATAAACTGCTCACATGTGTAAGAAATTCTAAAGATTCCGTAACGACAATAAAACAGGGGGTTACCGAATCTTGAAAGAAAATATATATGATTGAACTTAGAAAAATGTGACTAGCAGAAGAATTTCCGTGGCCGCGACTTTTCAGAGAAAATGTACAAATGTGTCTATCAATCATTTTGGTCTTCAGTAAGCTGATTATTTGTACATTTGGTTTTTTTTTATTTTTCATAAAAAAACCAGTTCATTTGGTTTTTTTATCCCTATGAAATATGCGGGGGTAAGGTTGACGGCGCATGCGCCTCGATCAGGAGAGTGAGAGAGACAGACAGAAGCCATTCTATTCTTGTCGCCCACGTACCCTTCAACAGCAATGCCACGTAGTGGCAAAAAATGTAAAGAAAAGTGGATCGGCCAAGCGTACCTACCATATTGTGGCCGTTTCTAAACCCGTATATAAGGCCGTGTTCGATGTCATTCAATTGGCGCAATCTGCCGCTACAAATTAAAATTGGCCACGCGACATTCTTAGTTTTCGGGCTCGCTATTGAAAAATCTTCGATGGAATTTTTCTTCGACGTTCACGTGACTTTCCGTTGGAAATCGGCAACTCATCGTGAGACTCGCATTTGCCGTTCGTTTCCACTGAGCCTGACCAACTTGTCCATTTGTCTAGGCGTGGAAAATCGATTCGCGGTTTACTCATATTAAGGTTGTTGCGGGGTTTAGCCCTCGGGGGTGAAGTACGAGGGGTGCGCCCTATGCTTATGCGTGGGGCCGATTGACTGTTACCAACTGTTAGCTATCAAACAATCGTTATATTGAACGTACGTTTTCGAACAGTTTTTTTACACCTACTTATAGAAATGCGCAGTTTTAAACGTTTGATGATTACGTGAAATGTTTTCGTTGCTTTGTTTAGTTCTTTTCTAAACAAATGTCTCGCTCAGTTAAGGCCTTAGGCCACAGTAACGGGAATAAAATCATGTGCGAATTTGACAATTTTTTTCGTATGAAAAAGTGATTCACTCATAAAATTAATTACACATCTATTTAGTATGAATATCAAGCTGCTAGAATTTCTTTTTGGATGTACAAAATGCCCGACTACTCGAAACTTCTCGAAACAGCTTTTTTCCAATTGGCGTGACAAATAACTTCAACAATTTTCACTCGATTTTCTTCAAATTTAAAAGTTATATTCCTAATTGCATTTCGCAGAGAAGTACATACGGAATTTCTGATTAATCGAAAACTTTTCATTTTATGAGCAGTTATAACGAAATTTTTCACTGAAAATTCATTTCTTAAGTTCAAATACCTACAACTTTTGAATGAAACAATATTTTTGAAATTCCGTACGTACTTCTCTAGGTATTTTAATGTATATTGACGAGAATTTTTGTTTTTTGTTCTAGGTAAAAAATTGTGGTTGCTAAATGTCATGCCGCGGAGCGCCTAAAAAAAAGATTACAAAAGAAAATATTAGTAGTCAGCCATTTTGTACATCGAAAAAAAAATTCTAACAGCTTGATATTCATACTAAATTGATGTGTAATTAATTTTATGACTAACTTTTTCATACGAAAAAAAAATTGTTAAATTCGCACATGATTTTATATCTGTTACTGTGGCCTAAGGCCTTAACGCGAGACGAATTGGCAACGTCGAAAATCGTGGTATATGATGTTGCTCAGGTTGGCAGAAGTGTCGCGACGTTTCAGACATGCGTTCGTAACCTCAAAATCGGCCCAAGGAGCTGTTAACAATAAATATAGGTCCGAGTGAAAAATTCTTTCGCTGCGAAGGAAAAGTGTGTACTGGAGCTGCCTATAAACTAAAAGAAATCGAAAAATTTAATAATATTCCGATATTCTGAAAACTTCTTTTATGTTTGCAAAAAATTTCGTTGTATTTTATCTTTTCCTAGAAATTTCTATAAACTTATCATTTCTGAACATAGATCGCAAATTGTTATGATGTAATTATGACTAATTACTATATTAAGTAATTATTACCAATCAGGAGAATAACACCGTATAATATTCCTCGTTAATTATCCTGACCAAGTAGTTTGACGTCTCCGAGCATAATTACCGAATGTGGATAAGGTAGGTAGCATCAGTGCCGTCTACGACGATGCCATGTTCGCACAGCCTAATATTTTGTGTACTTGATGGACATCAAGCGCACAAACAATTTGAGCGAAAGCACAAATTCGCGATTAAAGCATTGGTAATCCTATAACGCTGCTGAGAATCCTCATTATCACGGTACCAAGGTCCGGTAATTAGTCCGGTAATTAGACATAAATAACGTACTGAAAAATGATCGGGAGGTTTCCACAATGTGAGTAGCCTACGAAATACGTCCAGTTTACGATGTAAAAATAAAATAAAAACGGTACTATGGATCATACCGAAACTGCACAGGATGGTCAGCAAAGGTGTTGTATATTTTCAGAAAAAATGTCAGCTCATGATTTAGACCTGGCTTTTAGCAGACATAAATAACGCAGTGAAAAATTATCGGGAGGTTTCCACAAGCGTAACGTGATTAGCGTACGAAATACGTCCAGTTTACGATTTAAAAAGAATAAAAAACGATGCTATAGATCATGCCCAAACTGCCCAGGATGATCAGCAAAGGTGTTGTATACTTTCAGAAAAAATTCCAGCTCATGATTTTGACCTGGCTCAATAACATCAACGAAATTTTTTTTTAATCCTTTCCCCTTGACAAGCTTCGTCGACCAGAATAGACTATCTTCACGAACCTCACTGCCCGTAATTAAGCGCTGTCATAATTTTCCTCCGGAGATATCTTCGCAATTTATGGGGGGGGGGGGGGGGTGATATATTTGGGTGAGGAAACAATTTGCCGATTTTCATAGTTTTTTTTTTTAACGAAAGATTTCTTCACCATTTTTTAGGCATAGGATATGTTTTATTACTACTTTGGGCTGTTACATGCTAATTTTCTTTATTAATCTTAAAAATTGGCAGAGGTGTAGTATCTTCTAAACTGCATTTTGAAAACTGGCATGACGTAATCGACCGATTCTGATGAAATTTTGTAGAAATTTTTCCAACCTTATCGTCTAAAACATGACCCTAAATGTTTCTGAAAATAAAAATAATATTTTATTGCATAATGTAGCCATTTTTTCTGAAAATTCAATCTTTTTATTTTAAGGGGCCAGTCCACTTTGAAAATTTCAAAAAATCTAAACCAAGCAAGACTTGAAGAAATCGACGATGATGAGCAATCAGAAGGGATTTTGTACGGTGCAGGAATTGCCGATTGAGTTTAGGTAAGAGTTTTTCATAGTATAAACTTCAAACGCGTTTTTCTCGAAACAACGTTTTCAAAATCTAGCTCCATCGTATCTCTAAAACTAATAAACCGATTCTCTTGAAATTTGAACCACATATTCTAAGCATGATTCGCAACAAGATGACTCTCGATGGCTTTGAAATTTCGATTTTTACTCTTTTTTTGCGAAAAACTGCGAAAAAACGCGTTTTTTTACTTTTTCGTTTTTCATGTGCCATTTTTTTATTTTTTGATGAAACTTTATATCCGAGGGTCATTTTATAGCTGGTGTCATACTGAATCTAATGGACTTTGATTTTTTTGTTTCAGACAAGCCGTTGCCGAGTTGTGATGGAGCTAGCCCACCTATTTTTGAGACGTTACGTTGAACTATAATTTTTGTACTTAAAATGAATAAAGATTAATCAAATTTTTTTTTATGTATTTCAAGACTTTATCCATCCAGCCCAACAACGTTTACATTCATATCTTTTATAAAATCCTCAAAAACAAATCGCGAAAATAGCCTTTTTTCGTGGCTCCAAAGTGGACCGGCCCCTTAAAGCGTACCGTTTCATCGATTTTCAACATTTCATACTTTTTCCTGGTCCATATTCTGCTTATGAGTGTCAATGAAAGAAAAATCTTCGTTGATTTTTTTTCAGATTAATTCCGCCGACGCTACGTGTCACGCCGTCTAGCAACCATGTGCCACACAACCTCCGCGATTTTCAAAGATTAATTTTAAAAAAATACCATGCAACAACCAAAAGTAATAATAAAACATACCCTAAGTCTAAAAAATAGTGAAGAAATCTTTCCTTAAGGGGTTACCCCCACTTGCGATTTTGAAAAAATCGATTTTTTTATTGCATTTTTTTTAAGTATAAGTATCCGGGCCCATACTTCTGTATGGGCCCGGAATAGATGACTCGATGTAAGTTTACAAAAAAAAATATTTTCTTCGTGTAAACTAAAATTGAAACTTTAAACGCGTTTTTCTCAAAATGGCATTTCTGAAATCGGTGACCAAGATTACTCGAACACTAATGAACCGATCTTCTTGAAATTTTGCAGGCTTATTTAATACATAAAAATGTAGTCTTTAATCGTTCGACTTTTTTTTTCGAAAAAAATGGCCGTTTTATAGCCAAAAAACGGCCGTTTTTTTCGTTAAAATCGAACCATTAACTTTGACTGTCCGCCATTTTGTGAAAAATGAATATTTTTCAAAATCCTTCGATTAAAGACTGGTTTATACTTATATTTGACTAAATCCATCCGCATTTTTTTTTTCAGATGATCCACTTCGCCGCAATGTTGGTCACCGCAAACCGTGTATATAAAAACATTATTTCATTGACGGCCATTTGCCACTAAACAATGTAATATTTTTCAATAAAAAAATTACTGAAAGTTCTTCAAGATGTGTTCTTTAAGATCGTATATTGATCGATTAAAAAAGTTTTGTAGTTTTCTTTAAAAAAATTCATGAAAAAGGCCTTTTTTGCGCTACAAGTGGGGGTAACGCCTTAAACATAATATCATGAAAATCAGCAGTTTTTTTCCTCGCCTAAAGGTATCTCCCCCCTCAATAAGCCGAATACATTTGAAATATATTATCATTTACTGACCGCGCTTCGTATTTATGCCTTTCGACATTCCCGTCCCACAATTTGCCTGACAATACTCCAATTATTCTTGAGAACGCGCTGCTGACAGAAATTTGACACAATACATATACGCACAGCCACACATGTGTACATTAATATACAGGTATCCGTGCGTTTCATGGGATTTCGGGTAGTCCCTGAACGAGTTCATATACCTCGTAAGTGGTACACGCATAACCGACGCCCACATGCGTACCCGAATATGGATAACCTGGATAGGCTTCACACGTATTCCCATACATATGTACGTACACCTACAAAGTCTGCTAGAGCTCTCGGCAGTATACGAGCAGTTCCACCAACAACGACCCCCAACTCCAGGTGATGATTATTTGAGCCAAGCCGATACGACCGGGTGAATAATTTCACGATTTCGACCTCTCGGACTTACTATGCACACACACGCCATGTAGATACATAAATGTAGGTATGTATTGAGGAAACCCAAATGCTACGTAGCATCACCGACAGGCGGAAGACATATGAACTATTGCGCACGCTTGCACGGCTATGCCGGAATATCGACAAGTTATTCTCCTGCTTCTCGTACGAAGGTAGGTACACGCCTGAGCCTCTAACTTTGATGCGCCAGGTGGTACCGTCACGCGTCATCGATCCCAAGCAATACTCTATCAATAATGGAGCAAGGGAGCGAGTCGTCGCCGAGAGAGAGACAGAAGTCAAGACTTGCCCTATCGGCGAGTATATAGCAGAAAAGTTACGGTAATCGAAAGCAAGAGAAATTTCGTCAGGCTTTCTCATATTTTTCTTGACTTTGCGTCAAAATTAAAGATCATTACTGGATAATTGTTATTATTGCTGCTTCGAATTAACGGGACAAGCAGTTTGCTGTGTAAGCTTGAAATTTCGAAAATACGATTTTTTTACTTTCTAGCTTTGAAGCCCAGGGTCTTAGTTTTTATTTTCTTTCGAGACTATTAGATTGAATTTTTTGTGTTTTTTTTGTCCTAGTGATGTGATCATGATGTGATCATGAGTTAAGGTATAGAGAAAACGATTTTTTCGAAACTGAATAAGAACGTGTTTTTTTGTAATACATAAAAAAATGGGTTTTTATAATGACGTTGGTACACTGAGAGAAAAGTTCATGGTATTTGCAACGAACACTCGGGGTAAAAGAGGGTATAGTAGTATGCGTTATAGTTTATGACATCGCTATCATGATATGGTTAACACGACTATGAGCTAAAAGTATACCTAACCATGCGATTTGGGTGGCGTGTTTGAATATCTATTATCCCCGAAATGATTATTCACTATTGTAAAAGGCTCCACAATATAGATATGGTTAAGGGGAGATATACACCTAGGAGCCGGAAAAAAGGTCATTTTTGTGAATTTTTTCAAGGAAAACTATTTGAAATTTCGGACTGGGGTTTTAATTATCTAAAAGTATGTACATTCGAAAATATGTTTAATTTTCTTCATTTAAATATATCAAAAATATACAAGGATATTGTATGATCCTTGGAGCGTCGTACAAAAATCTGCGTATACGGTACCCACTGGCGTTTCTTCAAAAATCATCTGAAAAAAAAACCAAAAAGATTATTAAATTAGATACTATAATCTAGTACTTGTCATAGCCGATTTTGAAAATATCGATTTGTGACAAAATGGCGGACGTTTGAACATAAATAGTGATTTTTGGGCCAAAAATTAGTTATTATTTTGCCTATAAAACAAAAATTAAGTAACGAAAATAAAATCCTACGACAAGTACTAGATAATGGTGTATAGAATAAGCACAAAACACCTCAAGGCAATTGGTTCATTGGTTTCCGAGAAATTTTGGGTACCAATTTGAAAAACGTGGTTTTGATAAAAACGCGTTTGAAAATTTGGGAATAAATAAATCATGAAATTTGTCAACTTACATGAAATCATCGACACCAGGCCCATAGTGTAGGTCTTCTACAGTCGACGGAATGTTCATAGCTTCTAAATCCTGGACCACGACCATCTAGGTGTATATCTGCCCTTAATTTAGTACCATAACAAAATCGGCGTACAAATACTAATGTTGTACACTGTACGTTAAGTTTCGTTGAGTCAAACTTCTACTATTCTTTTCAAGTTTGTACATTTCATATTGTTAATATGAACGTTTTTCGAGTATAATTTGTTAAAAGACCTTATGAAACGTGACTATTCGAGAAAAAATTATAGAAAAGTTTACTTTTGGCGAAGACGTAAATCATTTGTAGTTCGAGCAACCGCAGCTTAAGGCGTTACCCCCACTTTTAGCGCAAAAAAAGGCCTTTTTCATGAATTTTTTTAAAGAAAACTACAAATCTTTTTTAATCGATCAATATACCATCTTAAAGAACACATCTTGAAGAACTTTCAGTAATTTTTTTATTGAAAAATATTACATTGTTTAGTGGCAAATGGCCGTCAATGAAATAATGTTTTTATATACACGGTTTGCGGTGACCAACATTGCGGCGAAGTGGATCATCTGAAAAAAAAAATGCGGATGGATTTAGTCAAATATAAGTATAAACTAGTCTTTAATCGAAGGATTTTAAAAAATATTCATTTTTCACAAAATGGCGGACAGTCAAAGTTAATGGTTCGATTTTAACGAAAAAAAACGGCCGTTTTTTGGCTATAAAACGGCCATTTTTTTCGAAAAAAAAAATCGAACGATTGAAGACTACATTTTTATGTATTAAATAAGCCTGCAAAATTTCAAGAAGATCGGTTCATTAGTGTTCGAGTAATCTTCGTCACCGACTTCAGAAATGCCATTTTGAGAAAAACGCGTTTAAAGTTTCAATTTCAGTTTACACGAAGAAAATAATTTTTTTTGTAAACTTACATAGAGTCATCTATTCCGGGCATCAAAAAAAAAACTGCACTTCAAATTGCACTTCAAAAAAATGCAATAAAAAAAATCGATTTTTTCAAAATCGCAAGTGGGGGTAACCCCTTAATAGTTTCAAGAACTACGCATGTCTCACAAACTGTTACATAGTATGTTTATTGCATTGCCAAAATAGGATATCAGTTCAACGCTTCTTTTTGTAGTTCACCTTCTGTTCTTGTAGGACACACATTACTATGCATCTAGCAGGTCGTATCATATAATATGGTATAAATCTCTATTATACGGTACAAAACTATTGCGAAGCACTAAAAATCCATTTAAACAGTGACTTATATTATGAAAAAAAGATCTGTGCAAAGTTTCACCTAAATCGCAGGTGACAGCTATTCGGAAGAACAGCTGGAATTACTTTTGTCTCTTATGCCATATCTTTGCTAAAGATGCCAAAATTGCTCGGTAGCGTAGTGGCAGCATGCGTAGGATAGGCAGAAGGTAGGTAGTTAGAATCTAGGTTCGATTACGATTAGGCGAAATATTTTCTTCGGAATGAATCATTACAGGAGATCAGGGAAGGGCGAATTATAATAAAAAATCATCGAGGTAGAACTCTCAGTTGCGTATTTTATTTTATTTTGGATTTATGAAATATTCTATGCATTTAGTAGACGGGCATTGATGCCTTGTACCAACACTTGAATAATACACCAAATACGCATATAGCAGGTCGTATCTTTTAATATGGTACAAATCACTATAAACATCGTCGCACATCACAGGCAACACTTTTAATCAATGCATGTATATTTCAGTTCACTATTAGTATCTTGGGTAAGTAAATTTTTGATAGTATCAGGGAATATCCATTTTATGAAAACCTACTATATTATAAATATAGCATTGAAGAATGAACGTATATTTGTAAGATGGGTGGTTGAGGTTAACATATGTGCATAATTCATGCAACTGTTAAAATATCAATAAGCAGTACTATACTTTTAGCAGTAATTATGGCTATAAAATATTATTGTCCACTCAAGGAAATATTAAATATAGTTAAAATATTTTTGAAAACACTATACATTTCTCTCAGTGTAGAAAAGAAAATTTTGTCCAAAGTTTAAAAACGAACGAAATGATATTATGACAACATTTAATGACATAAAGGGTGGACCGTTTAACGTGACCACTCCAAATATCTCCGTTACCTTTAGAGTGACGAGAAAATTTCGGGAGGTAATTTGATTGATTTCAAAGGGCTGATACAGTGGTGAAAAATTCATTTTTGTCAAGGCCATAGTTTATAGGTGTTTTACACCTATGATATCATGACCTTGAAATGATATCATAGGTCGTTGGATTCGTCTGAATATCAGCTTCAACGTGTTTACAAAAAAAACATGTTCTCAATTGAATAACCATTGATGACCTTGAGAACGCAAAAACTATGACCTTGACAAAAATGAATTTTTCACCACTGCATTAGCCCTTCGAATTCAATCAAATTACTTCCCAACATTTTTTTTGTCACTCTAACGGCAACGAAGATATTTGGGGTGATCACTTTAAATGGTCCACCCTGTATAAGTACATAGTCGTCTGTTAACAGTTATTAATTTTGCAGTTTTCAGCCGATGAACTACATTTGTAATTTGCTGTGAGAATGATCAGAACAGAGCCCATATGTACATTCACGAGAAAGAGTTAAAATACAGCATCAGTGAATAGACATGTCTAATTCAGACCTATAATTACGAATTTATTCTCAAATTTTGCAAAACATCAAACATTAATTCTGTCATAATAAAAGTAATACTTCCCCTCAAAACTCATGAAAACTTTTGTTGTCCCCTTTAGTGCACAGCCACATCGTAACTGAGTTACGCGGTGTGCAAGTACCACAAACTCGAAAAATTCAGCGTCGCGTCAAAATTCGATATAAAACTGAGAAATCGATTTTAACGGCACCTATAATTTTTCCCAAATTATAGTGATTCGAGATTTATCAACAACTCATATTCTGTACTTACTTCAAATTTAAATCAGCTTTCGTCCATTCACTGGTCGGTTTATCCTGTAAGTATTTTTTTTATCATCTGAACTTTAGTGACCCTCAAGACAATATTTAAAACTTTTTATCGAAACAAGCCATTGACGTTAGTGTTCAGTTGGCCATTCATTTATTGCTCAACAGTGCACTTCATAACGATAGCACAAGTAACAAAAATAACTTAAGTAACGTACATGCACAAAAGAGAACAATTTTTTAAGGGGCCAGTCCACTTTGGATCCACGAAAAAAAGGCTATTTTCGCGATTTTTTTGAGGATTTTATAAAAGATATGAATATAAAAGTTGTTGGGCTCGATAAATAAAGTCTTGAAAAACATTTTTTTTTTATTCAATTCATTTTTATTGATTTTTAAGTACAAAAACTATAGTTTAACGTAACGCCTCAAAAATAGGTGGGCTAGGTAGCTCAATCACAACTCGGCAACGGCTTGTCTGAACCAAAAATCAAAGTCCATTAGATTCAGTATGACACCAGCTACAAAATGACCCTCGGATATGAAGTTTTATCAAAAAATAAAAAAATGGCAGATGAAAAACGAAAAAAGTTTTAAATAACGCGTTCTTTCCGCAGTTTTTCGCAAAAAAAAGAGTAAAAATCAAAATTTTAAAACCATCGAGGGTCATCTTGTTGCGAACCATGTTTACAACATGTGGTTCAAATTTCAAGAGAATCGGTTTATTAGTTTTAGAGATACGATGGAGCTAGATTTTGAAAACGTTGTTTCGAGAAAAACGCGTTTGAAGTTTATACTATGAAAAACTCTTACCTAACCTCAATCGGCAATTGCTGCACCGTACAAAATCCCTTCTGATTGCTCATCATCGTCGATTTCTTCAAGTCTTGCTTGGTTTAGATTTTTTGAAATTTTCAAAGTGGACTGGCCCCTTAATGCTTTTTTCGTAAGAACTAAAACAGACCGTAGAACCCACATGGGGGTCATTCGAAAAGGCATCTAGATTTTCCTTTTGCACGTCACTCTTCCGGCCACCTTGTATATGCTTCCACACGAGCAGTCACCCATTCTCTCCACATTACCGGACGTTGCCACCACACAATTTACAAAAAGAGGCGTACAGTGTAGAGAAAAAAAACCACGAAAAACCCTACTCATCGAACCGTCAAACTGTTCTCTGCTCTCGCACTCTAATGCGCGTCTCGAGTCGCGGCGGCATTGGCAACCTGCCACGTGACATCTGCTCGTAATTCTGTCATATACTTACGAACGGGTCGTTCCTCCTCCAGTAGCCTTCCTGCCGAAGCGGTGACCATATATTTTTTTTCTTTTCTTCTCGAACAATCCACCATACTCGAGGAAAAGCCACCTGACGCGTGTTTTCAATCATCTGAAGCTATTCCGTCTCCGTTTTGCTCATTTGAGAGGGGGGAGAGTGAGAGAGAGAGAGAGAGAGAGAGAGAGAGAGAGAGAGAGAGAGAGAGAGAGAGAGAGAGAGAGAGAGAGAGAGAGAGAGAGAGAGAGAGAGAGAGAGAGAGAGAGAGATCAAATGTTACGCACAGCGACCGACCCAACTTTTTCTCGCCAATACAAAAGAACGCGCGGAGCACGTGTACATACCACGCATTTCACCTGCACTCTCTAGCACGTCATCGAACCTATCGTCGCGGCGGGCTACCTGCACCGCTCGCCCCGAAGTAAACTGCTTCGTTGCATTCTGCCTGCCCTGTAACACCTGCGATTGCAACGCGGATAAGGCAGGTACGCGAAGAATACGCGGAGCAACGATAACGAAGGGTTCAACGAATAGTTGAATACACGAAATAGAGTACTTCGAATTGTTTGGAACTCCAGCACATAGCGTGTGCTTGTCTACTCGAAAATACATTTTTTTAAATTTATATTTATAATTCATTTAATTTGTTTAATAATTTATATTAACTTAAGTTAATAATAAGGTAAATAATATATATATAATATAATATAAATTAATTTATATTAAAAATTCCTAAAATGTGGCTCGATAATTGATCTAGTATTGGAAGATTAAAATAATAGGCGGATTGAATATTGCGAAAAAAGATGCTAAATAATAATTCATTTAATGTAATACAATGATATATAGTTAATTGCAATGCCATACAATATAATATAATGCAATATTAATAAATTACAGAGTATATATATATATATATATATATATATATATATATATATATATATATATATATTAGGTTGGCAAGAAAGTCTGCATTTTATCACCAAAAATAAAATAAAAAAGCAGTCTTGAAACGTATGATTAATTTAATTCGATGCATCCATCATCGGATTCTATTTAGATTGTTTATTGTATTTACCGAATCTTCAGACTTTTTACGCTCCTGAGCAGTTTACATCAGACATTTAAAGTTATTTAGTGTATAAATTATTAGATAGAAATGTGCAAGAAAGTTATCGCTGTTTTCCAACAGATAGCGAACTGCGTGCGTTGTAGCTTAAGGTGGTAACGCATCTATGAAGAAATACTATAAGCAAACTTGAAATTCAGTGTATGTAATTTCGCCGAAGTGTGAACAACTTTTTTTTTTCATAGTGTTAAACATGTCACATTTCGTGCCAAAAAAAGTATTTGCGGAGAAATTTACTGCACTCCTTTATTTTAAAAAAATCTGCAGTGGAAGCACACAGAGTTCTTGTTGATACTTATGGAGACCATGCTCTGTCGGAAACAACATGCAGAGATTGGTTTAGGTGCTTAAAAAAGAATGATTTCGATGTGCTGAATTGGAGGCATTACCTCATGAAGCCTCGTGTCAGGCGCTAGTTGAACTTGCAGAATCATTAGGAGTTAATCACACAACAGTTTCGGAACGTGTGAAAGCATTAGGAATCATTTTTAAGGGGCCAGTCCACTTTGAAAATTTCAAAAAATCGAAAGCAAGCAAGACTTGAAGAAATCGGCGATGATGAGCAATCAGAAGGGATTTTGTACGGTGGAGGAATTGCCGATTGAGTTTAGGTAAGAGTTTTTCATAGTATAAACTTCAAACGCGTTTTTCTCGAAACAACGTTTTCAAAATCTAGCTCCATCGTACCCATATAGGGTCGCCTGTCGTAACAAAAATGCCAGCATTCAGCCATTAAACGGTTTGCTGATAATCGGCCAATAATTCGTCGACCAGCATTGGGGTACTGTAGGCGGATGAACGGCTTGCCAGATCTATGCCAGCCATTCGTGGGCCAATACTATCGCACCGATAATATGGCGATCAGCATTGGGGTATCGTAGGCAGATGAACGGCTTGCCAGATCTATGCCAGCCATTGGTGGGCCAATACCATCGCACCGATAATATGGCGATCAGCATTGGGGTATCGTAGGCGGATGAACGGCTTGCCAGATCTATTCCACCCATTGATGGTTTGTTTTTGGGCGTTTTGCAAATGCAGGTCGTTAAACTGTAACACGTAAAAACAAGGGATAAGGTTTCGAAAAGCATATCCTATTGATGAAACTGAAATTTTGCACCGACCTTCTTTTCAATATTTTAAGAGAACCTTTAAAAGGATATTGGCGACTAGCAATAGTTTTCGATATATCGGATATTGAAAGTTATTTATTGTACTGCGCTTCTACTACATTAAATAAATCCAAACAAAGCCATCCCATATGGCAAGTGATATGCACATACGGGCGAGCACTGTTTGCCAGGAAGCAGCGCGGCCGGAGGAGTGGGGGGTATCTATGGGGTATATAGATATACTCGTATGGCGTGAAATAATAAACTTTACAATGCGATGTATGGAAAACTATTGCTAGTCGTCAAAAATCCGTTAACGGTTTCTCCTAGGATAATGAGAGGAAGTTCGGTGCAAAATTTCAGCTCGATCAGAGGAGTATGCTTTTCGGAACTTCACCCAAAACGAGCGAGTTATTTTTACAGCCTAAATGGACTAAAAAAACTGTCGGTAAACTTTGATGTCACGAATAAAATTATCGGCATAAAAGTAAGGAACGAACAAACGATGGGTTCTGTAAGTGTTAAAATGGCTAAGTGGGTAGGGCGCTCGACACTAGAACGAAAGGCGCAGGTTCGATCCCGATGAAAGGGAAAAATTTGAACAATGCAGAAACTGTTTTTAATGCAATTATTCTATGTACATGGACATAAGTAAAGCATAAGAAAACAAAAAAGATACTACTAGAATTTTTATATTCATAATTTATCAATTTTTTGTTTTTCATTCCCGGCAGAAGATCCGGCAGCCGTTGCTGGGCCAATATGGGCGTATGATAGTTGGCCCAGTCTTAGCAGCCATTCCTGGTTTACCATTACCAACCATGCATGGTGCGGATGTGGCCCGTTTGTATAGCCATTACCGCGCCATCGTTTGTTCTCTGGCAACCAGTCGTGGGCCATTACTGTGCCGATTGTAAAACCCTATTTGGGTATCTCTAAAACTAATAAACCGATTCTCTTGAAATTTGAACCACATATTGTAAATATGATTCGCAACAAGATGACCCTCGATGGTTTTGAAATTTTGATTTTTACTCTTTTTTTGCGAAAAACTGCGAAAAAAACGCGTTTTTTATACTTTTTTCGTTTTTCATCTGCCATTATTTTATTTTTTGATAAAACTTTATATTCGAGGGTCATTTTGTAGCTAGTGTCATACTGGATCTAATGGACTTTGATTTTTTTGTTTCAAACAAGCCGTTGCCGAGTTGTGATAGAGCTACCTAGCCCACCTATTTTTGAGGCGTTACGTTAAACTATAGTTTTTGTACTTAAAAATGAATAAAAATGAATTAAATTTTTTTTTTAATGTATTTCAAGACTTTCACCAGATTTTGACTCAATTATAGACGACAATCGGTTAATTGTTAAATATTCGGGTTCGTGAAAAGAATACCTCACGTGCATGGCTCTATTCACACTCCAAAGGCACGGGAGTCCCATGATGGGACTCAAACATACATGCGCGTCATTACGATAGTTCACTTTGGTATCATAGAGGAATGCGGGGTATTTCTTCTTGCGGCAAAGTGTCGAAACGGGATCTGCTCGCTGAATGCTATCTTCGCCTAAATCGCTATCAATCTTGATCTCACGACGACGGGCACTATCCGTTACCAGACGTTCCGACCTCCGCGGAACAGTTTCTACTTCCCTTTCTGAAGCGTGATCTTCTTTATCGATTGGCCCAATAGCCGATCTCTGTGAAGACGTTTGACCATTTTTATATTTGCTGGTACGCTCTGTTTGTGAGGAAAGTATAGCCTTTCTTTGTTCAGTCGTTTCTTCGAGTTCAGACAGTCTTCGAGATGACGTTTTCAACTGTACACTACCGACACGAACGTCTGACTGCACATGGGGTCGATTCGACCCCAAACGTTTTTCAGATCGTTGTACTTCGGTAAATATCCATTTTTTTGCAGAGACGTTTTTCGTAGTCAGTGATCCTTATTTAATGACCAAAAGTTTATTTTTTCAGAAAAACAAAAATTAAGTGCACAAACATTCGTGCAAATTGGGAGATGCGTTGAAAAATACGTACTTGCGCGAAAAAGATCTTTTTTTTTTTAATTTTAAAAAGTCCTTTCCGGTTTCTAAAGCGGAAGGTTTGTAGATACGAAAAAAAAGATAGTTTCAACCTCTCCAAAATGTATATTTTTTCGGAGGTTTAAATTTGATCATTATCGGGATAATTAAAAATGGAAAAAATCGACTCCTTCGGCAGATTAATTGTTGAAAACGTATATTTTCCCCATTTTTTTACTTCAATGACTTATTATTATTATTCACATTTACCGCAATCGACGCATAAGTACATTCGGTGCTCGTTGCAGATAGCCCTCCTGCATAACGGACACTTGCTTTTATTTTCATGATCGGCATTATAAATACATAATTTACTATAGTAGTGCAAAATTAAAAAATATCTATGAGCATTTTTTATCGTAACTCACATGTAGTGATGAAACACCAAAATTCACAAAAAACAATGTTTTCACTTTCACCGCACTACTGCATAAACGGGGTCGATTCGACCCCAGGTCCTTTTTCGACAGCTGTCCTCATTACACGGGCAGGATGTGGGATGGGGGCCGAGTGTCCACCTATAGAGTAGGATTGGGAGAACATTCGAGCGCCGCACTGTGGCCGAATGGATTACCCCGTTTTGCGATACAGTCAGTTGAAAAAAATGGGGTCGAAATGACCCAGTGTGCCGTCGAAGGGTTAAATTAATCTCTACAATATTGAAGTACGCAAGTAACCATCTGATCAAAATCAGCCTGAGGAAAGCTTAGAGAATTCATAGCGTGCTTACGGTTGATTTAATTTGTCCGATTGCAGTGGGTATTGGACGGTGTGCGTTTACATCGCAATTCGGACCGCAGCCTTGTGAAGTCAGTGCCTACCTGATCTCTACTCGGCTAAGCACGAAATCAGAAACAGCACGCGCGACGGGTTGTGTGGTGCGCGTAGTGGCGCGCACATGTTTATGCTGTCAATTTTCATTCAGTGAATCTCACATTTTTGTTCGCTGCTCAACCCCTCGATAACCTACCGTGATGATACGTGGCTTAGAACCTACATCGGGAAATACGCTTATACACTGGTGAAAACCGCATCCAAATCGGATCATTGGTTCGAAAGTTTATCTCGGTCAGTCAGAAAGACCGACCTGCGTTCATAAGTATGGTGAAGAAGAGAAGAGAAGGTATAAAATAATAGATATAGAATATAGAATATAGAAAATAGAAAATAGAAAATAGAAAATAGAAAAAAATAAATCTATTTTCTAGCAACTTGATATTCATACTAAATACACCATTTTTTACCTAGAACAAAAAATGAAAATTCTCGTCAATCTACATTAGAATACCTAGAGAAGTACGTACGGAATTTAAAAAATATTGTTTTATTCTAAAGTTGTAGGTATTTGAACTTGAGAAATGAATTTTCAGTGAAAAATTTCGTTATAACTGCTCATAAACTGCTCATAAAATGAAAAGATTTCGATTAATCAGAAATTCCGTACGTACTTCACTTAACATAACTTTGAATAACTTTGAAATTTGAAGTAAATCGAGTGAAAATTGTTGAAGTTATTTGTCACGCCAATTTGAAAAAAAGCTGTTTCGAAAAGTTTCAAGTAGTCGGCCATTTTGTAGATCGAAAAAAAAATATATAATTTCTAACAGCTTGATATTCATACTGAATAGATGTGTCATTAATTTTATAAGTGAATCACTTTTGCATACGAAAAAAAACTGTTAAATTCGCACATGATTTTATACCCATTACTGTGGCTTAACCCCCTAATTCTGGATACTTTTCAAATTTTTGAAAAGTTTGCATTGACTGGTCATTTTTACGTTATAATCACTTATATTTTAATTTTTTATTTTTTTTAAACCTAGGCCTAAGCCTAACCCCTTAATTCTGGATACTTTTCAAATTGTTCAAAAGTTTGCATTTATTGATCATTTTTACGTTATAATCACTTATATTAGGTATTTTTTAATTTTTTTTACCCTCCATCAGTACAGGGCCGTTCCCCCGTAATACATTCCACACATTCCACTTTATATCCTCACTTATACTCACTTATATTTTATATTCTTATTAAAGTCGGCTTATTAAGGCAAATGTTGAGTAGGAACATTATAGATTAAAATAAAACATTACAGTATAATTTCGGCGTAGCAGGATATACATTTTCTGCGTAAATATAGAAAAAGCTGATTTCTATTAAAAAGTGTCCGGAATTAATGCCACTAGTGTAGTTTAGTGTATGAATTATATGAATTATATCCTTTTTTTCATTTTTAATTTATTTATTGAGGTCTTAATTAATTCTTTAATTAATTCGTGTTTTTACTTGAATTATATACTTTGATTAATTTTAGTATACACACATCTAAACTGTGCTTTATCTATGATTTTACAATATTAAGTACATTATTAATTACTTTTCCATTCCGGATAGTCGAAATAAAAGAAATAATAAGATTAATCGTGAAAAAATAGTATTTTCGGCTCAAATAAAGTCGTAGCCTTCACTAGCTTTCGTAAGATCAATCCATCGAAAAAGGTACACAATGTGTGGAGTCCCTAAATTCTAATTTACAATAATGGTCGTTCGAATTTGTAAATGTCATTTCGCGATCTTAAGAGGTCTGCGTTAGCTTAGAATTTTGAAAAAAAATACGATTTTTATATTCCATAGTTCTATAGCCTTAACTTTGACTTCAACGATTTTTGTAAAAATTGTTGAAGATTTTTTTTTTCATTTTTCTCAATACGATGTTCTATGAAATAATGTAAGTCCTATCTGAGAATCTATTCCACCGATTCACTTCAAATTCGGAGAGAGCGGAGTTCATAATTTTAGTATCGTTTAGCCAAGTGACTTTTTGAATACATATTTATCCATTTGTTAATAACACATGCTATAAGTTGGTTTTTGTACAAAAATCGAACTTTTGTGCCTACAGCTTGCAATTTTTCTTTTTTTTTTTAATTTCATAAAAGTATACCAAAAGTACAGTTTTATTTTTCCTTTTAGAGATCCTAGTTGCCAGAAACAGCTGCGCCGATTGGCCATGCAGTAACGGCCTCTTTGTGTAAACAACAAGAACTCCATTGTTTATCAATATTTTACAATTTAAGGGGTTACCCCCACTTGCGATTTTGAAAAAACCGATTTTTTTTTATTGCATTTTTTTTAAGTATAAGTATCTGAGAATAGATGGCTCTATGAGCATAGGAATAGATGACTATGTAAGTTTACAATAAAAAATATTTTCTTCGTGTAAACTGAAATTGAAACTTTAAACGCGTTTTTCTCAAAATGGCATTTCTGAAGTCGGTGACCAAGATTACTCGAACACTAATGAAACGATCTTCTTGAAATTTTGCAGGCTTATTTAATACATAAAAATGTAGTCTTTAATCGTTCGATTTTTTTTTTTCGAAAAAAAAATGGCCGTTTTATAGCCAAAAAACGGCCGTTTTTTTCCTTAAAATCGAACCATTAATTTTGACTGTCCGCCATTTTGTGAAAAATCAATATTTTTTAAAATCCTTCGATTAAAGACTAGTTTATACGTATATTTGACTAAATCCGTCCGCATTTTTTTTCAGATGATCCACTTCGCCGCAATGTTGGTCACCGCAAACCGTGTATATAAAAACATTATTTCATTGACGGCCATTTGCCACTAAACAATGTAATATTTTTCAATAAAAAAATTACTGAAAGTTCTTCAAGATGTGTTCTTTAAGATGGTATATTGATCGATTAAAAAAGTTTTATAGTTTTCTTTAAAAAAATTTATGAAAAAGGCCTTTTTTTGCGCTGCAAGTGCAACGCCTTAAAAAAAACTCAAATCTAGCAAAACTATGTACAAATCATATATAAAGTCCCGACCTCGTCACCTCAATAATCTCGTCGCAAAAAAAATCTTGAAAACCGTCCTGTTTTTTGGGCCCGAAGCCTATGCAGGCCCGTTACCGACAAAGTATGCACGCTCTCGCCGACTCTGCACGGTAACATTTCATCGAATATCTTCACCCCCATGGGATCTAGAAGAGCACGATCAAAGAAGAGTAAAATGCAAACGGAAAAACCGCGAAAACAGACTTTACGTCTGCGTGAGTGACGCATAAATATATAGGTGGGCAAAATTGTAATGGGAATAAAAAAGGATATACGTAGGGCGGATGTAAGAGGCGTGGGACAAAGCGGTGCGAGATTTTTTTCTCGTGCGACGTACCGCATAGAATTTCTGCATCGGCATACGGAAGGACTTTGCGACGGAATCCTCTCCCCAGTTGGCGAGAGAAAAGAGAATAAACCGAAAGATCACTCGGATCACGGTGCGCCTCTGGTCTCGAAATATTTTCTTCGTTTGCGTAAGAAGGAAAAATCCGTGGATGCAGCCGGGGCGTCATTTATATGCAACGTCAGCGTCGGAGAGTTGAATACGGTAAGAGGAATGATGGAGTGAAGGATGGAAAGAAGTTGGACGCGAAGATACGGAAAAGGTATTCCCGAAGTCGAGGATCGACGGCGGCGACGTCGTCGTCGTCATCGTCTTTGGCGTCGGCGCACCTGACGTCTTCCCCACCCCTGCTGTCCTGGTTGCGCTTCGCTGCCTCCGCTACTCCGCAACCTAACCTCTATTTCGACTCTGAACGCGCTGCTTTCCTTCCCCTCGCGACTCATGCCACTTTCCCTCCCCCCCCCTGCCCGCCCCACTCCGTATCATTTTCTAGCTTCCTCCTTCCTACTACGAGCTTCTCGCTTCCTCGCGGTGGGTGTACCTATTCGATTCCAATTGAGGGTGGCTCCACACTGATGAAAACAAAAACCCTCTTTTGCTCCTCGAGTAATCGAGAAGGGCCAAGCCCTTCACCGATTAAGGGGCTAGTCCACTTTGAAAATTTCAAAAAAACGAAAGCAAGCGAGACTCGAAGAAATCGACGATGATGAGCAATCAGAAGGGGTTTTGTACGGTGCAGGGATTGCCGATTGAGTTTAGGTAAGAGTTTTTCAGAGTATAAACTTCAAACGCGTTTTTCTCGAAACAACGTTTTCAAAATCTAGCGCCATCGTATCTCCAAAACTAATAAACCGATTCTCTTGAAATTTGAACCACATGTTGTAAACATGATTCGCAACAAGATGACCCTCGATGGTTTTAAAATTTTGATTTTTACTCTTTTTTTGCGAAAAAATGCGAAAAAACGCGTTTTTTTACTTTCTTCGTTTTTCATCTGCCATTTTTTTATTTTTTGACAAAACTTTATATCCGAGGGTCATTTTGTAGCTGGTGTCATACTGAATCTAATGGACTTTGATTTTTTTGTTTCAGACAAACCGTTGCCGAGTTGTGATGGAGCTACCTAGCCCACCTATTTTTGAGGCGTTACGTTAAATTATAGTTTTTGTACTTAAAAATGAATAAAAATTAATTGAATTTTTTAAAATGTTTTTCAAGACTTTATTTATCGAGCCCAACAACTTTTATATTTATATCTTTTATAAAATCCTAGAAAAAAATCGCGAAAATAGCCTTTTTTCGTGGCCTCAAAGTGGACTGGCCCCTTAAGCGTTCTCTCCCTTTAGACGCTAAAAAAGGCTATGTTCATGAATTTTTTTGATAGGTTTATATTGCAGATATTGATGTAAAAGTTGTTACACTTATGGCGGGATATATATTTAGACAGGAAAAAAATAAGCAATATTGAGGGATTTTTTAACTAACGAATAATTATTCAAAAATTATCAAACTTTGGGTATACTTTAATAGTATCGTTAAGCATACAAAACAATTTTTGTGAATTAATTCATCATGAAAATGACGGAGCTATGGCAGAGTGTTATAGCAAGGTCGCCGCGGAAGTTGCGAATCGGCGTGCAGTCTAGCTTCCCGTAGACTTTGATTTGCAAAAAAGTTCAAACATTTTTTCAGTTAGAACATGTAGAGGTTCTATGTGACGGTAATTAAAATGAAGGAAATGCAAATTTAAGAAAATGGCACGCATTCGCAAAAAGTAATCAACATGTCACGCAACATTTCTGTAAAATGTGGATTAAAAAAGTAGTTTTTTTTCCAATGTTTCAAAATCAATTGTCGTCAAGTAGAAGGTACCAATATTATCAATATTTCTACCAAGTTTCAACGCAATCGGCTTAATAGTTTTTGAGTAATGCTGCACGCCAATTTCGATAATGCGGTTTTGACAAAAATGCGTTTGAACTTCACGCCCGCTCCGAATCCGAGCGGTGAGGCACAGCGTTGACGGG
Organism: Ophion slaviceki; assembly: GCA_944452715.1. Classification (NCBI taxonomy): domain Eukaryota; kingdom Metazoa; phylum Arthropoda; class Insecta; order Hymenoptera; family Ichneumonidae; genus Ophion; species Ophion slaviceki. Next base: position 16,488,008 of record OX101785.1, on the reverse strand, counting down.
CTGTAACGTTTGAAGTTTTTCGAATTTCGCTTTGAAACTTTAGAAAAATATTCTACATATATAGTCCTATCGTTTAAAGAAGAAGAAAAAAGAAATCGATTTTTTTTATCGTTGTAAATGTATATGCCGCCTTAATGAATACATTTTCGAAATACATTTTAAAAAGAATTATTTCTTTAAGTCACTATTTATAGACGAAAATGGTAGTTAAAAGAATGTCCTAAAAAAGATTGTAGATCTGCGCTGTTGATGAAATCTCGGAGATGGATCATCTGGAACAAAAAAATCAAACGATTTTAGATTCAGTATGTTAATGGCTATAGCGCATATCATACCATTTTTAATATATGCAAAAATAACAAGATGGCGTATATTTTTCGAAAAAACAAAAAAACGTGTTTTTTAAACCGTTTTTGGCAAAAAAAAAGTAAATATCAAAATTTTAAACCTTGATATGCGCTATAGCTATAGTTGTAAAGAAAATGTGGTTGAAATTTCATAAGGATCGGATCAGTAGTTTCGAAGATTTTATCAACAAGCCGTCGAAAAAAGTTGTTTCGAGAAAAACGCGTTTAAAGTTTTTTTTAAATGAAATATCGTATGACGGTAGTAAAGCAAAGGTCATACAAAAGTACAGTTAGACTTCTCCGATCTTCATAAAATTTTCGTATGATACTTTTGGATATGTATACTTTCGAAAAACGTAATTTAAAAAATCGATTTTTTGAAAATAGTAAAGTGAGAAAACGCCTTAATGTTAAACTGTACCGTTGTTTTTTTTTCTTCCCGCGACGTCGATGCGTCCGGAAGAATTTCGAAGTTACTGAGTTCCGCTACATCGATTTCCAGAAGAAACAAAAAACTGAGCGAATGCAACCGTGGATTTCTTTCGCTGAGACTGTCAATGGAGTTCCACCTCATTGTCAATAGGCTCCCAGCTCAATTCGGCATTGTTCGTAAAAAAGTGTATCAAAATGTCTAGATGATAGAAGAAAAAAATTTCTCGAACAAGATGCAATGGAACTACAGGAACGAAACGCCCTCAATTGCAAGGAAGAAAGCTTCGCACTTTTTCGACACTTTGTCTTGATGTGTAATCGATACAAATGACTATACTATCGGTACGAACGACGTCAATAAAAAAAAGATGAAAAGTGATTTGTCATTAATATTGATATGTAAAAGAAAAACGAAGAAATCGAAAAACTGGATTCTATGGTGACATTACAAAACAAGGGGAAGCGACCATTAAAGGATGACAGCATCATGGAGGGTCCCGGACACTGCAGGGAATATCAGAGACTCCAGTCGTTTAGGGTATCTATATGTACATAGGAAGAGAAAGAGATAGAAAGAGGTAGAAAGAGGTAGAAAGAGAGAGAGAGAGAGAGAGAGAGAGAGAGAGAGAGAGAGGAGGGAGCGACAGCACAATCCTGGGGGTATAACAAACTCCGTTAGGCGGACCAAATTCTTTGGGCTATATCAGATTATGGGAGATATTGCAGATCCCTCCAGATATGACAGCGTCCCCGATAGCAGAGTCACTGGGGAATCGAACAGGCCATAGATGCTCTGGAATACGATAGGCGTCCTGAAAAAATTATACATATGACAGAACGCCAACAGCTTTTCGTTTAACCATTATCATCATTGTGAAATTAATCGTCGATCGATAGCAGGAAATTTATGGAACTCACAAAAAATATAAGAATTCAACATATCTCTTTATTAAATATAAATCTTTAATTTTGGGTGGATACCCAAACAGAAATATGTTGGGCAGTTCTCAGATCCTATCCCATCCGTACAGGGCTTCGATAGGGAGGCCGCACGTAGGAAGACCACATTGTAATTGGATTGACGGCGTTTGAGAATTGTTTATTCGAAAATCTAAATCGAAATTTGTACGATCTACGAGAAAAAATATCCTTTCGTGATCCCGTGCACAAATTTGTTGGGGAGTCCCAAGATGCGACCACATCTCTATATGGATTCGTTAGGGACGCCGCACATAGAGAGTTAGGATCCAATTGGATTCTGCACGGTTCCCGGGTGAACGTCGTTTGAGAATTATTACCGCGTTCGAATCGGAAATATGTGAAAAGTAACGAGAAAAAACTCGAGCGTGTACGTTTGTCGTTATATTACGTCCAAGTGCAGTAAAATACATAACAAACGATAATTACAGTGGATTTACAGTGAATTATGTGATTCAAATCGATTTTTAAGTTATACTTTTTAAGTTAAAAGTTAATTTTTTATATCTACATGATTTGTTTAGAAACTCGAACGTACAGATTCTGATGGGATCCCTCAAGGATCGTATCGGATTCTGGTCGATAATATGGCAATCCTTTAGGATTCAAAGTGGATTCGTCCATTGGATTCCAATGGGCAATCCCGATAAGGATCCATTGTGCAAGCGTGACGATTTAATATAAGGATCCAACGCGATGATCCAATCCCTATCAGGATGTGGGAACAAGCATGGGAATCCAATTGGATCCCTACAACAATTTATACACGGGATGCGGTGAGATATGTAGGCACCGTATAGGATTCGATAATGTGGCAATCCTTGAGGATTCACAGTAGATTCCAATGGTCAATCCCGATTAGAATCCAATGTGCGAGCTTGACGTTTCAGTACAAGCATCCAATGCGATGACCCAATGGATCCCTATCAGGAAGTGGGAACAAGTATGGGAATCCAATTGGAACCCTACGACAATTTCTGCACAGGATGCGGTGTGATAGATGAAGAATCCAATCGAATTCCATTCGATAATGTGGCACTCCTTGAGGATTCAAAGTGGATTCGTACATTGGATTCCAATGGGCAATCCCGATTAGAATCCAATGTGCCAGCGTGACGTTTTAGTATAGGGATCCAGTGCGATCACACATTGGATTCCTATCAGAAAGTGGGAACAAGGTCGGGAATCTAATCGCATCCCTAAGACAATTTCTGCGATGGGATCTATATGCAGAATCGTATCGGATTCTGTTCGATAAAGTAGAAATCATTGAGGATTTAAAGTGGATTCGTCTATTGGACTCCAATGTGCAATCCCGACGTTTCGGCACAAGGATCCAATGCGATGACCCAATGGATCCCTATTACGAAGTGGGAATAAATATGGGGATCCAATCGAATCCCTATCGGATGAAAAATCGTATCGGATTCTGTTCCATAATAAGGAACTTCTCGAGGATTCAAAGTGGATTCGTGCTCCGAATTCCAACGGGCAATCCCGATTAGAATCCAATGTGCGAACATGACGTTTTAGTATAGGAATCCAATGCGATCTCCCATTGGATCCCTATCAAAAAGTGGGAACAAGTTTGGGAATCTAATTGCATCCCTACGACAATTTCTGCGATGGGACCTGTATGAAAAATCGTATCGGATTCTGTTCGGTAATGTAGAAATCCTTGAGGATTCAAAGTGGATTCGTCCATTGGATTTCAATGTGCAATCCCGACGTTTCGGCACAAGGATCCAATGCGACGACCCAATGGATCCCTATCAGGAAGTGGGAACAAGTATGGGAATCCAATCGGATACATACGACAATTTCTGCACGGGTATGTCTTTATATGAGCTTTGGTATATATCAATATATACATAACCACTGTGAATGCTCCTTTATCATTACCTCATGTTGTGCACCGCCTCCCCACGACTCTAGCCGCATCTTTCAGTTTCTTTCTTCCTCGATCCTTTCTCGGCCGTGTCCGTCGAGCTCTCTAGTCGTTTCACCTGCGTGGCTCCCTTCACCGGCGCACCGGCAATCTAACAAAGCCGCAGCGCGCTCGCAAGCTCTACCTATGTGTGCGAGTCATACACAAAGGCGATAGCGCGACTGACAAGGAGAGAGAGGGAGAGAGAGAGAGAGAGAGAGAGAGAGAGAGAGAGAGAGAGAGAGAGAGGGAGAGAGAGAGAGAGAGAGAGAGAGAGAGAGAGAGAGAGAGAGAGAGAGAGAGAGAGAGAGAGAGAGAGAGAGAAATACCTGGCACTCGCGCACCTCCCCCTCCATTCTCCCACTCTCGATGAGCGCCGACTCCTTTAATCCTCCCCTCCGTCAGGCGCAACTCCAAGGGAGTAGGGACGGAGCGCGGTGTGCGTCGAAGCAGCGCGAGAGGGCCAGTCAGTCTATCGGCAACCTGCGCAATAACCGTTTCGCAGCGCTTACGTAACATATTTATTGTTCCCTTACTTGTCAGTATTTCATTTACCGTTTTGATTTTTGACGTTTCTTTTCGGGACGAGAGAAGAGAAAGAAAAACGCGAAAGTACATAAAAAGAAGAAAAAAGGAAAATCGCAAGAGAGAAAAAAAGATTTGAAAGAAAAAAAATCGACAAACAACGCAAAAACGAAACTCATGATCGAAATCGTGCGCGACGCGACGATGACACGAGGCAACGCTGATTAAATGAGTGAACGAATCGATTGATCGTATCAAAGGGCCGTGGAGACGCGAGAGAGGCGATTTCTTTTATTTTTTTCCTTTGACCAAATGACCGCGACGACATTAAACAGGTGAAAAGGTGAGCGCGAGAGAGAGGGAGCATCGCAAAGGAGAGATTGACGAATACTCGAGAATACTCACGAGAACGAAGGATCAACGATAACGTGGAGAATTTTACCGTGCGAATTTTTGTATTCGTCGAAGAAATCCGTCAATATCTGCGACAACGAGAAGATTTAAAAAAGCAGGCATTTTCCGGAGCCATCGTGGTCTGCGCAGGTGAACTTCGAATCGAATATCATCTCCTCGTGGGTCCGAAGGGGTTGCATCCGCGCGTCAACGTGTTCTCACGCCGAGTGGCATCTTCGAGAAGGCCTGTGCTCCGTTCTTTTCGTTTTTCGAAGTCGAATCGTGACAAGCGAAGGAGCGAAAATATCGACATTGTTTTTCGGGACATTGAACATTACGAACAATTATCGAAAACTCGTACAACCGGAAGCTGCGGGAACATTTCCATCGTCCAAAATCGACGGGGAGCAAGAACGTCAATAAGGGTGCACCGAGCACGGTACGCGAGGAAGAACTCATCGCTAACGATATCCCAAGCCGATTTCGATATTTTTCTTGAATAAAAGCTCGTCCGATTGGTCTCGAAATTTTTCGATCTTTCGCGCAAATTCCCTCGAGACTCACCACTGAAACAGTCGCAGTGTTCTCCGGCAGCTTTTTAAGCTCCGACAAAATTTCAACGAGAAAACTTGACAAAAAAAGCTCCCACGGTTACTCGCAAGCTCGGCGCTTATTTCCGCTTGTTCGGAGATACGTTCGAAAGCTCAGGCAGAAATCGATCGACCGCCTCACAAGCTCACGAAACACGCATCCTCATCCGAATTATCGAACGGAAGTCCTCGGAGAGCTTTTTGTAGAACGTTTCTGCTGAATTTTCCGAAAGAAATAGTGTCCGCGAGGAGCTTTTCCGACAAACGTCGCAGCTATCTCTCTCCCTCTCTCTCGCAAGCTCCGACAAAAGACGCCGAAAGCTCCGAGGGAGGTAAAAAGCTCGCTGGGACCAAAAAGCTCGCGAGGGTAAAAAGCTCGCAAGCGTCAAAAAGCTCGCAAGCGTCAAAAAGCTCGCAAGGGTAAAAAGCTCGCAAGCGCCAAAAAGCTCGCAAGCGCCAAAAAGCTCGCAAGGGTCAAAAAGCTCGCACGGGTAAAAAAGCTCGCGGGGTAAAAAGCTCGCGCGATATTCGGTCGGAACTTCGGGGCGCGCGCTTCCAGCTTTTCTACACGGGTCGCGGTCGTTATATCGATTACTTTCGAAAATAGAAGGCGGCAAGCGTGCGCGGCCGGAAACACCTGCTCTCCCGTGGCGTGCAGTGTCCCTCTCTCTCTCTCTCACCCTCTCTATCCTCGAGCCGTACGGCCTCACGCGCGCGCGGAGTAACCCGCCTTTCCCGGCAGTTGTTCGACGCCTCTCTCTCTCTCTCTCTCTCTACCTCCACGCTCGCGTGTGCGCGTGTGTGTCCGAGCGCGCAAAGACAACTGCGACTAGGACGACAGGTGTGTTGTGCGCGTGTGTGTGTCCCGCAAAGCGCGCCTAATGAGCCCACAGCACTCTTAACTACCGAAAGAAACAACAATAAATTGCAAACGTCATTTTCACTCGCACATTCAGTTCCGACGAATCAATTGAAAACAAAAGATCGACAAGAAAAAGTAAAGGCGAATAAATCGTGCGAAGATCGTGGATAAATTGGGTGAAAAAGCTCGCGCGTCAAGTAAAGCGACGAGATTTGGTCAACATCGCGCAACGGCGAGGAACGGCACGCGTGGAAAAATTGTCGGAGAAACGAAGGGAAAATTTTTCGACAAGGAGAAAACCCGTTGTTTTGGCGAAGGCTCGACGTGGGGGGAGGTCCCGGGAGTACAGTGGGGGGGCTTAGAAAATTCGGAGTTGACAAAGTCGTGGAGGCGCCCGTCGTCTTCGCCGGTACAACCATAACGCCGCCCGCCCTAAAACGCCCGAGACGGGAAACGGTGGACTCATCGCCGCCACCCGTTCGTATCGCAACCACCACAGGCGTCGTTACAACGTCGTCCTCCTCGTCCGGCAATCCCGGAACGTCCGCCGACCTCGTCTGCATACACGGCAGCATGGACGCACCATTGTCCCAGAGCATGGACTCCGTGAACACGGTCGCGACCTGCGAGGACGAGGTAACCCATCTTTCAGAATCAAATGATATGCAGCTTTTTTCATCACCCTCTTTTTTCTCGCCTTTTTAAAAATGTATTTTGAATGCGTCAGGGTGCTGTGCGAGGCAACCTTCTGGAATCTCACGTGGGGAATTCTTTTTTGACTTATTTTTGTTTATTTATTTTTTATGTACTTTTTGGTCATGAATTTTGTTTTCTATGATTTTTTTTATCATTTTCTTTTTTAATTGTTTTTACATGGTTTTTAATTCCATCGGTGTCTTACGAGGACAGGGTAACCCTTCCAGAATTTCGGAAATAAAATGCTTTCTTTTTTTTCGTTTGTTATGAATTTCAGATCTTTCAATGATTTTTGTTTATCACATCTGTCGTGAATTTCGTAGTTGCGAATTGCAATTTCATCGAAATGTCCGGCGAGGTAACGTTCGAAAGCTCAGGGGGAAATTGATCGACCATCTCGCAAGCTCGCGAAACTCGCACCCTCATCCAAATTGTCGAACGGAAGTCCTTGGAAAGCTTTTTGGAAAACGTTTCTGCTAAACTGCAGTTTTATCGCCCTCTCCTTTTTTTTGTTGTGCATTTTAAATGCGCTAGGGTCCTCGACGAAATAATGCCTTTAGGAATCTCACGACGTGGAAAAATCTTTTTTTACTTATTTTTGTTTGTTTATTTTTTATGCACTTTTTGGTCATGAATTTTGTTTTCTACGATTTTTTTATCATTTTCTTTTTGAATTGTTTTTATATGAATTTTAATTCCATCGGTGTCTTACGAGGACAGGGTAACCCTTCCAGAATTTCGGAAATAAAATGCTTTCTTTTTTTTCGTTTGTTATGAATTTCAGATTTTTCAATGATTTTTGTTTATCACATCCGTCGTGAATTTCGTAGTTGTGAATTGCAATTTCATCGAAATGTTCGGCGAGGGAACGTTCGAAAGCTCAGGAGGAAATTGATCGACCATCTCGCAAGCTCACGAAACTCGCACCCTCATCCAAATTATCGAACAGAAGTCCTCGGAAAGCTTTTTGGAAAACGTTCCTGCTAAACTGCAGTTCTTTTGCCTTCTCCTTTTTTATTGTGCATTTTAAATGCGCTAGGGTCCTCGACGAAATAATGCCTGTCGGAATCTCGCACCCTGGAGAATTATTTCTGTGCCTTATTTTTTGTTTATTTATTTTATCATGTACTTTTTTGTCATAAATGTTATCTTTTCTATTTTTTAATATGAATTTCAATTCCTTCAGTGTCCTACGAGGACAGGGTAACACCTTCCAGAATTTCGGGAATAAAATCCTATTTCCCTTCTTTTATTTTCGTTTTTTATGAATTTCATATTTTTTTAATAATTTTTGCTTATCATATTTGTCGTGAATTTTGTAGTTGAGAATTTCAACTTCGTCACAATATTCGACAAGGATGAGGTAACACCTGCCAGCATCTCACGACCTACATTTTTTTCTTTTATGTTTCTTTTTATTTTATTTCGCTCATTTTATTTGCCTAAAGAATAAATTTCCTACTGGTACCATATCCCGCGAAGACCAAGCAATCATATTCTTCAAGAGTCTAAAGAGCTGTAGGATTTTTATTCATTACTGATTCATTGTTTTTTTTTTCTTGAATATCGTATTGCTAAGACGTGCCTCGAATTTTCTAACGTTGGCAAATTTTTTTTCGAGCTTATCGTGACACCAAACTGAATAAAATTTCCATAAACAGCAGCCTGGCGTCGTAAGCACAGGGGTAGCAATATTCTCATGTACACGAATACTGCGATCACGGGTCTGCATCCAAATATTTGGCTGGTGCAAATAATGTACAGACTTGCAACAGTTATTCGCGTCTACATTGGCATCTTCACCAGCAAAATATTGTCATCTTGACTAAAAATTTTGATGCAAGTTCGCGAGGGTCGAATTTCGCCGTACATTTTTTTCATTTCCTTCAATGTGCCCTCGCTAGTTATAATGTGAAAATAATACTTTTTTCAATCTTCTTTATATTAAAATTCTTATTTCAGGAGTTTTAAGTGACGCAAAAAAATTGGACCCGCGAAATAGTGATTTAAAGAGACCTGTATTGTTCCAAATTTGCTTTTATTACAACGCTGTTTCGATACGGTTCGATATCCGCAAATGATAATGTTGAAGTTTGCATCGTTGTGATGCAATGAAGATTCATTTAATTTTCGTTTTCCAACTTTTTATTGACGGCTTTAAGCCCCGAAAATAATTTAATTGGATTTTAGAATCTTCATCAAAGATCTACAAAGTAAATCTGGAAATAAAATGTTAATTAATAATAAAAAGAAAAATAGAAAGCAAATAGAAAGGACTTTTTCATTGCATTCCAATGACGCAAACTTCAACATCATCGTAAATATCCTAACTGATGATCACCACCTTAAGGGGGGGGGGAGGTTAATTCGCTATAAAAAAGCATATTTACGATCATTTTTTTACGAGACAGTTAATATATATTTATTTATGTAATTAGTATATAATAACACGACATTTGAATCATATTCTGTAATACTTTCATTAATAATTCTGCAGAAATGAGCGATTGACAGCAAATCTTCGCACACGCCTCAAAAAAAAGTTACATTGCGGTGAACCGCATAACTCATCACTGGATCATTTGAAATAAAAGAACCAAAAAGATTTCATTAAATGATAAGTTCCTTAAAGTAACGCTGTCGGGTTTTTTTAATTTATTTATTGATTATTTAAGTTTTCGTTACACTTATAACTCAAAATACCGATTTTTCATTTAAAAAATCGGAAATTTTGTTATTGTAAAATAAAATTAAATTATAAAAAATTTAAAAACTCGACAGCGTTACCTCGTAATTTATGTGGAGAACGAGTGTGTAAAATTTCAAAAGGATCGGTGTAGTAGATTTTGAGCTAGAGAGTTTACCGACTTTGAAAATGTTTAGTGTGAGAAAAACGCGTTTCAAAGATTTCTACATTAGAAAATAAAAAATTAAACATCAATAAACGAGTGTTTTTTCAAATACTTATCCAGAATTATCGATGCCAGGCTCATAAAGCATCCATATGACAATTTTTTTTAAATGCCAAAAAATACCTTCCCCCCGCCCTAACTTACACTTGAGCTTTTCGCTCTTCTACGTCGACGATGTTTTTTTTTCTCGACGGTCATTTTCAAAAGTCAGTACAATTATGACGATAGGTTTTCGAGTAGTTTGAAGAAAAAAAAATAGGGTATAAGAGTGCGAGGGGCGCCGTGAATTTGACGTTACGTTTCTGAGCGAGCCGCGCGAGCTTACCAACCCTCTGGTTTCGCACGATCCTTAAACCGCCACCCCCGACATCCCATCCCCTTGTAACCCTCGTACGACCCTCCGCTACACCCCCCTATGGCGCCAGACGAGCTTCGTCCATATGCTTTCGGTTGAGCGTGCACGCAAGCTCTTTTCTCTTCCCTTCGCCTCTTGCCGCCGCCCTCACCCCTTCTCCTCCGCCCCTTACTTCTCTTTCGTCGCTCGCTCGGCTCAATTTTTTTCTCCCTTATCTCTCGCCATTTGTACTTTTGCCATCAGCTCCATCTGTGTGTTTCGCAGTGACTTCTACGCATCGATGCCAAACCTCGCGTATGTCCGATCCTAAAGCTCAAGCGGAGTCGATGCATCGAAGAAAATTGCCTTTTTTACGACGCTGAGAACTTTTTTTAGTTTCACAAGAGCTTTTTTAGTTCATAAGAGCCTTTTTAGTTCGTAAGAGCTTTTTAGTTCATAAGAGCTTTTTAGTTCATAAGAGCTTTTTAGTTCACAAGAGCTTTTTAATTCATAAGAGCTTTTTTCAGTTCATAAGAGCTTTTGTCGTTTCTAAGAGCTTATTCTGTACTTTTTTTTTCTCGCGAGAAAGATTTTCAAAGATAAAACGTGTAAAAATTCAAAACCTAACTAAATCCGAACAATTCTGTTTTTTTTTCAGAAAAGGTTCTTGAACATAAAAAAATAACTGAAAAGCCAATGTTTCTTACGCTGAAATTTAAAAAAGCCAAAGATATTTGCGCTGCAAAGTGTAGGAAAGTTTCTCAAATATGAAAAACACAAAAATCGCGAAACCCAACAAAATAGAGATATTTTTTCTAAAAAAAGCTCAAAAAATGCTTTCTAACATAAAAAACATAAATATCGAAAAACTGTAAGAGTTTTCCTTATGTGAATATTACAAAAAAGGTTCTTGATATTAAAAAATGTAAAAATTACCAACCCAAACAATATTATTTTCTATAAAAGAGTGCAGAAAAAGTTCTCAAACGTGAAAAATGTGAAAAAAATTGCCAACCATATTTTTATCCCGAAAATGCAAAAAATCGTTCTCGACTAAGAAAAACGTCAGAATTTGGGTACCTTTTTTGTGTCGGAAAAAACTAACAAAAGATATAATGACCTCGCGAGCGGTTGTTCCATCCAGTCCAAGTGTAGGTGCTTTTCGGTTTCGCGTAACTAGCGACATCTCTTGCCTCGGCGTATTTATTACTCGAGAGGGGTTGATGGCGCAAATGCGAACTCGTGTATGTGTGACGCGCTCTCCTGACTGGCGCGCCCGCGCACTTGAACCTACGACCCTATACACTCGTCTGAACCTCCCCGTCAACCCCACCCCGCTCCACATCCCAAATCTCATCGCGTCATAGTACGAAGGGTTTTTCCTGTGTACGCGCCCTTATACCCATCCCGTAGTCTTATCCAATTACTATTTCCACCTGACATCGTTCATCCTTTATTTCAAGTTGCATACGACGAGTCTCAACAAAAAATGAAATAGCCGCGGGTGGCTCCAAAAAAAAGCTCGTGATAGAGGAACTCGGTTTCTTGACTTGAAAAGCTTGAAACTTCGCGAAAAAAGAAAATTGTTATTTGCAGTACGGGTTTGTGTGCGAAAAATTCGGACCTGGGAAATGACTTTTGGATATTGTGAATTTCCAAAAATATTCACGGTCTGAAAAACTCGGATACACAGACTTTCGGAGCCTGAAATTTGTATCGTTGAAATGCAATGAAAATTCATTTTTCTGAATTCGCGAGATTTCTCGTGGCAACTTTTGATGACGAAAATGCCGCAACCATTTTTGACGATGCTTGTTTAGAGACCTAAAATCTAAAAAAAAACGATTTTCGTAATAATATTATATAATATTTCGTGTAATCATATTCCGTAGAAAAAATTAGGACAATCTTAAGAAATAAATCGCAAAAAATAGAATAATCTTGAAGAAAATCAATAATCGATCATGCATGGTGTTAAAGTTTGCATCTTTGGAATGCAACGAAGGCTCTTTTTCATATTTTCATTTACTCATTGTTATAAACAAACATATAAAACAAGAATTAGCTTCGATATAAATGTATAAATTTAAAAAAAATTAAAAGAATAATCATCGATATAAATTTATAAATTTATAGGAATAATCTCTAAATATGTATCGTGTTGAAGTTTTAATCGTTGGAATATAACGAGGCTATCTTTTATGCGTTTATTAAGGCGTTACCCCCACTTGTAGCGCAAAAAAGGCCCTTTTCATGAATTTTTTAAAAGAAAACTACAAAACTTTTTTAATCGATCAATATACCATCTTAAAGAACACATCTTGAAGAACTTTCAGTAATTTTTTTATTGAAAAATATTACATTGTTTAGTGGCAAATGGCCGTCAATGAAATAATGTTTTTATATACACGGTTTACGGTGACCAACATTGCGGCGAAGTGGATCATCTGAAAAAAAATGTGGATGGATTTAGTCAAATATAAGTATAAACTATTCTTTAATCGAAGGATTTTAAAAAATATTCATTTTTCACAAAATGGCAGACAGTCAAAGTTAATGGTTCGATTTTAACGAAAAAAAACGGCCGTTTTTTGGCTATAAAACGGCCATATTTTTTCGAAAAAAAAAATCGAACGATTAAAGACGACATTTTTATGTATTAAATAAGCCTGCAAAATTTCAAGAAGATCGGTTCATTAGTGTTCGAGTAATCTTGGTCACCGACTTCAGAAATGCCATTTTGAGAAAAACGCGTTTAAAGTTTCAATTTCAGTTTACACGAAGAAAATATTTTTTTTGTAAACTTACATAGAGTCATCTATTCCGGGCCCATAGAGAAGTATGGGCCCGGATACTTATACTTCAAAAAAATGCAATAAAAAAAATCGATTTTTTCAAAATTGCAAGTGGGGGTAACCCCTTAAGTTGCTATTCTAATTTAATAAAAATATAAAAAATAATTATCTCCGAAAATGTATGGTGTTGAAGTTTGCATCGTTGGAATGCGACGAGGATTCTTTTTTGTATTTTTATTCTCATTATTATGAGTTAATGAAAATTTAACTAGATCCGATGTACATTCTTTTTTATATTTTTATCAACTCATTATTACGACTTAATGGAAATATTTTAAAAAGAATATTCATTGCATTCCAACGATGTAACCATCAACACGTAGATTTTTGGAGGTTAATCAATTCTATTGTTTCGCAGCTAGATTCCTCTTTCCTAATTGATTCCGTTGAGAATGCAAAATAATTGGCCGTGTGGATTTCTACCGCATTGGTGAAGAATTTGAATAGGAAGCTGATGTATATTCTCCTCATTTTTTCGTGTACATCCCAGGGATGGGAAATACAATTTCGCATAGACCCATTGTTCCAAGCTTTGGACAGCCATTCAGATATTTTTCGTTTTTTTTTAATTCATCCAAGCGTGCTTCGTGTTCATAGTTTTCAATCCGTCAGGTGATCCATTATACTGTTCAATTGCACGTTCAGTGATGCTGGGGTCGTTTCACGACGTGTTTGGCGTTATCTCGTGACCAAAAACGTTGTTTTCAAAATTACATGTCAACGTGTCCAAACATTCTAAGAACATTTCAACACCCACACAATAAAACAAAATCGATTCCATACCGTTCTTCTATCGAGCAAGATAGAAATAGGGCAAATGAAATAGGGCAAAATTAAAAAATCCATTGAAAATCCAATATTCCAATAAAAATTCAGCTCGTTATTTCTGTAAAATGATTTTCAAGAAAAAGCAACTGCACAGGACACGTAAGGTATTCCTTTCTCATAGGGCCGTAATTTGTGGGGGCATAAGCAGGGCCCTTCTGAATCATTGATAAATTACAGTGGCCCGATTTTCATGAAAAATTTTCATTTCAGGCACTGACTAGACAACGGCTAGTTTACTCACAAACAGAATATCACTAGCTCATAGTGAGGCAACCATTAGGTAGTTCGTATGACATCAATTCGTCAAGCCAGTCACGAGCACGTAACTCAACCGAGCAGTTCAATTTGTACTCGTTAGATGTCGTCCCATTAAAAAAACCATACACTCGCACCTCAACATACAGAGATTCTACCTTGATAACCCACAAGTTTTCTATCCGCATCGACACCAGAAAAAGGGGTCGAAAAATTAGCAACAAATTCCACAATGACACAGGAAAGAATTCAATCCGGTGAGTCAGCGCAATTGCGTTCAATTTTTCGTCCCCACCCATTTTATCGGCAATTTATCGCCGCGTCACCAAGTCGGTTAATTTCGTTTTTCCGTGTACACACGAGCTCCGTACATCGTACAGGCCATTAGGCCAACATTCCTGTGGCCACCGCCTCCAAGTCGCGTAAGAAGAGTCGTGGCGAAGAGCGAAGAAAAAAACAGACGGAGAAAATGAATCATCCTCGTGCAAAGACGTGCGGACTTGCGATGCAGAAGGGGTCAGCAGGGGGGGGGGGAGGGACTCAAGGGAAGAGGCTCGTCGTCGTCAAAGTCGTAGAAACTGTGAAAGTCTTGAGGGGGCACGTGCGCGCATGCGGTCTCGTAGAAATAACATCGTTTGAGCCACGAACCGAGAACTCGGATAAGGGCGGCTGGGGGGGGGGGGGGCACGCACGCTTACGCATGCAAGAGGGCGAAGTAGAAAGAGACGGGGGAGCGGTGCATATACGGACGTCGTCGAGCTCGCGCGGGAATTCGATCGGTCCGTGTCCTCGTGCACTTCTGAGCCGCGTGAGGGCGCCTCAAGATGATGTCATCATGCTCGAGCGCGGGTCAGCGAGCTCTGCACGAGGCTCTCCTTTTTCTTTGATGACGTTTCACGCTTTTCCAATTTTCCCATGTTCTTGTAATACGAGCTTTTTCGCCGGAGATCGTGACCCGTCCGTACTCGAGCTGTCAATCGCTTTGTCATTGGATGACAGTCATGTTACTCCAAATATTTAACGGGTTGCAGCTCGGGGCCGGGAGAGGAATTTTCGTATTTTCTTTCTGGGAACACCGGTGTGCGTTGTCAATATTTTTTTGCTATGAAGAGTTTTGGGCGTCTTTGGGAATTTTTGACGGTGCTTAAGTTTACATCGTTGGAATGCAACGAAAGTATATTTCTTGCGTTGCATTCGAAAGTATTCCCGGATTTTTTAAAGCACGTCAAGGCTACGAAAGTCGCTGAAACGTTTTTGAGAATTCTTAAAACTTATGACCAAAAGTTGCAGAAAAAAAGATTTTAGATGATAGTTGAAATAAAGCAATAACAAAAAATCAAGAAAAAATTCGTTGCATTCTAACGATGCTAACTTCAACAGCATAATTTTTGTATCGAAAGTTATGGGTGAAGGTCGTTTTTCCGATTTTTTTCGCCTGGTAGATTATTCATTTGGGGCTTGGAAAAAGGTATGTTATTGAGAAAACGTTAAGCTTATAACGTGTAAAGTTTGATTTTTTTTAAATTAAAATTGATAACGTTATTGACGTATATGCGTGAAGTTCCGAAAAAGTCCCCCTTCCGAACAGGCTGAAATTTTGCACAGACCCTCCTTACGATATATTAAGAGATCTCGTACAAGGATTTTTGGCGACGCGCTCTAGTTTTCGAGATATCGCGTTTTAAAAGATTTTTTTACCGCGCTCTTATTTTATCTATAGCTGACGGGCCAGCTCTGGCTACACTTACGAGGTATTCCACGTGAATCCGGTGGACTTTTCCCCTGACCCCCGCCAATTCGATTTTTTTTATCTGGTTCCATTGACTCTAAAAGACACGTTGAACTTTTTACATTTTTCGAAACAACCCTTAGTCAAAAGAAAAAAAATCTTCGAAAAAAACGCGCCGATTTAAAAATCTGAAAAAATTCTCAAATATGCGTGATTATATGTAAAAATTGTCAAGCTATCACCCGCAGTGGAAGTATGATTTGTTCTGTGCTTTCCGAGCGATTAACGTTAAAAAGATCCGAAAAATTCATGATTTTTTTTACCTTTTTTGAATAACCAAACGATTATTCAAAAATGGTCAAAAAAATTCATTGTGGTTATCAACATATTTAAGTATCCGCCCGAAGTAAGCGGTTCTTCAATTTTTCGGATTTTTTTTACGTTAATAGCTGGGAAAGCACAGAAAAAATCATACTTCCACTGCGGCTGATAGCATCAAAATTTTCACATATAAACACACATTTTTGGGATTTTTTTTAGATTTTTAAATCGGGGCGTTTTTTTCGGAGACTTTTTTTTTCTTTACTAAGGGTTGTTTCGGACAATGTAAAAAAAATCAGCCCATGCAGAAATTTTTTGGGGACTCCCCAGATCCTACCAGATCCCTATGGGGATTTGATAGGGACGCCCCAAGTAAGGAGTCCACACTGGAATCCTAATAGATTTGTTGGGGATTCCCCAGATTCTACCAGATCCTTATGGGGATTTGATAGGGACGGCCCAGGTAGGGAGTCCACATTGGAATCCAAATGTATTTGTTGGGGACTCCCCAGGTTCTACCAGATCCTTATGGGGATTTGATATGGACACCCCAGGTAGGGAGACCATATTGGAATCCAAATGGATCCTGGGCTGTTTCCAGATTAACGTGGTTTGAGAATTTTTTACTTGAAATTATATAAAATAGGATTTCGCGACGCTCTGTAAAAAATTATTCTTTGATGGTCCCGTGCACAGATTTGCTTGGGAGTTTCAAGATGCACCAACGTGTTTCTAGGAATTTGTTAGGGACACCGCACGTTAGGATTTCTCACCGGGATCTGATGTGGGAATGCTAAGGAATTCCTAAAAAAAAATTTTAAAAGGGCACAATGTAGGGAGGAATTTTGTTGCAATTTTATGGTTGTCAGATGAAGAGCGTAGCCCTGTGGACTTAAGATTTAGTTCATTAAGAAGTTAGGTAAGTTTATTAAGAATTGAACAAGAAAGAATGTTTATTCGATAACAAAGAAGAGTTTGCAGACTACGAAATTCCCGAGGATGTCTCTCGAAATGCCGCGACTGCGTACTGCCCGGTCGTGCTCTATATACTCTCGCGCCTGCGCGGCAGTAGCGTGCACGGCAATGGTCGGAAGCGCGGCGCGCAACATTTAAAAAAACCATGCCTTAAAATATCGAATACTACAATATATAATTATATTCTTTAGTAACTTCTTTACTTTAGTGCTTACCCATATTGTATATTTATAGTTTGTTATGGGCTAGTATTTTTTATACGAATAAAAAAACTTGTTATAAATTTTAATATGCACACTTTTTGAATTTTTACTACTTGTGCGCATAAAAATTTGCTTTGGATTCAAAGAATATCCCGCCCATAACTGCACAAGGATTTTTGCTTAATAATAGTATAAAAACTGTATAAAAACTACGTTACAGCATAAAAAGTACTCGAAGATATAGATATAAGATATAAGTATTCGAAGAATACTATACAAAGCACTATAAATATTCAGTATGGGTAAACAATTAAAAAAAACAAAATAAGTATATTGTGGTATTCGATATGTACTCCTTTGTAAACAACAAATTGATCTCTTTAGTGTATCGATGCTTTTATTTTTTGTAGCATTTTGGGCTTACAGAATGCGATATGATTGATCAAGCATCGTGTCGGATTCCGTTCAATACTGTGGGGAAGCTTTAAGATTCTTACATTGGATTCCGATGGGAAATCCCTATTGGATCCTAATAGGGAATCGTTATGGAATCCCTATGGAATCCCGATAGGAATCCCTACTGGATCCCGATGGGAATCCCTTTTGGATCCCGATGGGAATCCCTTTTGGATCCCGATGGGGAGTCCCTCTTGGAATCCAATGTACGAGCGTGACGTTTCCTGATAGGGATCCAATGGGGTGTCCCGTTGGATCCCTATCAGGGAGTAGGGAGAAGTAAGGGAATCCTATAGGATTCCAAACACAATTTCTACCTGGGAGGGTGTCTTTTAGAGTCAATGGAGTCAGATTTTTAAAAATTAATCGTATTGGCGGAGGTCAGGGAAAAAGTCCACCGGATTCACGTTGAATACCTCTTATACACGTTATCGCGCTCTCCGCTTTGTGTGGTTCTTCGTCGAGTTTGGGCAATGGAAACCCTCCCTTCATCGCTGCCGCGGTCGGTTGCCAAGGATTATGAGGAGGTACCATGCAAAATCCAAAAAAGCTAAAAACTATCAAAAAACCAAAAAAATCGAAGACTATCGAAATCAAGAAAAATATTTAAAAATCTCAAAAAAATTGAAAACTATTACATGAACCAAAGAAATCTAGTACACCCCCAAAAAAATGAACTGTGGAAAAACAAAAAATGCATCTACGATGCCCTGTGTCTATGTTAATATTCCACGCACATAGGGTTCAATATGTACATCCGCGGTGTGTCGCGCCCACGCAGTAAAAAAAAATTACTTTCGAAAATCGATATCTCGAAAACTATGGCGCGTGGCCGAAAATCCTTTTAGGGAATCTCATAATATAACTTCGCTAAATAATAATAATAATAATAATAATCCAAAATAAAATAATAATCTCACAATATAACTTCGCTAAAAAATCGTAAACTATCAAAACCAATAAAAAATATTTAAAAACTTCAAAAAGATTGAAAGATATTACATAAAAAAAGAAATCTGGTACACCTCCAAAAAAATGAACTGTGGAACAACAAAAAATTCGAAAACTATTTTCGAATTTTTGAATTTAATCGCAACAAAATTTTAGGCCTTCTGTGCACAATTTCGGCCCAATCGAAAGGGGATTTTTTCGGAACTTTATCCAAAGATATTTATAAACGTGGGTCTGTGCAGGACTTCAGCCCCTCCGATCGGTCTTACGTTTTTCACAGACCTTCTTTTTAATATCTTAAGAGATGGAGCACAAACAATGGATCGTGCAGAGCGCTGTGTGAAAAACGGCCTTCGCGATAACGACTGCTGCTCGAAAACAAATCACCTGAAAAAAAAAAATCAAACGCATTTAGTTTTTATATAAAATTATATGGTGCATGGACGAAGGATTTAATCAAATATTGATTTTTTAAAAAATGGCCGCTGTCTAAAGTGGAAGTATCCATTTTCGTTAATAAATAAAAACGATCATTGAAAAAAAATGCCTTCGTTTAAGCACTGCTTTTCAGTGTGTAAAAGAAGCTCGTGAAATTTCGGAGTTAATCGGTCCAGTGATTTTCGAGATATCGTGGTCACCGATCTCGAAAAAGTCATTTTGAGCAAAACACGGTGAAATTTGACGGTTTGCGGAACATATTTATGGACCCCCATAACGCCCTCAATTTTAAACGGATCGACTTGAAAATTTCAGATAATATTTTTGAAATGTTCTCTTTTGAAAATCCGTCCAAAAACCAAAAATCCATCTTTTTTTTATATTCAACTAGGTGTAAATCCCTTAGCGGAATTCCGATCCCGTTTTCAATGAGTTTCGTCTTAGAAGGTTTTCAACCCCCAGAGCTGCCAGAATTAAAAAGCTTTTGCTCGCAATTTGTGCTGAATTTTTATATGTTCAGCGTTCATTAATTTGACGAAATTGACAATCGTTCAAAATAATTCTCAAGCTTTTTCACAACTGTCTCTCCAGAGAAAATTCGGTATGCCTCGAAGTGGGAAAAATTGGAAAGAATTTCGACTGCGTCGAGTAAGTTCCCCACCACCACTGAAGGTACACGATAACCGTGTAGTTTTCAAGTGCAATTCATTTATTTGGCAGTACCTCATTACTTGCATTTTACCGGGGCATTTAGTACCCCACGTACTTTTGACACAAGGGAGAGCTTAGAAAAATTTTACATCCACCGTTTAGCGACGTGTGATCATGAAAAACATGAATACGTTTTTTTTCTTCTTACTCTCCCCCGAGTGAAGTGTACTTCAGCCACCAGCTCGACGCCTACACACACGTAGACGATACACCACACCATTTTCTCCGAGCATGCTTGTTATTGATTTTTTTCCTGACGAAGGGAAAGCCAGCCAGAGAAACACGGATGGAACGTGGAGGGAAAAAACAGAATGGCGTGTGAGCGAGCCCGATCGAAAGATAATCGGGAATAATACAGAACGAAGGCGCGGAGTAAAAGATAAATGGAATAGGAAAATCAAAACGACATAAATTGATCGACAAACCCACGGCCCCAAGTTTCGGCTCAACGTATATATATATATATATATACGTGTGTGTGTGGGTGTATTTTTTTAATCGAATAGAAACGTGAATTCGATCGAATAAATAAAAAAGTCTTTGGAACATTACTCCAATGAGTCAATAAATATACAACGTGAAAAACTCGCGACTAATAAAATTTGTATTATATACAATCCACACTCAATTTAAGGTTCTCAATACTAAAAAATTGTCATCAATTCAAACAAACCTAAGGCAAGATGCCACTGTGGTGGGCGGTTATCGGATTTTTCGATTTTTCTGCCGCTAGATTATTTGTTTGAAATTTGGAAAGAAGGTATGTTATTAAGCACACATTAAACTTATTACGTGTCAATTTTTGTTAAAAAAAAATTAAAAATAACTACGTTATTGAGGTGTAAATACAGCCTCTGTATAAAAAATGTGGTTTGTAATCTATATAAATGTAGTTCGCATTGTGCGTAGCGGTTTTTCGAATGAAGAAAATTCACAAAGTGGCAGATTTTGAGAAAAAAGTGTAATTTTGATGTTAAAAAAAGTGTAACTTGATCGATTTTCAATATTTTGAATTGAATTTTTTCACATTTTCTTAAACATGTATACTGTGATAAAAAGCAAAAAAATCGATTTTTTCGACCCGTCACAGTGGTGTCCCGCCTCAAATTAGACGAAGGTCAAATTTATAATTGCGAATGAATGCCGATAGAGCAACATTTGACAAAAAGAAACGGACGAAAAGCAAAGCGGTATTCTTTTTTTGCTATTTAGGCGTATAGAATGCGAGCTCGACTTTTCGTAATTGAATTATTGAGAGATAGATTCGTTACTTAAGGGGTTACCCCCACTTGCGATTTTGAAAAAATCGTTTTTTTTTTTGCATTTTTTTGAAGTATAAGTATCCGGGCCCATACTTCTGTATAGGCCAGGAATAGATGACTCTATGTAAGTTTACAAAAAAAAATATTTTCTTCGTGTAAACTGAAATTGAAACTTTAAACGCGTTTTTCTCAAAATGGCATTTCTGAAGTCGGTGACCAAGATTACTCGAACACTAATGAACCGATCTTCTTGAAATTTTGCAGGCTTATTTAATACATAAAAATGTAGTCTTTAATCGTTCGATTTTTTTTTTCGAAAAAATGGCCATTTTATAGCCAAAAAACGGCCGTTTTTTACGTTAAAATCGAACCATTAAATTTGACTGTCCGCCATTTTGTGAAAAATGAATATTTTCTAAAATCCTTCGATCAAAGACTAGTTTATACTTATATTTGACTAAATCCATCCGCATTTTTTTTTTCAGATGATTCACTTCGCCGCAATGTTGGTCACCGCAAACCGTGTATATGAAAACATTATTTCATTGACGGCCATTTGCCACTAAACAATGTAATATTTTTCAATAAAAAAATTACTGAAAGTTCTTCAAGATGTGTTCTTTAAGATGGTATATTGATCAATTAAAAAAGTTTTGTAGTTTTCTTTTAAAAAATTCATGAAAAAGGCCTTTTTTGCGCTACAAGTGGGGATAACGCCTTAAGACCGGAGACTGAATTAGAAGGTCCAAAAAATGCGTTTTTTCGGGAATTTTTTTAGAAGCGAAAAAAACACTTGAGCCCAGTAAACATTGAGGTATCTTTTCGTGTATATTTGAAATGGATAAAAAAACATGTTCAACATGAAACAATAAATGACTGCAGATTTATCAGCCTATTCCATGTGCGTCTTGCCATTGCGGTCCCCAATCGGCGAGAAAGATGCAGCTCGTAATGCTTGACAGAACCAAATAAAACAATGAAATTGTCAATTGACATGTATTCTTCTTCTGGGTGAATTAAGAAAAAGTTGGAAAAATCGTGAAATTATAACTTTACTAGGGTGTCAAAAAATGTGCTTAAAAAAACACTTTAACGGGCTATAAAAATAATTTGAAAAGACCTTTTCAACGATTTTTTAATTCACTTAGAAGAGATTTCCAAACTAAAGAAAATAAACTTTGGTTTGATTCAATACATCGTTCAGTTTTTTGCTATTACGCCCGCCAATTTGGAAAAATCGTAAAAATGAAAACTGGAGAAAACGCGCTTCAAAATGTTCAATGGGAGGAAATATCAATATTAAAAATCAATCGCTTCTCTGCTTTTGGCCTTGTATTTTCGAAAATATTTACAATTGGCCTCTGTAACTTGTAAATATATTCTTGGATAGTTTATCTATCGATTTAAGCAATAAAAAAAAACGCTTTTCCGGACTTTCTAGGCTTCGGCCTAAAGTGTCAAAAGATAGCTCGATTAGCTAAAGACTTGCACAAGTTACAAAGCGATCACGAGGTTCCTAAAAAAAAAACGAAAAATCTCTTTTTTTTCTTCCCACCTCAATCGAAGTCTTTCATAAGTCTTCACATTGCTCGACTTATGCGCATACAGATTTGAATCTGCGCATCAACGGGGCATGGAGAATTCGTCTTCACATACTGAGTATGAAGTATGCAAACTCCCATATGATAATTTCACTCTCAGCATTTGCTTTCATGACAATTTGATGGATTCAAATACTTCGTAAGGAATTGCTGATGAACGTACTGCAAGCAAGATACTCGCGAATGTACGATTCCTTCTTCCGCAAGAAAGCAGAGCTTTTTCGCGAATCTTCATGGCTCGTATTAAATCATCGCGGTTCATGGTCCATGGAAGCTTGGGCTGGAGCTTACGGCACACTGTATAAGCGCGCGACTCTGATACCTCTCGACCAACTGTGCTCGAGGGAGCGCGGAATGTCAGATTTACCTTTCAGAATCCGCACCTCGCTCTCTTCCATCACTATTCCCTCTCGCATATGCACACAGACACATTTTTCACGGCTTGTATTCATCACTCGTGTCAACAAATATGAGCCGGAACCTCCAGACCATTCAGAGCAAAAATCAGCGATATCGTTTCGTAAGCGAGGACAACGCTAAAAAAAATGTTGAAACAACGACTACGACGAAAATAAAAATCTTCGAATCAAAATATCGAATGGTCATCTCGAAATTTTAACACTCAGGCAGACGGCAATACAATTGATGAATTAATAACGTGAAGTTAATTTAAGACCTTGGGCCACAGTAACGGGTATAAAATCATGTGAAAATTTACCATTTTTTCGTATGAAAAAGTGATTCACTCATAAAATTAATCACACATCTATTTAGTAAGAATATCAAGCTGTTAGAAAATATAAATTTTTTTCGATGTACAAAATGGCGGTCTACTCGAAACTTCTCGAAACGGCGTTTTTTTCCAATTGGCGTGACAAATAACTTCAACATTTTTCACTCGATTTACTTCAAATTTAAAAGTTATGTTCCTAATTGCATTCCGCAGAATTTTTGTTTTTTGTTCTAGGTAAAAAATTGTGGGTGCTAAATGACACGCCGCGGAGGGCCTAAAAAAAGATAAAAAAAGAAAATATTAGTTGTCGGCCATTTTGTACATCGAAAAAAAATATATATATTTTCTAACAGACTATATATTTATTATATATATATTAATACAAATATATTCTAAAAAAATAATAAATATTTATAAATAAATAATATATATTCTAAAAAAATAATAAATATTTTCTAACAAAATATATATTTTTCTTCTATGAGTGAATCACTTTTTATACGAAAAAAAAATTGTTAAATTCGCACACGATTTTATACCCGTTACTGTGGCCTAAGGCCTCAAACGAAGTTAAGCAGCATTGCGCATGTCCAATACCGGGAGCGGTGACCGCTCAGCCGTGCACCGGTTGGCGCATTCCAGTAAACGGAAGGCCAATATTTCTGATACCTTGGTGCAGATACTTGAGTTAAATCGTCGAGCAGATACTTGAGTTTCGTATTAGTTCTATGCACTAATACGAAACGACCCGCAAGGGTGTACTTGGAAACTCAGAAATTAATTGAGACCTCAATAAAAATAATTTAAACGAGGCACTCATTAAACAAAATTGCCTCCTATAAGCGTTAGTTGAATCACATACGGGCGTAAAAAAAACTCATGTCCCAACATACGAAATTAGAAAAGCTAAAAGTGTGCGATACCTACGATGTTGAAGTTTGCATCTTTGGAATACAATGCATTTTTTTTGACTACCCCAAATTTTTTCAGACATGCTCTTTCCAAAAGACTACCCTTTTCAATGAGGATATTATTCCTGTTATTTCCCTATTTTTCAGTACGGTTATTATTCCAAAATCTTCAAATCTTCGAATCAAAACATTGAATGATAATCTCGGGATTTTAAGATTCAGGTGTAGACAGCGATACAATTAACGGGTTACACCTAGTTCGCAGCTGGAAAAAAGAGGTGTTTTCGTGAATTTTTTTCGGAAACGGACGCAGGTTTTTAACTTTTTTTCACAGTAACGGGTATCATATCAAGTATCTTTCACAATTTTTTTATTAGGAAACATTTATAAACGACGGCGATACAGTAAATTGCACAGAGTACTGTGCTAAAGAGGTCCTTCGCTGTAACCACTCCTGCTCAGGAACCAATCATCTGAAATTAAAAAAACCAAATGAATTTAGTTTTTGTACTGTATTATTTAGTCTTTAACGGGTTACCCCCACTTGTAGCCCAAAAAAGGCCTTTTTCATGATTTTTTTTAAAGAAAACTACAAACTTTTTTAATCGATCAATATACCATCTTAAAGAACACATCTTGAAGAACTTTCAGTAATTTTTTTATTGAAAAATATTACATTGTTTAGTGGCAAATGGCCGTCAATGAAATAATGTTTTTATATACACGGTTTGCGGTGACCAACATTGCGGCGAAGTGGATCATCTGAAAAAAAAATGCGGATGGATTTAGTCAAATATAAGTATAAAGTAGTCTTTAATCGAAGGATTTTAAAAAATATTCATTTTTCACAAAATGGCGGACAGTCAAAGTTAATGGTTCGATTTTAACGAAAAAAAAACGGCCGTTTTTTGGCTATAAAACGGCCATTTTTTTCGAAAAAAGAATCGAACGATTAAAGACTACATTTTTATGTATTAAATAAGGCTGCAAAAGTTCAAGAAGATCGATTCATTAGTGTTCGAGTAATCTTGGTCACCGACTTCAGAAATGCCATTTTGAGAAAAACGCGTTTAAAGTTTCAATATCAGTTTACACGAAGAAAATATTTTTTTTTGTAAACTTACATAGAGTCATCTATTCCGGGCCCATACAGAAGTATGGGCCCGGATACTTATACTTCAAAAAAATGCAATAAAAAAAATCGTTTTTTTCAAAATCGCAAGTGGGGGGTAACCCCTTAATCGAAGAATTCAATAAAATAATGATTTTTGAAAAAATGGTCGCCGATCGAAAGTGATCCTCGAAATTTCGGTGAAAAAACCGCTCTATTTCGCTTGATACAAAAAAAGTAGGGGAGACCGGGGCAAAATGGTATAGCGGGGCAAAACGGTACCGGGGCAAAACGGCACTGGGGCATAATGGGATCGGGGCATAATGGGATAGCAAAAAATGAAGTTTCTTGGTGCTTGATTTGGGGCAAAATGGGATAAGGGCAAAATGGGACACACAAAAATGAAGTGTCGCAGCCCGCTGAATTTGGGGCAAAATGGGATGACAGGAAAATTCATGCTTCGGCTCTATGAAAGAGCTGTTGAAACATAATCTAATCTAAATGGTGCTTGTGGTTCGTTTCAGTCCACATATACGCAGATAATACGGACTGACCGATATATTTGTCGACACATATCCGTCGATTTCATGGGGACCGGCGGTCCTAGTTTCATAAAACAATTTTCGTAAAAATTGACAAGAGTTAGATTTTCATCAATGGCTTGAAAATCAGTATCAGTAACGTGCAGTTGGCAGAAAAGAAATTGAAAAAAAAAACAAAGAAAGATAAAAACAAAAAAAAACATAAATTGCACGCGTCAGATTATAAGAATTACTTGATTATTTAAATAATTAATAACGACAAAGAAATTGTACCAATCGAATAAGAAGGCTCAAATAACAATTTACGTCAAGTTTGGTACAGTTCTGACCGCAGAATCAAAAGTAATTGTTTAACAAACTTTAATAACAAATGGGCCCACTATTCATGTGCCCATGCTGACGATAACTTAATCGAGTCCGTTTGCGACAATTGTGCCGATAAAAATTAGCTTAGTTAAACAAGCAATAAAAATTAAACATTGCCACCGTTAAATTATAGTATCGTAAGTAGAGTGTGACCCAAATATCGTGTAACATTCAATAAAACCTGTTTTCACTCATTTATTACTCCTCGTTTTTTACCCCTGCATTTCTTTCGCCTCTGCATCGAATTATTCCACTGTCCCATTTTGCCCCGATCCCGTTTTGCCCCAACCGCCTCTTTCTGAGGAGCCTGATTTTCTCCGGCCCATTTTGCCCCAGTCCCGTTTTGCCCCAATGACGTATTTTCCAGCAGTGTTGATTTTCACTATTCCATTTTGCCCCAAACCCGTTTTGCCCCGGTCCCATTTTGCCCCGGTCCCATTATGCCCCGCTATACCATTTTGCCCCGGTCTCCCCTATGCTTTGAAAAAAAAATCCTTCGATTAAGGACTGCCTTCAGATATACAAAAAAGTCTGTGAAATTTGTGGCAGATCGTTTTAGTTGTTTTCGAGATATTTTGGTCACCGATTCTGAAAAAGTCATTCCGAAAAAAACGCGTTTAAAGTTTTTACCTGTAACGGTAAAGCGGTAAGCGGACCGACCTGTAAACTCTCATAACTCCCCCTATTTTCAACGGACTGACTTGAAATTTTCAGAAAATATTTTTGGAAGGTTGTATTATAAGAATCCGTCGAAAACGAAAAACCGATTTTTTCAAAAATTCAAACTAGGTGTAACCCCTTAATGAATTAATAACATGAATTGAATTGAAACAAAATGCTTGTTAAACAAAATTACCTTCAATAAGCGTAAGTTGAATAATATAAAGGCGTAAAAAACTCGAGTCCCAATATACGAAATTAGAGAAGCTAAGAGCGTGCAAAACCTACGCTGTTGAACTTTGCATCATTGGAATGCAATGAAATCTTGGCAGATATAGGGTACAAGCATCAAATGTGTTTTGAGGATTTTTATTAAAGATCTGCAAACTTGATCCGCAACAAAAGATTGTGTATAATAATAAACATGAAGGAATAAACAAAAAAAAGAATTTTCGTTGTGCACCAATGAAGGGCTCAAATTATTAAAATTTAAACAGGGCTCGAATTATTTAAATTTAAATAAGAAATAATAAAAATGCTTTCTCCAAAAGACAACATCTTTCAATGAGGATAAAATTCCGATTATTTCCATATATTCCTGCAAAGATGTTATTTTAAAATCTTAAAATCCTTGAATATAGTTCAGCCCTTTTTTCTACCTCAGAAGATGGAGTTTACCCCAGTATAAAATATAATCATAGATACGATCAATCAAAAATCAGGCAAACATACAAATTATTCGATGATTAATCAATGTTACACGTGTGTTAATAAAATACAGCAATGATTCATATAATCTCTATGGATAGCCTAAATTAATGACGACGACAGTAATTGATGACCGACCCTCACCCATCCGACGTTTTATTAGGTCGGAATGAATCATCGAATCGTTAATTAACGTTGCAACAGCGTCCAGCCGGAGCCGACTCGAAGCAATCGATACTCCTCTTGGCAAATGGACAGTATAGACTATAGTGTGCGGGGGAGGATCGATGGGTGAGGCGGCAGGGTGGACGGTTGAGTAGAGACGAGTGAAAGAAGTGGGAGCAATTAACTGTGAAACGCGAGCATTTCGACTGGCTGGTTCTTGCTTTTGTGCGACCGGAATTCAATGCCCAGAAGTGTCTTCAACTTTATGCCACGACGAGCAAAATTCACATTTTCGCTCTGCCGTACAGCAACGAACAAATATATCGGGAAAAAAAACAGAGGCAGCAAATCCCAATTCATACGAAAATATGCAAAACGAACGATCGTTTATTGGTGACGACAAATGCCTGAGAAATCAAATTCACGTGGAATGAATCAACTTCGTACTTATCTTAACGCATTTTTGGCTGCAGACATCAGCATCAAAGTTGTCTATAGCCAATTGATAGTATGGAACGTAAGAATCCTATTTCTTTAATGCCCATAATAATTCACATCGTGGATAGAGGTGAATTTGACGTTGAGTTCCAGCCGGAGAAAAGTTTGCTTAATTGATATCAAGGGCGAAATAGATACGTCACTATAGATCGGTGATTTTCATAAGATTCGAAAGACATTGAGCTACATGAGATCCTGGTACGCGATCAATCGTCATTCTGACAAATGAGGCTACTTTTGCCAAATTTTTTGGGTTATTTTTTCATAAAATACCAATTACATGTGTGCGTATGTGTGTGTGTGTGTATATATATATATACGAGGGTGGGGTGAAAAGTTTCCGGCCTGACCAAGAAAAACGATATTTAAAAATTTTTTTTTGCTTTATTTTTCATATATACTATATGAAAAGAGCTATATATATAACTCTCGCATCCCAAACAGTAGCCATAACCTTGTTTGCCGATAAAATTGTTTTTGCCTTCTTTGGGGTTGGTTCCCCTTTTCCAACCCACTGTTTTGACTGTTCTTTACTTTCAGGAGTGTAGTGGTGGACTCATGTCTCATCAACAGTTATGAATCGACGCAAAAATTCGTTTGGATTACGTCTATACAGCGCCAAATTGTTGGTAGCGTCGAGCGTTAGCAAACGCTCGATTGGTCGAGCGTTAGCAAACGCGGCACCCACCTTGCACACAGCTTTTCCATGTTCAAATGGTTGTGCAAAATATTTCGCACACATTCAGCTGACATCCTACAGGTTTCAGCTATCGCATGCACTTTCAACCTGCGGTCTTCCAACACTATTTTATGGATTTTTTCAATCATCTCTGAAGTTGTGACTTCAACGGGCCGTCCTGAGCGAAGCTCGTCAGAGGTGCTCACACGACCAATTTTAAATTCAGAAACCCACTGATTAATAGTTGAATATGATGGGGAGGAGTCTCCCAGTGCTGAATCCATCTCTTCTTTTATTTGTTTTGGTGTAAAACCTTTCAAATGGAAGTATTTGATGACAGCACGTTTTTCCAATTTTTCCATTTTTACGAAAACAACGGAAGCGTCTCGCGCAATGTGCTCTCAAACGCAAACCAACGTAGCGATTGGGCTCAAACTGTACATACAAGCTCGGAAGGAATGGTACTGTAGGACGCCGCTCCAAAACTAGACCTAGTGGCACCATCTCTTGGTCAGGCCGGAAACTTTTCACCCCACCCTCGTATATATATATGGTATTAAAAAAAATAAAACAGAAAAAAATAATACTTAAATATATATTTAATTTAATATTTATATATATTATAATAATATAATTAATTTTATAGAGGTATATAGTATCTTTGTAAAATAAGAAATAAGTGAATTATATAATTCTAATATAATTTTGCAATCATCCAAAATGATTGAAAACTTCCGACCGGTACTGCAAATAGGGGAGACCGGGGCAAAATGGTATAGCGGGGCATAATGGGATCGGGGCATAATGGGATAGCAAAAAATGAAGTTTCTTGGTGCTTGATTTGGGGCAAAATGGGATAGGGGCGAA
Source organism: Ophion slaviceki (assembly GCA_944452715.1). Taxonomy (NCBI): domain Eukaryota; kingdom Metazoa; phylum Arthropoda; class Insecta; order Hymenoptera; family Ichneumonidae; genus Ophion; species Ophion slaviceki. Next base: position 16,458,187 of record OX101785.1, on the reverse strand, counting down.
ATGGGACAGAGAGGAGTGGAATATCAAATTGGGGCAAATTGGAATCGGGGCAAAATGGGACACACAAAAATGAAGTGTCGCAGCCCGCTGAATTTGGGGCAAAATGGGATGACAGGAAAATTCATGCTTCGGCTCTATGAAAGAGCTGTTGAAACATAATCTAATCTAAATGGTGCTTGTGGTTCGTTTCAGTCCACATATACGCAGATAATACGGACTGACCGATATATTTGTCGACACATATCCGTCGATTTCATGGTGAGCGGCGGTCCTAGTTTTATAAAACAATTTACGTAAAAATTGACAAGAGTTAGATTTTCATCAATGGCTTGAAAATCAGTATCAGTAACGTGCAGTTGGCAGAAAATAAATTTAAAAAAAACAAAGAAAGATAATAACAAAAAAAACCATAAATTGCACGCGTCAGATTATAAAAATTACTTGATTATTTAAATAATTAATAACGACAAAGAAATTGTACCAATCGAATAAGAAGGCTCAAATAACAATTTACGTCAAGTTTGGTACAGTTCTGACCGCAGAATCAAAAGTAATTGTTTAACAAACTTTAATAACAAATGGGCCCACTATTCATGTGCCCATGCTGACGATAACTTAATCGAGTCCGTTTGCGACAATTGTGCCGATAAAAAATAGCTTAGTTAAACAAGCAATAAAAATTAAACATTGCCACCGTTAAATTATAGTATCGTAAGTAGAGTGTGACCCAAATATCGTGTAACATTCAATAAAACCTGTTTTCACTCATTTATTACCCCTCGTTTTTTACCCCTGCATTTCTTTCGTTTCTGCATCGAATTATTCCACTGTCCCATTTTGCCCCTGATTTTCCTGCAGCCTGATTTTCTCCGGCCCATTTTGCCCCAGTCCGGTTTTGCCTCAATGACGTATTTTCCAGCAGTGTTGATTTTCACTATTCCATTTTGCCCCAAACCCGTTTTGCCCCGGTCCCATTTTGCCCCGGTCCCATTATGCCCCGCTATACCATTTTGCCCCGGTCTCCCCTACTCAAAATCGTATTAGAGCCTCATAGGGATATTAATAGTTCATAAAAATGTTACATAGCTGAGGTGGATCGAACGAAAAATACCATTTTTCACATCCCAGACGCGTTTGCGCAATTCGGCCACCTTGCAGACAACGGACTTGGACGCATGTGGGATTCGTTTCTTCAGGTTGTGTGCACAGTTGCACAAAAAATGGCAATTCGCGATAAGAGTGAGAAAATATAACGCAAAGTGACGGTACACTTTTAGGTTACTGTTGGCCAAATATATAATTCCCTGCTAACACGGTATCATTTTTTTTATCAATTGCTTGGGAATGACCGCGAGGTCTCGATTATGAGAGAGTTAGGGTATAGATTAAAGGGATGCCTTGAGATTCCAAAAAAAAACCATCATATTGCATTACAAAAGGTTTTTTAATTAAAGCTTAGGCCACTCTAGAGACCGAAAAAATAGGCTTTTTGGGGATTTTTTTTCAGAAAAACTATAAAATAAATCGAGATTTCAAAAAAGGGTGTTTGTCATACATTTCAATGACTGTATACAATATTTTTTTTAAGCGATTAACTTCAAAATGGCGGCTGTGCAGCGTTTTTGCGATGACGTCTCCGTTTTTCCAGGGGCCACGGCCGGACAAAGCTCCTGTAGTTTTTTAATTATAATGAGCCAATTATTTTTTTTTCGATTATTTGTAATACCTGCTATAGAAGTACGTAGGATTTTTTCGATATATTGATTTTTGGCCAAATGGCGCACTTCTAAGTGGAAAGTGAAAAATTAGCCAAAAAAATCGTCAGATAATTGTTGATAACAAATGAACTATGGAATGTAAAAATAAAATCCTACGTACTCCCATAGACAATGTATTTTTCAAGATATATTCAACATTTCAAGTGAATCGGTTGAAAATTGTCTGAGTTATGTTTACGGCCGACTTAAAAAATGCATTTTTGAGATAAACGCGTTTGAAGTTTTGAGTAGTCTCGCTGCGGACCAGGCGGCCTTGTACTAAAATTTGAAAACCGACCACTTCGAGATTTTTCCCAGCTATAATTTTTTGAGCCATCATTTTTGAGGTCCTAGGGGCGATAAAAAAAATTGATTTTTCGAAAATTCTGGAGTGGCCTAACCCCTTAACGGAGGCAATTCGTAACGGGACGAAACAATTTTTTCTCCAATTTTCATTGCACCTGCTACTTTTAACTTTTTTTCATTTCAACATTTCATCGTCTCAAACGATATTTCCCGAGAAAATAAAATAATGTAGATGACTTTTTTTTCGTTTCATCAAATGTTTTGGGCAAAAAAACGTACACTGTAGAAATTTCGATCCTAGGTGAACTGTGTAGCTTTTCCTTCTTTTTTTTTAACTACGCCCGATTGCATCCTCTTTTGTCAGTGTGTCAATATAAACTGCAGATTCGCTCTCCGCCTTCCGGCAACATTTCCACCGTCCTCTCATAAGCTCCTGAAAAACAGCATTTTTACGCTCCTTCTCCGTCTCTTCTTCTCTATTTCCGCTTTCGTCTACTCCACGAGTCACGAACCAACGAGGAATATTAACCTCAGGGCCTTTCTCGTGGGGCCAACTCTCTTCAATGGGGCTCCTCGGGTCGACGAGCGACGTCGACGAGCACGGGCGAAAGAGGATGTGAAGAAGCGAGCCAGCGGAGCGAGAAGCGGTCCCACATCGACGTCGGCGTCGCTCTCGTTGTCGTCGATCGATAGTCCTGAACACGAATAGCGGTGGCCACGCGCTTAAATATCTTACGTAGTACTCGACTGTGTGTGTGTGTGTGTGTGTGTGTGTGTGTGTGTGTGTGTGTGTGTATACAGGGTGTTACGAATGGATAATCCTGCAACTGTCGATAGTTCAGATCGTGTCCTACTATATGCTGGAATTTCAGTTTAGTAAAAATACCACGGATTTCGAGATTTTGGACTTATGTTATTTTTCGAAAAAATCATCTGCTTTCGATTTTTTGCGTGCCATTTCTACAAATAATATGAATCAACAATATCTAACGAGGAAAGGTGCCGAAGTCGGTCTCTCCGATTTCGATGAAATTCGGCATGCTTGTAGAATGGGTAAAAATGGGTAAAAAATGGGATTTTTAAGGGGTGAAACGCACCCTCGAAAAAAGGGGTGTTTTTCGTTTTTCGCCGATAACGTTATCGTTCAGAACTCAAATAAATAGAACACGAAAAAATAAACATTGTTGCAAATCGAAATTTTTTTCATATCTCCCCCCAGAGAAAACCCCAATTTTCGAAGGTGCGTTCCAACCCTCAAAAATCGGGTTCCGCAGATATAAAAAAATACCTGTCTCCTACTTTTACCCTGTCTACAAACATGCCGAATTTCATCGAAATCGGAGAGATCGACCGAGCAATCTTTCCTTATAAGCAACTTTTTAAAGTAATTGGCACGATATGTGTGGTACATTTCTTTACACCGTAGGCTATCAAATTCTGTGTAAGATTTATTTTCATAAACTTTCCTTAAGATTTAAGGTTAAAAAAAGACTTTTCTATATAAAACAAATAATCAAAAGTATTTTTTTTTTAAACCGGGTCAAAAGAAGTTATCATTTGTAGAAATGGCATGCGAAAAATCAAAAGCTAATGATTTTTATCTCGAAAACCGGGGGACTTTTGTAAACTGAAATTCCAGCGTATAGTTGAACATGATCTGACCTATCAACAGTTGCAGGATTATCCATTTATAACAGGACACCCTGTATATATATATATATATATATATATATATATATATATATATATATATATATATATATATATATACAGGTACGTATATTTTTCCTGTCTACCGGTATTTTCGACTGTCATATGTGGGTGTGTGTGTGTGACAGTCGAGAAGACCGGTAGACAGGAAAAATATACGTTAGAGAAGCGTATATTTATTTTTAATTTACGAAAAAAATTGAGTGGCGCAAAAGAAAAAGGCGGAATCATCATCGCAATTATTTTTATAACTCTGGTTGGGAGGTTATGTGGTTGTTACATTCTATACAGATATAATTCGTTCTAGTTAATTATACGAATACGTAATAATTAGCCGAACATATTTAGAAGACCACCTCTCGAAATGATATCTTTTTTTTTCTCCATCGTAATTAATTTGGGAGTGTATGACGATGGAAAGGCATTTCCCAGAAGACATTACCATTACGATACTCTGCTTATGTGTAAAAAATTATCGGAATATCTAACGTTTTGGAAAATTAGCACACTGGAGATGTATTTTGCACTTTAAATGCTGTTAAAATCGAAACCCTTCAACCGGTTCCCACAAAATCAACCTCGAATGTACCCTATGTGATGTTCTGTTTGTGGGTAAAAATCTAACCAGGAATTTTTATAACTGTAAAAGTTGGCCAATAAAAAGACATTTTTAAAAATGCAAACTTGCTCGAAATCGAAAGCGTGTCACCAATTTTCACTAAATTCATTTAGCACAACACTTCCTATGATGCACTATTTTCGTGCGAAAAAATGCAGGCATCTAAAAAACGAAAGGAGCTTTCGCATCTACAAACAATCCGTAGCCACGTACGGACGTTTTTTTTCCTTCGATTGTCATTTTTCGATGCTTTGGAACATTCCGAACACATTTCCATTGAAATCTCGAGAAAAGAAAATCCATTCGCGACATCAAAGCTTCCTTGGTGCGAAGGAGAATAGTTCTGCGACATGCGAACGAATTTCCGAACTTGACAAACGACAAACGACGGCGTTAAGGCGGGATATATATTTACAACGATCAAAAAATCGGTTTCTTTTTTTTCTCTTTAAACGATAGAACTATATATATAGAATATTTTCCCGAAGTTTCACAGCGAAATTCGAAAAACGTCAAACGTTACAGCCCGTCAACGCTGTGTCTCACCGCTCGGATTCGGAGCGGGCGTGAACTTCAAACGCGTTTTTCTCAAAACTGCATTATCGAAATTGGCGTGCAGGATTACTCGAAAACTATTAACCCGATTGAGTTGAAGTTGGTAGAAATATTAATAATATTGGTACCTTCTACTTGACGAGAATTGTTTTTTAAAAATTGAAAGAAAAACTACTTTTCTAATCCACATTTTGCAGAAATGTTGGGTGAAATATTGATTTTTTTTTTTGTAAATGCGTGCCATTTTTTTTTAATTTGCATTTTCTTCATTTTAATTACCGTCACATAGAAACTATACATGTTCTAACTGAAAAAATGTTTGAACTTTTTTGCAAATCAACGTCTACGGGAAGCTGGACTGCACGCCGATTCGCAACTCCCGCGGCGACCTTGCTGTAACACTCTGCCACAGCTCCGTCATTTTGATGATGAATTAATTTTTAAAAATTGTTTTGTATACTTAAATGTACTATTAAAGTATACCTAAAGTTTGATAATTGTAGAATAATTATTTCTCAGTTTAAGGCGTTACCCCCACTTGTAGCGCAAAAAAAGGCCTTTTTCATGAATTTTTTTTAAGAAAACTACAAAACTTTTTTAATCGATCAGTATACCATCTTAAAGAACACATCTTGAAGAACTTTCAGTAATTTTTTTATTGAAAAATATTACATTGTTTAGTGGCAAATGGCCGTCAATGAAATAATGTTTTTATATGCACGGTTTGCGGTGACCAACATTGCGGCGAAGTGGATCATCTGAAAAAAAAATGCGGATGGATTTAGTCAAATATAAGTATAAACTAGTCTATACCGGTGCGATGGTCTAGTGGTTAGCGTGCTCGCCACTAAACCAGCGGACCGGGAGGTCCCGGGTTCGAATCCCAGTCGCGTACATTTCGTCGTGAAATTTTTTTCTTCGGCATTTCGCGGCGAAATAAGACTAGTTCCACGACTGGGGGGCGAATTCGATGACCGGCTGTATTGGTGTAGGTTTTCCGCAGTTTCCCTATGCCCATGACAGAAATGTCATGATGAATATAATACAGAGGGGGAAGTCGGCTGCGGCCGCAAGAGGGGGGAAAAGGGAGAAAGATGGAGAAAAAAGGAGTAAACAGTAAAGGAAAAGAAACGGGCACAATGAGGGGAAAGAATAGGTAACAAACGCGAAAAGCGTGTACCTAAGGAAAAAAAGTATAAACTAGTCGTTAATCGAAGGATTTTAAAAAATATTCATTTTTCACAAAATGGCGGACAGTCAAAGTTAATGGTCTGATTTTAACGAAAAAACGACCGTTTTTTGGCTATAAAACGGCCATATTTTTTCGAAAAAAAAAATCGAACGATTAAAGACTACATTTTTATGTATTAAATGAGCCTGCAAAATTTCAAGAAGATCGATTCATTAGTGTTCGAGTAATCTTGGTCACCGACTTCAGAAATGCCATTTTGAGAAAAACGCGTTTAAAGTTTCAATTTCAGTTTACACGAAGAAAATATTTTTTTTTTGTAAACTTACATAGAGTCATCTATTCCGGGCCCATACAGAAGTATGGGCCCGGATACTTATACTTCAAAAAATGCAATAAAAAAATCGATTTTTTTTTTTCAAAATCGCAAATGGGGGTAACCCCTTAAAAAATCCCTCAATATTGCTTATTCGTTTCCTGTATAAATGTATATCCCGCCTTAAGTATACGGCGCTATCTCCCAGATTTCGGCTACATCGGTATACATATATTTTAAAGACAATTCGTTCCATTTTGCACATATGCGTCGTACATCGTGACCCGTGAAATTCCATAAAGGTCCCGTAAGGGATGATTGTCGAAATTCTCATCATATCTCTGTATTGCTGTAGGAGGAGATGAATCACTTTAATGTCTCTTTTACAATTCCTTCACAATTGAACACAAAACAACGTTTTAGGGTTATTATGGTCACTGCTGTTTTTGTCCAGTGTCGTTTTCGTTACGCTACCTTGATTCCGACTGTGAGAATGTTTAGTTTGCAGACTTCTTTACTTCCGGTTGCGCAAGCGCGTTTGTCGCTTTTTACGAATAGGCTGCTGGTAGCGGACAGCTGGCAGTCAGCTGTCAGCTATCTACATAATGGTTTTTTACCCCTATATATTGCATAATGCATGTGAACGTTTAATGAAGATTATCTGTGGCGTAGATTTTTTTATCGATCTGCATTAGGAATTTCGAGATTTGCTTGGATACTGCAAAAAATTTCGAGCACAAGAAAGTATTGACTTGTTTGCTCTAAATATTATGTCTCCACGAATCCTGCATGTTGAAAATTATTCGCTTGAAATATTTTTTTATCGTTGAGAAAATAACAATTTTATTGCCACGGGTCACTTCAGCTCTACCTCGCAACACTACAAATTTATACGTTGAATTCACAAAGATGTGGATTATTTTTTTTTTCATTCTTTCCAAAATGAATGAGAAATAATAACAGGTCTGTTTTAATCGTGATAAAAAACTACTTTGGATCATCCTTTCAGCCTGAATATAACGAGACGACAGGATCCGCGTTCTCATGCTAGAAATAGCAAACGAATTAAGGAAAAATCGAAAATGTAGGCAAGATCAGAGTCACGCAACCGTATCTACTCCGATTCGAAATTTGTAACAACGCAGACTACTTTTTTTTTAAACGGGTTACACCTAGTTCGCGGCCGGAAAAAAAGAGGTGTTTTCATGATTTTTTTTGGTAAACGGGTGCAGGTTTTTAACTTTTTTTTCATAGTAAAGGGTATCATTTCAAGTATCGTTGACAATTTTTTTATTGGGAAATATTTATAAACGACGGAGATACAGTAAATTTCACAGACCGATGTGCAAAAAAGGTCCTTCGCAGTGAACACTCCTGAATAACTCCTCCAAAACTAAATGAATTAAGTTTTTGTACCGCATTATCTAGTCTTTAATCGAAGGATTCAATAAAATAATGATTTTTGAAAAAATGGTCGCCCTTCGAAAGTGATGGTCGAAATTTCGGTGAAAAAACACTCTATTTTCCTTGATGTAAAAAAAAGTATGCATTGAAAAAAAATCCTTCGAATAAGGACTGCATTTTGATATACAAAAAATGTCTGTGAAATTTGAAGCAGATCGGTTTAGTTGTTTTTGAGATATTTTGGTCGCCGATTTTGAAAAAGTCATTCCGAGAACAACGCGTTCAAAGTTTTTACCTGTAACGGTAAAGCGGTAAGCGGACCTACATGTAAACGCTCATAACTCCCCCAATTTTCAACGGACCGACTTGAAATTTTCAGAGAACATTTTTGAAAGGTTATGTTATAAGAATCCGTCGCGAACGAAAAATCGATTTTTTCAAAGATTCCTACTAGGTGTAACCCCTTAATCCAGCAAGTGCACAAAAATTCAATGATTGGATTTTTTTTTCGCTTTTCATTCAACATACCGCTCTGCATTTGAGCAGGAGCTCCCCCACGGAGCTGTCAATAAAGCTAAAGGGTGTCCGAGAGCTTGGACAGCCTAGGGTCGATTCATTAGCGGCTGCGTTTCGGCAGGGTCCCGTCCATCTGGTTGACACGCGCAACTGTTTCGCCAGAAGGTCGTGGCTCGATCTAATTATGGGATTGCACTCTCCTGACTACCGTTGCCAGCACCGGAAAGACAATCCTCCGGATGATGAGTCAACGTTTGGCTTAATGCTGAGTAGTGCCCCAAGTACACGAGGGCAAAACACATTTCCTTCGTAAGCCTAACCCAAGCACGTATTTTCCACGTACATCTTTTGAACTAGCTGCGACTGCCGTGATGGCTGTCGCACACGGAAGACTTTCCGATTGTGGTGGCCTCATCCCAGTTGCCGTTCCATCTTTCCGATCTCCTAAATGTTCATTTCAATTTCCTTAATGTCCAAAAACAAACCGTTCGAGCTCAAAATTCACATCGTCTTTCAAGTATTATTGATGAACGAAGTCAAGAAACTGCTTCATTTTTTGACACAGCATTCCCAACACTATAATCACGGTTTGCTCAGTTTTCATTTAAATCGAAGTATTATTTCAGTCCCTACATTCCTAGAACTAGTGTTTACGAGGTGCCATGTGCATTACCAAATATTGGGATGTTGAATAAGTCCTCGCTGTTTGTTCATGAAAATTAATGCTTTATTTTAAAAAATCATATTGCGTGATCAGCGCCTAATGATTCTGCAAGTTCAGCTAGGGTCTGACATGAGTCTTCATGAAGTAATGCCTCCAATTCATCACATCACAATCATTATTTTTTAAGCGTCTCAGCCAGTCTCTACATGTTGTTATCGACAGAGCATGGTCGTCATAAGCCCCAACTAGAATCCCGTGTGCTTCAGCTGCAGATTTTCTTGAATAAGCTATGCAGTCAAATTTCCCGCAAATACTGTTTTTGGCACGAAATTTGCCAAGTTTAACACTATAAAGAAAAAAAAGTTGTTTACACTTTGGCGAAATGAGCTACACTGCATTTCAAGCTTGCTTATAGTACTTTTTTATAGATGCGTTACCATCTTAAACTACCCGTACGCAGGTCTAGTAACGCCATCTGTTGGAAAACAGCGAGAACTTGTTCAACGTCCTCGTACTTGGCCAAGATAATTAACGAGAAATATTATTTGTTGTTATTCTTTCAATTAGTCATAATTACTCAACATTAGTTTGAGATCTACGTCCAGATATTATAAGTTTCTAGAGATTTAAAAGAAAAGACAAAATACAGTGAAACTTGGTCAAACACAAACGAATTTTTTAGAATTTCGGAAAATTATTGTAGTTTTCGATTTCTTTCAGATTATAAACAGGTTCAGTACACCCTTTTCCTTTCCAGAGAAAGAATTTTTTACTCAGCCCGATGTTCATTATTGACGGCTCCGCTGTTGGAAAACAGCGAGAACTTACCTAAGGTCCTGATAGATAAAGGTTCAACTTGAACATGAAATATCTGCGAAACTGTGTTGTGAAACAAATTTACTTTTGGACAGTTAACTCATCCTAAATAAATCTCTCGGTGATAGAAGCTTCGCTCGTCTACGAGCATTTCGACTTTAGTCTCAAAACTCCTCAAGACCCATGCACCTTTATCCATTGTCTACAGCAAACAAAAAACATCCAGCTATCTAATAGGGGGCGTACACAAATTACGTAACGCAAAATTTCCCAATTTTTGACCCCCTCCACCCCCCACATAACGGTACCGTAACGCCTGCCCCCCCCCCCCCCTACTCCGTTACGTAACGGGTGCTTTGTCATCAACAATTGCGATTTTTTATACCAATCTTTATGACAAAAACTTGAAAATTAACCGAGATATATGCCGTGATTTAACGACGAAAAAAATGTCTCTTCATTGTCCCATCGATATCTTTATAAAAGGTTATCTGTAAATTAAAAGTCAACAATTTATCGATATCTATACAAATGTATAGTAAAACAGTTTGAACATTTTTTTCTATTTTCAAGGCCCTTTGTCTGTATTCAAGCAGTCTTTAAAAATAGTAATTATCAAATGTTAAAATCGCGGATACGTACAGCCTTAGTCACTGCGGTTACAAAAATGTTTTTTTTTTAATTGAAAATCGGTTGATAAGTTTTTAAGTATTAAGCTTAAATAAAAAACTTGAACGTGCAGAAATTTTGCTATTTCAGGCAGTTTTAAAATCGTGACGTAACGCAAACCTTGACCCCCCCCCCCCCCCCCCCCCCACGTACGTAAACCGTAACGCCTGGCCGAACATCCCCCCAATTGCGTTACGTAACGTACGTACGGCCCCATAGCCAACGCTCGCACCGCCTCAATTCTGTATCTCTTTCGTTCTAACCGAATTAGGATAAAACGATAGCGATCCCATCAAGCTCGTCCCAGCTCCCGAGAATCGTGCCGTCCTTCAACTTGTACTTCGCCAGCTCGTGAGAATGTCTTCGCGGGTCATCGGTAACTCAGCCCAAGCCCATTTCTCCTTGAAACATTCTCGCCTTGCCCCCACTAACCGTGACTCAGTCCTCACCTTCGTTCGCTCTGCGCGTAAATAAAATACAGGACAAAATAGCAGCTATCGAACAAACACAAGCGAACGAGCAAGAGGCAATGTCAAATTTCGTCTTCCAACGGACAAATGAGTGGAATGCTCGAAAACATATCTCCGCAATCGCATTTGAGTCGTTTCATACGTGTATCACGTATCGCGCATCATTCATACACGCCGGCAACGTTCGTTTCAGCGAAATGGCACTGGGAAGCGAAGCGAGAAGGACGGAGAGCGACGAATGATTGTATAACGATGAACAATGGGGAAATAGAAGTTGCTACGTGGCGGTGATATTATTATGACCACCAGTCGCGAGGAGCAACCTCCACAGTATGTACCGACTGTATTGTACACGTACAGTAAAGTGCGGCCAATGTGGCAGGAGCGAAGCAACAGAGAGAATAGGAGGGCAGAGCGGATGTTGTATAACGGTTAGGCAGCCAAGAGGAACGGCGTGTTCGGTATACCGAAGGAAAGAGACGGAGAGATACAGCCAAGCCGTGTTAAACTCACCAAGCCGTGAACACACACCCACACACCCACACCCCCATGCACTCTACGTATCTTCCGAGCCTGCAAAATTCCATAGCTCTCAGCATACTGACGAAACTTTCGTCACTGACTAGAATCCAACCGGCCTCGATTGCTCCTACTGGCGACGTATCGTAAAGTTGAGATTTATCGTTTGTATCGCTTCGTTGAAACGTGCCAAACCGGATGATCCAAAATCTGCAGGAGTCACCTGAAAAGTGTCGTCACCGTCGATCCTGTATAGAATTTTTAGTGTTCGCTTTGGCCATTGATGTTGTGAAACATGTGGTGATTCGAACGAGCGACGAGACAGCGGATGTACAATGGAAAATAGAATAGTATCAAGCCCTCCATCCATTCATGTTGCAATGGAACATTCAATGGAGATTCCGCATATCTGTAGGAGGTTTCGTTTAACGATATCGACATATTTAAACACACATATGTATGCGTGTATGTATAGGTGCATCGGGGAGTGAGGTCTTTTAAGGCCTTGGGCCACTCTGGAGGCCGAAAAATAGGCTTTTTGGGGATTTTTTTTCAGAAAAACTACAAAATAAATCGAGATTACAAAAAAGGGTGTTTATCATACATATCAGTGACTGTATATACTATTTTTTTTAAGCGTTTAATTTCAAAATGGCGGCTGTGCAGCGTTTATCTCAAAACTGCATTTTGTAAGTTGGCCGGGAACACAACTCGGACAATTTTCAACCGATTCACTTGAAATGTTGACTATATCTTGAAAAATACATTGTCTATGGAAGTACGTAGGATTTTTGTTTTATATTGCATGGTTCATTTGTTATTGACAATTATCTGACCAAATTTTTCACTTTCCAAAAATTTGCCTAGAAAATCGTCAGATAATTGTTAATGACAAATGAACTATGCAATATAAAAAAAATCCTACGTACGTCAATAGACAATGTATTTTTCAAGATATATTCAACATTCCGAGTGAATCGGTTGAAAATTGTCTGAGTTATGTTTCCGGCCAACTTAAAAAATGCAGTTTTGAGGTAAACGCTGCACAGCCGCCATTTTGAAATTAATCGCTTCAAAAAAATTATTGTCTACGGTCACTGATATGTATGATAAACACCCTTTTTTGTAATCTCGATTTATTTTGTAGTTTTTCTGAAGAAAAAAAATCCTCAAAAAGCCTGTTTTTTCGGCCTCCAGAGTGGCCTAACCCCTTAAATTAAGTAAGAGTTGGAATACAAAAACCGGAAATAGAAAAAGATCAAAACCGAGAGAGTCGCGGAGAAAAGAGATGAAGAAAGAGTCAAATAAGAGTGGTTTTAGGCGACAAAAAGATTGATTGCGTGTGTCAATGTATCAGAGAGCTTGAGAATTAATTGTATTTTATGTTAGATTCTTGCGTGAACCCAAACATTCTGCTATTCAAAAATTTGGCATCACTGTCCGAATTTTCGACCAATAAAAATTCTAGGTAGCATTTAGATGTGGGAAGCACCACCGTAATTGTTTTTTTAATATTCTAATGTTTTGAACGATAAGGAAGTGTTCAGTATCATTTCTTCAGCGTTGCAATACTTTCATGAAGTGACGTGTGGTTTTTTTGTAAAGGAGCAAAAGAGATTTCTTTTCGGATGAACTCGAAATATACGAGATTAAGCATCAATTTGATTTTTAGTCACGTTTCCGGCAACAATTTTGCGCATGGTAATTCAACTGTGTTAGAGGATTCAATCAATAAAGTTATTTAATTAATGCGCTATTTAATTAAAATTCAATTAAATTAAGCTTAATTTAATTAAGTAGCTAATTACTCAAATAACTTTATTGATTGAATCCTTTAACACAATTGAGTAACCATGCGCAAAATTGTTGCCGGAAACGTGTCTAAAAGTCAAACTGATGCTTAACCTCGTATATTTCGAGTTCATCCGAAAAGAAATCTCTTTTGCTGCTTTCCGAAAAGCCACACGTCACTTCATGAATGTATTGCAAACTCTGAAAAAATGATACCGAACACTTCCTAACGTGTTGCCAACAGAAAAGAATATTTAAAAAAATAAGGTACGACACAAATTCTCAATTATTTAATTGTTTAAAATAATTTTTGTTGTTTCAAGTAATTAATCAAATAACTAATAAATTGAATAACTTTACTTATCCAAAGTTATTAATTAATTCCTTTAATTAATGATTTTAAATGAGTAAAGTAATAAAATTCATTAATTATTCGATTAATTACTTGAAATCTCTAGAGTTATTTTAAATAATTAAATAAGTAAAGTTTTGTTCGTTTATTTCGAACGCGGTCGAATTGTGGCGGAATTTTTCTCGTAACTTATTTTTTTTAATGATCCTTTCTGTTGGAAATGCGTCGCGTAAAATGGTTTCGAAGTTTTGAACGATGGTGTACACGTGGATCTGCATGTTTACGCTCGCATATTAACGTTGTTCAGATTCGAACAAGAGAGAAATAAATATAGTGATGATGGGATAGCGGTGAGATAGGGAAGATTTTCATAGAACGTGGCCAAGAAAGACGGGAATGTGTTTGCCGAATGAATGGGATTTCCCGACCTACCGCAAGCAAGGCTCTCTCTCCCGTTGAGTTACTGCACACCCAAGCGCCGAGCTCTTTTCCCTTTCCTTCCTCCGCGAAGTAATCGCCGCGTGATACCGAGACACTCTTGATGCTGGGCCCGAGGCTGTTTGACATACGCGAGCAGAGCCACCGATTTATATTTGTACCGATAATTAGGAATTTATTCCCGCCTGGCGGCGAATAATCGAGTTTTGTAGCCGATTCTATCAGCGTGATTTTTATAAAACGGCCAAATAGGGCAATGAAAGAAATAATGTTCTCCCGTCAAAATGCATGGGCTACTTTTCTCGAAGAATTTTGTAATCATTTTCTTTTTCTCGAATACGTGGAACGATTTTTTTCACAATGGAAAATTACATTTTTTTCATAATCGATGCAAATGCACTATTTTGGGTTTTGTTTTATTTTCTTATATACTTATATTCGGTTTTATGCTATCTTATTTTATTATTTATCATTGGAATCTATGGTGTTGTATTTTAAATACATATTGAGAATTTACATTTTGCAAAGTTTTCAAAACCTCGTGGTGAGGCTGATTTAATATTGTAAAAAATGTGCCAATTGTTTCATTAATTTATTTCGTTTCCAAAGCTGACTATTTGAGCAAATTGGTTTTTCTTTTACGCGAAGCTCACCATATGATTGAGTATGCATTTTTTTCGTCGCTGCGTCCATTAGCTTTCTCGTGGAAGCTTTATGTTCGAAAAAAAGTACATACGTGCTCGTGTGGTCAGCTTCGGGAGCCAAATAAATTAATGAGCGGGCAATTTGCGAGTTTCCAACTCGCACACTTATAATTTGTATAATAAAATTTAACAGTATTTCTCCATACGAAATGATTTTGCCGTGAAACTTTTCTCGGAATTGGAAATTATTGAAAAAAATCAGACACTCTTAAAATCTAAACTCGCTAGATCAAATTGCCACATGTCCTCCGTAATTTATGTGTAAACAATTATTCGGATATTTACACCGTGATAACATTTTTTTTAAAACTAAGCCTCTTCCAATTTTTTTTCAATTTAAGCCCCTTCCAATCTAAAACATTTCACCGATTTCTCGAAAATGTTATGCGAATGCCCCTGTACGATGCTCTATTTCTGTACGACGCAAAAAAAAACATTGTTCTTTTTAATAAAAAATTTCAACGATTTTCGCGAAATAGAATATACACTATTGACATGCAAATATTCAGCCAGTTTTTTGCAAAACCTGTGGAAGTTTTTGCGTGCTCAAAAAATCAAACTCATACACAGACATTTTTTTCTAAATGTCATCTACATTTCGGAACATTCTAAGCACATTTCCATGAAGATTTCGTGCGAAGAAAGCTTCTTCTATGTGAAAGCAAAAATCGTTAAAAGCTCTCCTTGTGATTGAAGGGCCTCAGTCTCACAGCTATTTTGCATTTTGCAGCTGACACTTAACACTTAATCTTATTAATAAACACGATAGCGGAACGGATGGTTCACGAAATAGAATTTAAGCTTCTCCCTATTAAACCCGTCACAATTATACTCGTGACATTTGGATCTCGATGGAGACGAATTCGGCGTGTCGCGCGGGCTCTCGTGCGTCACATCATCTCAATTCACTTGAATTATTTCCTCGCGAGTTCAGCCACCTAGTCATTGCTCAAATCAATAACCTCCCGCAAACCGTTCGTGTTACCTCGTTTCGTCAAAGCCAACCTTTCAACCTTCCCTCGCACGTAGCACGACAAAATTGAATATTCCGCAAAAATGTTTCCAACGATCAATAACCCGAAATAAAATCGTTTTCAACAACTGGTTCACATCGGCTTACACCTAACGTCAATCGTGTACACGATATTTCAATCTACAGTGAAGAACAAGTTAATTGGGTAATCTTGAGGGGGGATTTGTGTGATGGGCCGAAAAATATTGGGTTTTTGTTTTTTTTGTCTACTAGATTATTTATTTGGGATTCGGAAAAAAGGTATGTTATTGAGCATACATTAAACTTATTTCGTGTAAATTTTAATGAAAATAAGAAAATTAACAACGTTATCGAGGTATAATAGAGACGCACAATAGTGGGTCTGAAAAATAAAAAAGTTTTATAATCTATATTAAAATTACTATTAAAAAATCACGAAATGGTGGGTGTACGAAAAAAAAAGTGTAATTTTGGTTAACTTTTTACTCATATTCGGAGGCTTAAAAATACTAAATAAAAAAAAAACGTTTACGTAAAATGATAGCTACTTACTACAAATACGGACATTTTTTTTTCATTGAAAATCTGATAATTACAGCAAGAGTTATGATTCCGACCAGGTCGAAAAAATTTGTTTCGAGAAAAACGCGATTGAAAGTTACAGTATATATACATAAATCGTGACATTACCCGCTCTCACCAAATCGTCTGTAACTTGGTCAATTTTCAATATTTTAACTTGGAATTTTTTTCACATATTCTTCGATATGTATACTATGACAAAATGCGGAAAAAAATCAATTTTTTTACCCCGCACAGTCCCGCCTCAATTACGGAAACTTGCGCGATCTATAAAATTCGTTAATTATGGAAAGTGCAGTCGGCTGTTCTGCAGTACTGCGTTCGGGCAAGCTTGCGTGATACGTTCCGGGAATTATATAATCTGTTGATCTTAACATTTCATACGAACGCAACGAACCTCATCCAATTTTCTCGAATTAACGCGAACAAGCATGGTACAACATTTTCTAAGAAATGATTTGAGCGATTTCAAAAGTGCAATATTTCACACTTGTAATCTCCAGGGCGAATTTGAATTTTCGCTCCTTCGTTCTTACAACCCTTTTACTTCGATAAAAATAATCCATGTTAATCGTCCAGATGTCGAGATTCGCGAAAGATTTAATTTATACGAATGGAAGAATCCTCGCTGTGCAGTCGCAATCGTACATCGCAACGCGTCAGCGATTCTTACATTATCGAAGAGCATACGGTTCTCTCCGGTCTGACATTAATAAAGGGTTAAGCAGGCGTGAAAACTCACTCTTCGCTTCAATTAACGAACCTCGCGCTTGCGATAAACTCGACAACAATAATGCAACGATAAAACGAGGGGGCTACAAATTACAATGCAAGTAAGAAGTTATGAAAAAAAAAAAAATTAGACTTACGTAGCGAGGTTGAGATACAGTGGTAATGGCGGAAGTCAATGGAGAACATTTCTATCGTTAGGGAATCGTAACCATAATGCATTCCTCGCAGTGAATTGAATTTTACCCTTCGAGCGGATGCTTTTCTCCCGCTCCGAAGAACTAGAGAGAGAGAGAGAGAGAGAGGGAGAGAGAGGGCGAGAGGAAGACAGAAATTATATAAATATAAAAGTACTCTAAACGTAGGAAATCTAAATGATCGTTTACATTCTTCCATTCACTCTTGATTTCATTATTCCATTTATTAAATGGAATAATGAAATCAATTATTATTATTATCACTACCAATATTTCTATTGTCAATGTGAAAGATTTGTATTTTCATTATACCCATTATTGAATGACAATCATCACTATTATCAATATCAATATTATATTTATGATCAATGTAAAATATTCCCATTTTCATTATTCTCATTATTAAATGGCAACCATAATTATTATCACTATCAATATTATATTTATGGTCAATGTAAAATATCTGTATTTTCATTATTCCCATTTTTAAATGACAATCATCATTGTTATCGCAACCAACACTATATTAAATTCATCGTCAATGTAGAAGAATGCCAATAAAAATGTTGCCAATAAATGGCAAACATCAGCATCCATCCATGTTACAATTAATCTGATATTCTTAACAAACCCTGAAACACGGATACCATTATCATCGCGCAAATCGAATTAAGGTACCCCTTTCATTAACCCGAATATTTAACAATTGACTAATTTTCGTCTATAAACAAGTAGAAATAAATCCCAGTATACTGATAAAATTTCAAGCCAAGTTACCGAACTTCCAACGAAAAATTACGACTCTAAAAATCGTTTAATTTATACGGCGCTTTATGGAGATGACATTCTGTATTGACAATAAAAACGGAGCATCGCAGAATGTTTAAAAAAAATATTAATGATACAACTTAGAAAAATGTGACTAGAAGAAGAATTTTCTTAGCTGCAACGTTTCAGAGAAAATGTAGAAATGTCTGAATCTACTGAATTTTCGCGAATTTTTTATTCCAGTATATCATCCGGTATAATAATTGATTTTAACAAATTTTTTATTAAGCGCCTCTGTAATTTACCGATTATAAAGAAGGGCCCTGCTTATGCCCCCATAAAATACGGCCCACCGTCAAACGAAAACCTTAAGGGAGGCATCCCATGTAACAGCTATTTTTTTTTTGGTTTCTCGTGAATTTTTTTTACGAATCATTCAAACACACTATTTTTGAAATTTTAAAACACATTTATTAACATGATTATAATCCCTCTGAATTTTATCAATAAAAAATAACGAGTTGAATAGACGTTACATCGTTCGGAAGACACTCATGTGTAAAAAAAGTTGCATGACGGCTGCCATGATTCCGAAGGTTTTGCTAATCTGAAATCAAAAAATCAAACCGCACTTTAATTTGTAGACCTGAAGCTCTAGCCGGAACTACAGTAAAGTGAAAATATTAAAAATTGAATTTTTGGCACGGTTTTAAAAGTCAAGTTCCAAGTTTCGTCATTTTTCTCGACCTTTTCAGCTTAAAAAAACTATGGCGGATATCAGTATTCTAGTTCGGGTGAGAACTACAGATGTGCTGACTATACCATCAAAATTTAATCGAAATCCGTTCCATAGTTTTTGAGATATCGCAGAAACCAATTTTTAAAATACAGTTTTCCTGAAAAACGCGTTTAAAAGTGCACGTACGAATTACACAAAGAAAATGTTGACTCACCATTAGTCTGCTACGCCGGGTCCGCGTAACGCGCACACATTTTTTGCAATTTGTGCACAAAAAGTGTTTCGATTTTTTGGACCTGTCACATGGGATGACCGGCTCAAATGAAACAAAAAATAACGAATACAAGTTCGATTTCACTGACACCCGGTGTGCGTCATGTTTTTCCCCGAAACCGACCGAACCGCTGCTAAAAACGCGGTGGATTTCCATAACCGAGGTTTCAATTTATTCACAAGTTTTGCACGAATTGTCAGTCATTCGATGTAACAGGGAATTGGAACAAAAGGAAAGGTTTCTTCGGTATAGTTTCTTTTTTTTTGTCACTCGAGCACCCAAAGGAAATGTACGAGGGAGAAAATAAAAAGAGGGAATAATAGAGGACGAGAGTGGTAGATTAAAGCGCCGTACGACGAAGCAGCGAGCCGAAAGATGTGTGTGTGTGTGTGTGTGTGTGTGTGTGTGTGTGTGTGTGTGTGTGTGTGTGTGTGTGCGTGTGTGTGTGCGTGTGTGTGTGTGTGTGTGTGTGTGTGTGTGTGTGTGTGTGTGTGTGTGTGCATTCGTATTGTAGGCACACGTACAAAGGCAGACTGAGTTGCTTGTAAGGCCAGAATCATTTCTCGGAGCATGAATAAATTATCGGCGTGCACCGAGTCTATATATTCATCTCCCCCCCGCCCATTCACCCGAGCGACCCTCTTACGGCTCGATCGGAGGAGAGCCCCAGACTCACTGTCGCCGCTCGAGACGCGCACGCGCTTGCACCCCCGCCACACACGTAACTGAGCACCGCAGGCCGCATATCACGTTCCCGCACGATGCAGTGCATATTTTTTTCTTCATTTTTTAAATAAATAATAAAAACTTAGAGCGATAGGCATAGACGATGATGTTGAAGTTTGCACACTGAGAAAAAAGACCATGGTATTTACAACAAACGCTCGTGGTAAAAGAGGGGATAGTAAAATTCGTTATAGTTTATTGACACCACAATCATAATATTGTTAACACAATTATGAGCGAAAAGTATGCTTAAACATGCGATTTGGGTGACGTGTTTGACTATCTATTATCACCGAAATGATTATTCACTATTGTGAAAGGCTTGACAATATAGATATGGTTAATACTATAACAAAATCGGCGTACAAACACTAATGATGTATACTGTACGTTAAGTTTTGTAGAGTGAAACTTCTACTATTATTTTCAAGTTTGTACAATTCGTATGGTTAATATTAACGTTTTTCGACAACGAAACGACAACGAAAGTCAATTATTTTTAATTGTTTCAATTTTTCGGCCGTGATAATAACCCAAACGTTTTTACGTATTCTTATCAGAAATTTGCGACCTCACTTTCCAAAAGGGAAGGCTTTCGTAAGCGTAAAAATGAAGAAATAAAAAATGATTCACAAAAATCGTTGCGTTCCAACGATGCAAACTTTAACGTCATCATTGACGATTTTTTCTGGATTCCTTTCAAATTTCTCGGAAACGTAAAATGTTCACCTCTTGCGCGGGAACAACGCTCCGCTATTATTCGTTCCGAATAAGTAAAGCTTTTTCGCTTGTCCGGATATCGAATTCCAATTTGTACGCAGGCACGGTGGAACTATATTTTGGGACTCGGCGTGCTGAATTGGTTATCTTGAGTTTGCAAATTTATTGGCGATGATGGACTCGAGATTGTGTGTTTTGTGACGAATTTCTTTTTGGCCTGGATAAGACGTTCGTAACTGCGGACGATTTTATTTCGCAGCCTTCGCCCGCGCCTTCGCTCGCGCGTGGCTCGTAAATTTGATTGACGCGTAAGCCGAGAATGGATTTTTGGGTCATATCGTATTAAGGCGTTACATCTGAGTGGAAACAAATTTTTGATATTTTTTAATTGGCTGAAATAGTGTATGAACGTCACAAGAATTATATAGAAAAGGAAGTGTCGGCGGAAAATATGATTTTTTTCCTCATTTTGACAGCTCATTTTCCGAAGCGCCTGTGATCGTACCGAAACGCACGATACAGTCTAAACGGTAAAAGTAGCGATTTTTTAGCGAAAAAAAAGAAAAAAGATTAAAAAAGATGCCGGATTGTGAAAATCACCATATTTTCAAAATAATCGCTTGTAGTTCTCTAGAAAAGGTAATGTGAATGAAAACATTTTGTTTTGTTTTGATGCTAATCCATAAAAATTCTGTGTGCTGCTTTATGAGGCCCAAAAAAGCTTTTTTTCGAGAATTTTTTTAGAAGGGAAAAAACAACTGAGCCCTGTGAATTTTGCGGTATATTTCAATGGATATTTAAAGTGCATACAAACAATTCTTTCAATATAAAACAATAAATGGCTGTAGATTTATCAGCCTGTTCCATAAGCGCCATGCCACTACAGTCTTCAATCGGCGGGAAAGATGCAGCTCGTAATTCTTGACAGAAACAAAAAACTAAAAAGAAATGCATTTATCATGTTTTTCTTCTGGGACAACTAAGAAAAAGGAGAAAAAATCGTGAAATTATAACTTTTTTCAGGTTCGAAAAAAATGAGTTTAAAAAAATGAACGTGCTATAAAAGTTATTTAAAAAGACTGTTTCAATGATTCTTTTAGTTTACTCAGAAGAGAATTTAATAGTGAAGAGAAAAAATTTTGGTTCGATTCAATAGGTCGTTTAGTTTTTTTGCTATCACGCCCGCCAATTCACATAAATCGTGAAAATGAAATCTGGAGAAAACGCACTTCGAAGTTGTCAATGAGAGAAAATATCAATTTTTGGTTACTTATATTAATGATCTGCTAATCACCTATTCCCGGTCCATATAGTAGTCCTTCTGCTTCCTTGACACGACACTACTACGAATTCTAAGTATTGTTTTAAAAGACCCTTGAACCTTTTTTAGGTTTGAAATTCGGAGTAGAAGATCGAGGGGCGGAGCACACACACCTGCGCGACCCTCCTTTGCTTTGGACTTTCTTCGAAAATACTTAGAATTTGCCTCTGCAACTTTGTAAATATATTCTTGGATAGTTTATCTATCGATTTAAGCAATAAAAAACGATTTTTCGGACCTTCTAAAGCAGGACACCCCCTTAAGAGTCATATGGCAATGTCTTTACGAAATATGTGTTTTCTGTTTAATTGATAAAAAGACGCGTTTTCTGTATAGTTGGAAAAAAACAGTTTTTATAGAATTAAGTACATACTCGAGATTACATCATTGGATATTAAAAATTGAGTCACATAGTGACCAAAACTAATAAAATTATTTTACATTAAACATGTACTGATGAGCCTTCCTATAAATGCTATTTTTACGCCAACTTCATTCCACCGGAGAACATTTCCAAAAATTATCCTCATTTTCTCCGCATCGCATTTTAGCGTTACCAGCTAATTACAGCTTGAAAAAAGGAAAGTTACAGACGCTACAATTGTCTAATTTCAACGGGGTATCCCTCTCTGGAAGCCCAATTTGAAGGGTCAGAATGATGATTTTTTTTCTAGTAACACATTTTTTGGATTAAATTAATTTTTTCCCAGCATGTTATACACATGTTTGTGTTTACAATGTATTTTTTTTTGGAAGAAAATCTTTCAATGTGTTCGTGGTGCTGCAGTTGGCGTTGCAGTCCTCCAGCGGTGAGGCCCGAAACGGCGGGATCTCTACCAGGCTCAAATGTAATCAGAAACGAAAACAAAAAAAAAATTCTTCAAATACATCCAACTGGCCATGGGTTCTCGAACCACTTTTTGAAATTTCGAAAAATACAAAAAATGACAGCTTCTTCAAAGAAAACCTCATTTTTCTCTTGAAAAACAGCATGCTGAAGTTAAGACGAGAAATCCCTTCGGGAGCGTGAAAAATAGGTATTTTTCGGGAATTTTTTTTAGAGGGGATAAAATAATCTGATCTTTTTCAAATTTGGACATGAGTTTATTATGACTGTCAAGTTTAAAAAAAAATTTTTTTTGGGATGACCAACAAAATGGCGGCCTTATTAAGGGTCTTTGGTCGCCTGTTTTCCGCGACATCGGAAAGTGCTGCAGTTGTCACTCTTTTTCTGTTGATCTGAAAAAGATTTAATAAGTGTCGTTCGTTTACTGACATATTAGGGGGAAGGATATACCTAAAAAATGATGAAAAAGTGGAAAATTGAACATTTGGGAGCCTTTTTACTCCAAAGTTCGAATTTTCGACCAACTTTTCGACATATTTGACCCCAAAAAAATTATTTATTTACACGCTACCTTTCAAACTTTAGGTATATCCTTCCGATAATATTACTGAGAGTAACCTCCCAAAATTTCATCCAAATCGGTCGATAACTTTTTCACCTACAACACGAGCAGTTTTTGAAAAAGTAGTTTCGAGATAATCGCATTTAAAGTTTCAACACGTGACTCGCTACCTGACCGCACGCTGTCCCCGCGCTCTAGACCATACGCGATAACTCCGCAAATATTCAATATTTCGAGTTTTCCCTTGGTCAGTATATTCTTTGGGTATCATACTTTCGAAATGTCAAAAAAATCGATTTTTTGAAAATTCTAAAGGGATTTCTCACCTTAATGGTTCATCCAATTAAAAAATGCGTTCGTGAACCAAAAATGGCTACTGTTTGAACGCTAACTGTGCAAATTCAAGTCAATAGTGTGAAAGTAACTCAAGATATCAATCTCGCCGTGTCAAGATATGAAGTTTCGAGATAATCGCGTTCAAACTCGACCGATTGCGGCAAACGCGACGCACACTGTTCCACTAAAATTGGTGTAACTTCGTCAATTTTTAGAATTTCAGGGTCCGGTTGGTCTTAAAATATTCTTGAAAGTTCACACTATAACAATATGCAAAAAACGATTTTTTGAAGTTTCCGGATAGGGATACCCCCTTAATAAGATTTTAAACGCAACGAGCACATTATTTTTTTTTATCGACTATGACGACGCAGCCGTTCTGGATTTCTAAAGTGCTGTCATGACTGTGGAATCAGCCAGTTGAAAAGCGTCTAGAAATATGAGGAAAAGATGCGCTGGCATTCTTTTCTATGTCGACAAACGGGTGAATAATGTTCGTTTCGTACCCAGGAGTGCGCTCCGTTAGCCCGATACAGACTTGTACGTAGTGCGGGTAATATCGATACTAGCACTGGCGGTATATCAAAATTGGGTACAATGTGTCCCGAAGCATTATGTTTCACATGTGACAATCGGCCACACCGTGGTCCCGAATTCACTCGATATTGAAACCTCGAAAATATCGATTCTGGCGCGAATTTGCAGTAGTAAGGGAAATTAACGTCAGGCAGTAGTCGAAACCTTTCTATTCCGCTCGAGTATTCATTTACTTGAGAAACGGTCCCTCGCACGCACGCACGCACAGACGTCGAGACTGCCACAGTTCTCGGACTGTTCTGTGGTCACGAAACGCAACCACAAAGGGAATACGTTTTTTTTTTACTTATTTATTTTATTTGTTTTTATTTTTAATATCGTCCTGACTCTTTTGTAGAACGAAAGCGCTGTCTTGTTGAAGCTTGGAGGCCTTACCAAAATCCCACCGCGATGATAAAAATTGTATGCGTGTACGGCAAATTTTAGATCGATTCCCTAACCCTTAGCGATATGGGGAGGCAAGGCACAGTGAAAAAAATGTCCAGAATGTTTCAGATTTTTTGTGTGGGTAATTCATTCATCGAATTATTCTTTTGACCAAGTTCCATAATTATTCACACCATAAGTGGAGTGCAATTAATTATTGTGTACTAAGATTCTGCCTATTTTCTCATCGTTTTGCCCTGATAAATTTAATTATTAAGAGACGACACCACTGTAACGTGCCGAAAGAAAATCGTTTTTCCAATTTTTTTTTGTCTACTAGATTATTTATTTGGGATTTGGAAAAAATATATGTTATTAAGCATACGTCGAACTTATAGCGTGAATTTTTTTTAATATTAAATTAACAGCGTTATTGGTGTGAAAAATGAAAATAAAAAAAAATCATAATCTATATAAAAGTAGTTCTCGTTGGTCGAAGCCGGTTTCCGAAGAAAAAAATCACAAAGTGGCGGGCTCTCAAAAAAGTGTCATTTTGGCGATATTTTTACTTATATTGGGGGGCTTAAAAAATACTAAATTAAAAAAAATATTACGTACAACCATGGCTCGTGTGATCACTAAAATTTTGGTTTTTAATCATTGTAAAACGGACAATTATAGCTAGAGAGACGATTCCGGCCAGGTCGAGAAAAGTCGTTTCGAAAATAATGCGATTGAAACTTTTAGTATACGTAAATCGTTGCGCTACCTGCTCTCACCAAATCGTCTGTAACTTAGTCAATTTTCAATATTTTAGCTTGAACATTTTTTCACATATTCTTTATTACGTATACTTTGAGAAAATGCGAAAGAAGATCGATTTTTTTACCAATCACAGAAGCATTCCGCCTTAACGAATACAGATGCAAAAATAATTTAAAAAAGCCAACAATTCTAGCTGCAAAATTTAAGGGTACCTCTTACGCCACGACTGATTTTACTTTACATCTAGGACATGCATTTAATTTAAGATTGTGTCTTCTTTTACCTGGGATTGGATTCCCAAAATTGAATCCAAATTGAAGTCCAAAAAAAGCGTTCATTCGGAAATTTTTTTAGAAGAGAAAAAAACAAGTGAGCCCAGTAAACATTGAGGTATCTTTTCGTGTATATTTGAAATGTATAAAAAAAGTTTAACATGAAACAATAAATGACTGCAGATTTATCAGCCTATTCTCTGTGCATCTTGCCACTGCAGTCCCTAATCAGCGTGAAAGATGCAGCTCGTAATTCTCGACGGCAACAAAAAAACCAATAAAATGTTCAATCCTCATATATTTTTCTTCCGGGTGAATGAAGAAAAAGCTGAAAGAATCGTGAACTCATAACTTTTCTCAGGTTTGACAAAAAAATGTATTTAAAAAAAAACTTTAACGTGCTATCAAAATTATTTAAAAAGACTTTTTCAATGACTTTTTAATTCACTTAG
Organism: Ophion slaviceki; assembly: GCA_944452715.1. NCBI lineage: Eukaryota > Metazoa > Arthropoda > Insecta > Hymenoptera > Ichneumonidae > Ophion > Ophion slaviceki. The sequence continues at coordinate 16,432,145 of OX101785.1, read as the reverse complement.
AAGAGATTTTCATACTGAAGAAAATAAACTTCGGTTCCTTCCAATAGGTCGTTTAGTTTTTTTGCTATCACGCCCGCCAATTTTGAAAAATCGTGAAAATGAAAACCCGAGAAAATACGCTGCAAAATTTTCAATAGGAGGAAATATCAATATAAAATATCAATAGCTTCTCTGCTTTTGGCTATGTATCTGTGAAAATATTTACAATTGGCCTCTGTAACTTTGTAAATATATTCTTGGATAGTTTATCTATCGATTAAAACAAAAAAAAACGATTTTTCGGATCTTCTAATTCAGGCTCCGGCCTTTAGGAATGGAAAGGCCTCACGCAAAATAAAAGGTAGGCAGGAAATACACAGGATTAAATACTACGTACCTTCAGCGAGCCAACAATGCAGAGAAATAATCGTGAAACGTCCGGAGAGTTGTAGGATTAGCAAAAAAAAAAATCTAGTCTTTTAATCCTCTAGCTGTTTCCCTTGTGGGAAAATACAGCTGGGAATTAAATATTTGTCGAATAAGTACAATCCACATACAGGTACTAGTAGAAGTGGAGCGAAATCTAAGTAAATATTTATAGCCTACAGATATCCAGCGTTAAAAGTGCACTCATTTTTGTCCAAAGAGCCAACAGTAGTCGGCGCAAAAAATGACGATAAATTTCTAACTAGCCACAATTTACAATCGAGTAAAAAAAACAATGCTTTTTCCCATTGGCTTGATTGACAACAAAAACGAACAAAAACAAAACTGCATTTTGGCAGTTCGACCAATAATAAAATTATCCGTAATTCCCGTGGATCGTGTTTCACGCAGGGTCGACGTATTGCACTCTTCCCGGTGGAGCGATTACTTCCATCGCACGAGGAAGTAACAGTCGGGCAATTTTCCGCGACGTAAACGGAAAGAATATCAAGCCTGGGTCGATGCGACGGGTGAACCTTGCGATATAAAGTGGTCGGGAAATTTTCTGATATACGTTCGAGCGTATACAACTTCAGAACTCTCAGGTACAATGCTAGAATATTCCAGTTACTTATGCGTCAGGTTATAAGAGCGGAGGTAACGTCAAATTTCCGCTTCATGCATAATAGCGGTGAGTACAGAACGGGTTCCGCGACAGCTGGCTTCTCGCGACTCTTTGCCCGCTATTAAACATCCGCATAATCGCCATACAAGTCTCACTATTTGAAATACTTCATATCCAGTGTATCTGTGGATCGACAATTTTTTTCTTAATTTTATAGATAGATATTGATTAATAGGTAATCAAGAATTATTTATAATTTTATGGATAGATATTGATTGATAGGTAATCAAGAATTATTTGTAATTTTATAGATAGATATTGATTGATAGGTAATCAAGAATTATTTATAATTTTATAGATAGACATATTGATAGATATTCGTATGTACACCAATATAAACATTAAGCTGTTGAGGTTAGGACACGATGCTGACAATATCTATCAATTTTTTTGTGGCTGTCTGCCTGTTTGACCGAAGGTAGCTCGAAAACGGCTGAAGCTTTTTTCCTGAAACTTTGGTATGTGGAAAAAGACGCGTTCGGAATTTTCCTGCACTTTGTTTCATCTGCATCCGACAAGCGGAGAATGCAATTTTCTTTCTGGATGACAGGCTCGCGCGATGCCCCTCGGCATTCATATAAAGCTCTTCAGTAAATACTGAATGTAAAACAACGAATGTAAAATGCTGAACATGTCGTGTGAGCAATAGCGATTGAAGTAAACTTTAATAATTATGATTAATGATTTTATCAATATTTGTCATCAATGTAATTAATATTAATATCACAATCAAATAGTATTAAATTAATGATAATATCAATTAATATTTATTATTAATCAGTAAGGTTGATTTGAATAAAATTTAATGATTATTATTCATAATTTTAACAATTACAATGTCATCAATATTTATGATTAATAATTATGAATTATAATTCAGGCAAGCTTTAATCATCAAGAGTAATAATTGCGTGAGAATTTATCAACTATGATTTGAGCAAACTTTAATCATTATGATTAATAACTTCATCAATTATATTTTCATCAATATTTATAATTAATAATTATCATTTATAATTGAAGTAAACTTTAATTATCACGATTAATAATTTTGTTAATATTTATCAACTACGATTTAAGCAAACTTCAATCATTATGGTTAATAATTTCATCAATATTTATCATTAAATGTTATCCATTATGATTTGAGTAAACTTTAATCATTATCCCCCTATCACAGTTTTTCTCATTGTTCGACTCAACTTACCAGTTTTTTTTCTACCCATATCATTACGAGTATCTATTAAGCTACATAAAAACGAATTGTTCAAAATGTATGGAAAAGTTTTTCTAACACATGTAAAACTTTTTTTCCATACTAAGCTCAATACATAACCCTTCATACGATATGGCCCTAGAATGCATTCCCGGCACCAATCAAATTTCAGACACACTCGAGCACCCCCGCGAGTTGAAGTTAGTCTTCCATAAATTGATCGACACGAAACAAATGTTACCCGATGAAAATAACGACCTCGAATTTATAAGACAGCAGAAAGACGACCTGAAAAAAAAATTCTGCAAAACTGTTTTCTCCACATCGGAGAAAAAGTTCGAAAAAACGGTCGCAATTTTTTGGCGGCGCGAGAAACCTTTGAGGCAGAAGAGTTATCCGAGTGGGAAAGGGGAACGAACGAGTTGACGGAGAATCGCCCATAACAGATCGCAGTGGTCGAAGTAGATAGAGCCCGTACTGCACAGACTCGTGAACTGTTTTTCCACGTTGCCTGTACAAAAGCATGCTCAGAGGTTACCCGCGGTTATACACTCGATCCCCCCCCTCATCTGCGTCATATGCTATACTTCTATACAAAAGACAGAAAGAGCTGTTCTGCGGTTACACAAACTCATCCGTGGAGACTCTTCAATGTGTGTACGTAATAGCCACGTACACACTTGACGTTTCGCTCCGCAGCCTTCGTCTGGTTTACGTATTATTCGGAATCTCCACCTAATCGCAAACCTCCTCTCCCTCTCGTCCCATTGAAAAAAAAGTCGAGAAAACTCCATTTTATCCAGATTTTTCCAACTTGAGCCAATTTCAACGCGAGCTTAAAAAAATGAACCTCCAATTTTTTTCCATCTCGAGTTGGAATCAGCTGTTTTCGCATTTTTATTCGCGCCGAAGTTTCTACGCCTCGAAAGACAAAAGAAAGTGGAAAATCAATGTTCTCAGGTCAGAAGGTTGCGATCCAGATATATATTTATCGACATTCCAAATTATACATGGGTGTTTTTATACGTTGTAAACGTTCGAGTTCCAAAGTCTTTCCCAGGACTTAGAGAATAGCTAAATAGGTGCTGGTACTCGTTTATGTAGCACGTACGAGGCAGAGCGTGGGGGAAAAGATCGTGTAGTCGAACAGACGGCAACACAGCCCACTATCAATAATAAAAAGCATGCGAGGTCAAACCAATTGTAATGGAGCCGACGTATAGTATACTCTAGCGGCTCCAGCCCCAGCCTTACCATCTCTCAGTGCACGTGAACACACTCGCATATATATGGCGTCGAAACAACTTTGCAACACTTTATGCAGTCCAACTCTATAGCTGCAGCTTTGCATATAGCACGAGTGCAATGGCAAACTGGCTACTTTTTTTTCCCACTGGCGGTTCGTTCACTCGGCATGTGCCACCAAACTCACATACATTAACATCATTCATGGAATTAATTTCCGCGAAGCGCTTCCTCTTTTCGGCCCGGGAAACTATTTTGCCAAGTAACGTTGCGGAATTGGCGAAATGGAAAAGCTGAAATATAACGAGCGCGATGGATCAGTGTCATCATTTTTTTAAAACCAATCCCAGGTGAATTTTTAAAATGTTTTTATAAACATATATGAAATGAATTGTATAAGGATGTTGTACGACAATGATCATATAAAATTCTTATAGATTGTATATACTGGCTCAAAATGTCATGTAATGCGTGTGGGAACTGGAAAATCATATTAGGGGGGGATACCTTTAGGCGAAGAAAAATTGCTGATTTTCATGATTTTTGTTTGGAGGAAAGATTTCTTCAGTATTTTGGAGACTTAGGATATGTTTTGTTACTACGTTGGACTGTTACATGGTATTTTTTTATTTAATTAATCTTCAAAAATGGGGGAGGTATGGCACGGTCTTCTAAACGGGATGTGGCGGATGCTGTCGAAGGGCGTGACACGTAGCGTCGGTGGAATTAATCTGAAAAAAAAACGACGACGATTTTTCTTTCATTTACACTCATACGTAGAATATGAACCAAGCAGAAGTGAGAAATGTTGAAAATCAATGAAATGGTACGCTTTGAAACATAAAGATTGAATTTTCTGTAAAAATATGGCTACGGTTTACAATGAAAAAATACATTTTGTTTTTTTTTTAATATTTAGGTTCATCTTTTAGACAATAGGGTTAGAAAGATTTATACGAAATTTCATCAAAATTGGTCGATTAGTTTTTTAGCTATACCTCACGCCAGTTTTAAAAATGCAGTTTTGAAGACCGTGCCATGCCTCAGCCATTTTCAAAGATTAATTAAATTAAAAAAATACCATGTAATTAATTAAGTTTCAAAAATACCAAAAATAGTAAGACAAAAGACCCTAAGTCTTAAAAAAGGCAAAGAAATCACTTCAAACACAAATAATGAAAATCAGCAATTTTTCAAAATCTCTGATTTTCAAAAATTGATTTAATATTTATCTCTTTCAAAAGAATCACGAAATACAACCAAGTTTTGTCCTCGCCTAAAGGTATCTTCCCCCTTAATGCGCGTTGTTTCCTCATCTCCGTCAGCTTCGCACGCAGACTGTCCTTCACGGTCCTATCGTCGGTAGAATGCCAAATTCTCACTTTGGCATGCTTTCGAACGAATTCGTGTTCAACCTGTCATGTAAAAGCCAGTCTCAATTTTTTCAACCACTGTGACAGCCGGACCGAGAAGCTTTCGACATTAAGTATACCGAAGGGAATTCTATATTTGTACTTTCAATGTGAACAGGAGGTGTTTTCAGTTCGTTTTATTGCAGGAGAAGCTACACGCCGACGTTAAAAACAAGCAGGAAAGTTTGCCGCTCAAAGTAAGGGAGATATTGTTCCATTTTAAATGGCCTTTACGTTCAAATAAACACTACGTTTTTGTATCGAAATTGAAGGACATTTACTGTGATTGAAAGATGTACGATGGATACTTTGGAATCATAAAAAATGCGCAGACACTTTTGGCACAAGATAGAAAGGGCTGAAGGTCTTCAGCCCTTGGCAAAAGGGGAGGTGAAAAGGGTAGAACTTTCCTCGTGATAGATAGATAGAACTTTCGTGATAACTCTATTTCTTTCGATCGTCAGCTAATCATCAGTTGCGTATGTAGCTTCATGCACTGCCATTCATACTGCAATTATTTCCGAACTCTCGTCTACCCTCAACATCGAGACTCCCTTCGACGATCATCTTTTCCTCAAAGCTCCCACTAACGTCGCGGTTTCGTAAATACTTCGTCTCGATAGACGACAGTTCGAAAGGGCTATTCTAGTGTGACGGAATGAAAAAATCGAATTTTGTTTTTGCTTTTTTCAACTCTATACCATCACAGAAATGATATCCAATTGCTGGTAAAGTCGATTTTCACTTTGTCTACTCAGTACAGCCCTTTAAAGTAGAAGCGCTCGGCTCCAGTATGGCTACTCGTACGTTTTTATCGAAATGACTTTTTTCCACCTGGCGGTGGTGATTTCGGAGATACCGCTCAACCAATCGGGCTAAAATTTGTACTGCAGATTCAGCATATGTGTGGCTATCGTCCGAACTAGAATTATAAGAAAATATTGATTTTAACTTATACTTTCACCCGAATTATGACGAAAAAACGTGTTTTTTGAACATCTTTGCAAAAATGCCGCCATTTTGTTATTTTGCAATATAAAATAATAATGCTAGTTCGGGCGATCTCGACACTCAGACAGATTAAGAATCTTTTTGAATTTTTTGTTCGAGATTACCTGGAGACCGCCAATCACCAACGCCAGCAACGTACTTTTTTCATGCCTTTACAAAATCAAAAATTGTTAAGTAAATATACATTCATATGCAACAACAAAAATTGTTTTCCATTCCAGAACAGTGGACCTTTGAACAAAAAAAAGTTTGTACCGATACACGCAACAGTGTTTTAAAAAATCTTAAAAATAGCTTTTTTTAGCCGCCACATTAGAATTGCCCTTCAACTCGCTGTAGAATTCTCCAACATTTGCCACGCTACCAAATTTCAGCTACGGATTTAGTTGACTGCAGGGTATATTGATTCACAGTCTCGTCATTGTTTTTGTGGCATGAGCCACCGAACGACTTGCTCAACTCCCTTAAATTGGGAAAACGTGGTTATTCCGAGGAAGCTTTACTAAACGATACGCGAGAGTACGAAAATTGCCGGAGCTCACACAGCGCTCGCCTGGTCGTCGATAAATTATTTGGAAATTTGACGCCAATATAGTGTGGCCCTACCGTAATTATGTTCTCTTAATCGTTTTCCCAGCATGGCGTGTTTGCCGTAGATTTCGATGCAGATATTCAATGAAATTCGACGTTTAACGAAATTGCGACGATACATAATTTCGCGAAAAATCTGCGTTGAATTTCAATTGAAGAATGTGAACAGAGAGATAAAAAAATTGAGGTTTTTTTCTAAGAAAGCTGATACTACGCTTTTGGATCGATTTGTAAAAACGTTGAGCGGCTCAGTGATTCCGTTTTCAACGGATTCACGGCTTCCATTCTCGAAGACGGTAAACTCCTCGGCATATATAAATATCTGATGCGAAGATATGAAGACACGTGTGTGTGTGTGTATACATGTCAAATATGTTTCAGCCATATACGAACGCAAAGAAACTTCTCGAGGGAAGAATACACCAGCGCAAGTTGAACAGGGCTGCTCGTCTTCGTCCTAAGTAATTTGAGTTGAAGATTACGAAGGCAAAGACTGCATAGACACGGCAGACAGTTCTTAAGGAGTTTCGAGACTGAAATCGAAATGCTTGGATTCGATTGAAATTCGTATCACCGAGAGATTCAGGAAGTTTTATTCTCTTTTGGGCCAAAAAATGTTCAAAATTTCACAAATTTTTTATGCAAAAAGTATTGTATATAAAATGTTGAAATTTGGTACGTTTACTAAGAGGCCTTTGTTGAACATGATGATATTTTTTAGTTTGACGAAACATGGTACTGGGCTGGCGTTGATATTCTTCGCTTGCGGAAGTCCTAAGTCCTGAACAGGTGGTCCGAAGCAAAAAATCAAACATATTTTTGCTTTGTACGATAATGCATATAAGTCGAACTAGAATCAAGAAGAAAAATTGAACAATACAAAAAATAGCGAGCAATCGAAAGGAAAGTTTAGTTTTTTACCACAAATTTTTACAATTTTTTGTTCATAAAATACAAACGTTTTAATATTTTTGGATAATTCTAGTTCAACTAATGAAGACGTTTCTTGTACATGTGCCGGCCAAATTTCATAACCATTGCTCATACAGGGCACGTAGGAGCACTTCCGCAAACTTGGAAAACGTCGTTTCGAGAAAAACGAGTTCAAAGTTGAAGCGAAGTTTGTGTGCGAATGAAATGAAAAGTTTCATACTTACAACTAATATGCTATGCCAGGACCATAGAGTACACTTTCCGCTTCTGGAAAAGTTCCCGATACGGCAAAATCAAATTTTTTGCCCCAAGAAAGTAAAATCCTCCCTTAACTCTTCGTTGGCACACTTATATTTGACCACGAATTTGGCACACTGGGTCAATTTGACCCGGATAGTACTTCATCTACCTGGCATTAACGACCCTTCGGTAGATTTTTATTGGAAAAAAATCAGGTACACACTTCAAACATTTCTTGATATGTCTGTATAGTTGAAATTCGGAACCTATCAAATTAAATCGGTGAAAAAAATCATTGAAAATCGCCAGTTTTGAAAAAGTGAGCATTTTACTAATAATTCATCCTACTTTGACACCCAGTGTGTCAAAGTAGGGTTCATTTATGGTGCATTAACGGTCGAAAAATCAATCAGTCTTACAACGTAGCATCGGAGATTTTGAATGTTTGAGTTGAACCGTTATCCACTTGGTAATACCCACGACACCTCGTAAACACTAATTATAGGGCTATGGGAACTAAAATAATGTCGACATTGAAATTAAAAACCGAACAAACCGTGATTGGGTACGATTCCGAAAACCCCCAACCTCCGACCCAATTGAAATTTTGCACAGACCTCCCTCTTAATATTTTAAGACAACCCCCAAAGGGATTTTTGGCGACGCGCAATAGTTTTTGGGTTTTGGGGTTGTTTGGGTTTGTTTGGATCTTTTTGGACAAAACGAAGAGCGCGATAACACATACAGGGTGTCTCAGAACTGAATGCGTTCTCTGAAATGGGGAGTTGAGGGTGAAATTCTGAATCGATTGATATAAGCATGTGTGGGTCTGAGATCAACCCCTGAATTATTATTCATTTTTAAAAGCGGACGCACCTGATTGACCCGTTTTTAAAAGTTAATAATAATTCAGGGGTTCATCTCAGACCCACACATGCTTATATCAATCGACTCAGAATTTCACCCCCAACCCCCCATTTCAGGGAAGACATGCATTTCTGGGACACCCTGTATAGGTATGAACGGAGACGTCGCATATATAGATATAGTCGGTGCACGTTAAAAAAAAACTTTAAAATTCTATGTCTCGAAAACTATTGCGAGTCGCCAAAAATCCCTTTAGGGGTCGTTTAAAAATATTAAAAGGAAGGTTTACGCAAAATTTCAGCTCGCTCAGGGTACCCTTAAAAAAAACTCTATAATTCAATATCTCGAAAACTATTGCGAGCCGTCACAAATGCCTTTAGGGGTCGTCTTAAGATATTGAAAGGAAGTTTTGTGAAAAATTTCAGCTTGATCGGAGGTTGGAGGTTTTCGGAACCTTATCCCCGTGATTATAGTGTTAGAAATGTCGTGTCGAATAATTAAGTGGTTCCTCTACTTCGTTCATTAATTATACTCGAAAAAAATGTGAATTTTGTGCTCGAACGGTTTGTTTTCGGACACCGAGTTAACTGGGTCTGTCGAGTGAGCTACTCACAGTCAAGTATCAATTCGCGGGTATTTTAGAATCTACAGTGGTGTTCAAAACGTACATAATACAGCCGACGACGCTTTAGCGATAGTCAGTCGTGCCGATGGCAGAAACACTCGCTGTTGCCAAGTCAATCGCTTATTTCTTCTTGAATACAATTTCAATATATTTATAAAAAGTGCAAAAATATAACTATTAATATTATTTCCCGGTTTAGAAATATATTTCAACAATATAGTGAGTTGGGAATTTCCCGATAATAATTGATTTTCACATGAAATTTTATTCGTAAGAAGTAGGCAGCCTGCCGAAAACTTATTGTATTTTCGTCCCCACTCTCGCAACCAAAGAACGGTTCCCAAACGATCCCTCGATATTTACAAAGAGTGTTAACATCACATTTTTTCTCCACCATTGCACTTGGGTCATTTTCATCATGTATCGACTGACGAAAAATGACCGTGATTTTGTAAAATATGTATCGTGCATGAAAAAATTGATCTTATCGCGAGCTCGATTTTTCGATGCTCGGCTCATCCATCGAAAAGCTGATCGGAACTCCGAAAAAATGTGACTATTTATTGTCAAGATATGAGGACATCAATGCAAAATGAAGTGAATTAACAATTCAATTGCAAATAATTAATTACCCGAATTATAATTCGAAACAAAATTACAGCGGCTCATACGATAAATAATCCAGTGCAAAGAATTGACTCGAATGCATGCATATAAATGGACAACTGAACTCTCGTATTATAAACAGTTTGTAAATTAATCGTTTATCAACGGTAATTTTGTGGGCAAGTGAGGAGAAATATAATTACGATGCGAAAAGAGGTAGGTGAGAGAAGAGTGAAGGGGGGATGAGGAGTTGAAGAGGAACGAAAACCCGAGAACCGTACTTCCGGCCGTCGGGATAAAATAAACGACCGGAGCTCAGCCTCGATGAGCACGGACTGGTTTACAACGTGACCGGAGGCCGCAAAAGCTCGCGGTCTTGCGATATCCTACCGCCTTAAAAATTCTTGCCGACCGCACGAAAATTTTTGTCTGCTCACCCGTTTGGATTTTGAGCGCCAATGGCGTACCGAGCCTTCGGAGCAATAAAAATTTTCACGAATTTTCATCACGACCTTCGTTTCCGATTGTGAACGAAGCTTCTTCCGATGAACTCTTTATAAACGACAATCAGTTCACAGGCAATGGAAGGATTCGATGTAGCAAAAGAGAAAAAAAGGGTTACAAATCTTGACACTTTTTTAAAAATATTTTGGCTATTCTTTAGATAAGCGAATTTTCCGAAAAATGCACCTACATTTTTTTGCTATGTTCTCATTTATCGGGTTACAAATGATGATATTCAGTAGGGAGGAGCTTAAAATCACCCCCCCCCCCCTCCCATAAAAAGTTATGGGCTTTTGATGTTCGCGGAAACACATGATAAATAAAGGGCATTTTTGAATATTTCGATGCCCATATTGGGTTTTTGAAAAATTTGAAATTATTCTCAACGATTTTTCGCTCGTAAAAAATTTGTTACTAAAAAATGTCAGCTTCTCCCGACTGAATATCATCATTTATAACCCAATCAATGCGAAAATAGCAAAAAAATTCAGAAAAGCCACTTATCTAAAGAATTACCAATACTTTTTTTAATATTTGCAGCTGCGTCCAAATGCCGATTTTTTTTCCAAGCTGCAATGACGAATTGACGAAAACGTTTAGGAATTATATTTTTCAAATATTTATAGAAAATAAAAATACGACTTGTTTTTTTTTCGCCGAAACTGAATGATGAACTTACACTTTTTGAAGTGACCAATTTGAAAAATCAAGTACACGACAAACGAGCACTTAATTATTCGATCGCTGCTGAATCTTTTTTATACGCTTCGGATATTGCACATAGGCGTGCGTGCATAAAAAATCAAGTAAGCTTTCCGGCCATTCGGAGTGAATAAATAAATCCAGAGCTGGCAGAAAAAATATTAATTTTTTTATTCATTCTTATTCATCGTAATCAGATGGGAAAAAACGAAAGGTGTAAGGCGTTCCAGACATTTCAACGATTAAAATTATATTAGAAAAAAAGTCGGGGTTACCGAGTGTTTCAATGAGAATTCTGTTGCTAATGGCAGCAGAGAGATTAACGCTACGAATTCTAGTAGATTTATTAGCCACACTTTAGGGAAAGTCCCTATGTGAAAATAATCCGAAAACACGATCAAATCTGCAAAATTCGTGCGAAAGAAAAATAATTCGCGTATTTATAGTCGATCGTGAAATTACAGAAACTATTTGCCCAGTGATTCGTAGTAAAAAGTGGTCCTGTTTCAAAATTTTACAGATTATAAACCTTAGAATCAAGTTGTTTCATGTACACGTGAAATGGTACTTAATTTTATTTTTTCTCTATCAAAATAGAAGTGTCTGAATATTTTTATAGTCAAATTGTCTTTCGACTAGTCATCATGCATGTTGAATAAAATAGAAATACGAATGTTTTTTCTTATACCGAGATAAAATCGTGAACGACCACCTACATGTGAAGAAACAAATAAAAATGCTGAAATCTGTAGAATATGTTAACACGTTCAAAGCATTGAGCGGGCTATAATCGTAAAACTGAAAGCGATCTCAAAGGGTCAATGAAAAAAAAAAATGAAAGAGGGGCCTGAAAAGAATAACTTAATGAAGCCAAAGTGGTGGAAGGGCTACGAACATCTCACGGTCTGTTGGTAATTAGCATCTGAATCAGCCATTGGCGTCTCATTTGGGAATAAACAAACGTTTGATGTAAACTCATCCATAGTCATCGCGTGTGCAATCAGGAGTGGAGGCTTGTTGGATCGATCCCTTCGTTCAGCCCGAGGTGCATACATATACATGTTGGGCATCCCTCGTCTAATCGACCTGGTGGTCCATCCCGCCACCTGGCTTTCATCCGTGCTGGACTATCATACAGCAGCGACAAAACACGTTGATCATATTGAGACTTAGTTGTTAGCAGCTGCTGCGAATCATTCCAAAGACATATAAGCGGTGGCGAAAAAAAGTAAAAAATACAGAATTCCTCTAGCGTTATTTTCAACATGAATGTTATGATGATGTTTCATTCGAGTGTGAATTGCGTTACTTTTGCGTTCCAAAGACTCGTTTTGGAAACGTCATCGTGCGTGACGTCTTCTCGATGTGGAATTCAAATTTCTGCAGGTAATTCATACGAAGAATTTTGATATTTTTTATTTGATCTTTTAGATTTTGTATATTTTTTAATATTTTTGGTTATCTGTTCCATCGTACGGGGTGCTTTTCCTATTGACGTGCGCACCTTATGCCTTTTTTTGGTTTTGTTATTTTTATATTTTGTGTTTTGTATTTTATATTTTATATTTTATTTTTTATATTTTATATTTTATATTTTGTATTTTAAATTTTATATTTTAAATCTTATATATTTTATCCAGTTGAGAAAGTGGTATGCAAATTCGATCAAGCATTTTTTCCAATACGCAAATTCCCACAATTGCATACGAAAAAAAATTGAAGTTTGTTCCAATTTAGTACGAAGAAAAAAATCCATGTTTTTGCACTTAATGAAGGATACCACTGTAACGGGCCGAAAAAAGGTTGTTTTTTCCTATTTTTTTGTTTACTAGATTATTTATTTGGGATTTGTAAGAAGGGGTATTATTAAGCAGACATTGAACTTATTTTGCGTACATTTTTATTTAAGAAAAGTAAAAATTAACACCATTATTGAGGTATAATAGAGCCTCTGTAAAAAAGTGCTCCAACGGCCAGATCAATAACTTGACAATGGTTAGTCTGAAAAATAAAAATAAAAAAGCACCATAATGTATATAAATGTAATTTTCCTTACGCGTAGCGGTTTTTCGAGAATAAAAACTGACAAAATGGCATGTGTTGAAAAAAAAAGTGTAATATTGGCGAAATTTCTACTTTCATCCGGGCTTTTATTTTTACTCGCATCGGATTTTTACTCTCATTTTTTAACTCAAATTTTTACTCTCATCGGCTAAAAAATACTAAATTCGAACAAACAAACAAACACGGCAACGTACAACGATAGCTACTGCAATGACGGATTTTTTTAATTAAAAAATCTCTTACTAACAAGGAACATCACTTTCCTCCTCCGATTTTGTTGAAACTTTTTTTATGTGGAAGAATATCAAAAACTAAGAGACACGTATTTTTTTATCGGCGGAAAAACGGTTTTAAGGGGTGAAACGCACCCTTGAAAATAAGGGTGTTTTTCGTTATTCATCAACAACGTTATCGTTCTCATCTCCAATGTATAGTACACAAAAAAATAAACATCGTTGCAATTTGAATTTTTTTATATCTCGTTAGAATGTTACGGACGAAAAACATCCCCATTTTGTAGGGTACGTTTCACCCCTCAAAACCGTTTTTCCGCCGATAAAAAAGACTACGTGTCTCTTAGTTTTTGATACTCTTCCACACAAAAATGTTTCAACAAAATCGGAGGAAGACACCAAAGTGATGTTCCGCGTAAATCGTCTGTAACTTGGTCAATTTTCAATATTATAACTTGATTTTTTCCGCTTATCCTTGAATATGTATACTTTGAGAAATTGCAAAAAAAATTGTCTTTTTGTACCGGTAACAGTGGTGTCAAGGGGTTATTCGATGTGAAACGTCCTATATGAAATAATAACAAGTGAAGAGCGAAGAGAGCCAGCGGCGTGCGAACCCTCGAACACCGGACAACCACTACTGGCCCTAACGTGGCCGTTCGTTGTTGTTACAGCAATGCCGTGTATTCCCAGCCCACGTTGGCAGCATGCACCACTCGAAATAATGTACTCTGGTTACAAGCGTCGCAAGCCTTGACTTAGAATTAATAAGCCCCCCGCCCCCCTCATCCGTAACTAATATTCTTCTTATGTTCCCCAAGCCGAGCTCACTCCGGCCTTAATGTGGTTACCCGCATTGTTCCAAATTGTGAGAATTTCAAAATCAACGCGCATTTGATTGAAGAGGTCGATTAAGGGGGAAATCCCTTTAGACGCCCGAAAATGGGTCATTTTTCATGAATTTTTTTAAAGGTGATAAAGTAATCGCGTCACTTAAAGATTTTGACATCTTATTACAACTTTCTAGTGTTAAAATTTGTTTTTTTTTCTTTAAAGAAAAATTGGTGGCTTTATAAGGTATTCCTTTAGGCGTCTTTTAAAAAACTGCTCACGATATAGCTCGAAAAGTTATCGATCGATCTCGCTGAAATTTTGGGAGGTTTCTCACTATAACATTATTGGAAGGATGTACCTATGAAAATATGAAACAAGTATAAAATTAAAAACTAAGTAGGCCTTGTAATTAAACTTTTATATTTTCGACCATTTTCTCGACGATTTTTACCCCAAAAAAGTAATTTATTTACGCGGTAATCTTAAAACTTTAGGTATATCCTTCCAATAATGTTATACTGAGAAAGTTCCCAAAATTTCAGCCAGATCGACCAATAACTTTTTGAGCTATAACATGAACAGTTTTTCAAAAGACGCCTAAAGGAATACCTTATAACGCCGCCATTTTGTTTTGTTTAAAAAAGAAAAAGAAATGTTAACACTTGAAAGTTGTAATAAGATAATGTCAAAATTTAAAAATGATGCGATTATTTCATCGCCTTTAAAAGAATTCATGGAAAATGACTCAATTTCGGGCGTCTAAAGGAATTTCCCCCCTTAAGGGGTGACCCCACTGTAAACGTCTAAAATTATGCGATTTTTCGCAATTTTTTGGTGGAAGGACAAGTAAGAAGATAATAATATTCAAGGATGTTATTAGGCATGTCTTCAAGTCAAAAAAATAAAATTTATATTAAAAAATAATAAAAAACGGTGACGCTGGAGCCATTCTCGCGAGGCATATTTTGAGACATTCTAAGACACTCTGCAGCACACAGTATAACTGATGCAAATTTGACAGTGGACGTTTTTTTTTTAATTCTATCAACTTACATGAGTACAGCTAGAGAAATACGTAGGGGATTTTGAAAATATTAATTTTTGCGTTATTGGCAAGCGTTCAAAGTAAAAACTCAATTTTCGACAGAAAAAAAGGGCAATCATTTGTTAATAAATAATGGTATAATTAGCTCATGGAAAATCCCGTACGTCTTTCTCTCCGGAACGTTATTTTAAAGATGTGCTCAAAATTTTGAGCGAATAAAATGAAAGTTGAAAGTTGTGTGAAAACCACACGGGCCTTTTTTTACAGGTATCACCCTTTTTTCCCCTCATCTAGATGGTTCGAAGCATCTCTCAAGCCAATTTGAAAAATCAATTTTTTGAAAACTCTACTCCTGATAACGAATGTATTAAGGGGTGTTACCGCTTAATACACTTGAGGATGATGAACGTTCCTCTACGAACTTCTCCGTTCACACGTTTTGGAAGCGTATAAAAAATGTTGTGAGGACTATAATGGGAAATCATCAACAACGAATCGCTAAGCTGAGAGGAATTTCTCTCTTTTTAATGCGAAAAGTTCGGTGGCGAAAGAATATTCGTTATCACGCACATAAATGAATAGCAATTGCCTCAGACGGTAATTATTTTTTTCGTGTCTCATCGCTGCAATTCTTTTTCGAGTTTTACCCGATGACTGTCATTCGGAAGATTTGCTAGCGTGACAGAAAGATAGATAGGCCGGTCAAAAAAAAAATACGTCTACAAATGTCCCACATAGTACTTCGAAGCGGAATTTTAATTCTCCGCAACTTTGTTCGCACTCACCAACTCATGTTGAGCGTTCAGTTCTACTTTTTTGCGCTCGGCCTACTGCCGTAAAGCGGCGATTAATTTTTTTTCTCGCGACATAGCAACGTCATTTTATTTTCCAAGAGTCTGGCAAGGCGCGAGATTGAGCTTCAATTTGATTTCTATCACGTTCTTTTGGCAATTTTTTCCGCGAGGTTATTCAACTTTTTGGTAAAACAAAACTTTTTGGTAACCCAAAACTTTCGGAACACAAAACTTTTTGGCAACACAAAACTTTTTGGTAACACAAAACTTTTTGGTAACCCAAAATTTTCGGAACACAAAACTTTTTGGTAACACAAAACTTTTTGGTAACACAAAACTTTTTGGTAACACGAATAAACTTTCATTAAATGGCAGGTGTTAAAAAAAGGGTAATTCTTTCGATAACTGACTTCCGAAAAATGAGCCTAAATTTTGTTTTGCTATTTTCTCATTTATTGGGTTATAAATGATAATACTTAGTCGGGGGGACCTGAAATTATGGGGTTTGAAGTTCGCGTAAACACGTGATAAAATAAGCCATTTTTTAACATTTCGACGCCTATACTGGGGTGGTGTGGGATGAAGGGATTTATAAAAGAAGCCTTCCTGAATACAAACAAACCCAAATAAACGCGACCCCCTTCGGCGTGACGGTTTTAATTGGTTTTTTTTGAAAAATTCGAAATTATTTTTAACAATTTTTGGCTCGTAAAAGATTTGCTAATGAAAAATGTCAACTTCCCCCGACTGAGTACCATCATTTATAACCCAATAAATGAGAAAATAGCAACAACAAAAACATTTAGGTTCATTTTTTTGGAAAAGTCACTTATCTGAAGAATTACCAAAAAAAAAGTTCAATTAGTTCAGTTTTTTAAAAAATGAGTGCGACCTCGGAAACTATTTGTTATTTTTAAATTATTTTATTTCGTGTAACCGGGAAACATTGCATAGTTGAAGTGAACAACGGTGACAGAATTGCCACGATCAAGCTTGGTTTCGACGATAGCTGTCACAATGGAAAATCCCAAGACACAAGTCTCAATTTTAATTTTGTTTACGGATAATGTGCTGTGCACAGACTCATTCCGCAGATTCCATTATAATCGTCTTCTTGTGCTGGCTTTTTTTGCTGCAACTGTTAAGAACGTACGATAAATTTAAATAATTCAAGAAGAATAACAATAGTCACTGGCGTCGGAGACAGTGGACTGTGTTATTGTCAGCTGGTTTCCAGTAGACGCTAATTCTAACTATACGTACGGTGGCCTTGCCGGGCGAAAGAAAAACAATGAGCGAATCACCGTGTATGACGCGTGTCTCGAGTCCCGAGCATACTTTTGAGCAATTACGCTAGTTATTATGCTGCCTCGTCGATAGAGCTCGCCAAGGAACGAGGGAGAACGAGATAGATTGATAAAAATCCTTACACCACCGGTCTAAGAAAAGTTATTCATGACGTTCGTCATCCAGTTGCAACAATTTTTTCTTTATTTGTTTACCTTCACTATCGTCCGGAACCTTTTATGCAAATTTAGGTGGTAAATCCCTAATAAGGATAACGTTAAAATTTATGCGTCATTTTCGTAGCCCAAGTCAGCCAAAAAAAATGAAGCGATTAACGGGTTACCCCCACTTACGATTTTGAAAAAATCGATTTTTTTATTGCATTTTTTTGAAGTATAAGTATCTGAGAATATGTCCTGAAAATTTCAAGTCGATCCGTACAAAATTGACTGAGATATGAGCGTTGAAGGAGAAGAATCCGTTGTGAAATTGAAACTTTAAACGCGTTTTTCTCAAAATGGCATTTCTGAAGTCGGTGACCAAAATTACTCGAACGCTAATGAACCGATCTACTTGAAATTTTACAGGCTTATTTAATACATAAAAATGTAGTCTTTAATCGTTCGATTTTTTTTCGTTAATCGAACCATTAACTTTGACTGTCCGCCATTTTGTGAAAAATGAATATTTTTTAAAATCCTTCGATTAAAGACTAGTTTATACTTATATTTGACTAAATCCATCCTCATTTTTTTTTTCACATGATGCCGCAATGTTGGTCACCGCAAACCGTGTATATAAAAACATTATTTCATTGACGGCCATTTGCCACTAAACAATGTAATATTTTTCGATAAAAAAATTACTGAAAGTTCTTCAAGATGTGTTCTTTAAGATGGTATATTGATCGATTAAAAAAGTTTTGTAGTTTTCTTTAAAAAAAATTCATGAAAAAGGCCTTTTTTGCGCTACAAGTGGGGGTAACGCCTTAAAAAAAATAATTTAAATAATGAAACTATGGAAACTTGAGCATAATTCTTTCAATAAATCTTTCGATCAATATTTCGAATTTTGCCTTACATGTAACAATAATATCGCATACAGGAATTCTTCGAGACCTTTTTTTTTGAAAAATACTTCAAACCTATTCAGCAAATTTCTAATCGTCTACTCTTCGATGACTAATGAATTGTGCAAACGGATAATGAGCGGCGAAATTCCACCGTTCGCACAATAATTCTTACTTGCAACGTTAAGGGGCTATACCAGTGTGAACGCTGAAAATTTAGGTGATTTTCGGGAATTTTTTGGAAGAAAAGTACTCAATTAAATGTTTCGGAAAATTAAGAATATATTTGGCTATATTTGACCTATATTACATATTTTTTTCATAGAACAATATTGAGATCCAAGCGACTTATGCGCTGCCTTCCGAGGCGCCAAAAAAAAGTTCCTCCGCTGCTGACATGATTCCGGCCGATTGAGTAGCTGAAACCGAAAAAGGAAAAAATGTCGTTAAACTGGAAGGTATTTCCGGTACAATGACGTAGGATTTTTGAAAAATATAAAAATCTAATAAAATTAAATAAAAGTCAAATTTCATCCAGTCAAAAATATCCCACGTCATTGTAGAGTAAATATATTCAAGAGTACTCAGTTCAAATTTCAAGTCAGTCGGATAATTGCTCTTTGAGTTACAATGTCGGCAAATTTGAAAAATGTCATTTCGAGGAAAACTCGTTTAAAGATTTAACTATCGATTTTTGCAAGATAAAATGATATTCTTGAAAGTATAAACTGTCGAAAAAGGCAAAAAAAAACGATTTTTTGAAAGTGTCACACTGGTATAGCCCCTTAATATTGAGTGCTGAACGAACAAAAAAATATTCAACGATTGATGATACTAGGGTCAGAATATTGCCGAGCGAGATGAATTCTGAGGTGGAGTACGATGATCAATGGAAGAGAGAACAATGAAAATTGAACGGCACGGTTAATTGACCGGTTTATATAGACGTGTATTTGTAACGTGCAATTCCGTAGAATTACCGATCGGAACAGATCCAATCATCCGGGAACCATTGTCCTCTGGATCTCGTATTGTGACGTCCATGTTCATCATTCTTATACAATGTCCGAATAAATCACTCCGCTTATGCGCAGGCTGATTTATTTTTACGCTTCAGAAACAATCGATTGGTCGTTGCGATAAAAAAATCGCTCCCAATATTTTACAGACGATGTTTTCTTCGTGATAAACACCCAGATACTTTTGCTTTGAACTTTTTTCAAGGTATTTATTCCACGAATTCGAATATTTAACAAATAACAGATTATTGTCTATATCCAAGTAAAAATACATTCTAGTAAACTTGTAAAATTTCAAGCTAAGTTACCAAACTTTTAACGAAAAATTACGACTCTATAAATCGTCTTATTTATACTATGGAGATAAGACGCTGGCCACATTTCTATGTAATTATTTATACACTAAATAACTCTTGATGGCCGATATAAGATGCTCAACGCGTGTAAAAAATTCTAAAGATTCCGTAACGACTATAAAAACAGGGGGTCACTGAATGTTTAAGTGGCATCAACAAATCGATTTTATTGTTACATTTTTCGTTAGTCCATACTTTCGAGTATACCTTACTACTATACTATACCTTATACTTTCATCGATTTATAACAAGGAAACATTTTTTTTTTATCTTTCAACGCGTTTTTCTCAAAACGACATTTTAAAAATATGCCGCAATTCGAACTCGAATACTAATCATCCGATCGACTTGAATCTTATTTAAGCGTATTTGGTATTTGTTTCTTCATACAATGACTTTCCAGTTTTTCAATTGGATGAAAAATGTCAATTTGCCAAAAAACCATCAGATATTTAAGCGTAATTTGAACTTTTTTTCCAAAACTCCGCAATTTTGTTGGATTTTAATTTTTTTTACAATCTTGCGTCGTTGCACAAGCAATACCTTCTAGTTCAATGGACTTTCTAAATCCTTTATTTCGGGCACTCCGAAGGCCGCAATCACCGCAGCAGTGGGAAAACTTTTTTTTGAGATTCGGGAGACGGCGCATAAGTCACGAAAAATTAAATATTTTCATACAAAAAAATTACTGTATATACATAATTTATCCACAAATATATCCTCGAAATTTCAAAACATTCGATGCAATACTTTTCTTTCAATAAATCCCCGAAAATGACCTTTTTTGGGCAGTCACACTGGTGGTGCCCCTTAAAGAAAATATTAATGATAAAACTTTAAAAAATGTGACTAGCAGAAGTATTTTCGTAGCCGCGACTTTTCAGAAAAAATGTTTAATTCTACTATATTTGTGCGAAACTTTTCATTCCGTTTTATCGTTGGGTATAATAATTGATGGTGCCTTGTTTTTATTGAGCGCCACTGTAAATTACCAATAATTCGAAAGGGCCCTGCTTATGCCCCCACGAAATAAGTCCCTCCGCAATAGCAATACTTTAAGGCCATCGAAAAGATTTATTTGTATAATAAAAATATTTCATGCATGAACAAAAAATTGTTGCAATTGTAAATTCCACAATATAGAATATTGTGGAATTTTAATTTGTAGAAAATTTGTAGAAAATTTTGTAGAAAATTGTAGAAAATTAAGAAAATTTTGTAGAAAATTAATTAACCTGTAACTGCTGCATTATTTTATCGTTGTTATTAAATCGTCGTAAACAACGTTGGAGCAAGTATTTTTTGTTTTTGTCGAAGGAAACGTTGATTATCAATTTGCTCAATAATTTCAATTAACGAATTAACGATTTGTCGTAATTGGTTTATTAATTACAAGCGATTTTTCGAAAAATATTTCACGCGTTTCGAACTTGTCGGGTTCGTTGAGCTCCCTCCTGATATTCCCCAGCACCGAAGCAGTTCATTAGTCGGTTGATAACGAGTCCATCAATTCTTCGATCTACCGGAAATTAAGTATATATATACGTATACGATCGAAGAGCAGAAGAAAAAATGGACCATCGAATCCACTCGTCTCGTATTGAGCCATCGTGGAAGCTCTCGTTCTCGTTCCGTTGTAGGAGTCTTGCTAATTCTCCCGATCCTCGGAACTGTCGCTCATTACCTTAATTAACTCAATTATCGTTTTCTCAACTTGTTCATGTTTTTTTTTCTTCTTCTTTGTTTGCAGGTGCGCACCTTGTTCGTGAGCGGCCTGCCGATGGACGCGAAACCAAGGGAACTATATCTTCTCTTCAGAGCATACGAGGTACGTGTTTATGGGATCCTGGACCAACAAAAAATCCACTTTTTTCGAAGTTGTCACGTGCCAACGGAAGTTTCAGTCTATTTCGTCCTGGCCTGTGCCGTTGAGACAGCAACAATTGGATACTGGATTATCTGGTCGTGAAAACTGGCCTAAGGATAGTGATGAGAATAGACTGGACCAGGAGAAATGATTTGTTCGACTCAACTGAGTTCTGTATTATTTCCTGAGTTCGTATACCCTTGCGGGTTTTTACGTAGTGCCCTTACCAATGATTACCCTTTCCTATCACTCCCTACCCGCATCCCGCTAATCCAAACTAACTTATGTTGCATCCAAGGCCATATTAAGGGGGGAGATACCTTTAGGCGACAAAAATGGCTGATTTTCATGATTTTTTTGTTAGGAAAGATTTATTCATCATTTTTTAGACTAAGGGTGTGTTTTATTACTACTTTTTGCTGTCACGTGGTATTTTTTTATCCTTGAAAGTGGCGGTGGTATGGCACGGTTTTCTAAACCGATTGCGACGGATGTTGTCAGACGGCGTGACATGTAGCGTCGGCGGAAATAATCTGAAAAAAAACCGACGAAGATTTTTCTTTCATCAACACTCATACCCAGAATATGAACCTAGAAAAAGTGAGAAATGTTGATAATTGATGAAATGGTGCGCTTTGAAACAAAAAGATTGAATTTTCGGGGCTGGGTTGAAATTCCGAACTTTGAATGATCAGAACGCTCAAAACTCCGAAAGTATACTACCCCGAAAGATCAAAACTCCGAAGATCTGAACACCGTCAAAATAATGGGTGGGAGTCGAAATATCGATGGATCAATATTCAGATGGGCTGAAATATCGAATTAAAAAATGTCGAATGTTTGAATATAGATAGATCAATGTTCGGAGGGTTTATATAGTCGTAAATAAAAATTCCGAATACGGATATCTCGAAGTTGAAATATAGCGAAAAACAAAAACCGATTAAGAAAATATCGAGAGACATAATATCGATTTGCTTATATAAATAACACCAAATAATTTGAGAAGACGAATCTTGAAATTGTAAATATAGCGACGGTTCAAAAAACAGAAAGCATTAAACCGAACGGTCAAAAAGTCGAGTGGTTAAAATAGCGAAGGGTCAAAATGTCGAACGGCCCGGATGGCGAAAACTTGTGATCGAGCAGTACATTCCTTGCGCTTCAGAGCGAAGCTGAGAAATGTGCAAATATTTTCTTTTAGCCAAACTGGTTCTACTGAAAAAATAATTCTCCACAAATGTTCCTTCGGTATAAATTTTCTCATCCAACAAAATGTATTCTTCGGTTGGAATTTTCGGTGTAGTACAAATTTTCTCTTTAACACAACTTTCCTCTTTGGTACAAATTTTATACCAGACAAAATTTGGTAAGAACGTAAATTCCCACCGAAGAGAAAATTTTGACCGAAACGAAAAATTGTATCGAAAAGACAACTGTATCGAAACGAAACATTGTTTCGAAGAGACAACTATATCGAAACGAAAAATTGTATCGAAGAGACAATTGCATCAAAGAGAACATTTGTACTAAAATGAAAAATTTTCGCAAACAGAAATTTTTTACGAAAGACAAAATTTGATTTAAAAAACAAAATTCGTTTTGAAGAGAATAACTCTGATGTGGACATTTCTTCCGCGCGTTCATCTATCATAATCGCAAATGCCGACGAATTTGAGGTAGGATATTAATTATTTTATCCAAGCAAAACGAAGACAAAGTAGCGATGGGTTAAACAGGCAAGTGGTCCGTATGACGAAAATTTGAAATATCGAGCCAATGCTACTTGCGCATCACAATGAAGGTGGCAGATAGCGTTAGCGGTCGGCCGGGACGGCGTCCATACCATGTTCGCTATTTTGGCATTCGCCATTTTGGCATTCGCCATTTTGACATTCGCCATTTCGGACCTTCGATATTTTGCGTCTCGATATATTGCTTTTCGCTATAGGCGGTATTACGAATATTAGATACTCGCTTTTTTCTGTTTCGGAGATATGGACGTTATAGATTGTTCGAATCTATATTTGTATGTCTCAAATTGCAAACGATCTGAATATACGTTTTCAGATAAATGAGCTCTCGAATAAATGATGCTTCGCTTTATAGTCCTTCGATTTTTTCTTCGGTCGAAACATTAAATTTCGAATAATTAAACCTTCGCTATTTTGAGAGTTCATAATTCTGTCGTTTCGAAATATTTGTCGATCTATATTTGGTCCTTCGATATTTTGATCCCCACCCAAAATAATTCGGCTATGAAAGTTTTAAAAGATTAAAAATTATCAATAAATAGATTAATTATTTTAAGAATTTTTTGTTATTAAGAAGTGATTTTACGTCAACTTTGAAATTTGTCTAGACAATTTTATACGTTCTACATCATTTACAATCAACTGTGTAGACTTTCACTGGCATAATCTTGACGAACCTTGTAATTTCTGAACATTAAAATTAGGAATTTTACACCGTCGGCGCATTCCAAGTTCGAAATTTCAACCCGGCCCTCATGTCAAGATCATGCCAGCGAAAGTCTAGACAGTTGACTGTAAATTATGTAAAACGTATAACCTTTTCTAGACAAATTTCTAAATTGACTCAAAATCACTTCTTAATAAATAAAAATTCTCGAAATAATTCGTAGATTTATTGACAATTTTGAAACTTTTAAAACTTCCATAGCCGCATTATTTTGACGGTGTTAAGATTTTCGGAGTTTTGGTCTTTCGTGTAAAATTCTTTCGGAGTTTTGAGCATTCTGACCATTCAAAGTTCGGAATTTCAACCCGGCCCCATCATGACTTTCGGAACATTAAAATTCGGAATTTTAAAGCGTCGGAGCATTTAAAGTTCGGAATTTCAACCCAGCCCCGAATTCTCCACAAAAAAATGGTTACATTTCGCAATGAAAAAATACTTTTAAAAAATTTTCAAAAACATGTAGGGTCATGTTTTAGACAATAAGGTTAGCAAGAATAATACCAAATTTCATCATAATCGGTCGATTAGTTTTCCAGCCATGCGTCACGCCAGTTTTGAAAATGCAGTTTAGAAGACCGTGCCGTAACGCGCCCATTAAAAAAAAATAATAACAATAAAATACCATGTAACAGCCAAAAGTAGTAATAAAACATACCCTAAGTCTCAAAAATGGTAAAGAAATATTTCCTTTAAAAAAAATCATGAATATCTGCAATTTTTTTCCTCGCCTAAAGGTATCGAACCCCGACAGCCCATCCATCGGAGTCGAACTCAATTATATATTTTTATTCACTTCTGACAAGCATTGGCCAAAAGTAAATTAACTAAAAACTAGAAGTTTCTCTAGTTTCTTCTAAAAGACAAAAATATTTGTCAAAAGTAAATAAAATAAAAACTAGACCAAAAAATGTGGTTTTATTTGGAGCAGAGCTTTGAACAAATGACTCATCCGCGTCAAGTAAATGTCGTAGTAGAGCTCTTATCCGCCTGCTAAATATATTCATTAGATTCAGATCAATGTTCAGTAGGTGGAACAAGGGCGCGCTATCTCCCACATCCTGAATACAGTGCTTTAGCCATCGTGAATGACCTCAAAACCTAACCTGCATAATTTTTTATAACAATTCACTCATCGATTTGTCTTGCCAGTCATTATTTCCGATCCAACCATTCTATGGTGGAGAGATGGGCAAACATCGGAAGCTGATCTTGCGGAAAATATCTTGCGGCCATGGATAAAATTGTCAGACTAGAAAATGCTGTGAGAGCCGAACGTACTTTTTTCTATTAAGGGGTCAAGCTACTGTGTCGACCCGAAAATCAGGGTTATTTGAAACAATTAATTTTGTAGGAATAAGTAAGATGATTGAAAAATCGTTTGGACATTTATTTTTATGTACATTTAACAAAGTTCCGTACCAAATTTCGTCAAAAATATTAATAATTTAAAAAGTTATGAATAATCTCGCGAAGGACCTTTGAACGTGAGGGACTCAACAGTGCCCTTGATTTAGGCCGCTCGGTTGATCTGAAACAAAAAAAAACAGTTTTTTTCTTCAAATAGGTAATATTGGCTCAGGCTTGACCGATCTTATTTCGTTATCGTATTTCGATCATCAAAAAAATGTTAATTTTGTTTCGATTTTTCGATATGAGACATCATTATTGTCAATAACTAATGAAAAAAAAATGTTAAGAAGAAAAACATCGGTCAAGACTAAACTACTATTACACTGAATAAGTGTACCAAACTTTAAGTCAATCCGTTTGTTAGATGTCGAAAAATCGTGTACACCGTTTCGAAAAACATAGTTTCGAGAAAAACGTGTCTAAAGATGCACTAGCAGTTATACCGTTGTAATCATAAGTTTACATGCAACCTGCGATTCCTACACCATCTGTTTGACCTTCCTCTTCAATTTGAGTTGCCTCAAGCGACGAACGGTTTTTTGAAATTTTCAGAGTAGCCTAACTTATTAAAAGTAATACCATTCTGTAACGGAATGAAACATTCGTTTATATTAAATTCATATCTTCAGTGCAGCTAATAAAAAACGTCTTTGCAATTTACATAAGATTTTATTAGGACAAATATACAGTTTTTTCTTACATTGAATTGTAATCGATCGGATCATTCTATTAAAGTGCCAGTGACAGGGCCGGATTGAAATTCCGAACTTTGAATTATCAGAACGTTCAAAACTCCGAAAAAATTTTACACGAAAGTCCAAAACTCTGAAAATCTGAACACCGTCAAAATAATTCGGCTATGGAAGTTTTAAAAAGTTCAAAATTTTCAATAAATCGACGAATTATTTCAAGAATTTTTTTTTATTAAGAAGTGATTTTACGTCAATTTTGAAATTTGTCTAGACGATGTTATAAGTTCTGCATCATTCACAGTCAACTGTGTAGACATTCGCTGGCATGATCTTGACGAACCTTGTAATTTCGGAATATTAAAATTAGGATTTTTAAACAGTCGGCGCATTCAAAGTTTGGAATTTCAACCCGGCCCCCATGTCAAGATCATGCCAGCGAAAGTCTACACAGTTGACTGTAAATGTTGCAAAACGTATAACATTGTCTAGACAAACTTAAAATTTGACACAAAATCAACTCTTAATAAAAAAAATTCTTGAAATAATTCGTCGATTCATTGAAGATTTTGAAACTTTTAAAATTTCCATAGCTGAATTATTTTGATGATGTTCAGATTTTCGGAGTTTTGGTCTTTCGTGTCAAATTCTTTCGGAGTTTTGGTCTTTCGTGTCAAATTCTTTCGAAGTTTTGATCTTTCGGGGTAGTATTCTTTCGGAGTTTTGAGCCTTCTGATCATTCAAAGTTCGACATTTCAATCCGGCCCCCACCGACTATCGAGTGAAAGTCTAATAGGCTGATAGTCAAACACAATTTCATACGATTTATTCAAGCAAGCCATTCGACTTTACGTGGGGTCGTTGTTTACCTTTCTTGCTTGAATACTATCGATTTTCAAATCAGTAGTTACTCCAAGATTTTTCAACCCTCACCATTCCTCAGACTTCAATGATTATCCAAGAGAAAAAGAAAAAAGTTGGCAACTTCGATTTTCTAAATTTCACGCAAATTCTTCGTTCATCTTTGCAATACCAATTCTCAGGTGAATCACAGTGCACTCTAAGGCCTTATATACGCGATTTCGCCGATTTTCGACGGTACTTTTCTAGACGCGGTTAAAAAAAATGACGCATATATTGACAACATTTTTTTACAGATAATTTATGCACATGGTTAAATATACGTAAAAAAATCAGAAAGAGATATAACATAATAAAGCAATGTATTTTTTTTGCGCGCACGTTAATGGTGAAAGTTCTCGGCATCGATGTGAGTGTCTGAAAAAAATGAACATATTCATAATTGCATAATAAATGTATCTTCAGCGTGAACCAAAAATATTATTTAGAAAAAATTATTATAATAAAAATTCGAAACTTAACATTTTTTTACTCAATTTTCTGTAGGTATTTTATTTTTTATATTTTTTTGCGTCATGAAATTTTAGTTTCTGTGGTTCACGCGATAGGTGATGATACTAGTGCAGGCTAATAGAATAAAAAATTATGCAAAAATTTTTGAAATTTTTCGCGTATATAGGGCCTTAAAATATTGAAGTTTGCATCATTAGAAGCCAACGAAAATTCGCTTTTTCGCGTCATCAGCTTATGACCCGATTTTTTTTGTCCCTCAACTGCTACGAGAACAACTCGAACGTTTTTAAATTATTTTTTCTAAGTTCCCCAACATACATTAGCAAAAAAAATAGTTTGGAGATGAACCAATCAACAGAATAGAGATTCTAGTCGCCATGCCTAGAATCCATGATCTCACCGCGGATCGCGCTCCATTGTTAGTTACGATTATTGCTACATCGACAACCGGGTTCCAACTAATTCCCATATATAACGCGAAATCATAGAGCCGAATATAGTCCACCGTAGTGCGGCACACAAACACGATAGCAAGTTGTAGTTGATGGAACGTAATGTCGCCTCCGTTTTCTATTAATCACCCTGGATCGCACTCGTTAACCCCTACTAACCTGGACTCGTACTAGGCCATATGGCGTCACGAATATCCACTCGTTTATGGCTTACGCTCCCACCACCAGTATGCAAACTCCCAACACTGCTATAATAAAAAGCCAACCAAGTTTGCGCATGAACTACAACGCTTTCTTCTGTCGCCAAGCACCGCACGTTGTTCGCGCGTTAATTCGATTAATTGCTGTTTAAATTAAATCGCGTTCTAATGATCACCTCTCTTTCAACCAGACGAATCACGGATCTTGTGAAATTGCGCGGCTCCGGTGAAGTTGATGCTCCATTTCTTAAGTAGATCCGGCACAAATGAATTCTCTTTTTCTTTGCTTCCCTTCCTGAAAGTCTAGGAAAGTAACGGCGTGAAGGTTTTGGTTGAAATACTTTTATGCCAAAGTTGCAATATGCTAGATACGTGTGAATCATTTTTGGGGTGCATGTTAATTTCGGAAGGACGGGATTTTTTATGGTTATTATTATCACCATTGATATTGACGTATTGATATTATTTATTTTTGTTAATATTCTCAGTGCCATTGTTATTATACCGTCATTATTATTATTATTATCGTTGCTGTTGGACATTTTACGGGATATTTACATGTTAATGTTAAAAAAACCGAATTTATTCAAATTATTATTATCCTCATTATTATCGTCCTTTTTGCTGTTGTTATCCATTATTATTTTTATTGCCGTTATTTATTAATACTTTTTTGCCATTATTTATTATTATTTTTTCTCCTATTATTATTTTTATTGCCGTTATTATTCATTATTAGTATTATTATTGTTATTATTTTATTATCTTAATCATCATTTTTTTGACAATAGTAAAAAAGCTATCAAAGTGAAGTTTGGAGGGTTTATTCTACATGAATCGACGTGAGCAAAAAAAAATTATAATGAAAAAAATACAGCATGGCGGCTTAGTAGTAGCTACCCTTAGAGGGTCTGTTTAGGCGCCGTACGGGAGGACGCAGAACTTTTATGGGTTTGCATCTGGAACGGAAAGAAAAATAATTTCGATATTTACATTAGTTTTGCTAGAGAAGTACACACGATTAGTAAAAAATATGGTTTTTTTGCGAAATGGCATCATTTTGAATGAATTTTTCTTTGTTTTCGCTAAAAAATCGGCCTTAATTTTTTTATAAAAACGAGAATTGCTGATAAATGGTAAAAATCGTGTTTGCTTCTTTAGGTAATCCATCTAAGAAGCTACAGTTAAAATTTCAAGTCAATCGGATGACAACTGCCCGAATTCTAAGACGTGGGTCCAAAAAAAAAACGCGTTCGAAGTTTTAATACTGATTTCTGGATTATCGTCCACACGAAGGAATTGAAGCTCGCATTTGAATTCTGCGTATACCCACAGAGGCATTTTGATAGTAGGTCTGCAGTTGTTAGGTCATTGTACATTTGTTTTACTCCAAATTGCTACTTTCACCGTCTATGCTAATATGTGCGTTTCGGAGGGGCTTCGGAAAATGAGGTCTAATATTTTTTTTAAATTTTGTGTAGACAATCATTTTGTATATCATTCTTGTGATGGTGATACATAATTCAAGCCACTAAAAAAAGGGTCAACATTTTTTTCCCTCTCATATTTCATCGGCCTTCGCCGCCGAATTATGATGGCTCTAAAAAACGTCAAACCCAATCAAAAGACTGGAAAATCCTTCCTCTCTCTCTCTTAAAAAATATACGTGTAAAAATCAAACTCGCGATTTCAATTAAAAATGTCTATTTCTAGCACCATCGTCTTCTCGCCTCTGCCCTTTGTTTATCATTAATTCGCAAGTAGCCTACTACTCTCTTGTGCAAGAGACCTGAGTCATCTCGAACTGTAAACAAATGCACAACTAGATCTCCAAAAATGTCTCAGGTTACCCTTCGTTTTGGACGATATACTCTTCGTTTCATATTTCAGATCTTATGAACATGACGGGCATCCATAAGCAATTTCAATCCAGTGTCATGACGCTCTTTACTTACCACTGTGAGTTTGAATTCGTGTACATACGATGCGCAACTAGGACGTGTCCGTCGTGAAGAATTTTATGCTATGTGCGATTTATCATAATCTTTGGAGCAATCAGTGTGTGTTGGCACGTACACGATAATAAGAGAGAAAAAAACGTCTAATTATTCTTCTGGTGGCACAAATATGAATGTGTGCACCTAAGTCTGACAAGACGGCCTGAACGCTAGACGGAAAGAGGCCGAGCATTTTACGAGCCAATCTTTTTCACATCGTATTTTTTTTCAAACGTTTTTTTTACGAGATGACGATTAAATTATTGTTCAATATTTTTGTGCTTTTTTTAATCCTCAACCGCGGGTGCGACGGAATATTAATCCAGGCACGATTTTGTTTTATCTCGATTTCATGGGATAACCCGCCAATTTTCTTGTGTCCAGTTCTCGTATAAGTGTATATATATATATACACAGGGTGTTCCAGAACTGAATGCGTTCCCTGAAATGGGGGGTTGGGGGTGAAATTCTGAGTCGATTGGTATAAGCATGTGTGTGTCTCAGATCAACCCCTGAATTATTATGAATTTTTAAAGGCGGGCCAATCAAGTGCGCCCAATGAGCCGGCGTACGTCGGTGAGCGATACGCACGTATAGTGAGTGGTGCCAGTAGGTGCGGTGCTTCCGCCAGGCACCACTATACGCGCGTATCGCTCACCGACGTACGCCGGCTCATCGGGCGCACTTGATTGGTCCGCTTTTAAAAATTCATAATAATTCATGGGTTGATCTGAGACACGCACATGCTTATACCAATCGACTCAGAATTTCACCCCCAACCTCCCATTTCAGGGAACGCATTCCGTTCTGGGACACCCTGTATATATATTTATATATACACCTGTGTATGTACTTATATATATATATATATATATATATATATATATATATATATATATATATATATATATATATATATATATATATATATATATATATATATATAAGTACATACGGGCGCTTAATATTGAAGCCTCGGAAGAGTCTGTCATTTCCCCTTTTTTTTTCTTACGTACTAGTACATTCTCCGTGATACACGATGTAGCGTGCCGCAACCATAGTAGAAATAAGAGTACGTATACCGAAAAGGAATTCGAAGCACGAGGCTCGCGCTCTTTTTAAACCCTACCTACCCCTCACCTTACCCCACTTTTCCGCCTCTTTCTTCCACGTTCTCCCCGTGGACTTGGGCGTGTATATGGACGATTACACTCTTGTTGTAAATACGTGATGGGACGTCACGTATTATATTTATTTGTGTGTGTGTATGTGTATAGGTATGGGTACATAAAACATCGAAAAGGAGTGTTACGAAGAGCGAAAGGAAAATGCTCGCAACGATTTACGAGACATTTGAAGATTTAAGGAAACAACCATCGCGTACATCAGGAATCAAATTTATTGCTGGACATATGTATATTTTTTTAAACATTCGTGAATAAAAATTGAGCATACTGCTTGAAGGTAGGACATCACTGTGGCGGGCCGAAAATATATGGTTTTTTCCATTTTTTTTCATCTGCTAGATTATTTATTTGGGATTCGGGAAAAAGGTATTTTATGGAGCATACATTGACCTTATTTCGTGTGAATGATTACTTGAAAACATTGAAAATTAACAACGTTATTGAGGTGTAATTGAGCCTCTTTATAAAAAATGTGGTCTACGGCCGGATCGATAACTTGACAATGGTTAGTCTGAAGAATGAAAATAAAAAGGTTTTTAATCTATATGAATGTAGTTCTCGTTGTAGGTAGCAGTTTTTCGAAAAAAAATTGGTCACGGAATGGCAGGTGATCAAGAAAAAGTAATTTTGGCGAAATTTTTACTTATATCGAGGGACTTAAAAAATACAAACTTTCAAAAAAAGTATAATAGCTATCACGATTACGGGAATTTTGGTTTTTTTTTCAAATTAAAAATCGGACAATTGTAGCTAGAGTTATGATTCCGGCCATGTCGAGAAAAATCGTTTTGAGAAAAACACGATTAAAAGTTTCAGTATCTATACGTAAATCGTTGCGCTACCTGCTCTCACCAAGTCGTCTGTAACTTGGTCAATTTTCAATATTCTAACTTGACATTTTTGCACATGTTCTTGACTATGTATATTAGGGCGGCACAATTTTGAGCTTTATTTTTTGTTCCTTTTTTTCACCGTCCAATTATCTTTTTTAAAGAAAAAAAAAATTGTCGCGGAAGCTGCGAGCGGTCAAAAAATATTTAGAGGTCGCTCAAACCTCCCGAAATTTCAAATTTTCATTAAAAAATCGATTTTTTCGTCCATTTCTCACCCATGAATTTCACGCTTTATAATTTCAAAATTAACCTCGCGAAAGCTCCAGCCGGCCAATGAATATTTAGTGGTCGCTCAAGGTTTTCGAAATTCAGAATTTCCGCCCAAAAATAAATCTCGCATGCACTATAATTCCTTGTAGCATTAAAACAAAATAAACAGCGAACTCTTACATTTTCTGAATAATTTATCATTATAATTTGTAACCAATTAGACGATATGTCTTTCAGTTTTACGAATAAAACGATCTACAATTTTGTTTACGGACAAGAGCGTGAAAGAATTATGTTATGAGAACAAAGATTATAATTCTTGGGTTAGAAGTGTGAGGTAATTTTGAGAAATCCGTTTATAAAGAAAGAAAGGGTTAATTGTTTTTAAATTTTTACAAAGCATCAAATTTATGAGTGAGAAGAGTAAAAAAATCGGCGATAATTGGAAATTTCGAAGCGCTTGAGCGACCACTAAATATTCATTGGCCGGCTAGAGCCTTCGCGAGGTTAATTCATTCATGGGCGAGAAGTGGATGAAAAAAAAACGATTTTTTAAAGAAAAGTCGAATTTTTGGGAGGTTGCAGCGACCGCTAAATAATTTTTGACCGCTAAATAATTTTTGACCGCTCGCAGCTGTCGCGACAACTTTTTTTTTTCTTTAAAGAAGATAATTGGATGGTGAGAAAAAGGGGAAAAAATAGAGCTCAAAATTGTGCCACCCTAATGTATATGTACTTTGGGAATATGCAAAAAAAACGATTTTCACCCGTCACAGTGGTGTCTGCCTTAATTTTAGCTGGAAATGGCATTATCGTTGTTGTTAGTATATTATTCTTTATTATTATTATTATTATTCGTAGCACTGTCATTTCCGTTCATTTTTTTCAGCTGCTCCCAAATATTAATGCTCGAGTTATCCTAAAATCTGTATTAAAAATAAATTGTAAATTCCAATAAATTTTACAAAATTCGATCAATCGACCAAGATTGCAAATACGATCATCGGCACACTTTTCCGCGAAGAAGATTTGAAATTTATCGCGGTATTTGTAAAACGAATATAAATATTTTCGTCCTTAGTGGCGTTATTATTATTGTTATTA
Organism: Ophion slaviceki; assembly: GCA_944452715.1. NCBI lineage: Eukaryota > Metazoa > Arthropoda > Insecta > Hymenoptera > Ichneumonidae > Ophion > Ophion slaviceki. Next base: position 16,398,538 of record OX101785.1, on the reverse strand, counting down.
TTTTTGCGACCGTCGTTATGCGTTTATTTTCCTTTCTGCACCGAGAAAATATTAACAGCCAAGTTATCACGACTAACGCGTAATACGTTTAAGATAAATATCAAACCTGTGGCGGAATATTGCATATACACAATTATGTGTATTGATAAAAGCGCGGTATCGAATTGAAGGGGCCGGAATTCGATTTAAATTATCTTGACAATCAGTTCGATATTTCTGGAGTATAATGCAGAATAATATGTATGAAGGAACGAACAAACACGACCTCGTTTCAAATATTCCAGTGCGAATAAAGTGTCCGTTTGCTCGGTGGATTTTTTTCTTTTCCTTGTCCTCCAGAGGGTGGGAGAAATAAGAGGGCGACTTACTTATAATCATTCGATTTTTATCGGTCTCGCGTGTGAGCGACGAGCTTTCTTCAATATACGAGCAAAGTCTTTTGAATATTCGGTCGAGTAAATTAATATGTCGCGATAATAATGGACACTGAAATGGACTGAGGAAAAAATTGTTTGGACTAAGATAAATTACGTGTAAATAAATTACGATAATCAAATACGTGAAATAAATTACGTAAAATAAATTACGAAAAATAAATCTTTTGTTCGAGCACTTCCAAAAATAAACGGATCGCACATGCTGAACGCTTTTAACTCACTGAATCTGTTAAGGGCGAAGATACCTTTAGGCGAGGAAAAAATCGCTGACTTTCATGATTTTTTTTCAAACTAAAGATTTCTTCACCAATTTTTAGACTTAGGGTATGGTTCATTGCTACTTTTGGCTGTTACATGGTATTTTTTCGTTCATTAATCTTTGGCAACCGCGGAGGTATGGCACGGTCTTCTAAACGGGTTGCGGCGGATGTTGTCAGACGGCGTGACAGATAGCGTCGACGGGATTGATCGGAGAACAAAAATCAACGAATATTTTACTTTCATTAAGGGGAGATATACATGTAGGAGCCGGAAAAAAGGTCATTTTTGTGAATAAAAAAAAAACTATTTGAAATTTCAGATTGGGGTTTTAATTATCTAAAAGTATATACATTCAAAAATATGTTTAATTTTCTTTATTTAAAAATATCAAAAATATACAAGGATATTGTATGATCCTTGGAGCGTCGTAAAAAAATCTGCGTATACGGTACCCACTGGCGTTTCTTCAAAAATCATCTGAGAAAAAAACCAACAAGATTATTAAATCAGATACTATAATCTAGTACTTGTCATAGCCGATTTTGAAAATATCGATTTATGACAAAATGGCGGACGTTTGAACATAAATAGTGATTTTTGGGCCAAAAATTAGTTATTATTTTGCCTATAAAACAAAAACTAAGTAACGGAAAAAAAATCCTATGACAAGTACTAGATAATGGTGTATAGAATAACCACGAAAAACCTCAAGGCAATCGGTTCATTGCTTTTCGAAAAATTTTGGGTACCGATTTGAAAAACGTGGTTTTGAAAAAAACGCGTTTGAAAATTTGGAATGAATAAATCATGAAATTTGTCAACTTACATGGAATCATCGATACCAGGCATAGTGTAGGTCTTCTACGGTCGACGGAATGTTCATAGCTTCTAAATCCTCGACCTCGACCATCTAGGTGTATATCTCCCCTTAACACTCATACGCAGAATATGAGCCAAGAAAAAGCAAGAAATGTTGAAAATCGATGAAATAGTACGTTTTGAAACAAAAAGATGAAATTTTCTAAAACAAAATGACTAAATTTTCCATAAAAAAATTCTTTTCTTTTAATTTTCAGAAACATTTAGGGTCATATTTTAGACGGTGAGGTTAGAAAGATTTAGACCATATTTCATCATAGTCGGTTGATTAGTTTTCTAGCTACATGTCATGCCAGTTTTGAAAATGCAGTTTAGAAGACCGTGCCATACGTCCGCCATTGTAAAAGATTAATAAAAAAAATACCATATAACAGCCAAAAGTAGTAATGAAACATAGCATAACGGGGTATTCCTCTCTAAAAGCCCAATTTGAAGGGTCGAAATGATGATTTTTTGCTTCTAGTAACGCATTGGTTGGAATAAATTTATGTTTCCCAGCATGTTGTACACATGTTTGTGGTTACAATGTAATTTTTTCGGAAAAAACCTTTCAAAGTGTTCGTGGTGCTGCAGATGGCGTTGCAGTCCTCCAGCGGCGAGGCCCGAAACGGCGGGATCTCTCCCAGGCTCAAAAATAATTTGAAACGAAAGCAAAAAAAATTTTCATTAAATATATCCAACTGGCTATGGGTTCACGATCCACTTTTCGAAATTTCGAAAAATACGCAAAATGACAGCTTCTCCAAAGAAAACCTCATTTTTCTTTCGAAAAACAGCATGCTGAAGTCATTTGTTATTAACAAATGGTTCATCCAATTAAAAAATGCGATCGTGAACCGAAAATGACTACTGTTTGAACGCTAACTGTGCAAATTCTAGTCAATGGTGTGAAAGTTACTCAATACATCAATCCCGCCGTGTCAAGATATGTAGTTTCGAGATAATCGCGTTCAAACTCGGCGGATCTGCGGTGAACTAAAATAGGTGTAACGTCGTCAACTTTTAGAATTCCGGGGTCCGGTTGGTCTCAAAATATTCTTAAAAGTTCACACTATAACAATATCCAAAAATCATTTTTTGAAGTTTCCAGAGAGGGATACCCCCTTAAGTCTCAAAAATAGTAAAAAAATCTTTCCTTGAAAAAAAATCATGAAAATTATCAAATGTTTTCCTCGCCTAAAGGTTTTCCTCGCCCTCTTGAGCTACACTATACCGCCACTATTTGCCAACGGTGCGAGGAAACTGTGGAAAACCCCCCTTAACTTTGGATACATTTATTTGGCGTGACCAAGCGCCAACCTTGCTCGACTGCTTCGTACCTACTCTTCGTTGTTCCGCTCTGCATCGATCCTCGCGAATGTATCAAAGCGTTTTATAGATCGCGGGCAATCTCGCTCGGGCTAAAATCGCCCGCGTTTTTTACCCTTGGCATAATTTCTTTTTTCGTTCGCAACCAGATTTTTGTGAAACATCAAGAGGTAACGCAGAGAAAGAAAGGATCGTGAAACATTTTTGTTCTGCCGTCACGTTGTACGGCTGTGTACACGCGTGGTGAATCAGCTGTCAACATGGAAGAAGATAGCCCAAACTTGTGTTTCGAATCGACACCTGTGCACACATCTTCGTTCGGCCATTATCGAGAACCGGCGACGAAAAAGTTCGAGCTCCTTTCTGTGATCGCATGAGCCCGATCGATGCAAGTCCGATTAGACAGTCGAATTAGTACTTCAACAATGGCCAAGCCAAATTAACAATAATACTGCAAATCTTCAATAGTCAAAATATTCGTTTAAAGTATTTTTTGATTTTTTGCCGACACTGGTAAAGGACGGTCGGAGTTCGGCTCCGGCGGTTCTTCGAGTTGAGGGGTTAGGTCACAGTAACGGGTATAAAATCATGTGCGAATTTAACAATTTTTTTCGTATGAAAAAGTGATTCACTCATGAAATTAATTACACATCTATTTAGTATGAATATCGAGCTGTTAGAAAAATAATATATATATATATATATATATATATATATATATATATATATATATATATATATATATATATTAGGGTGATTCGTTTCAGGGTAACTTTTTTTTTCTGACCCATCGTGCCCGAAAACCTTTAGTTGGTACCCAAAAACGAAGTTTCGTGAAAGGGGGGTGTTGTCAAAAAATATTTGGAGGTCGCGAATCAAAATTGAAGGTTTCCCATTTGATTAACATTGAAAAAAATGTTTTTCTCATTATTAGTGTTACCATTCCGCGAATTTTGATATCGCGATATTTTCCAAGTGGGTTCTCATAGGAAATATGATACTTTACAATAAAGTTCATTAAGCTATGTCCGTAAATTCAACCGTTTCAGCGGTATCATTATTTCAAGTGAATATTGTATGAAAAGGGTGGGGGTAAAAATGTCGAATGACCAAATATAGAACGACAAACATTTCGAAACGACAGAACTATGAACTCTCAAAATAACGAAGGTTAAATCATTCGAAATTTTATCTTTTGACTGAGAAAAAAATCGAATGACTATAAATCGAACCATTATTTATTAGAGAGGTAATTTATTCGAAAACGAATATTCAGATTGGCTGCAATTCGGAACATAAAAATACAGAATCGAAAAATGTAGAACACCCATATCTCCGAAACAGAAAATAGCGAGTGCCTAATATGCGTAACACCGTCTATGGCGAAAAGCAATATATCGAAACGCAAAATGTCGATGGCCCGAAATGTCGAATGCCGAAAGGTCGAACAGCCAAAATGGCGAACGTGGTGGGGCCCGTCACGTGGGACGACTGTCTTACGATATTTTAGCCTACAGACCGCCAACGCCATCTCGCAGCTTCACTCTGAGGCGCAAGTGACGTATTGCTCGATTCGCCATTCGGGCCGTTCTACATTTTGACCCTCCGCGATTTCAACCACTCGACTTTTTGGCCGTTCGCTTTAATGATTTTCTGCATTGTGAACCATCGCCATTTTTTTAATTCGGAGAATTGTCGTCTCGAATTATTTGGTGTTATGCATACAGGCCCATCGATTTTATGTTTTTCGATATTTTATTAAATCTGATTTTTGTTTTTCGCTATTTATCAACTTCCGAGATTTTCATATTCGTAATTGTTATTTTCGACTTCACAAGCTCTAGTAAGATTGATCTACCTATATTCGAACATTCGTCATTTTCGAATTCGACATTTTGGCCCATCGGCATATCGATCGTTCGACATTTTTCCTTCCACCCGTATGAAAATATCTATTCAAACGGCTGTAACGCCTAAGCTATTAGATATATCAAAAAAAATTCAAATGAGAACTATGTAGAGAAAGTAATTTGCTACAAAAAAGTCTTATAAGCCGAGCCCGTAAATTCAACTCTTTCTCAGCTATAGGTGGATGAAGTAAATGAAGTATAGATTTATTTTGTTTAAAAAGAATCTATTTATTTTACTTCATCCACCTATAGCTGAGAAAGAGTTGAATTTTCGGGCTCGGCTTATAAGACTTTTTTGTAGAAAATGACTTTCTCTACAAAGTTCTCATCTGAATTTTTTTCGATATATCTAATAGCTTAGGCGTTACAGCCGTTTGAATAGATATTTTGCACAGTATTCACTTGAAATAATGATGCCGCTGAAACCGTTGAATTTACGGCCATGGCTCAATCAACTTTATTGTGGAGTATCATATTTCCTATGAGAACCCACTTGGAAAATATCGCGACATCAAAATTCGCGGAATGGTAACACTAATAATGAGAAAAACATTTTTTTCAATGTTAATCAAATGGGAAACCTTCAATTTTGATTCGCGACCTCTAAATATTTTTTGGCAACACCCCCCTTTCACGAAAGTTCGTTTTTGAGTACCAACTAAAGGTTTTCGGGCACGATGGATCAAAAAAAAAGTTGCCCTGAAACGAATCACCCTAATATATATATATATATATATATATATATATATATATATATATATATATATATATATATATATATATATATATATATATATATATATATATATATTATGTACAAAATGGCCGACTACTCGAAACTACCCGAAACAGCTTTTTTCCAATTGCCGTGACAAATAACTTCAACAATTTTCACTCGATCTACCTCAAAATTAAAATTTATGTTCCTAATTGCATTTCGCAGAGAAGTACGTACGGAATTTCTGATTAATCGAAAACTTTTCATTTTATGAGCAGTTTATGAGCAGTTATAACGAAATTTTATAAATGCTAAAATTTTAACGAATTTTTATAACGAACGGACCGCGTATGTCTCCAACTTCGCGACGCTTCTGCCAACCTGAGAATTATCATACACCACGATTTATGACGTTGCCAATTCGTCTCGCATTAATTGAGCGAGAAAAATTATAGAAAATAATTGTATGATTGTGCTATAACTCCGCTATTTTTGAATATTAAAAAAAAAAAAATACCATTTTACAGCCAATAGTAGTAATAAAACAGACCCTAAGCCTCAAAAATGGTGAAGAAATCATTCCTTTAAAAAAAAATGATAAAAATTAGCAAATTTTTCCCCCGCCTGAAGGTCTCTTTCCGCTTGAAACCCTTAAGACGGAATGACACCTCATCGCGGTCGGTATGGTAGAACAATTGTAGATACCCAAAAATCTCTGAAACGGCTCTTCAGATCCCGTCGAAACTTTGTCAAACGAGGTCAAATAGATAGACGAACAGCTGTCTGCCCCTCAAATTTTATGAATTTGAGAAAAAAAATGTAGATCGGGTTATCATAAGCCAATCTACGTTTTTTTTCTCAAATTCAGAAAATTTGAGGAGCAGACAGCTGTTCGTCTATCTATTGGACGTCATTTGGCAAAGTTTTGACGGGATCTGAAGAGCCGTTTCAGAGATTTTTGGGTATCTACAATTGTTCTACCATACCGACCGCGATGAGGTGTCATTCCGTCTTAATCGCAGCCTAAAAAAACGAACGTGTGCACTCAAACACTACAATTTTACAATGTGAGTAGAAAAATCATATTTTAATCGTTAATTCCAATCAATTTTAATTGAGGGATACAGGCGTGCGGTGAAGTGAAATGCAACAATAATCATAACAATCGCATTATCATGACGAGGATTCTGCGAGTTTTACACTGGTCCGATATACGATACGAAACTGTCGTTATACGAGATAACCGGTTATATAATTGTAGAGGTTGGCTTAACGAGTTTCGTTGTTAATGCATTGGAATTGTGATAACTCCCGTAGCTTTGAGAAACAAACAGTCGAGTTCGCTGGATCTGTCGGAGCGAGAATCGCGCTTCGGTAACAAAGGGAACATTTCACTGGTCGTGAATGTTCCCAACTTCGTTTCACTAACACGTTATCGTCTCGTCGCCTCGTTATACAACGATTATATAACCAACAATTTATTTATCATACTTCAATACTTTGTTCATATTTTTTCCATCAAAACCAACGAATTTCGATAATTCCGCTTTTTGGTATCGTTATTTTACAATCATGAAGAAATGCCTCGTACGGAGACTCGCGATTTCCAAAAATAACTGCCACCGATCGAGCAAACCAAGCATGCAAAATACGGGATTTTCTCTTTTATTGTTTTGTGATTTATTCAGACCCTTAAGGGAGGACACCACTGTGACGAGCTGAAAAAAGGTCGCTTTTTCTGCTCTTTATCTACTAGATCATTTATTTGGAATTTGGAAAGACGGTATGTTATTAAGGGGTTAGGCCACTCTAGAGGCCGAAAAAATAGGCTTTTTGGAGATTTTTTTCTTCAGAAAAACTACGAAATAAATCGATATTACAAAAAAAGGTGTTTATCATACATATCAGTGACTGTATACAATGATTTTTTTAAAGCGATTAATTTCAAAATGGCGGCTGTGCAGCGTTTATCTCAAAACTGCATTTTTTAAGTTGGCCGGAAACATGACTCAGACAATTTTCAACGGATTCACTTGAAATGTAGAATATATCTTAAATTTTGAAATATAATAAATAATTTTTAAATACCTTAAATAAAGGATTTTTTTCCATTGCATAGTTCATTTGTTATTAACAATTATCTAACGATTTTTTACGCAAATTTGTTAATTTCCAAAAATTTGCCTAAAAATCGTCAGATAATTGTTAATAACAAATGAACTATGCAATATAAAAAAAATTAAGATATATTCTACATTTCAAGTGAATCCGTTGAAAATTGTCTGAGTTATGTTTCCGGCCAACTTAAAAAATGCAGTTTTGAAATGAACGCTGCGCAGCCGCCATTTTGAAATTAATCGCTTCAAATAAATTATTGTATACAGTCACTGATATGTATGATAAACACCCCTTTTTGTAATCTCTATTTATTTAGTGATTTTTCTGGAAAAAATCCCCAAAAAGCGTATTTTTCGGCCTCTAGAGTGGCCTGAGGCCTTAAGCATACATTGAACTTATTTTGTGTAATTTTTTGTAACGAAAAAAAAAAGTTAACGACGTTATTGAGGTATAATAGAAACTCTGTACAAAAAGTGTGGACCAACGGCTGGATCGATAACTCGACAACAGCTGGTCTGAAAAATAAAATTTTCATAATCTATATCAGTGTATTTCTCGTTGTAACCAGCCGGTTTTCGAAAAAAAAATCACGAAAAGGCGGGTATTTTAAAAAAACCTGTTATTTTAGCAAAATGTTTACTTATACTCGGGGGCTCAAATGATATTAAATTTAAGAAAAACGGCTACGAATAATGATAGCAACTGCAATTGGGGGAATTTTTATTTTTTCAAATTGAAAATTGGTCATTTATAGCTAGAGTTATGATTCCGGCCAGGCCGAGAAAAGACGTTTCGAGAAAAACGCGATTGAAAGTTTTAGTATACGTAAATCGTTGGACTGACTTCTCCCACTAAAGCGTCTGTAAGTTGCTCAATTTCCAATATTTCAACTTTTTTTTCACTTATTCTTGAATATGTATACTTCGAGAAAACTTTAAAAAAAATAGATGTTTTCTTACCCTTCACAGTGGTGTCCTGCCTTAAAAATGTTTGGAAAATAGCACGTCTTTATGAGGATTATTATTAAGAGTTATATATATTTTTTCATTATCTATAATTAGTTATATACATACGTACATACATACATACATACATACATACATACATATATATATATATATATATATATATATATATATATATATATATATATATATATATATATATATATATGTATGTATGTATGTAACTTTATTTCACAGACGTCAGTGCACTCATAAATTGGTTACAACGACCGATAACACATCCGACAGTTCCGCAGAGAATTGGATCAGTTTATATCTAAAGTGACGATAGATATTTAAATGGCATTGCGGGGTGATTGTTCGATAATCGGTCTCTTCTCGTTCTTCCTCGGCACTGATCGGATAACAATAATTCCATATCCGCTGCCGTATAGGAGAGAATGAAGGGGGCAAACCGACGACAGGGTGAAAACGTCCCGAGGATGACAGGACGAATATAAGGGGACGGTTATCATTGACGAACATTGCAATGAAAAAGAGATGGAAAAATTTGTTTTCGAATAGAATTGATGCAAAGTGATTTTGAACAACCAGCATAATTGAATACCGCTGTCTCTTCCACTTTGCAATATTTATTTTAATGCATATGAGTTTTTTTGTAACTTCACTTTTTTAACTAGACTAAAAAAAAATCGAAAAAGTCCAACTTTTTTTATCGGCTCGCCGAGCGGCAATTATTTTCCGACTCAATTTGAAGCATCAATTTCCCGTTGATTTTGGTCTGAAAAAAAAGTAACAAATTGCTCGTCGCGTCTGTGCGCTCGGAGTTTTGTTTCAACCGTCCCGCATTTATCTTGCGGCATGATTTTGCAAAAATGCCTAATTGGACAAAAAGAGAAAACGCGAAATTGCCGACTGCACAACGAAATAATATTTAAAAAGGGGGTAAGCGTTGCAAACCTGACGGGAACATGGCATTGCGAGAGTTTTCAGTAAACATTAATTACAAGTTCGCAAGCCGCAGAACATTTTTCACTTTTGAACTTTTCAGAGTTCCCCCCTCCTTCTCCCCGCATATTGATACGGGCTGATGTGTGCATGTCTCATAGATCGATAAATAAGAACTCTTAATAATGAATTCGTAAAAGATCCGAAACGTGGGGTACAATATCGTACAACGTTAAGGGGTTAGGCAACAGTAACGGGTTTAAAATTATGTGCGGATTTAACAATTTTATTCGTGTAAAACGTGATTCACTCATAAAATCAATTACACATCTATTTTGTATGAATATCAAGCTGTTAGAAAATATATACATGTTTTTTTTTCGATGTACAAAGTGGCCGACTACTAATATTTTCTTTTGTTATCTTTTTTTAGGCACTCCGCAGCGTGACATTTAGCATCCACGATTTTTTACCTAGAACAAAAAACAAAAATTCTCGTCAATCTACATTAGAATATCTAGAGAAGCACGTACGGAATTTAAAAAATATTGTTTTATTAAAAAGTTGTAGGTATTTGAACTTAAGAAATTAATTTTCAGTGAAAAATTTCGTTATAACTGCTCATACACTGCTCATGAAATGAAAAGGTTTCGATTAATCAGAAATTCCGTACGTACTTCTCTGCGAACTGCAATTAGGAATATAACTTTTAAATTTGAAGTAAATCAAGTGAAAATTGTTGAAGTTATTTGTCACGTCAGTTGGAAAAAGCTGTTTCGAGAAGTTTCGAGTAGTCGGCCATTTTGTACATCGACAAAAAAATAAATATTTTCTGACAGCTTGATGTTGATATTAAATAGATGTGTAATTAATTTTATTAGTGAATCACTTTTTCATACGAAAAAAAAATTGTTAAATTCGCACATGATTTTATACCCGTTACTGAGGCCTAACCCCTTAAATTTATTGTATAAATATCAAGGTCCGCATCATATGAGAAAATATCTAGCCGAAATTGATCTACAATTTACAACATCAACATTCTCTCAAAGCAATTGCCAAAAGTGATGGTCTCGAGACAAAAATCGTAATATTGTAATTAAAGGAAAGAATCGAGCAACAGGGGTAGACGTGCCATCGATGTGCGTTCGCGACTATTTTCCATTTCGAACGTCGTTGATCTGCGCTAATACTTGGATGGGTGACCGCTCGACGGTGCACTGGGTTGCATGTCAATTACTGAGCGAGGGGAAATTTTATCGGGTTTTCGATGATAAACACGACTGAAAGTCAGTTAAGGAAAGCGGCCTGTATCGACAGAGGTTTTCGACAGTTTCCCTGTGCCCTCGTGCAATTGCGATACAGCGTCGTGCTGGGAAGCGAGTGGCTGTGGGCTCTGAAAGGTGTCGCGGAAAATGAAAATAGGCAGGTGACAAGTGTGGGGTGAAGGAGAAAAGGATAAGGTTGGAAAAGTCCTCAAGGGCATACAAAAGACCATTGGCAATACGTATAGATAAATATAGGTTAGAAACAAATTTTTCGAGATACCAATGGAAAAATCTGGAGTAAAAGTAACAGTAGAATTTTAGAAAAACGTTGTAGTAAAAATGTTTGCTCCTTTAAATACCAAAATTTAAATCACATCATAAAAATACCATAATTTATATGATACCATAATTTAAATAGTGAATTAAATTTGGTTCCTAAAAATTTGGAGAAAGTGATTTAATAAAGATTCTAGATTTTGGAAAAACAGAAAAATCGTTGCTTCAGTTCAGGTCAATACGCGTAGAAATATTGGTGCGGCCCGATTCAGGGCGCGTTCAGGTTGACTGACTGCCCTAGCAGGGCACTTATAAGACAGCCTGAAAACGCCCTGTTAGAAAATGTAATGTTGTGTCACATATGGGCCTGACCTGGTTGCCTGATGAAGCCCTTATTAGATTGCCTGATAAGGTCATTATAATACTCCCTGACGCAGCCAGAGCACGAACGAACTCTACAATCAATTTCGAATCCTAGTATACTCGTATATTTGTCAACATATTTTTTTTTATTAAACTTGGTTACAAAAAAACGAAATTATATTACTTTAATAATTGCACTATATTACTTAAGGCGTTACCCCCACTTGTAGCGCAAAAAAAGGCCTTTTTCATGATTTTTTTAAAAGAAAACTACAAAACTTTTTTAATCGATCAATATACCATCTTAAAGAACACATCTTGAAGAACTTTCAGTAATTTTTTTATTGAAAAATATTACATTGTTTAGTGGCAAATGGCCGTCAATGAAATAATGTTTTTATATACACGGTTTGCGGTGACCAACATTGCGGCGAAGTGGATCATCTGAAAAAAAAATGCGGATGGATTTAGTCAAATATAAGTATAAACTAGTCTTTAATCGAAGGATTTTAAAAAATATTCATTTTTCACAAAATGGCGGACAGTCAAAGTTAATGGTTCGATTTTAACGAAAAAAAAATCGAACGATTAAAGACTACATTTTTATGTATTAAATAAGCCTGCAAAATTTCAAGAAGATCGATTCATTAGTGTTCGAGTAATCTTGGTCACCGACTTCAGAAATGCCATTTTGAGAAAAACGCGTTTAAAGTTTCAATTTCAGTTTACACGAAGAAAATATTTTTTTTTTGTAAACTTACATAGAGTCATCTATTCCGGGCCCATACAGAAGTATGGGCCCGGATACTTATACTTCAAAGAAATGCAATAAAAAAATCGATTTTTTCAAAATCGCAAGTAGGGGTAACCCCTTAAGTGATATAATTGCACGGTATTATTATACTATACTATTATACTTTAAGTTTATAATACTTCATAGTTATATTATTCTGTGGAATATAATTGTACGGTAGCGAACCAGTTTTATGTTGTAGTATTTTTATTCCGTGCAGTTGCTCTCCCAATCCTTAGCATTGTTGATCACTTTTTCTACGGCTTGCTCAAAATCTTTTGTACAGATAGGAGCTGCGTTCTCGGTGTTAGAATATTTTGTTATGATGACTCTTATAAGATAAACATCGTGCTATAGTTGATTCTTGTATACATACAGTTAAGGCCTTCATTAAGCGTTATGCATATGAATGATCCGCCCCCGATACATTGAACGTATGAATAACATGTTAAGCACCTATAAACACGGTTAGGTTATTCATACCTTGTTCCCACGACGATGGCACTTTCTGATCTGTGCTCTGAGATTTACAAAGCTGCCGAAATCTTCTAACACGCATCCGAGTTGCATGACGTTTTTTGTCGTGACAGTCCATGACAACTTTTTGTGGAATTCAGGAATACATCGAAATTCCAAAGCTACGATGCTGTCGAATACAGTTCGATTCGAACATGTGGAAAATAAGAGGTTATGTGCATCTATTGACTACTGAGGCAGTTATAGGACAAGCCTGTTGTGAAGTTATGGCCTTAGTGTGAAATTATGGCCTTATCAAAGAAAGCCTTAGTAGAGCCTCATCTGGGAAAGCCTGCATAGGGCCTTATCAGGGCCTTATCAGGGCCTGCATACAACGTTATCAGGGAAGCCCCTTAGTAGGGCTTTATCAGGGACGGCCACTAGCCTAGTAAGGCCATTTTGTGATGCCTGATTTCGGGCCTAAATACTTACGGCCCAATGGGACAGAATCAGGCTGTCCGTTATAGGTGTTACCCGCATCACATCCGGATCATGGCCTGATCCCGATCAGGCTAATCCCAAGAAATTTCTACGCGGGAAGAAACATCTACTTAAGTAGATGTAGTCCACCGTAAACTTTGGAAAAAAACGATATTGCAATGGAAAATTGCCAAAAACAAGGTGTTTCCACATGGAATATGTACCTTACAAGAGATGGCGGAGCGCAAGTCTTTAGTATCGGGGGTCGTAAACATTTTTGGGACAAGAGTTTCGAAACGATAGCTGCAGTGCAGTGCAACGATTTTACAAACCAGTGTACGAGGTTAACTGCACACGCGCTTCAACCCCCATGCACCACAGTATAATGCATTCGTACGTGCGGTAACGGCTACTGCAGTAAATTCTGCGTTACTGAAATTCGCGGCCCACTGCCCTTAAGCCATACCGTCGCACATAAAACCGCCACCCCGGCCCCCCGTGCTTACCATGTTTGGTTTGAACCCCCCGCACACTCGGCCTCATCGCTGAAAATCATGATTTATCACCGCTTTATTCCAGACCACATATACGCATAAAACGAACCTGATATCTGCAGAGGTATCTCGAATGTGTCCATGTCGAAATAATTTTTTTTCCATCGTTGTGAGCAAATATTTTGAATAACGAAGTAACTGCTATTTTTGTTTCAAATTTGGTGATGGTTCGTGGTCCTGCAAACATAGAATTACAATTGTATAGTGTGACTATATTGGTTAAACGGAACGCAGTTGGCATTGCAGTCCTCCAGCGGCGAGGCCCGAAACTGCGGGATATCCGGCTCAAGTTAAATCTGAAACGAAACAAAAAAAAATTTTATTCAAATATATCTAACTGGCGATGGGTTCTCGATCCACTTTCTGAAATTTCGAAAATTACGAAAAATGACAGCTTCTTCAAAGAACACCTCATTTTTCTCTTGAAAAACAGCATGCTGAAGTCATTGTTAGTGACGAATGGTTCATCCAATTAAAAAATGCGATCGTGAACCGAAAATTACTACTTTTTGAACGCTGACTGTGCAAATTCAAGTCAATCGCGTGGAAGTTACTCAAGATATCAATCCCGCCGTGTCAAGATATGTAGTTCCGAGATAATCGTGTTCAAACTCGACGGATCGAGGTAAACCCGACGCACACTGTTCCACTAAAATAGGTGTAACTACGTCAATTTTTAGAATCTCACGGTCCGGTTGGTCTTAAAATATTCTTGAAAGTTCACACAATAACAATATGAAAAAAAAAAAACGTTTTTTTGAAGTTTCCAGAGAAGGATAACCTCTCAATAAAAATAAATCACAATTCGTTATCATATTTAATCCTATATTATATTTAATCATATATTCATTCTCATACAATTAATTGTCATAACTAGAAACAACAGAATTGTTCAATTTTTTTCAATCCAAAATTCGTTGGCATTCTACAATGGTGGATTGGGCAATCCGAGTTTGTGTTTTTTCACAAGGAAACCTGTGAATTTTTGATATGTTATTTTTCTTCGAAATCTAAGAAACGTGTATTTTTTATCGGCGGAAAAACGATTTTAAGGGGTGAAAATTACCCTTGAAGTTGGACATCCTCAGAGTAACTTTTGCACTTTCACATATTTCGAGTCAAGATATTGTGTTAAAACCAATTGGAGAATAATGCTTATGGCGAATAACGAAAAATGCACTTTTTCAATTCCGCGCAGCTGAATCGGTAGACATATATAGGGGTTGAAAGTCGAAAAAATGGTACAACTTTGAAACTTTTCTTATATTTTATCGAAACCAATTGCATTTGAGAGACCTAAAAAAAGTAGAAAATACGTGTTGTTGCGTTAAGTGTTGGGTACTTTTTTCAGCTCCCTTAAATGCAATTGGTTTCGTTAAAATATAACGAAAAGTTTTAAAGTTATACAAATTTTTCAACTTTGAATCCCTATACTATATTCCTACCAATTCACCCCCTCGCAAAAGTCACTCTGAGGGTGAAAATTCAAGGGTAATTTTTACTCCTTAAAAACGTTCTTCCGCCGATAAAAAAATACGTGCCTCTTAGATTTCGATGAAAAACAACATTTCAAAAATTGAACGAAATCGGAGGACACCGGTATCGGTTTCCTTGTCAGCCCAGTTATTTGGAAAATTATGTTCGACAATGTTATTCTTGATGCTGACGATTTATACAAATGTCAAAAAACCATTGAATTATGAAAATCTTCAAGTTCTTGAAGATTCGTCAATTAAACTTGTCACATTGATTACAATTGAAATTTTTATATCGATTGTTAATACATAATCATAATTGCTAGTTATTTGAATAATTAGTCCGACAATGTTATTATTGATGCTGACGATTTATACAAGTATCAAAAAATTGTTGAACCATAAAAATCTTTAAATTCTTGAAGATTCATCAATTAAACTTGTAACATTGATTACAATTGAAACGTTGATTTCGATTGGTACTTCCTGATGCGCACCAACTTTACATTACCCACCTAACATTTTCGAATTTGTCAAACCCTAATCTCCTTTTTCCTCTTTCTTTTCCAGGGGTACGAAAACTCATTGCTGAAAGTCACCAGTAAAAATGGGAAAACTGCGTCGGTGAGTAATTCGTTTAATGTCGATAATGTTGCATACATTTAAACTCCAAACAAAAAAAAACCAAAACAGCGAATTGAATGTTTTTTTTCTTCACTTTTCTTCGTACCCAAATATTGTCGACATCTTTTTCAATTCTTGCCTTCATACATCTATATATATATATATATATATATATATATATATATATATATATATATATATATATATAGCCAATGCTTTTGCTCCTTTATATTATCGGATTCCCTCCAGGAAACTCGATCCTCTCGCTCCTTTCTCTCGTCAAAGAGATTATTCGAGATTCGCTGCTTTGAAAGTCTGGCCTCGAAGTTGCCCGGGTAACGGTAGGAGAAAAAGGTACCGACAACATTTCTCGGTGTTTGCTCGTAGAGTCTCGAACGGCTTTTGGAGCACGCGAAAAATTAGCTAAAGAGCGAGTTGGCAAAGTTCGTATTGAACTTTCGTTCTGCCGGTGAGACGGTTCGTGGAGGATGGACAAGATGAACGAACGGGCGCTGGCGAGAAAAAGAGACGCGACAAACAAAGTGGGGCAAATCAAATTAGCTCGCCAAATCCGGGCACCCTTTTTTTTAATTATTCGCTTTCATGGACCATTTGAAATATCTGATTCGTGATAAAAATCCGCCTATGCTAATTTTAAAAGAGGCCTAATTGGTGTTTTCCTCACCATCTAAAAAACTTATTAGTCAGGCAGCTAAGAAATTGCGAAAATAACGTCCAGTATGTTTTAATTTCTTTTTTCGCAAATTATTATAATACTTTTCGTTTTTACTGTAGGAGTTTAATTTTTCCTTGTCTCTTTGAAGTGAGGGGATAGAAAAAAAAGAAAAATTGTCGAGGCAAAGGGGTCGCCACGTACGATACGTACACATGTATTTAAACGTGCGGCAGATCGATCGGGGTGCTGGAAAGGGGGTTGGCGTAATAGCCGTTTCGATTCGTATTCACTCGTTGGTCTCGTCGATGAAACTTTCATTTCAATTATTCAGCCAGAGAGAGAGAGAGCGAGAGAGAGAGAGAGAGAGGGAGAGAGAGAGAGAGAGAGAGAGAGAGAGGGAGAGAGAGAGAAATTCACGCACACTCACACACACTCACACTCACACACACTCACACACACACAAACTCACACAAACTCTCACACACCACACACACGCACGCGCACGCGCACACACACACTCACACACACACACACACACACACTCACACACACACACACACACACACACACACACACACACACACACACACACACACACTCTCTCTCTCTCTCACACACACACACACACTCTCTCTCTCTCTCTCTCTCTCTCTCTCTCTCTCTCTCTCTCTCTCTCTCTCTCTCTCTCTCTCTCACACACACACACACACACACACACACACACACACACACACACACACACACACACACACACACACACACACACACACACACACACGAAACCTGACCATGCGCGATATCGTTCCTCCATGTTTGTTTGATAGCCACGCACGCCGAGAGCCGGCATCTGATTTCCTTCCGAAATTGGGTCGCCATTGGCGAAAGTACTAGCGAAAAAAAAAACAGCGGGGTACAAAAAATATGGAGAAAATGTATGAGCCAGGAACTTAAAAACTATCATCAATTTGCCTGACGGGACGCACGACACGAGAGAGGAAAATAATCGATCGCGACACGAGCGAGCTTGCAAGCACCGACGAGGACGACGAGGGCTGAGTTAATGGTGACCCCGCACGGTAACAACGGCAACGAGGCACGAGAAAATAACTTTTGGGATCCGAGCTCGCGAACCTTCGGGCGATTAATGCACTGACGTTTATAATGGAAAGAATAAACACAAAAGAACACTCGGAAATTCAAATATCAAAGTTTCGAGATTGAACTTTCGTGTTTCGAACGTTATAAAAGCCTCCCCCTGTACCTATTAGTTTTGTAACAATCATCTCGAAAGCTCGACGGATTTCATAACTCTCCGAGAAATTGCTGACTCGAGAACTCCAAAGTGTTGTCCGCGTCGTGACTTAGAAATTACGAGCTTGCGGTACGAGGGGTTGCGCGATCTTTGATGACTCATCACCGACTTTGCGGCTACAAAAGCGCACGTGGATTTTCGAGTTAGAGAAGTGGCTCGTTTTGTACCGCGGCGATGTTGAATTTCCAGCACAGAGAGCTTTGTACCGCCCGAGTAATTGGATTCGTCCCTCACTCAAGAGCTTGCATTCGAAAATTTGCCGGCTACGATCATTCGCCATTGTTGCGTGACTGGTCGTGGTGCAAGCTCCGAAAGCTCGGGCTACTCGGCAAATTAACCTGGAAAGCCTTCGACGCTGTGCCAAAATAATGACGACGATAAATAAGAAGCACCAAAGGCTCGCGAGCTTTTGAGATCAGTGCTTGTTTTCCGTGTATTCGTACGGGAAAAGCCTTGAAAAGGTATGGAGTTCCGAGTAATCGGTTATCCTTGAACGGGGCTATTTATAAGATCGAAGGGAATTTGTATGAAAAGAAAAAAGCACTCGGGATGAGCTCGGAAGCTTTTGCGCGCCGAGACCCACTAGGCTGAAGGCACTCGCATCGCTGATATTTCAAATGGAATAATGGATAAATTGAATTCGCAAGCTTTCCCTACGATAAGCTCGCGCACGCTTTAAAAAGCTCGTAGAACGAAAGCTTCTTTCAATAACGCTGCTTCTGGATGACAAGAGCCCAAAAAGAAATCGAATGACGAGTCTCGCGCGTCCTCGGAAAACTTGCAAGCTCGGTGATGTCGTTTTGTCTCGTGGCAAAGAGCTCGGTATATGAACAAAACAATTCGCAATGATTCTTAAGGGCGGACACTACTGTGACTGGCCGAAAAAAGGTCGTTTGTTCCGAATTCTTTTATCTACTAGATTATTTATTTGGGATTTCGGGAAAAACGTATGTTATTAAGGCGTTACCCCCACTTGTAGCGCAAAAAAAGGCCTTTTTCATGAATTTTTTTAAAGAAAACTACAAAACTTTTTTAATCGATCAATATACCATCTTAAAGAGCACATCTTGAAGAACTTTCAGTAATTTTTTTATGGAAAAATATTACATTGTTTAGTGGCAAATGGCCGTCAATGAAATAATGTTTTTATATACACGGTTTGCGGTGACCAACATTGCGGCGAAGTGGATCATCTGAAAAAAAAATGCGGATGGATTTAGTCAAATATAAGTATAAACTAGTCTTTAATCGAAGGATTTTAAAAAATATTCATTTTTCACAAAATGGCGGACAGTCAAAGTTAATGGTTCGATTTTAACGAAAAAAAAACGGCCGTTTTTTTACTATAAAACGGCCATGTTTTCGAAAAAAAAAATCGAACGATTAAAGACTATATTTTTATGTATTAAATAAGCCTGCAAAATTTCAAGAAGATCGGTTCATTAGTGTTCGAGTAATCTTGGTCACCGACTTCAGAAATGCCATTTTCAGAAAAACGCGTTTAAAGTTTCAATTTCAGTTTACACGAAGAAAATATTTTTTTTTGTAAACTTACATAGAGTCATCTATTCCGGGCCCATACAGAAGTATGGGCCCGGATACTTATACTTAAAAAAAATGCAATAAAAAAAATCGATTTTTTCAAAATCGCAAGTCGGGGTAACCCCTTAAGCATACGTTGAACGTATTTCTTCCAAACTTTAGTTTAAAAAAATTAAGTTGGTGTGAAAAATGAAAATAAAAAAGTTTCATAATCTATGCAAGGTTTTAGGAAGGTCGATGCAAAGCCTTACGGGGGTGATTGGTCACCTCGTTAGGCACATATCTAACCTAGGTTACCTCAGTCCAAAGTCTAAGGATTTCGAGTTATCATAGTAAGTATGTTTTTTGGAAAATTTCCCAAAATTAGAACATTGTTCATAATGTTCAAACAGACAATAATTGGTGACTAAAAATTAATTTGCGTCTTAGCTTAATGTGTATTCAATCGACAAACACCAATACAATCATCTGTATCCACACAACTAACTAAATGGGACGTGGTGAATAATTAAAAACTTGTCAAAAAATAAAAATACCTCTTAGGTTAAGGGGAGGTACCTAAGTAAACGACGAGAAAAACAGGTAAACTTCGGGAATTTTTATCTCAAAAACTAATGTTTCGATTGGATCCGGGTTTTTTTATTGGAAAATATGTACATTGAGGTATGTTTAGGAATTTTTTAAAATAAATCCGTTGACTGGAAGCGATTCAAACGCGATTATCGCGAAACATAGTTTTCAAAGTCTGTGCCAGATGTATCTCGAAAACGGCTTGTCCGATTTTGTCCAAATTTGGATACAATATTCTTCGATAGTTTTTCTCGTTCGACACGTGGGGGTTTTTCATTTAATTGAACCATTGCCTTTTTATGCAATGTGTATGCAATCCAAAGTCGTCGGAAATTGCGAACGAAAAACGAATGTTAAATTAAAACGGTAGCTATTCCGTCAAAAATGAAAATTTCAAAAAAATCCTACGGGCGAACGAGAAAAACTATCGAAGAATATTGTATCCAAGTTTGGACAAAATCGGACAAGCCGTTTTCGAGATACATCTGGCACCGACTTTGAAAACTATGTTTCGAGATAATCGCGTTTGAATCACTTCCAGTCAACGAATTTATTTTTAAAAATTCCTAAACATACCTCAATGTACATATTTTACAATGAAAAAAAAACCCGGATTCAATCGAAACATTAGTTTTTGAGATAAAAATTCCCGAAGTTTACCTGTTTTTCTCGCCGTTTACTCAGGTACCTTCCCTTGATGCTATTTTTTTTAAATTGCATTAACATAAGAGGTAAACGAGTTAATCCCTAATTTTGGGTAATTATCCAAAAATCATACTTACCATGATAACTCGAAATCCTTAGACTCTGGACTAAGGTAACCTAGGTCAGATATGTTCCGAACGAGGTGACCTATCACCCCTTAAGGCTTTGCATCGACCTTCCTGACACCCTGTATAAATCTAGTTGGCGATGTACGTAGCCGTTTTTCGAAAGAAAATAAATCACAAAATGGCGGGTGTTAACGAAAGTGGAACTTTGGCGAAATTTTTACTTATATTCGGGGCCTTGAAATATACAAAATTTCAACAACAAAAAAAACGGCTACGTACAACAATAGCTGCAATTGCGCAAATTTTGTCTATCGAAAATTTAAAATCGGACAATTATAGCTAGAGTTATGATTGGCAATAAAACGCGATTGAACGTTTTAGTATACGTACGAAAATCGTTGCTCTACCTGCTCTCACAAAATCATCTGTGTCTTGGTCAATTTTTAATATTTCAATCCGAAACTTTTTTCGCATATTCTTGAATATGTATACTTGAAAAAAAATGACAAAAAATCGATTTTTTACCCTTCACAGTGGTGTCCCGCCTTAAACCCCTTTAGATCGTGCATAATTAATTGCACATTTTTTACCTCGCTTCTTTCTCAAAGCTCGAGTCACGTGATAAGCGAAACGATCGATCGTGAATGACATTTGTGTCGTACGTGGGAGAAAAAATTATTTTACGTACGAATCTAGCGATCATTGTCCTGCAACCTAATTTTCAAGCGATACAATTTTTTTTCCCGATCCGGACGCCTTTGCTCACTCGCGAATAATTATTTAAGGGGCTATACCAGTGTGAACGCTGAAAATTTGGGTGGTTTCGGGAATTTTTTGGAAGAAAAGTACTCAACCAAATGTTTCGGAAAATTAAGAATATATTTGGCTATATTTGACCTATATTACATAATTTTTTCATAGAAAAATATTGATATCCAAGCGACTTATGCGCTGCCTTCGGAGGCGCCAAAAAAAAAGTTCCTCCACTGCTGAAATGATTCCGGCCGATTGCGTAGCTGAAACCCAAAAAGGAAAAAATGTCGTTAAACTGGAAGGTATTTCCTGTACAATAACGTAGGATTTTCGAAAAATATCAAAATCTAACAAAATGGCGTAGTTATGAAAAAGTCTGTTTTCTTGCCCATAAAATGGTCATTTTTTCAATGGCAAATCGTCGATTTTCATCCAATCAAAAATATCCTTCGTCATTATAGAGTAAAAATATTCAAGAGTACTCAGTTCAAATTTCAAGTCGATTGGATAATTGCTCTTTGAGTTACAATGTCAGCAAATTTGAAAAATCTCATTTCGAGAAAAACGCGTTTACAGATTTAACTATCGATTTTTGCAAGACAAAATGATATTTACCATAATAACTGCTTATCAGCTATACCTGGCCATCTATAAAATGTCGAAAAAGGCACAAAAAAATCGATTTTTTTAAAGGCGTTAACCCCACTTGTAGCGCAAAAAAAAGCCTTTTTCATGAATTTTTTTAAAGAAAACTACAAAACTTTTTTAATCGATCAATATACCATCTTAAAGAACACATCTTGAAGAACATTCAGTAATTTTTTTATTGAAAAACATTACATTGTTTAGTGGCAAATGGCCGTCAATGAAATAATGTTTTTATATACACGGTTTGCGGTGACCAACATTGCGGCGAAGTGGATCATCTGAAAAAAAAATGCGGATGGATTTAGTCAAATATAAGTATAAACTAGTCTTTAATCGAAGGATTTTAAAAAATATTCATTTTTCACAAAATGGCGGACAGTCAAAGTTAATGGTTCGATTTTAACGAAAAAAACGGCCGTTTTTTGGCTATAAAACGGCCATTTTTTTCGAAAAAAAAAATCGAACGATTAAAGACTACATTTTTATGTATTAAATCTGCGAAATTTCAAGAAGATCGGTTCATTAGTGTTCGAGTAATCTTGGTCACCGACTTCATAAATGCCATTTTGAGAAAAACGCGTTTAAAGTTTCAATTTCAGTTTACACGAAGAAAATATTTTTTTTGTAAACTTACATAGACTCATCTATTCCGGGCCCATACAGAAGTATGGGCCCGGATACTTATACTTCAAAAAAATGCAATAAAAAAAAATCGATTTTGTCAAAATCGCAAGTGGGGGTAACCCCTTAAAGTGTCACCCTGGCATAGCCCCTTAAAAACGGTACTTTTTTTAACACATACCGAAAAATGTGTCCGCGACCGCGAAATTCGTGCAGGCGACAATTTCTTTTGGAACGTTAGGGCGGGATTTTTGGCTGGTAGTTTTTTTCGCTATTGCCCGAATAAGGAGGAAAAAATAACGATAATAAAGGGAATCGATTCGGGGTGCTGCCTGAGGCAGAAACGGTGAACCGGCACCGTCGGGTACGAGGGCAACCAGCACGAATCGATACTCTCGCCGCTCCGCCTCTCCCATACATATACACCTCGTTATTATTATACTACGTCTACCACCTTCAATCACGGAATTTTCCCGATGATGTCGGAATAAATATATAGGGGGGGGAGAAAAAAACGTCCACTTGCGCTTGTCCGTTCGAAACGACAACGCAGTTTTCTTTTTTTTCCCTCCTCCTCTTCATCCCGAGTTGATTATCGGAAATGCAATTTTGGAATGAAATTGGTATGGCAACAAAAAAAAGAAATGTTTTCCGCAATTTTCTCGTTTCAGCCGGTGGGATTCGTGACCTTTCACACGAGAGCAGGTGCCGAGGCAGCGAAACAGGACTTGCAGGTAATAAAATCGCTCTGCGCGAATAGCGAAATTCGAGCGGAGAATTTATTCATCCTGAACCCTCTTGGTCACGCGAGAGAACAGAAAAAAAAAAGCAAACACGACGAAGAATTGGGATGACAAAAATCGACGCGTCCAATAATGAAAACTACGTTCGGGAAATGCCGAAAGGAAATTTGAAAAAAAAAGTACAGCGAAAAAAAAATTGCACGGAAATGAGAATGAGAAGAAAAAAAAATGTTAACCGTCCGACTCACTTCCACCCCGACATCCACCTCTCTAAAGTGCAAGCCCATTACTTCTATCGAAACGTATCTGGCACTTGGGTTGATGCTGCATCAAATAATACGACTATACATATTTCCTTTTTTTTGTAACCATCAATTAGAATACCCCATTCAGTTTCACCTTCTCTATTACTATTATCATTGTCGCCGTAAGGTTTCTCCTGATCGAATCATATGGTTTGTTTTTTTAGTTGTTCTTAATTTTCCACCCTGTAGTCACGATTGTCACGACGTACTTGTGGTGAGCAGTAGCGAATGAAATTTTCTTTCCGTCCACTCTCGTTTGATTTTCGACTCGAGACAACGAGAAGAAAAAACATTGTCGCAAAATGTCGACAAAGTTCCGTTCAAATGAGCTATTTTGTTGAAACGTTTCTGCAACTCTTTCATTCGCGTTGTCCGATAAAGTATGTTCTCTCCTTCTCAACCACGACACGCAAAATTTTGAACTCACCGCAAAACCCGCAACGTATAGCCTCTCTTCGATCCAAAACTTTTCCACGCGTAGTAGCGCCAAATGGATATTTGTTTATTTTTCACACGCGTGCGAAAAGCACGAAAATTTGTCGCGACGACTCTGAGAGGACGAAAAAAAAAACGTTTCGGCTCGGTAGTCGCGAATTCGCTTGAGCATTTTTGCAAAATAAATCAGTGAGAGAGAGAGAGACAAAGAGAGACGATACTTTCGTGAATTTTTTTAGTAAATACTGTACTAACCCAAACACACTGAGTTCGAAACTGTAGTAGCTGTTGTGCATTATCCTCCACCACTATTAATCCACTTTCGTCGCTGTCACAAAAAGAAAAGCCTTCAGCCCTACGTTTTTTCTTCTCCGTCGCAACTCTGCAGCAGCGAGGGTGGAAGATTTGTTCGAGACGAAAATAAAAAGAGACAAATTAAACGGTAGAATGGCGTGATTAATTTCTAATCCATTGGAGTGACAAAATAATAATCACGTTGTCGAAACGCGAAGAACAAACTTGAGTTGCTCCCTCTATACCTGCCACTTAAGCCCACCAAACACAACCACATCCCCCCATTACTAATTTAGGGCTATCTATCTATTCCAGCAGGGGGTTAAATTCGATCCTGAAATGCCACAAACAATACGTTTGGAATTTGCAAAAAGTAACACAAAGGTTAGCAAACCCAAGCAACCAGCCGCTGCAGCAGCCACCTCGCACCCCGCTCTGATGCACCCTCTAACCGGACGTAAGTATGCACCACCGCCGCCACCATCTTCGCGTTCACTCGCTGCTATTGTCTTCTTTTCTCCTCTCCTTACTTCTTTTTTTCTTTCTTTTTTTCATTATTTTCATCGCAATTTTCTTTCTTCCTCTCGCCATGTTCCTCTCCACATTCGCCTTCGTGTTTATCCACGCCTCTCGTATTAACCTCACCGTTTTGCTTTTTCTCACAATTGATGTCGCGTTTCGAATGAAAAAATTAATTCCGATGATCCCGCGACGAAATAATCGTTGACGACGATTGCGAAGATACAAACACTAGTTTCAATCATCCACGGCAAAGTTGACAGGCTGCGTGTCCTAAGTGTTTTTGTTTTTCAAAAGAACATCATGAAGACAAGCGATAAAAAAATTGCACTCGATACGCCATTGTTACCAATTTTTAAATCGTTTTTCTTCGTAAACTTTTATTTTTTGACAATAATTTGTCGTTGATTGATTTCGAATTATTTTTTCCATTCGAATCACGATCGTGTTCGTTCGTCAGGCCACGTCAATCAAGTTTCAGTCACCTGTCTGTCTTCATCGCTGTTCACCGTGAGTCGAGTTTCCGCGGGTATTTCTGCATCCATTCGTGACATCACGAATATCAAGTGCAGCTATCGTTGTCATGCGACCAACGAGTGCCCTGAAAGTAACGAGACTATCGAGAAAAACAAAACCTACATCGATGTATTCAAGCTTTGCCCCTCATTCATATTTCATTGCTGAAAATATTTCCATTCGTCCACAAAGAAGAGGTTAATGGTGAAAGCAGCCATTGATCCATTTTCTTGCTCGAAAATGATGTTCTCGATTCGACAACGAGGCTGTTATCTGCCAATTAACGTGCTCAACTATCGCACGAGAACCGCAGAGCGGATTGATACACCTCATGGTAACCCGACGCTGAAGATTGGGTCACTTAACCCTGCCTCCGGTTACAATTCCATTGGCATTGGTCATTGGAAACCAAAGGGTTCCACGCACCGTTCTCTTTGTACCAACGAACAGTCCAGTAAAAGGGACGAAAAACCCACCACTTTTTAGCGTAGAATATGATTTTTTTACTGATGGTAGATGATTGCGTACGGAAAGTAAATGACATTGTGCCGATAAAATTTTGCCAAATCTTTTGCCAATTTCGCCAAAAAAATTGCCAATAAAATATTGCCCCTCAACTCGCCCCAACCCAGACAAATGGGGGTTGAAAACTTAAAAATCGCCGTATCTCGATAATTAATAGCCCGATCGAAAAAAGTTTCAAACAAAAGTTGTTTGGGATAATGAAATTCGTATAAAGTTATCTGACGTCCAACCCCCTATCTTTGAAAATAGCGGCACAAAAACAATTCGAAAGTGGGTCAGTGGTGCTCTCGTGTTTTTGTGCCGCTATTTTGAAAGATAGGGGATTGGACGTCAGATAACTTTATACGTACTTTATTATTCCAAACAACATTTGTTTGAAATATTTTCTCATCGGGCTATTAATTATCGAGATACGGCGATTATTAAGTTTTCAACCCCTATTTCTTAGGGTTGGGGCGAGTTGAGGGGCAACATTTTATTGGGGTTACTTTCGGCATGCAACCATCTACCTTCAGTCGAAAAATTCATATTTTACGCCAAAAAGTTCTGGCTTTTCGTCTCTTTTACTGGTCTGGAAACACGATTCAGCAACAGATTCGCCCAAACGAATTGTCATTCTTCGCTTTTTTTTCACTCGAACGTGATGAGTCCAAGGAGATTGCATAAACCCATTTCTTGCGCCATCATCGCGTATGGATTACACAATTCATCAAGTCGAAGTTCCAATATACGTCACCTACAGATGGCTGCTTGTACAGCCCAATTTTCACGAACAATGTGCAACTCTCTGAAGTCTGTTGCACGATTCACTTTGTGTGTTTGTAACGTGGCGCTGCGAATTTACTTACATAATCCAATCTGTGGTTCCACTTAGGCAACCAAGTCAGTTCTACAGCTAATTGAGTCTTCCCCTCGTAAATGAAAGTTTCGAGTCTTCCGTTTGCCGTCACCAGTCTCCATCAATTATTTTGTGATCCTACGCAGTCTGTTTCCAAAATCAATCGAATCGCAAAACTTCTCGCTTTCTCAACTATGTCCTCTCTTATGTTGTCCATTATCTGTTGGCTCTTCGCTTCACCCTCTTTCTCCTCGTTACGCACTAATTTTTTTTTCTCACAAACGCACTATATATATGTGTATTTACTTATATATATACATATATATACATATACACACGGATAAGAGATAGTCGAAAGACTGGAATGCATAATCCACGTAACCATGATCCTCACACCCGTACAGTCATTTCCGGTCACACGCTAATAATATCCTAATAGTTGTTACAATTAATATCTACAAACGCAGGAAGATTTATACTTTATGTGATAAATTTCAGTCCATAAATACGTACCTATTATATATATATATATCTGTGTGTGTGTGTATTTGTGTCTGTGTGTAGACGCGTTTAGTACAGCAAAAAATTACGTTGAAGTTTGCATCGTTGGAATGCAACGAAATTGTTTTTTTCTTCTTCAATGTCCCAAATTGCCCCTGGCAGATTTGAGCTACGAAAATCATGCGAACATTTTTTAGGGTTATTATTTAGGGATGTACAACGAATTTGCGAAGTATGACTTTGGATAAGAATGGAAATAAGATGGGAAGGATTCTTGTTGCATTTCAACGATGCAAACTTCAATCCCATTGCAAAAATGTGTGGATATAGATATACGATATTCAAGTGTCATTGTGTTGCGAACTTTGCAAAACCAATTACACAAATGTATTTTTTGTTTTCATCCTCGAGGTACGCTCGAATATCGAAAAACGGAAAGACACGTCCAGATTGATACAAAGTTTGTGAGTAATGTGTCCCCGGAAGATCTCGAAATCTCGATATTATGAATTCCTCGCAACTGAGGAAATGACTTGACAAAGTTTATTTCAGTGCAGCCAACTCTTGTTACTTTGGCTATGTATGGCGGGGTAAAGAGAAGAGATGGGTACATGTATTTGAGGCTTGGAGAAAAGCCTGTGTCGACAAAAGTTGTTACGTATAAACTTGCATACATTTCATCCGTGAAGAGTGCACCGCAAATATATCCTCACGTGCAATCTCGAAAATAACAACATCCACCACTGTCCCAATTATGAAAAATAAAATATAACCTCAGAACGAAGCCAATTTTTTTTTCCTATTCGAAGCTTTTGAATATTCATGAAAATTATGGGAACGCTATGAAACGTGGACAGTGCAATTTTTGTGGAACAACTTTTTTTGTACAGGCGTTTTTTAATAAGTTTTTTTTTAAATTTTTATTAGTAAGTTATTGAGAAAAAAACCCTTTGAGACCCTATTCCGTCGGGGCGCAACCCACATAATGTCTTTGGTCCCTTTGGACGCCACGGTTTTTCGGTAGCAATGTCGTGTACTACTTCTACTACTACTAGGGTGCATCATGCATGCTCTTTCGCGCGGTCGTGTCTCGGGAATCGGAGGTCAGCAATGCGAATCGATAAAGTGCAGTTGTCCGCCTAACCTGGCCGGGCAACGCTATAACGTAACCCGAAACCTCGCGTCGAGCACGTCCCGAGCCGGGCAAAATTCGAGTGCAGCCCGTCGCGCGACGGACACGGGCAACGCGAGAAAGTCCACCGGTGAACTGAAACTGACATTTATCCCCGGACGCCGCGGACCATCAACCACTTAATTATTCAGGATTTACATCCGCGACGCAAAGATATACATTTCATTCGCCGAATTGGCCTTCTATATATAAACATATCCACGCGATTGTTATCAACGAATTTCTTATAAAAAGCGTAGTTGACACGTTTTTGAACATTGTTTCGTTTTTTTTTCACAATTATATGTATTTTTTAAGCATTGAAACAATGATTTTTTAATAAAAGATATAGCATTTTTTTAAAATCGATGGTAAATATTTTTGCATAAAGTGGATAAATAAAATATAAACGTTTCTGTAAAAAATTAATATAGTGTGTCATAGAAAACAGACATGAGTTACGTTATTGTTATTATCATTGACAAGTATTAGAATATAATCGACATTATCAATACTATTACCATCAATCACTTAATTATTCAGGATTTACATCCGCGACGCGAAGATATACGTTTCATTCGCCGAATTGGCCTTCCATATATAAACATATCCACGCGATTGTTATCAACGAATTTCTTATAAAAAGCGTAGTTGACACGTTTTTGAAAATTGTTTCGTTTTTTTTTCCACAATTATATGTATTTTTTAAGCATTGAAACAATGAGTTTTTTAATAAAAGATATAGCATTTTTTTTAATCGATAGTAAATATTTTTGCATAAAATGTATAAACAAAATATAAACGTTTCTGTAAAAAATAAATATAGTGTGTCATAGAAAACAGACATGACTTACGTTATTGTTATTATCATTTACAAGTATCAAAATATAATCGACATTATCAATACTATTACCATCAATCACTTAATTATTCAGGATTTACATCCGCGACGCAAAGATATACATTTCATTCGCCGAATTGGCCTTCTATATATAAACATATCCACGCGATTGTTATCAACGAATTTCTTATAAAAAGCGAAGTTGACATGTTTTTGAAAATTGTTTCGTTTTTTCCACAATTATATGTGTTTTTAAGCATTGAAACAATGAGTTTTTTAATAAAAGATATAGCATTCTTTCAAATAAAATTGATAGTAAATATTTTCGCATAAAATATATAATAAAATATAAACGTTTGTCAAAAAAATTAATATAGTGCGTCATAGAAAACAGATGTGACTTACGTTATTGTTATTATTATTTACAAGTATCGGAATCTAATCGACATTATCATAGTATTACCATCAACCACTCAACTATTCAGGATCTACATCCGCGACGCACATATACATTTCATTCGCCAAAAGGGTTTTTCATACATCAAAATATTGACGCGAATTATTATCAACGAATATCGTATGAAAAATGTAGTCAACACGTTTTTCGAAATTATTGTTACGCTTTTTTTACAACTATACTTTCTTTCGAACATGAAAACAATAAGTTTTTTAATAAAACGTATACCATTTTTTAAAATAAAATTGTTAGTAACCTCACAGTTGTTTTGCAAAAAATATATAATAAAGTCAAAACGTTTCTTAACAAAATAAATATAGTGTGTCATACAAAACAGAGATGACACCCTATTGTCATTATTCTTTTTATTATCATTATTATTGTTATTTAAATGTATTAATATATAGACGGCGTAATCGTTATTATTATTCTTATGACTATGAACACTATACATTCTCCACAACAACAACAATAATAATGATAATAATAATAATAATAATGCCAGCCAGATTACAATACTATTTAATAATAACAATAATTATTATTATCGTGTATACAAGTCTTCACAATAAAAATAATAATAATGTCAGCTACTTTCCAACACTTTCTAATAATAATAATGATCATGTTTATCATCATCATTGCTATGAATATCAATATTCATGCAATAATTAATAATAAATTGGTTATCGTTACTGTTGTTTTTATTATTATTAATAATATTGTCATTATTATATTACACAAGACTTCTGTGAGAAAGCAAAAGTAGTTTTCCCCGATTCTCCTCATTGAGCAGTAATTATTTTTCTCTAATCCATACCTTGCACGGCATCAAAATGATATAACAGGACATAGCGGGAAATCTCGTTTCGCGAAGACAGGCGCGTTTCAGGAAAGCATGATTAGCCACGAGACATACGTATATCGCGTGTTAACTTCTTACGATAGATATTGTCCGCGATAAATTCCATTTACGTTCGTATCGCACCGGCACAAATAATCGTTCCCATACAGCCGTGCACGACTCCGTACCGTACAATGCATTATTCCCGTATTATATACGCGCGCGGTGAAATGGAAGCTCCGCGAATATTCATTTGGACTTAGTCGAGATTATTTTGCGACACGATAACGCGATATTCACCGCGCGCGGTAACGCCGTTATTCGAATTCTCACCACAGACACGTCGGCGCTCTTACGTCTTCCTGTTTTCCGCTGTGTATACCGGCTATATGAATATTCATGCATATGGCAAAAGCTTTTTAACGCCCCCACCCACTCGCGACGAGCAAAAACACCCGCTGCAATCGGTACGTGAAATCTGCGGGATCGTATCGGAAGCTAATGGAGATTTTGATTTACGAAGCTTTCAACCGTGTCACGGGCTTCACGGAAGACCGAAAGAAAAACCCGTCATCGTGCTGGATGAAAAAACGATGCCGATTTTCACAAAATATCGGGACAATGTTCTGTTTGGGACAGCACGAATTTTATCTTTTGGCACTCGTATTTAATCTTCATTTTTTATAGTATTCGAATTTCAATTTGCCATGGAAAATTCGTTTTTCGCCCGGATATCTAGATTTTGTATCGAGAAAGCTTAAGGCCTTTTAACCATTAATAGTCACACTGGGTCACGGGACCCAAACAAATTATTTTGATGACGTACAACTTTTTTTTTCAATAAAACATACGTTTTTTTATATGCGTAAGCGTTTCATTCTTTCCTTCTAAATCGCACCTGTGGGGGATGAAATAAATGTACTTTTTGAAAAGTCCACAGAAATTGCTATGTCTATTTAAAAGTACATTGTTTCCAGATTATAAAACCATTTTTTTGTCAATAATTATAAGAGTTACAGCAATTTTTGTATAAAAAAGTCATTTTTCACGTTTTTTTTGCATAATTTTTTTTTGCATATTTAAAATTTAATTTTTGATTTCTAACCAATATCGTTGTATTAAACAAGATTCAAATTATACCTCACTATTTTTTTCATATCGCTCAATGCATTATTTCATTATTTGTAACAATTAAAAAATGCCTGGGTCTTATGGACCCAGTATGACTATAACGTGATTCTAGCTAAGTGTGAGTACTAAGGGTTAAGGTACTTAAGGTACTTTTTTAGACGCGGTTTAAAAAAATGACGCATATATTGACAACATTTTTATTACAGATCATTTATGCACATGGTTAAGTATATGTAAAAAAAATCAGAAATATTAACAAATGGCGGAGATGTAACATAATAAAGCAATGTATTTTTTTGTGCGCGCGTTGATGGTGAAAGGTCTCGGCATCGATGTGGGTGTCTGAAAAAAATGAACATATTTATAATTGCATAATGAATGTATCTTCAGTGTGAACCAACAATATTATTTTTTTAAATTATTATAATAAAAATTCGAAACTTAACATTTTTTTACTCAATATTCTGTCGGTATTTTGTTTTTTACATTTTTTTGTGTCATTGAAATTTTTGTTTCAGTGGTTCACACGATAGGTGATGATACTAAGAATATGTTGTAAAAATTTCAAAGCGATCTAAACCTTCGTTCAAGAGTTAGAACTTTCACAAGGTTCAAAAAAGTGAAACGTGGAAATATGTTATATCTCCGCCATTTGTTAATATTTCTGATTTTGTTACATATACTTAATGTGCATAAATGATCTGTAAAAAAAATATTGTCAATATATGCGTAATTTTTTTTAACCGCGTCTAGAAAAGTACCTTCGAAAATCGGCGAAATCGCGTATATAAGACCTCAACGGGGGATGCTAGTCTAGAGGCCTAAATTTAGGGCGTTTTTTTGGACTTGGTAAAAAAAAGGCAAATCAAATTTTTAGTATACTTTTTTACAGTCTTTTTATTGATGTTTCAAGAACTGACAGAAAAATGTTTGTACAAAAAAAACTCATAAAGTTATAGGCCTCTAAATATAGCCGTGAAAAAAAGAGTTGAGGCGGTTGACATGATTCTGAAGATTTCGTTCAGCTGAGACAGAAATCAAACCAATTTTCTTGATAATAAGAATGTCATTATGACAGGTACGAAAAAAAAAATTTGAACGTCAATTGTCTGAAAGAAAAAAAAATTTCGCCCTATTTTTTCAAAGCTAAATATTTTTATAGGAATAATAACGATTTCGCCATACCAAATTTGAAATCAATCGGTTCAATAGAATCCGAGATTTTATGTCAACCAGGTTGAAAAAAGTTGTTTCGAGAAAAAAGCGTTTAAAGTTTACAATTTCGGACAACGGCAACTATCTAAGTGGTATAATGGCATACTTGCGTTATATTAATCGTCCATTCCTGACTCGTAAAGTGTGCCATCCTCGACTTCGAAATGATTATTTTCTGAAGCTCTTTCTTCCCTGCGAGTAGTTCTAGCTTCCTTAGAAGCTTTTAAAGTTCGTAGCTCCGACCGGTCGATCTTATTCTGGTCTCGTTGTTGGCGTAAATGTAGCCAATTTCGAAATTTCCTTTTCACGACATATTCTTAAAGGTCTATACTTTTAGAAAATTCCAAAAAAATATCGATTTTTTTTCAAATCTCTAAACTGGAATGCTGGCCTAAGAAATATTGCGATTCGGTCGTTTGCGAACTTCTCGTAACTCGAGATAAAAAATCAACGGACCTAAAAAAGTGTCGGGTGCACAGCAATTTTTTGGGAAATCCCATCTCTCGCTTATGAACTGTTGCCCTGAAGTAGCACACACATTTTAATGCCAATATTTCTAAAATCTGAAATTTAAATATATATAATTAAAGTTCTTTGGACATTTGAAATACAAATTGTAAAAAAAATATAATTAAAATAAATAAACAAAACTTATTAGAAATTACAAAAAAACCTTAGTAGAAATTTCTTTTAAAAAAACTAACATTTTCACTTAATTTTTCAGTATTCGCTTCGGTATTTTTATGTTTATCAAATATTATATTTTATTAGAGAAATTGTGTATTAGAGAAATTTGCGATATAGCGCCGACTGTCAAAAATTTCATTTTAGTTGCCAATTTATATTATTATTAACCCGAGGATGAAAACTTTGCTATCGATTAGTTAATAAATATTTGTGTATATATACATACATACGTACACACACGTTATATATATATATATATATATATATATATATATATATATATATATATATATATAAAACTATAGGCCAATATAATGAGTCGTAAATAATATTAATAATAAGCCGACCATCGTCAAATACTCGGATGCTCGAAGTGTGATTGTAATGGATTTTTTCAGACTTAGGAAGCCCCTTCTTCCCGGGTGGACCGGAATTATGGCACCATCACCTGGCATACTCGGCGGCAGGTGAACTGCCGGGAACGCTACAACATGCAACTCTCGTTCATCCCGCGTTACATCCTCAGGTCCCCGTACGTTCCTATCTTTGACTATCTGCAGACAAAGCTCTGGAGCCGCCGACGAGCGCCCCGATGCACGTTAGTGATGATACATGACTATCGTTTGATTTCTTTTTTTTGTTTGTTTTTTTTTTCTTGTTTCGCTTACTTGTTCTCAGCTCCTCGATAAAGCATGAATCACTGACACTCACGGTTCCACGTTGAATGACAAAAAAAAGCGTCAGAGCGACCAGAAAAATTGGAGAAAAAAACATTGAACACCAATTAACGCACGCACTTGGTTTTTTATCGAGCTAGCAACTAGTTTGTTTAAAAATAAACACGAAAATTATCAATTCGTCTAGTTTCAAGATAGGAAATGAGTATCGACAAATTATTTGCCCAATTTGAGGAAGGACACCACTGTGACGGGCTGAAAGAAAGTCGCTTTTTTCCGATTTTTTTTGTCTGGTAGATTAATTATTTGGGATTTGGAAAAAAAGTACGTTGGTAAGCATACATTGAACTTAATTAGTGTAAATTTTTGTTTATAAAAATTGAAGATTAACAGCGTTATTGAGGTATAATATGCCTCTGTATAAGAAATGTGGTCCAACGGCCGGTTCGATAACTTGACAATGGTTGGTCGGAAAAATAAAAATGGAAAATTTTTATAATCTATATAAATGTAGTTATACTCGTACGTAGCCGTCTTTTTTTTTCGAAAAACAAAAAATTGTCCACAAAATCGCGAGTATTAAAAAAAAGTATAATTCGGGCGAAATTTTTACTTATATTCGGGGGCTTGAAAAATACTAAGTTTAAACAAAAAAAACCGCTAGGTACAATAATATTAGCTACTGTAATTACGGATATTTTGATTTATTCAAATTGAAAATCGAGCAATTATAGCTAGTTTAGAGTAGCGATTGAATGTTTTAGTATACGTAAAGCGTTGCGCACCTACTCTCACTAAATCGTCTCTAGCTTGATCAATTTTCAATATTGTAATTTGAATTTTTTCATATATTCTGGAATATTTATACTTTGAGAAAAAAAAATCGATTTTCCGATCCCTCATAGCGGTGTCCCGCCTTAATTAAATAATAATCAATTTGTCGATTTATGTATTCGATGTATAAATATATTGACGAAAATTTGAAGATCTTTGTATACAACAGTCGGTGAATGCAATCGCAGTTATAACAGGCTGTAAAGAGCAGAAAAAGTCCTGACAAGTAGAGCTATAAAAACAGATAGAGGCGAAGTAAAAAAAAAAATTATCGAGACCCTTATCGATTTTTCTATTATTACTTGCCTGGAACTTGGCGTTTTCCCGTCGATCTGATTTACCATCCCATAAATACAAGCTCCGTGCACACTGTGGTAAACTCTGAGCTTGTATGATTGACGTGCACATATATGCATATAAAGGGTGTCCTGTTATGAATGGATAATCCTGCAACTGATAGGTCAGATCATGTCCTGCTACATGCTGCAATTTCAGTTTAGTAAAAGTCCCACGGTTTTCGAGATTTTGGGCTTTATGTTATTTTTTTTTAAATAATCTGCTTTTGGTTTTTCGCATGCCATTTCTACAAATCATATGAATCGACTAACAAAAAAACTTTTAAAAGTATTTGGCACGATATGGGTAGTACTTTTTTTCTACACTGCAGGCTATCAAAGTCAGATGCTCGAATTGGTTTTTTATGAAAATTCTGCATAAGATCTTTTTACATAGTTTCCTTAATATTTATTTATTAAGTGAAACAAACAACCAAGAGTATTTTTTTTAACCGTGTTAAAAAAAGTTATTATTTGTAAAAATGGCATGCCAAAAACCACAAACAGATGACTTTTATGTCGAAAACCGTGACTTTTATTAAAATAAAATTCCAGCATATACAACCATTCGTAACAGGACATCTTGTGTCCTGTTACGAAGGGATTTTCGCATGGACCAACACAATTTTTTGGGAGATTGAGGGGGGGGGCGACATTTGCTAATTTTTTCACCCTCAGACCGTAGTCCTAAGCGTCACGGTAATTGAAATATGATTTTTTTTTTTTCGTTTTTTTTAGTTACCCGAAATTTCGCCTTTAAATCGTCATAACTTTTTTGTTTGTGGTTGTAATAGCACAAAACAACTTTTATTGTATTCTGCAATGCATGTTTATTATAAATAAAGCATTATTTGATACAACTGGTTTCAAAAACCCAAACAAACCGAAACAAACATGTGTAAATGTATGAAAAATTTAAACTACTAAATTCATTATAAAAAAAAACCTTTTTTCTTTATTTTGACCACATAATAAATTATTTCTATGCCATGTAGCATACCGTTGGAAAGGGTATAAACTAGAGAAATTATCAAAACAAAGCCAAGTTCAAAATAGCTTTTATTTTTTATTTATAATGAATTTAGAAGTTGACGATTTTCATACATTTACGCATTTTTAAGACTTTGGAAGCTCATGAGTAATTTTCTTGGAATCAATTGTATCAAATAACGATTTATTTATAATATACATACAATGCACAATACAATGCAAAAGTTATTTCGTGCTATTGCAACCACAGACAAAAAGCTGTGACGGTTTAAAGGCGAAATTTCGGGTAATTAAAAAAAATCATATCTCAATTACGGTGACACTTAGGACATAGGGTCTAAGGGTGAAAAATCCTCCAAAAAATTGTGTCGGTCCATGCGCCAGATACGAAATTTATATATATATATATATATAAATCTGGTTGCGCAAATAAAAATATCGGCAGGACCGAACATAATGTTTCCCCCACATGAACGAGAGATTTCGGAAAATGAGACTAACTTATTAACATAAAATGTCCCTATTGCATATAAATATAGAGCAAATTTTACGATTTCACCCGAAGAAACGACACTCCAATATGCAAAAATAAAGGTTAAAATATCATTCTCATCGCCCAAAATAACATCTTCCGTACGTATGAAAAAAAAATTAACTTTCGACATATACGGAAAATGGCTCTCTCCACAAGTCACCGAGAAAAGAGAAACGAAGAATTACCATTGTCGTGAGAAAATAGTATCGATTGCCGATTGGCTCCCAGACTAGCTCATTCTCCTCGCGCATTTTCTCGTTTCAACTTGAGAAAAAAAATTAAATAAAACGCAATAGAACTTAGTCAAGGAAAATTCAATACTGACTGGGGGAAAAATGTTCGCGAACGAGTAAGGTACATCGATGCTTTTCATCTGCGCTTATAGGATAGTGTGAGTAGATATATAGCGACACAGACGTACAAACGAAGAGAAAACTCGATTCGAGTGGAACGGTCAGAGGAAACAGTATACTCTCGTCGTTTAAGACATCTAGCGTTATATAGATGTACCCACGGTTATAGTGTATCAAGCACGAGACCGCGATACCACGGTACGATCGACTCCCCGCTCCCTCAGGCCCCCTCCATGATCGAACTGTCGATCAACCACATTTTTATTATTAATTTAGCCGCAAGGTCGATATATATGTAGACGCAGTAAACGTCGAAATTTAACGTCAACATCCATTATTTTTTTTTCAGTGGAGAGAAAAAATATTGGCACAACTATTGTTCGATACCAAATTATTATTGACATTGCTGTTATTTCACTTCTTACCGCGAAATCATAGACGGTATGGGAAATATTAAAAATTCAGCGCGTTTTAATATTCCTGCGTTGCAGCGGGCAAAATACAGAAGCACGGCATGTCGGAAATTCATCGGAGATGACAATTCATGAATTACAGCCCAAATTGGAAAGAAGGTGCCCTGCTAGTATGAAGAAAATAATAGTTAGATCGGCCGGCGATTTTTAAAAGTTATTAACCTGAATTTAACAATTTAAAAAATCAAAAATTCTCATTGTTTAATTTGAACATATAAAAATTTACATTTTTATTGGGATTCGAATGTGAAAGTTCATGAAAAATGTTATTTATATTTTTTATTTCAATATTTGATTTAACATTTCCATAAACATTTTTTAATGTTTGGCATCACTGTGACGGGCCGGAAAAAGATCGTTTTTTCCGATTTTTTTGTCCACCACATTATTTATTTGGTATTGAAAAACGGTATGTTATAAAGCATCCATTGAACGTCTTCGTGTAAGTTTTTGTTAAAAAAAAAATTAGAATTAAAGACGTTATTGAGATATAATAGAGCCTCTGTGTAAAAAATGGGGTCCCACGGCCGGATCGATAATTTGCCACCGGTTGGTCTGAAAAATAAAAATAAAAGAGTTTTATAATTTATATAAATGTAGTTCTCATTGTACGCAGCCGTTTTTTTCAACAAAAAAAATTGTTTACAAAATCGCGGGTGTTCAAAAAAGTGTAATTTGGGCGAAATTTTTGGATATATTCAGGGGCTTCAAAAATACTAAAATTGAAGAAAAATAAACCGCTACGTACGATAATAGCTACTGCAATTACGGAAATTTTTATTTTTTAAAATTGAAAATCGGACAATTATAGCTAGAGTTATGATTCCGGCCAGGTCGAGAAAAGTCGTTTCGAGAAAAACGCGATTGAAAGTTTTAGTATACCTGTATCGTTGCGCTACCTGCTCTCCCTAAATCGTCTGCAACTTGGTCAATTTTTAATATTTTAACTTGAACATTTTTTCACATATTCTAAAATACGTATACCTTGAAAAAATGATTAAAAAATCGATTTTTCGACCCGTCACAGTGATATCTCACTCTAATTCTACTTTAAATTGAACAATTTAAATTTGTAAATGCATTTCCATTCGAAAATAATTAAAAAAAACATTCGTACGATATCGGTACATCATAAGATCATGTTTTCCATTAACAAAAAATATCAACGTCAAACGCCATGAACAAAAAAAACAATATCCTCAAACTCGTTTCCCAGTTATGTTTTTTCAAGTGAATATCCCGCGTTTACACATGACCGGCCGGCTCTATTTTGTGCGGCGAGTTACATGTGCAGTCTCCGCTTCGGGGGCTGAAACGTCCATACCGAAGCTAATACGGCTGAATGTAGCGGGACGTTCCTGAACCCCCGGGCTGGACGTCAAACCGTAAGACCACCCTCGTATACCCTTAAAACCGGTGTTTTCAACGACGAGATCGCACAATTTCGGAATTGAATAATAGAGGGGAAAAAAGCGTGTATCACCTGCCAGCAAAACTGCTGTCGAAAAAGATAGCTTTTGTTTTCTTTTTCTTTTTCACACGGTATCATATATTTACCGAAATAACGCGTGGTATTTTTAAACGCACCCAAGCGAATCGAATTTATTGCTTCAAATCGAAACGAATAATGCTAATTGACGCACACGAGGACGTAAATTCTCGCGAAACGGAGTTTCAAAAATTTCACCCGTTTCTCTGTTTTCGCGACCTGTACGGAATGAATAATGCAGAAACGCGCGTGACATTAAATTATATCGCGGATGAGAGAATGCGGCGAGTATCGATTTTCAAGTTAACGTCACAAACTTCGTGCACGACGATACGTTTGAAA
Organism: Ophion slaviceki; assembly: GCA_944452715.1. Classification (NCBI taxonomy): domain Eukaryota; kingdom Metazoa; phylum Arthropoda; class Insecta; order Hymenoptera; family Ichneumonidae; genus Ophion; species Ophion slaviceki. Next base: position 16,358,760 of record OX101785.1, on the reverse strand, counting down.
TAATTTCCGCACCGTATGCCTGCAGAGCAAGCCTAGAAAGGTAAAATGAGAATAATAGAGAGCAACCAAAATGTTGTGATAAATAGGACATGTTTTTCCATCTGTGCAATTGAGAAGAGAGATGGCGAGGAATAAATTACTCATTTTCATCATTTTTTTAAGGGAAGATTTCTTAACCATTTTTTGAGACTTAGGGTATGTTTTATTACTTATTTTGGCTTTTACGTGGTTTTTTTATTTTCCATTCATTTTTTAAAAATGGCAGAGGTATGGCACAGTCTTTTAAATGGGTTGCGGCGGATGTTGTCAGACGGCGTGACACGTAGCGTCGGCCTGATCAATCTGAAAAAGAACCAACAAAGATTTTTCTTTCATCAACACCCACACGCAGAATATGAACCAAGAAAAAGTGAGGAATGTTGAAAATCGGTGGAATGCTACACTTTGAAAGCAAAAGATTGAATTTTCCGAAAAAAATGACTACATTTTGCAATAAAAAATAAAACATTTTTTTATTTAAAAAAACTTAACTTATTTATATTTTTTTTATACTTATACTTATATGTTTTTATTTTTTAATTTTTTTTTAATTTTATTCATAAATTTATTTATTTTTTAGGGTCATGTTTTAGACAATTTCATCAGAATCGGTTGATTTGTTTTTAGCTATACGTCACGCCAGTTTGAAAAATGCAGTTTAGAAGACCGTGCCATACCTCCGCCATTTTTTAAAGATTAATCATTTTTAAAAATACCATTTAACAGCCAAAAGTAGCAATAAAACATACTCTAAGTATAAAAAAATGGTAAAGAAATCTTTCCTTTAAAAAAAAATCATGAAAATCAAGCCAATCTTTTCCCCGCCTAAAGGTATCTCCTGCCTCAAAGGCCCTCGACCCTATTTATCTCGTTAAATCAATTTCTCCATGGACAGGAAATTGGCTCTTTATCACTGACAAGCACCTCTGAGGTTGCATTCTCTATCGAGCACTAACAAAAATCAGCATTGAAAATCATATACCGATAAAGATAAAACGTCAGCTCCAAAATGAGTATTAACATTCTCGTTCGTTTGTTCTTGTATTTCGATTGAAAACAAACAAAAAATAGGCTCCCATGTCCCTGCCGCATCCGACAACACTGACGTCGATACACGCCTCTCTGCCGCACTTTTTGCCGTCCCCGGCATTGGCATCGCCGGTAGGCTCGTCGTCGTCCCAGCCGAGCATAGCGGTCAGCAACGCACCGTGCTCAACACTATTCGTCGCTAATCTGGGACAATTCGTGTCCGAACAAGAGCTCAACGAGATCTTCAACAGGTAAGCCGAACAATTAATTTAACAAGCTTGGCGCAGTCGTACTATCGTTTGCAAAGATGCTGCTGAAGTTTGCATTGTTGGTATGCAATGGAAATATTTTTTTATTCCCTTATTCTCCATTTTTATCGTCATCCAAAATATTTTTTAATAATTACGTTGTAGGTCGCAGATGAGGATCTGCAAAAAAGTTTAACGTAGCTTCGATATGGCAAAAAAAATTGCAACTAGATAAAAAAAACGTTCTTTGCATTCCAACGATGCACACTTCGATATGAGGAACTGGCGAACAAAACCGAACTTGTCCAAGTTACGTCAAATTTCTTTTTCGTATTCTTCACGCACATCTTTATTAGCTCCGAAAATATTTTGCATCAAATCCGGCTCTAAACATCTTAAAACAAGGTAAAAACTGCCTTTTCAATCAGAAACGGACTTTTCCATGACTGGCTGGATGAAAAGTGACTAACAGATGAACACAGTGATGACGATGATGACATTGAATGCGATTGCTGTGAGCCTGACATGGAAGAGTTTGTGTAGGATTGTTAAATTGATAAAAAAGAGAAAATTTAAATTCAATTCAAAGAATCTGTTTTATTTCATAACCGGATATGTCCATGACATTTTCATTCAAAATCGGAGTTGTCCAAAATAAAAACAAACACATCTTAGTTGGTGTTTTTATTAAACCAAAGCCAGGTCCAGGCTGACATTTCGATAGAGCCTTCATATATTAAAGCTTTAAAATTCTAACTCATTTCTATTTGGTTATTTTGGTTTTTGCTCTCTCCTGTAAAAAAAAATCATTCACGGACAAGTCCGGTTCCGTTCGCCAACTCCTCATATCGTTTGCAAAGACAATTCGTTGTCTCGAAACAACCTGACAAGTGAATGTGCAATTTTTGTTTCGTTTTCTTTTTTTTCGTTAATTTCGTTTGCTTCGATCCAACATTATTTTGGTACTTTCATTTTACCATTTTGTATTTTCCATTTCGAAGTTGGCTTAATCGGCAAATTCCGAGGAGTGACAAAGTAAAGAACAGTCGAGTCATTAAAACGAGCTTTTGCGTTGCAAAAGGCAAACCGGAAGTGGAGCGAGGCAAAATTTCGTCGGCGTTATAATTACAAGGGGCGGGCGTGCGGGAAAGAAGCCTTCGTGCGTTCCTTTCACTGCTTGCGAGGGTCGCGACCCTCAAATTATACGGGACGATGCACCAGCTTGGTTTCCCTGTCTGGGCCTCGAAAACACAACGGTGATGGAGTTTTTAGGTGGCACACGGGCTGAGAGCACAGCCAGTGATCCGGCTGTAGGGTGTTACACAGAGTACGGCTCAATCGATGCCAAAGAAACGGTGAAAGGGGAGCTTAAACCTGACCAGACGAAAACGACACCCCCACCTCGTTGTTTTCCCATCTGTAGCAGAATTTTTCACCCTTCGGCAATGAATAATCGAATTAGGCCCAAACGAACCCGAACTAGACGCCGATAATTCGGAAAGGGACTCTCCTCTGTATATCTCCATACAGGGTGGCCCGAAAAGTAAAGTCTGAAAGGAAAATCTAGACGCCTCGTATCCTATCTGAATTACCACAGTGTATGTTCTACAATGTTTTTAGTTTTGGAGAAAAAAAAAACATTTTTTTCTCGTTTCAGTATGGACTTTCCTCGCGATTTATTTTACTCTTGTTATCGTTATGAGGGGGCCGGGTTGAAATTCTGAACTTTAAATGATCAGAACGCTCAAACTCCGAAAATATACTACCCCGAAGGATTAAAACTCCGAAAATCTGAACACCGTCAAAATAATTCGACTATGGAAGTTTTAAAAGTTTCAAAATGTTCAATAAATCGACGAATTATTTCATGATTTTGTTTTATTAGGAAGTGATTTTACGTCAATTTTGAAATTTGTCTAGACAATGTTATACGTTCTACATAATTTACAGTCAACTGTGTAGACTTTCGCTGGCATAACCTTGACGAACCTTGTAATTTCGGAACGTTAAAATTAGGAATTTTAAACCGTCGGCGCATTCGAAGTTCGGAATTTCAACCCGGCCCTGATGTCAAGATCATGCCAGCGAACGTCTACAAAGTTGACTGTAAATGATGTAGAACGTATAACATTGTCTAGACAAATTTCAAAATTGACGCAAAATCACTTCTTGATGAAAAAAAATTCTTGAAATAATTCGTCGATTCATTGAAAACGTTGAAACTTTTAAAACTTCCATAGCCGAATTATTTTGACGGTGTTCAGATTTTCGGAGTTTTGGTCTTTCGTGTAAAATTCTTTCGGAGTTTTGATCTTTCGAGGTACTATTCTTTCGGAGTTTTGAGCGTTCTGACCATTCAAAGTTCGGAATCTCAACCAGGCCCCATCTTGAATTTCGGAACATAAAAAATTCGGAATTTCAAACCGTCGGAGCATTCAAAGTTCGGAATTTCATCCCGGCCCCGTTATGAGGTGCACTGCTAAGCAATAAACAAATAACCAACCAGTAACCGAATGATTAACCAGCCAACTGAATAACATAAATGCCTTAAATTTTTATCCAAAGCTCAAAAATAGGTTTGAGAGGTTGTGGCTAAATTTCAGATAGTAAAAAAACATACTTATACTAGTCTAAATGATTCCCAATTGCTTTCGAAAACTTTGAAGAGGGCAGTACATACACAAAAGAGAAAATAAGTAAATACCTATGATACAGGAAGATTCGAGAAAAATAATTAAATGCCTTTCTTCTCGAAAATTAAAAATCATCGTGAAACATACACGAGGGTGATCCGGATAGATCTTCCGTTCGGACGTCACTTTTCGGGCCACCCTGTAAACACACACACACACATGTAATACTCATTCCAGTATTTCCCGCCACTTTGCTGGCTTCTACGGTATTTAACTCTTGGACCCAGCCTTTTTCGGCTCGCCGGTCTCGAATTTAATTACGAACATTGCCCAAACGATATTCCAAGGGTTCGATTAACTAATCGAATAGACATTTTTTAACCCAACAAATCAAGGATTTTGAGTCAAAATTGAATGTTTTTTAATGACTCTTTCTCGCTCCGACTGACTTGGAAGCGCAATAAGTTTCCGTAACTTTACTTTGAGGTTATACAAAAGACGTTCTTTCACCCGGTGAGGGAGTGAAGAGGAAGAAAGAGATTAATTGATTGTTCGATTGATTATTTATTATATGCCCTGGTAACAACTATAGGGCAAATTTAAATTTAACTGAGGAAATACACGATAGTGAGAATTATACATCATTGATATGATAATTGTGAAATGATTGGATATCAATCAAAATAATATTAAAAAGGAATATGCACAATGCAACTACTCTAGAAGTCGAAACAGTCCTTGGAGCTAATTCATATTGATTGTAAACTAATATTACATCCTAATTGCTACTAATTCATATTGATTCTAAACCTATATTACATCCTAGAAACCAATAATGCAACGCGAAGAGAGAGAGAGAGAGAGAGAGAGAGAGAGAGAGAGAGAGAGAGAGAGAGAGAGAGAGAGAGAGAGACAGCATGAGGGAGTAATGAATGAAAATTAGAAAAAGTGGACATATAAAAATATAACGACTCTGAAAGAATCTCATCAAAAAAACGATTCTCCGGACTCGCTTTCACGAGTTATTCGTTACGCGGTTCATCGCAACTAACTCCGCGGGCGTGAAATACGCTACACCAAGCACTACGCGATATTGTGGCTCTCGTCCTTTATATTGTTATGGCAAAGTAATGTTTAACGATGCTGAACGAACTGAGAACACTCGACGATGAAGCTCTAAACTTTCTCACGATCGCGATTTTATCCTCCTCCCTTTAGCACCCCCCCCCCCCCCTCTGTATATTTCTCTCTCTCTCTCTCTCTCTCTCTCTCTCTCTCTCTCTCTCTCTCTCTCTCTCTCTCTCTCTCTCTCTCTCTCCTCTGCCTCCCTCTGTAATTAACATAATCACCTTTATTATTATTTCTCCATTTGTTGTCGAAACATTGCTCATTGTTGCCATATGCCATTCCTAACTCAACAGAGTGCACAATCTTCATATTTTCGTAACACAATTTAATTGGATTACGAAAGCACGGGTTTTAATTGGAAAATTTCGTCATCGTTTGACCGAACGCGACGTAAGAAACGGCGGGAGAATAAAGGAGGAAAAATATGCAAGCTCCTACCTTGCACACGATAGTCGATGACGCAATGAAAAATTACGATAGCAATTGTAGCCGATCACTTTTCGAGCGATTAAAATTTTGCCGAACTCGTGCTAATTTCGAGGCGAAAATTTGGCAAGAATCCAAAAAGCAGCGAGAAAAGCTTTTCCAAGTAGTGAGGGAAAAATCATGACACTATTTTTGAACGAATGAAGCGAGGGAAGGCAACAAGAGCGACTGGAGAAACGTCGATCGAGTTATTTGAATAATATTACGGGGGAAATGGACAATCCGTGTATGCCCGAGGGTAATTCGTGATTCAACACATTAAATCGATATACCGTCGCTATTCGTACATCTATATATGGGACATTCCACGCCATTTCACCTAGCCGTGACCCCGAACATTTTTTATTTTCCTGATTTAGATTAAAATGATAAAAATATTCTCAAAAAAATATCATTAATTCGGAAAAAAATAGAAGGAAAAATGGGCCCACGATGGGACTAGTTTTAAAAATCATAGAATGGGTCACTCTATTTTAGAGAATTTTTTGAAAAAAATGAAATATGGTAATCATCTTTTTAAAGAATAGTTTTTACTTTAGAAGCAAAAAGAACGATGACGTTGATAATTGATAATTTTTTCATATTTTTTAACGAAAGTATGCTTCAAAGTGAAGAAAAGTTCTATAACGACATTTGTCGATATCTCATTTAGTTCAGGAGTTATCAGCGTTTAAACGTTTCCAAAACTTCCGAAATCGACATTTCTTTGGAAAATGATAACTCCTGAAAGAGAAGAGATAAAAATCTAAAAATTGGTGTGGATACTCCTTTCATGGGGCACAATTTTATTCTGCAAAGTCAGGAGAGTCAAAAATGGTCGGGGCTACGGGCTAGGTGAAATGGCGTGGAATATCCCATATGTATATAGGAGCGTGTGTACGACGTGTCCCATCTGGAATCCACACCCCCAATAATTCGCGAAAATAAAGTCGTACGAGCAAACATGTTTCCCACAAAAGAATCACAATTTCGAGAGGAATATACGATGGAGGCATCGAAAAAAAAAATTGACGATTCAACCGTGAGAGCTTCTGATAAATTTAATTTATTCGCATCAAAATTTATTCACGCTTTTGTTCTTCCACAAATGATTGTATTTGAACCGGAATATGATCGAAAAAAACAACTTATTCTCTGACGTAACCAATTCGGCAGTTATAGCGCTGCAAAATTGTGCCGAAGGCATTATCATTGCATCGTGTGGCAACGATGGTTGCAAAGTTTGAAAAAAGGCAAAATGGCGGGTCGTCGATACAGAAAAATAAAAAAGTAACTCGATCGAATCAACTCTGTTGCGCGGATGATTATTGTTATTTTTATCATTATGGAAATGATAATGTCGGATCGGAAGTGCGGCGGATGAAAATCAAAATGATAGCAGTCTCGAAAAAAACGTGATTTACTCGGGACGGATTGAGGAAATTGAAAATTAATATTAATCAATGGTCATCCATAATTTATTGCTACTAATATCAAGGCATTAAATATTTATGGGCACATATGATGACCCAAAAATAAAATGCAAGGTGATTTTAATAAAACTTGTCATTCCGTACCTTCCCAGATAAAGCTGATAAAATTTTCAAATAAAAAGCTCAATGAAAAATTTGTTTATAGAATTTTCAAAATGTCGAGGAGAGGAGTCCAATAGAAATTTTTCTGAGAAATTAAATGAAATTTAACTTAATCATGATTTTTTGAAAACAATCAGAAAGCTTACTTCAACTTCAAGGAATTATTAAAGGCGAATGTCATTTTTCATGAGAAAATGGAAAGTTTCTTTCTAGATAAAGAAAATGGAAGGCTTAATGTCACACTGGACCTTACTTAGTATCAGTCGATTTTCGCGGCACCGAGTACTTCCTCTTTTTATTTTAGTCCGTCTAGTCACCTCACATATTTTTTATAAGATTGGAGTTTGCGTCGTTAAAATGCGATAAATAATCATTCTTTATCGATCGCTCGAATTTCTTCTGGCAAAGCTTCGTTACGAAAATCTCTCAATCATTTTTTAAGTCGCTTATTCAGACATCTAGAATTTAAATTTGCAATAAAGCTTTTGTACAATAATAAAAAAGAGAACATAAAATGACCAAAAAAGGACTTTCGTTGCTTCCCAATTAGGCAAACTTCAAGACCATTATTTTTTACAATTCTTATATGACCAGTAGAACTATAATTCCAATATATAAGACCAATGAGTCATCCATCATCGAAGGTGATTTCGAAAATGACAACGAAACAATATTCGATCATTCGCCAGCCTATAGCTCAATAAAGCTATGAACAAATGTCTCTACTAATGCGTCAATGTATCAACCAGTCATGATAATATGTTGATGAATCTATTACTCAATACTTTGGCCGGTACATCGATTAAGAAAAGACACCACTGTGACGGACCGAAAAAAGATCGTTTTTTCCAAAAAAAAATTCTACAAAATGATTCATTTAGCATTTGGGAAAAAGGTATGTTATTAAGCATACATTGAACTTACTTCGTGTACATTTTTACTAAACATTTTTTTCATTAACAACGGTATTGAAGTATAATAGAGCCTCTGCATAAAAAGTGTGGTCCAACTTCTGGATTAATAACCTGACAATGCTTGGTCTAAAAAAAAAGTTTTAAAATCCATGTAAATGTAGTTCTCGTTGTATGTGGCCGTCGTTCGAAAAAAAAATCACAAAATCACGGGTGCTCGAAAGAAAGTGTAATTTTGGCGAAATTTTTACTTATATTCCGAGGCTTAAAAAATACTAAATTTCGAGAGAAAAAAACGCCTATGTACAACGAATGCTACTGCAATAACGAAAATGTTGGTTTTATGGGAAAACTATATAGGAAAATTATGGCCAGAGTTATGATACCGGCCAGCTCAAGAACAGTCGTTTCGAGAAAAACGCGATTGAACGTTTTGGTATTCGTAAATCGTTGTGCTACCTGCCCTCCTTAAATCATCTGTGACTTGTTCAATTTGCAAAATTTTTAGTTGAAATCTTTTCCCATACTCTTAGATATGTATACATTGAGAGAAGGGAAAAAAATCGATTTTTTTTACCCGTCATAGTAGTGTCTCACCTTAAAGAATGCAAATCGATCAATCGATTGAACTTTTTTAAAATAATAAACACTAAATAAAATTCTAAATAAAATTTACTAAATAACAATCTGAATAAAATGTACTAAATGAAATTTAAAGGTACTCTGTACACGGCTGTATATTTTACATACTTCGTTTGTCAGACTTCCGAATTTCCAATTTTCCAAGAAATCGCAAAAATTCGGGTCTGTTCGGGTCTCCAATTCTGCCCAAAGTATTACCAACTAGAGCTACCAATTTTCATTCAATTACGAACGTCTCACTTACTCACAGATCGTTGAACACAGTCGCCTTTATTCGCGTTAAATTTTAAATCGCCTCGTCAAAGGAATAATCCTGATGACGTACAAGCTGTACATTTGCATTGTTTGATATCAGTTGAATTCCGTAAAAAAATAAGTACCGTACGTGCGGACAGAGGACTTTTTTCAATTGCGAAATCGTCGTGACGACCTCTTGAGCGGTAAAAAAAAATTGTAGGAAATTAAAATGCTGGAAAGATTTATTTCTGTAATATACGACGCTTTCTTTCTGTCTTCCTTTGCAAACTGACCGCGATTGCCGGAGACCTCTCTACCGTTACTCCCCTTTCCCTCGCTGAAAGTTCTCGTTGTTTCCAACGTCGTTGCGTTTACTTTGCGAAATCTCTGTAACACTCTCAGCCACATTGTCTTCCTTCGTTTCAACAATAAACATAATACGATTCAATGAACCAAAATCGTTTGATTATATTTATTCGTTTCAAAATGCAACATTAAACCTTTTTGGAAACACCTACAAAATTTTGTTCGTATTAGGGAAAAGGCACAGTCGTCTTGTGACTTTTTTTGAAATTTCGATCTTGTTTTTTTATTTTTTATTCGTTTTCCCGCATATATTTTATATGTGTTCTTCAATTTTTCAATAATTAATTTCGTAACTAGCTTTACCGTAGTTTATCGTTGAATCGCACTATAGAAATTCTTTCAGATCCAGCATATCATTTACGAACGATTCACGCGAGTACCTGAACTTAAGTCTAACGGCAAGTGGCGAGGAAAAAGCGGCAATAAAAACCACTAGAAACCGTTTTGAAATCGTGCTGGTGACGGCATCGTGATAGCTGTTTATTCGTCGACACTGTCGTCCACTGCATATTTAATTGAAAATGTAACGTAATCATAATGTTAATGGTAGTGTCTATGAAATTATTTATTTTTAATTCAAAAATAATGACTCGCATGCACTGCAGAAAAAAGTGAACAATAATCATACATCTGAAAAAAATAATTCTCAAAAATTGCGTTAATAATTTACTATTTTTTGGACTTTTTTTCAAATTATATCCATCAAGATGTCTAATCACTTTTTCCAAATGAAAAATCTCAATTGCGACGAATTTCAAGATCGTGAAAAATACTTTTGACGAATTAACAAAAATTAATTAATTTTAAAATAATCAACGATTTAATTTACAATATCGATTGCTAAATTTTGCGACGTGTTTTTTTGGATATGGTCGGGTAAATTTTCAAATACGACAGTGTCGACAAATACTCGCTTTTTAAATGGCAAATGAAAAAAAAAAGATAATTTGCGAATAATTGAATTAGTGAATCGTTCTCGAAGAAAATACGAACACTGAGAGTATCTGGAAAAATCACGAGCAACCAACGTGTAAATAATTTGGACATTTTTTTCGAGATGCGGACGAGCAAACATGAACCTTTAAAAAAAAACGAAAAAGCACGTATCTGTACGCTTGTCTTATTTGTGCACAGTTTTACTGGTTTCTGTCGGCTTCGTATGCACACGAAGGGAGGCTCGCCCGTGGCATTTGTCGAATTTCAAGACGTACGCTACGCTGCCCAAGCGATGGCAGCACTCCAGGGATCCCTACTCCTCTCCTCCGACCGGGGACCGATACGAATCGAATATGCAAAGTCGAAAATGGCCGAGGTGGGCTTTACAAATCTCTGGATCGAAGTAGGTTTTCAACTCTATTTTATTACCAGAAAAAAAGAAAGATAATAACAATAACGCCCATTGTCAGATATTTTTTCGAGGCACAGAGAATCGGGAAAAAAAACGTCTCCTTTCCCAATGGCACATTTTGCATTGCCACTCGATCGATGCCGAAACATTTCGCAGTGGACTCGACAATGGATATTCGTTACTGAATTTGAAAAAAAAACCACTTACGTTCCAGAATTCGGACTTGCGAATGAAATTTTCAAAATCAATGGGGCGATAAAGAAATAAACGTTTCGAATCCACCGCGAAGTTATTCGAATCGTCGAAAATTTGTTTGACGTTCGAAATATACAGCCCAAACCTGGAATAATTTTCTGTTAATTTTTTTTACTCGTTTCGTTTTTCAACAAAAGGTTTGAAAATAATTTCAAAATAATGGTTTCAGGTCGTTCCTTTTGTTTATTGATTCGTTTGCGTTTCCGTCCTTCCGTTTCCAAATAAATGAAGACTTTTTCGTTGTTGCTGCAACTTTTCAGTCCCCGTCTCATACGAATTCGTCCGAATCCGATAAACACGGAAATGACAATAGTAGACATTGATTGCTTTGCGCAAATATCTCCCAGCTTTGTTTCCTTGCGTACGAATAATGAGGATAAATTGACAAGCTGTACGCCATTTTTGTTAAATAGGTGATCTAGATCGTTATGTTTTTTGTTTTTGTTTCTTTTAAGGTAGTTTGAGCGACTTTGCGACTAATTCGAGACGAAAACGGCCTGCATATGAAAGGGTAAATAAATTTTAAACAAAAACGATATATTTTTACTTCTTAATATACTTTCTGTAGTGATGCAAACGTTTTTTTCTTTGCCGCCAAGGTAGCTGTGCCTGGACGAATAATAGTTGGACGCGGAGCTTTTTGATTACGCACTTTTACCTCAAAAACGTTTTTTTTTTGTATTGACATCGAACATTTTTCACGAGCCAAGTTTGAACGGAGCATTCTGGATGAAGAGTATAAAAAATCTTTCTACGTGCACGTAAAGATTGTCGATCGAAGTTAAAATTTCTCATTCTCATTTATTCAGTGAAAAATCATCGATTTATTGGTTTTCCAATAACATCATGTTAAAAGAAGTTTAAAATGATGATGCATCAATAAATCGGTTGATGCGGGACTCAAATGATGTCGACATTCTAGTTTTGGGTTTGAGCAATGAAGTGGGAGATTTGATGTTGAAAGTCATCCAGCACTTGCATTGCTGCTGAACAGTTTTTACGGGCCAAGTTTGTGCAGAAAAGTCTTGATGAAGAGTACAAAAAATCTTTCTACGTGCACGGAAAAATGATCGATCAAATAAAACATTTCGTTCCATTCTCATTTATTCAGTAAAAAATCATTGATTTATTCATTTTCCAATAATGTCATGTTAAGGCACATTTAAAATAATGATGCGTCAATAAATCAATTGATGCTGCACTCAAAAACTGTCGACATTCAAGATTGGAGTTTGAGCAACGAAATGTGGCCAATCGTTGGGCGATTTGATCTTAAAAATTATCCAGCACTTGCCTTGCTCCTGAAAAGAATCTTCGAATCAAGATACCTGGATGCACATCATTTCAAGACTCATATTACTTGCGGTTATCCCACTTTGAAAAAAAAAGGTCGTTTCCAAAGACCTACTCCCGCGATCCGGGCAATTGGTCCAATTTCTAGTTCCCAATGAGAAGACGATGTCGAAGTTTGCATCGTTGGAATGCAACGAAAATCAACTCTTTTTATTTTTTTGTATTATTTTTGACCGTGAAAATCATCCAAACGTTTTCACGTATTCGTGTAAAAAATCGCGACCCTAATTTGCAAAGAGAAAGGCTTTGGATGAGCATAAAAAGAAAGAAAAAATCGTTGCATTCCAACGATGCTAACTTCGACGTCACATCAGAAGTTCCTAAAAGGATCATGGAATATCTAATACATTCCGGTTTGGAACCAGAATTTGGACCAATTTCTGGGTTCGTGGCCAGGCTTTTAAGGGGCTATACCCGTGTGAACGCTAAAAATTTGCGTGATTTTCGGGAATTTTTTGGAAGAAAAGTACTCAATTAAATGTTTCGGAAAATTAAGAATATATTTGGCTATATTTGACCTATATTACATAATTTTATCATAGAAAAAGATTGAAATCCAAGCGGCTTATGCGCTGCCTTCGGAGGCGCCAAAAAAAAAGTTCCTCCACTGCTGACATGATTCCGGCCGATTGAGTAGCTGAAACCGAAAAAGGAAAAAATGTCGTTAAACTGGAAGGTATTTCCTTTACAATGACCTAGGATTTTCGAAAAATATCAAAATCTAACAAAATGGCGTAGTTACGAAAAAAGGTCTGTTTTCTTGCCTATAAAATGGTCGTTTTTTTCAATGCCAAATCGTCAATTTTCATCCAATCAAAAATATCCTACGTCATTGTAGAGTAAATATATTTAAGAGTACTCAGTTCAAATTTCAAGACAATCGGATAATTGCTCTTTGAGTCACAATGTCAGCAAACTTGAAAAATCTCATTTCATATTCTTGAAAGTATAAAAATCTCATCTCATATTCTTCAAAATATAAACTGTCGAAAAAGGCAAAAAAAAATCGATTTTTTTAAAGTGTCACACTGGTATAACTCCTTAATCATTCGCTTGTTTCTTGCGCATTTTTCAAAAAGTATCGCTTGGAGAAAAAAAAACGATCCTCAAAACCTCGAAAAGTCTCTCAAACTACCTCAACTTGACATCATCTTCGTTCATCTTCCACATCCTTTACATATCTAGCTATCCCGTGCTCTTCGCGTGAATTAAAACTCTCGTCTTGTCTCGCGGGAGTGGCAAAGCACAAGAGGGGTCATTGAGAGCGTTTCATGGGACCAGAACCGCGAAGGGTGGACGAGGGAGTGACGAGAGGAGGGGGAGGCCCTTTGTCCCTTTTATCCCCTCCACTTTGGACTGTGGACTGTAAACTGTACATTATATAAACTAGGCGGGAAAAAAATGAGGGTGACCAATGAAGAGATGCGAGGGGGATGATGTCACGGCGAGGGGCCGAAGGGAAGACGAACACCCCAGAGGGTCTCAAACGTTTTTCCTTCAACGCCGGCCAAAAAGATGAAAAAAAAACCGGTGCATTGGTTCTTTCGTTTTGTACTCTTGGATTCAAGCATGAAAGAAAAAGAAGCGTTGCAGACGCTCGTCTATACGAAGACCGGAAGCCCTCCTCTCGTCTTATTTGCCCCTGCTTCTCCTCGCCTCTTCACGCTTCCTTTCCCACATTTTGAATTTCCTCTTTGCCTCTCCCACCGCGGCGTAATGAGGGTTCACGCGTACACGCGCTATTTTCTAAAGCCACCCCCGTAGCAGAGTCACCCCTTTGTTCTTCTCCCTCGCTCAATTATTTCTTTTCTTCTCTAAGCTAGTAGCATTTTTCGTTCTTCACTCTAGAATACACATAAGCCCTCAAATTGAACGATCGAGATGATAAGGATGAAAAGACGTTGAGGCCGGCGAGATTGTACTAGAAAAATATATTTTTGTCATTGAAAAATCGCTCTGGGTTGGACGTTCGGGGTCTGGTCGATAATCCAATTGAAACATCAATCAAAAGATGACAGATCGTGTTTGGACTTCAGTGGGTCTTAAAATTGACACGTGAATTTCAATTGCCCTACGGCTGAACATTGATTAGTACGGAATCAGTAGAATAAAATTTGTCTTAAGGGGCTATAGCAGTGTGAACGCTGAAAATTTGGGTGATTTTCGGGAATTTTTTGGAAGAAAAGTACTCAATTAAATGTTTCGGAAAATTAATAATATATTTGGCTATATTTGACCTATATTACATAATTTTTTCATAGAAAAATATTGATATCCAAGCGATTTATGCGCTGCCTTCGAAGGCGCCAAAAAAAAAGTTCCTCCACTGCTGACATGATTCCGGCCGATTGAGTAGCTGGAACCGAAAAAGGAAAAAATGTCGTTAAACTGGAAGTTATTTCCTGTACAATGACGTAGGATTTTCGAAAAATATCAAAATCTAACAAAACGGCGTAGTTATGAAAAAAAGTCTGTTTTCTTGCCTATAAAATGGTCGTTTTTTTCAATGCCAAATCGTCAATTTTCATCCAATCAAAAATATCCTACGTCGTTGTAGAGTAAATATATTCAAGAGTACTCAGTTCAAATTTCAAGTCAATCGGATAATTGCTCTTTGAGTTACAATGTCAGCAAATTCGAAAAAAACTCATTTCGAGAAAAACGCGTTTAAAGATTTAACTATCGATTTTCGCAAGATAAAATGATTAGAGGCCTTGACGTTTTTACAGGATATTCTTGAAGGTAGAAACTCTCGAAAAAGGCAAAAAAAATCGATATTTTGAAAGTGTCACACTGGTATAGCCCGCTAAATGGAATCTTTGTTAGAATTTTATCGTCAGATTCGAGTACGTTTTGATTAGAGTTTCGCCTGCCACTTAACAGCTCCTTATAAGACTTTCATTGAATTTTGATCGTATGGACCGTAACTATGACTGGATCGTGATCAGCCCCTGATCGAAATTTGCTTGTACTCTGATTCTGCATCGAGACTTCGGACTCGCCTTTGATTGGATTCTCATTTCATTCAAACTGCACGTCCAAAAATAACTCGTATCTTTATTCTCAACTTGGCATCCTTGGGTGCCATAATTTTTCATGAAATATCTACACTCTTTCTGCGTTCCAGCAAATCCAACAATGCCTTCAGCCATTTATTGATCAATTTGTTGGTTTCTTTTCAGGGATCGAAGGGAGAGAAAAACGGGCAACCTTAAGATCGACATTAACGGTATGTGAGGAGCATGCATGAGTCAACGAAGAGTCAACATCTCGCATCTCTCGCAATAAAACAAAGTCGTGACGTTTGTCAACATTGAAGAGAGTAAGAAAGAGAGAGAGAGAGAGAGAGAGAGAGAGAGAGAGAGAGAGAGAGAGAGAGAGAGAGAGAGGCGACGAGGTAAAAAAGTGTGTGTGTCCACATACATCAGGAATTCGACACGATTTAGACAAATTACCAAAGAACAGACAGGTGTCGAGCTAAACGTCGCTCCAAAGCCGAGGAGAATAAAGTCCACTTTGTTCTCACGACGATCATTTGCGAATCCAGGCGCCTAGGGATTAACGAAAAATCTAGGAAAATTTCGGAGCAAAAGGGACAATAGACGGAAATGACGGGGAAAAAAAAATAATCCCGTTGTTTAATAGGAAAAATTGTTTTCGCGTATTCGGCGGTGCGTTTTTGCAAAGTAAAAACCGCGTCGGGGCCCAAATTAACGAAGAATAAGAATGCGGAAAGAACGGACGGAACGAATAAAGTCGTAAATAATCTCTAGCTTAAACGTATTTTTTAAAATGAAGAAAAATCGATGCTAATCCGATTAATCGTCATTCATCGATTATCGTAACGCGAAATTCATCGCTATTACACATATTATTATTATATTTTATTAATTTCAATTGTAGTATATTCTGACGTATTTTCGGGTTTATTCGTATGTCCAATAATTCGAAGCAGCGAAAATTCACGACACCATTAAATCCATAAAATTATTCGTCATTGATGGTAACGGAGCCACTTAACAGGCTCCTCTTAATCGGCGCGCTGAAAAAACAAGTGCAATTTTTAGGCAATCGGTCGTTTATTCATTATAAATTATTTCGTCTTACAGGACATTACATTATTATTATAATTATTATAATTATAATTATTATTATTTATAGTAATTCTATTACTACTACCGATCGCGTTTTTTTTTTCGATTTTTCGATCGCGATCTTTGGTTCGTGTATAGAGAAAAAAAAATAACATTGCACTGTTAAATGCATCACCGACCCATACAAACTCGCGGACACAAATGACCTACGGTCGCGTTCACATTGACGCAATTTTCAGTTACCCTGCATACGAAAATTAGTTCATCGGATGAATCGATTATTGTTCGACGTTTGAGAAACAAAACGCGAAATATGCGCCGACCACGAAGTAACGAATTGTTTAGCGAAACAAATTGATAATAATTATCAGTTAAAGAAAAAAAACGTGCTCGCGAAAAATCGTTTTGGAAGACGAAAAGAAAAACGAGAATCATCGATTATTATTCGCACGCGCGTTTTCGTTGTGTAAATAAGGTTTGAAGAGGGGGGGAGAAAAAACCGCGGACAAACGACGGACTTACGAGATTTTGTCTCGAACGACCCGGACCGAGTGTCATACGTTTAATTAAACAAAAATATATAGATATATATATAGCCGTAACGCGATGAAAAAAAAGGAAGAAAAACAACAAAAAAAAGGAATAACGTCAAGCTTAATACCAAAGGTGCCCTAAGAAACGTGTATTTATGTTTTTATCATCGGCATCGCGGCGAACGCGAGCTTATTATCTCGTTAAAGTAAAAGTAGAGCATGCGCGAGCCTGTTCTTTTCTTTTTATTTTTTCCCTCTTTTCAATGAACGAAAAAAAAAAGGAAAAAAAAGAAACGGTCCGAGTATGAAAGAGGAGCGAACGTGTGGGGGAAAACAATGAAAGTATCGTCCTAGGCGTGAGGGTAAAAATGTTTCACGTAATAACTCTACTGTGTAAGCGTAATGTTAAGGTTTAACGAATGCGAACATATCATAGGATTAGGTTGGAAATGTGAGAGATGATATTTAGGGTTCGAAAAATTGGGGGAGTAGAACGAAAAAAAAAAAACAAGAACGAGAAATATTTAAGGTTTACGAAAATTGCGGGAAACTTGTTTAGGGAAAGGAAATTCGAAAGAAAATTTTAACGAAAATGCGGGAGGGGGGAGAAGTTTCTTTTTTACGAAAGGGCGGAAGAGTCAGGGGAAAAAACGAGCGGCAGTGGCCAATTCACAAGGAACATCACTTAACCCTTCGTTGACACACTTATGTTTGGCCACGATTTTGACACTGGGTCAATGTGACCCGGATAGTACTTCATCCACCTGATATCGACAACCCTTCGGTCCGTTCGTATTGATAAAAATCAGAGATACACTTTAAGCATTGCTTAATATGGCTGCATAATTAAAATTCGAAAAATTTCAAATTGGCATAAAAAAATTATTGAAAATTTTCAATTTTCGAACATTTCGTGAGAATTTTATTTAAAATTCGTCCGGGTCAAAATGACCGAGTGTGTCAACATAGGGTTAAGAAAACTACTAGTTCATCACGTATTTTTTTTTAGTTTCATCACTTATTTTATTCGTCAGCGGAAAAACGGTTTCAAGGGGGAAACCACCCCTCAAAGAAAGGCGTGTCACCCCTTAAGTCAATTTTTTGTTCGAGACTTCGTGGATTTTTCGTCGCTTTACATTAGACGAATTTTGGTCTTTGTTTCATTCAGATCGGTGGACTGCCCGAAACTACAAAACCTCCCCTCGACACGTCTTTCTTTCGGGGTGGTTTTCCGCCTTGAAACCGCTTTTCCGGCGATAAAAAAAATACGTGTCTAATGGTTTTCAATGCTTTGTCACGTATACGAGTTTCAACAAAATCGAAAGCGGACACTCAAGTGATGTTTCTTGTTAGTAAGGAGACGTGCGTATAAAAACGGATATACGGGATGGCCCGTGACGTCCAAATGGAAAATCTAGATGCCTCGTATCAATAGCTATCCAAATGAGCGCCATGTAGGATCTTTCTTAGTTTTCAAAAACAAAAGTGTCTGAAGATTTTTTTTCTCGAGTTTTCCAGTAACATTGTATTTATCTTTTTCTCTTTCGTGGGTGTGCTTTCCTCTTAAAAGTTTTCAAAAGCAACTGGGAGTCATTTAGACTTGCACAAGCATTTTCTTTTATCATCTGAACTTCAGTGACTGATCCTCTCAAATTTTGTTCTCAAACTTTTGATCAAAATCCAAGACATTTACGTTTGTTTTCAGTTGACCGTTTATTGCTCAACTGTGCACTTCATAACGATAATACTAGTAAAAAAATCGCAACGAAAGTACATGCAGAAAAGATTTAAGGATGTATGGCAACTAAGTTATTTACTAATGTTCGAATTGAAACTCACTGATATTGTAAAGGAAAATATCGAGAACTTTTTGAGATTAAAAAAAACAAAATTTGCCCACGTGAATGCTGAGATAAACGAATTCAAAGTTGGGTCATTTAACACGGGGAACATAGGACTGTACGTCCAAAATTCCCTTTACATTGGAAAAAAAGGTATTTCCGGAGTACTCTTTTGTAAAAAAAAACTTTTGTGCGGTATCGCTGTAATATGCATGATACGTGAAAAAAAATCGACATGTGCCCATATATTTTGCGAGATATTGCGAGTTAAATGGGACCGTTTTCGTATTTCTTTAGCTCGTATGTCGTAACCACGACAACGTCAGGGAAAACGTACATCAAATCAGCAACTAAATTTGCAGTTAAAAATTGAAAATTCTTCTTTCTGTACCGCATGTTTTACTTTGAGCTGTGGTAAATCTCCTTTTTAGCTTCAATGAATACTACAACTATTTTATTTAGTCTTTAAATGCGATTTTTGCAAATTGCATAATCAGTTCTGTAACGACTCTGCAGTAGCTGCCATACATCCTTAAAAAAATGGTTTCTTTTTTGTCGAAAACCAATGAAGATCGTGGACCAAGGGGGTAATTCGGATAGGTATCGATACGAGGCATCTTTCCTTTCGAACGTCACTTTTCAGGCGATCCTGCGAGACGAAAAAAACAACTGCAGATCGAGAGGACTCTCGAGTCTCTGCCGTGGATAAATATTCGGACTTTTTCGTCTGTGAGACGTGTAGGCCACGGCAGTAGGGCAGAATGCAAAGAAATAGGATGGCCAATGTCCCGGCACGTAATTTGCCCAAGTGCCTTCCTTGTCGGTCGATTCCATTACCGAGTCCACACTCGCACCAGACGACAGCAACGAGCCCTCATTCTATCACGCAAATTTTTATTCGCGAAAGCAACCGAACTAAGCTTCGAAAGCGACTCTACGAAAGTAACTACCTTCAATTTTAATGGTAAAAAAAGCATTCCAAAAATAACTTCGGCATTTGCCTGAAGATCGATCGATTTTTGACATAAATTCTTGTCGAAAAATGCATTCTTGATGTTTCTAGATAGCGACACCGTCCTTGGCACATTCCGAAATGTCGTTTTTTTTTCGTTCCTGTTCGATGTTTCTTTCATGCTCAACATTCCCAGACGGAGAACGCATTCGAAGTCGAGCGATTTCGATGTTTCGCGGTTGGCGAGATGAACAGGGGACAAACGTTCTTTTCCTTTGCGGCTCGACAGAGCCGAATAAAAATCGTAGAATTGTGGGCGAGTAAAATACATATCAGGCACGACAAAGAGTCCTAGCTTATTCTATCGTATGAACAAATATTTATTCTATCTTATACTATTTAACGACTAATCTCTAGAACGAAAGAGTCGAGCGAAGAAAAAGAAAAAGATCCGTGAAACGACCAATTCATTTTTCATTGGAGTGTCGCGCGAGCCAGCCAGCTGCCGATTTTTCGCGACGCTCCGTGTATCGGGAAATGTTTCGTGTAAATTTAAAAACGAGAGAAAAAAAAGCTCGGAGAAATAGCGAGTTTCTTTCGAAATGCAAATCGGTCTGAAACGAGGCTGAAATCGGCTATGAACGCCCAGACAACTGGGGTGAGTGAATTAGTCCCTGGAACTGGGTCAAATTTTGACTCCAGTTCGAACTCAGCCCAGGTGCGCTGGAAATTCCACAAAGCCGATCTAAAATCGTTGGCTTTTGCTCGTCAACGTCCATGTGGCCCCTCGATGTGCAATTTCCATCGTACGATCGACGAATGAGATTGGAGGCTGGAGGGAAATTAAGACGGAGCCGGAATTAGAATGTCCAAAAAAGCGTTTTTCGGGAACTTTTTTAAAAGGAAAAAAAACAAGTGAGCCCAGTTAACATTGACGTATCTTTTCACGTATATTTGAAATGTATAAAAAAATGTTTTCAACGTGGAACAATAAATGACTGCACATTTATCAGCCTATTCCAGATGCAGCTTGTAATTCTTAAATGAAACGAAAAAAAAACCAATAAAATGTTCAATTGTCGTATATTTTTCTTCCGAGTGAATTAAGAAAAAGCTGAAAAAATCGTAAAATTATAACTTTTCTCAGGTTCGAAAAAAAATGTCGTAAAAAAAACTTTGACGTGCTATAAAAATTATTTAAAAAGGCTTTTTCAACGACTTTTTAAATTCACGTGGAAGAGATTTTCCTACTGAAGAAAATAAACTTTGGTTCGATTCAACGGGTCGTTTAGTTTTTTGCTATCACTCCCGCCAATTTGGAAAAATCGTGAAAATGAAAACTGGAAAAACGCGCTTCAAAGTTTTCAATAGGAAGAAATATCAATGTCAAATATCAATAGCTTCTCTGCTTTTGGCCTTGTACCTTTGAAATTAAAATAATATTGACAATTTGCCTCTGTAACTTTATAAATATATTCTTGGATAGTTTATCTATCGATGTAAGCAAAAAAAAAAGAATTTTTCGGACCTTCCAATTCAGGCTCCGGCCTTGAGGATCAAACGGAATGGAAAGAAAGAACAGACGGCAAGACCAGTTGAAGTTTATAAATCGTGACCATGTTGGCTGGGCATTCGAAGTCAATTGTTGGTGGACTGTCGCCCACTTAGGGGGCTGAGAGCCCGAAAAAAGTAACGCAACGTTTGCATTGCAAAAAAAAACTCCAATTCAACAAAGGGAGTGAGATGTCGGGAGTAACTGCAGAAAGGAAAAACAGACGAGAAAAGAATGAAAAATAAAGAAAGTATCAGTACTGGAAATCTCTTTGTATAAATCGTGCTTCTGACGAACGAAAGTATTTTCAAAGTGCATTCTTTCGTTTGAGGAAACTAAGGAAGAAAAAAGAATATTGAAGAAAGAAAAAACAGAAACAAATAGACTAAGTTTCACGTTAAAGTCCGTGCGAGGCCTTGAAAACTCTTTGCGCGTGCCAGTTCCAAAAGTTTACAATCGCCACTTATCACACACATTGCTAAGATTTTTATCGAGCGAAAGGTTCGTCGACCTGCAAGCTGTACAATTATACTCGACTGGTATTTGCCTCGATCGTTGCTCCGCGATGATAATCATTGGAGAAACATTGCGTCAATGTTGCTTACAAATTTCACCAACCGTGAAACAGGCCAATCCGTTCGAAACGTATGAAAATGTATCCCTTTGCCTTTGGGAATGAACCTTTGTCGTTTCGATCGACGCGCTCGGCCGATTCTTTGATTTTTTTCGCTGCGCTATTGATGCTGCCGATCGATGCAAAAAATAAACAAGGGCATTTCGGGGGGAAAAGAGAATGGGAGGAGGCGGAGGGAAAGGCGAGCCAACGAGAGATGAAGAAATAAGTCGTAGCTGGGAAAGGAAAATCTCGGTTGAAACGCCTAGGAAGCGAGGTGCATGAGAAAAAGCGAAGAGAAAAGCAAGATACGGAATTCTTGGTGCGAAAGGTCCAATTTCACGCAACGATGGACCCCACGGTCTACTTTGTTGCTCGCTTCTCCTTACGTTTTTTATTCATTTCTTTCGTTTGTGCTCCTTCCGTTCACCGCTCTCATTCTCCCCCTCCTCGATTCCTAACCTCCTTCGACGCTCGCCACGCTAATCGCACCGAGACACTCACCGTCCTCTCCCATTGTCGGCTTGACCAAAACGTGACATTTCATCGGTCGATTCGCGATTAATTTTTACCTCCTCGCGGATCGACCAAACTCGCTGCTACTTGCCGCAACATTTTACCCTGGCGAATTTTTTACCCCAGCGTGAACATTCTGTTCGCTAGAGACGAGAAAAGGGACAGAGATCTTTTTTTCGCTGATCGGTGTATGGAGAAAATTGCGAACGAGGATCGAGATATTTGTTGGATGAAACGAAAGTAATTCGAGGATGACGGAAATTCAATGAACCGTGTCACGAAAGTAGCGATTCGCGTGAATTCAATGGAACAAAACGGAAAGTACTGGTTGTTTTTTTTCGACGAGAAAAAATGCGGCAGGAACGAGAGCCATGAGGGAGAAAGTTCGAAGAAAATTGTGTGAGAATGCAAATGGGAATGAGAAGGAACGAGATAATTCACAATGTGCATGATTCTTTATTTTGTTCCTGCGTTTTTCTTTTTTTTTTCGTCGAAATGATAACCGATTGCGATGTTTTAGAACTCATAAGGCAACATTTACTATATCGTAGACGTTAAGAAGATTCAGGTTGGAGATGAAAAATGAAAAACGTTTAAAAAAATTCGCCGATAGTAAGAAAAAAAAAGACGTTGAACGAGAGATGTAATCGGGGACGAATAAAAATAGGTTGGATTTAAAGTGCTTTACAAGTGAAACTAACTCATATCAGTAGATAGTAAACTCTATATATACATACACACACAGTCATATATATATATATATATATATATATATATATATATATATATATATATATATATATATATATATATATATATATATATATATATATATATATATATATATATATATGTTTATGTATTTATATATATATATATACATGAGTGTGCATATGTATATGTACGTATGAATTTATATGTGTACATCTGCATATAATATACATACAATGCATTATTATAATTAATAATGATATTATTACAGTTTATTATTACTATTATTACTATATGAATAATGTATTAGAGTGGTATTTCGTGTAAGTTTTATTAGAATAATTATTATATATATATATATATGTATGTATACACATACACTCGTACACTATATAGAAGGACATGATGGCGAGGAGGACATGAAAGTAAAACCAATTCTACACGAGTGACAGAGTTTGTAAAATTTTATGAGCTGGGAGACGTCGATAAAGGGAAAAAATCAATTAAACAGGAGAGACACTCGTGAGAGTAAAAAAAACACCCACGTCAATCAGATATTTTGTACCGCAATTAGCTTAATTAGACATTGGGCGAGAAAAAAAAATTTCACAAAAAAGCCGATGAGAGATTTTTCGTTTGTGTTGTTGCAAAGGGAAAGCCGTGCGTTGCAAAGAGAGGGTGAGGGAAAGGAAAAGATAAAGAAAACTCATCGAAAGTAATCACAAAAAAAAGATGTACGAGATTTTTTGTCTGTTTTCAATTAATAACGGAAAATGTTATCGAAGAGTGTGTCACGTGATAATTTATTGAGCGCGATTTACAAAAATCTCGTTGCGATGATCGTTGTCACCAAAGATTTATAAATATTCTATCTAATATTCTATCCAAAGACTAAGTCAACTAAATAAGACGTGAGAAAAAGTCTCTCCGATAGGCCCGTCGTGAGAAATATTTGATCGTACGATCAAATGTGTACGATCGTTAACTTTTTGCCGATCGGATTGACGACAAAGGAAAATGTACTAACTCGTCCATACGGTAACGTCCGCGAAACAAAAAAAAACGAAAACGACAAACAAACATTGTACTTACATCGCGAGTAAAGAGGCAATAGGGCGAAGGTAAAAATATATTTCTGCGCTGAAAGTAACGACGATGGCGACTTGGATGACGTCGACGGGAATAGTTGACGTGAGAAATAATAATTATAACTAAGCGGGATCAAAGACAACGGAAATATGCCGAGACCGCAAACGCGTTTTTTTTTCAACTCAATCGCAGCCCTATCGACCGTCAAATTTTCTACACGTGACGAAATATTAAATGCTGCATATTAATTCGTATTTGTCATTGATGAAAGTATTACGTTCCGTATGCATTGGTGTAGACGAAGCGCCCGCTGTCAACTATCATCCATCAGTTCTCGTTTTTGTATGTCATCGGACACAGGTCACGTGCAATCTTGCTAACGATCTACCTCCTGTCACGCCATCTCATTTGTCAGACCACACCGCTTCGATCACATAATTTTGGTCATGTGACACTTGTCATGTGACATTTGCCAATTGACATTTGTCATGTGACACTTGTCATTTTACATTTGCCAATTGACATTTGTCATGTGACATTTGTCACGTGGCATTTGTCATGTGGCATATGTCATGTGACATTTGTCATGTGGCATTTGCCATGTGACATTTGTCATGTGGCATTTGCCATGTGACATTTGTCATGTGGCATTTGCCATGTGACATTTGTCATGAGACATTTGTCATGTGACATTTGTCATGTGACATTTGTCATGTGACATTTGTCATGTGACATTTGTCATGTGACATTTGTCATGTGACATTTGTCATGTGACATTTGTCATGTGACATTTGTCATGTGACATTTGTCTTGTGATATTTGTCATGTGACATTTGTTATGTGACATTTGTCATGTGACATTTGTCATGTGACATTTGTCATGTGACATGGGTCATTTGACATTTACCACGTGGACTTGGTCATATGACATTTATCATATGACATTTGCCATGTGACGTTGATGCCATTTGGCATGTAACGTTGATCATATAACAATTGTCATGTGATGTTGGTGATATGATATTTTTCACGTGACGTTGGTCACATAACAATTGTCATGTGATGTGTGTGATATGATATTTTTCACGTGACGTTGGTCATATAAGATTTGTCATATGACGGTGATATGACGTTGGTTATATGACATTTATTATGTAACGTTGATCATGTAACATTTGTCTTGTGACGTTGGTCATATGACATTTGTCTTGTGACGTTGGTCATATGACATTTGTCTTGTGACGTTGATCATATGACATTCGCCTTGTAACGTTGATCATATGACATTTATCATGTAACGTTGGTCATATAATATTCACCATGTGGCGTTGGTCACATGACACTTGGAATGTGAAAATTGCGACGGGGTACTTTTCGTACAAAATTCGTCACATGTAAGGAGACCCGTGACACTTGCCACGTGTCGCGTCACGCAATGTTTCATATATATTTGTATTTACGGTCGCGGCATGTTTCGTTAACTAACGATATTATTAAGTGGATCAATGACGTCCGCATTAAATACGCTATACATATCAGTGATCAAGAGGCGCATACGAGCCGCTTTTCACCCAAACGAATGACAGAAGATAGTATCCTAGGTAAAAGAAGAAAACAAAAAAAAACAATATCGCTTGACAAAGAAAAAGCATCGAGTTTAACAAATTATTATTCCGATAAAATTATTACTACGCGTATTAAACAAACGAAAAACGCACCAATTTTAATTAGCTTCGCGAAAAGAAAATGGCATCACCATGAAAAGAGAAGAGAACGACAATGGGCCTTGAAGGGTTTGCAACTCGCGCTGTGCTTTTGAAATTCGTTTGCCAACAGTGGTGTTTCAATTTACAGCTGCTTTGCAGAGGCAAATCAGTTTCGCGATAAACCTGGAGGATATTTATAAAAATCGATTCACAATGTCCGTAAGTACGATATAAGGGAACTGCATATCAGTGGACGAAGGCGCGCGCCCGAGATTAATATGAAAAATTAATTATTTGAAAAAAGAACAAATGTCACAAGGGACGAGAGAATCAATCGCCCTCTTGTACGGCTTCTCGGAGGCCATCGCGATCACCGAGGCCGGAAAACGGTGGGAAAAAAAGAAACGAATAAATTATTCCACGCGAAATTTTCCGTAGGAAAAAAAAGGCCGAAAGACAAATTCGGATTAATTGAAACTGGCACGTGTAAGAATATCGATATACGCCCGGCGAACGAATTCGACAATTAAAAACAAAAGACAACCGATCTTGACGAACGATAGAAGAAAGAAAAAAAAAGAAATAGCGACGGAAAAAACTCTACACAAAACGCGCAACCGTTCGAACGTAATCGAAAATATGGAAATAAAAATTGACGTGAGGACGAAATAGAAAAAACGTCGTATCATAGGCGCGTATTCGAGCGAGGAAGGTAAAAAAATAGTACGAAGGATTAAAAATACTTTAGTGACGTAACAGTAAAATTAAGCGACAAAAAAAACAAGTAATTAATTTAATGAATTAATAATATCAATAATAATGATAAAAAAGGACGAATAAAAAGGAAAAAAAAATAGTGCAGCTTTCTGTGTGAGGTTATTGTGATATTTAAAAAAATAACTTTACGATAGTCACGATGCGTCTGTGGTGTGGGTCTTGGGGACGATGAGAAAACGAGCTTGCGTAATCGGAGCGCAAAAAAAAACCAAACGCGAAATTTAAAGAAAAGAAAAGAAGAGTCAAGGCTGATCGTCGGCCGAGCCCAAGCCCGCGATTACGATGAATCGAAAAGACGAAAAAAAAAGAAATCATTAAGTTATAGAGGTTAAAAAAATAGTGGATTTAAATAAATCTAGCGAGTGAATATACTTCAGTAGTGGCGAGGCTTGAGTGACTTTTCCTCCCCGTACGTGCAAGGAGCAATATCTATCCACGACGATACCTATACATTCCCCAAGATCCAATGTGCACACGATAGAATTCGAAACGTCGTCATTTGCGCGGAAGTTTAAGCTTCGTCGTGGATGATATTAGCACACGCAAAGTAAAAAAGAAGAAAAAACGAGAAAAAAAAGCAGTAAATAGAATCACACGAGGTATCGAGACAATCTTTGGCCTCGTCAAGTACTGCCGGATGCGCAAGGCATTTCGAAAATCGAGATAATGGAGGAATATAAAAAAAAAAGAAAGAAAGAAGAATATTTTTCGAATAATCGACGCATCGATAAATATCTGTACCCTCACTTTCGTTTCCCTCGTTGATCTATCGATGTGTAACAGTCCGTTGATACTTATCGATGTGTCGAATCGAGTGCGAGATATTTAAAAAAATTAAAATAAACAAATAAACAAATAAATATATATGATAAAAAGTTTTGTTTTTTTTACTTTCGAAATTCTCGCAATACGATAATTGTATGTCGCAACTGCAAGACTCGATGGTCGAAATGTCACTGTCAAATCTGGATTAAATCCGTCCATAAACGTGTCTCGTTGAGTATCGAACGGGACACCGCACAAACGTGTGCATATTAATCATTGGGACTACAAAAACATATCATCATTATGTAATTATAATATGAAAGGTTAGACCAGCTGAGGGCGGAGACGCGTGAATAATACGGTCGAATATAGAACGAGACGGGGAAAGTGTACGACGAAAAAGAAGATAAAAAAAATTAAGCAATAAGATTTTATTTATATGCCCGTGTAAGTCAGCGGTTAAGGATAAATTAATAATTAAATCATGTAAAGCGCGAGCAAGTGTGCGCATAATGCTGAGGAAGGAAAGTAAAGAAGCAACAAGATTTAGAAAAAATTGAAAAAAAAGGAAGAAATAAACAAACAAACAACAACAACGTGCATATCATTCGTGTGTCTGGGCAAGGAATAGCTTATATATATATATATTATATATATATATAAATCTATAATATTTACTTCGTCATTGTCAGGCGTTAATGTTAAACTTAATTATTATTATTATTATTATATTATATTATATATTATTACGATCATTATTAGAATTTTGAGAGAAATAAATACGGCGAACACAGCAACAACAAATTACTGTGTGTGTATATATATACGTATACATATACATGTACACACACATATAATGAAAAAAAAGGTAACGAGACCGACATTTCTTCAGGTTCTAAGCGAGATTTGGAAATAATAAAAAAAATGAAAAAAAAATCTATTGCTCGTTGTACGTGCTACCTCCAACCAAAATCCTTTTTCCAACATTTCTTCGTTCTAATATTAAGGCCTTAGGCCACAGTAACGGGTGTAAAATCATGCGCGAATTTAACAATTTTGTTTCGTATGAAAAAGTGATTCACTCATAAAATTAATTACATATGTATTTAGTATGAATATCAGGCTGTTAGAAAATATAAATTTTTTTTCGATGTACAAAATGTCCTGTTACTAATATTTTCTTTTATCTTTTTTTAGGCGCTCCGCGGCGTGATATTTAGCATCCACAATCTTTGACCTAGAACAAAAAACAAAAATTCTCGTCAATCTACATTAGAATACCCAGAGAAGTACGTACGGAATTTAAAAAATATTGTTTTATTCAAAATTTGTAGGTATTTGAACTTAAGGCGTTACCCCCCCCCTTGTAGCGCAAAAAAGGCCGTTTTCATGAATTTTTTTAAAGAAAACTACAAAACTTTTTTAATCGATCAATATACCATCTTAAAGAACACATCTTGAAGAACTTTCAGTAATTTTTTTATTGAAAAATATTACATTGTTTAGTGGCAAATGGGCGTCAATGAAATAATGTTTTTAGATACACGGTTTGCGGTGACCAACATTGCGGCGAAGTGGATCATCTGAAAAAAAATGCGGATGAATTTAGTCAAATATAAGTATAAACTAGTCTTTAATCGAAGGATTTTAAAAAATATTCATTTTTCACAAAATGGCGGACAGTCAAAGTTAATGGTTCGATTTTAACGAAAAAAAAACGGCCGTTTTTTGGCTATAAAACGGCCATTTTTTTCGAAAAAAAAATCGAACGATTAAAGACTACATTTTTATGAATTAAATAAGCCTGCAAAATTTCAAGAAGATCGGTTCATTACTGTTCGACTAATCTTGGTCACCGAATTCAGAAATGCCATTTTGAGAAAAACGTGTTTAAAGTTTCAATTTCAGTTTACGCGAAGAAAATATTTTTTTTTTGTAAACTTACCTAGAGTCATCTATTCCGGGCCCATACAGAGGTATGGGCCCGGATACTTATACTTAAAAAAATGCAATAAAAAAAATCGATTTTTTCAAAATCGCAAGTGGGGGTAACCCCTTAAGAAATGAGTTTTCAGCGAAAAATTTCGTTAGAACTGCTCATAAACTGCTCATAAAACGAAAAGTTTTCGATTAATCAGAAATTCCGTACGTACATCTCGGCGAAATGCAATTAGGAGCATAACTTTGAAATTTGAAGTACATCGAGTGAAAATTGTTGAAGTTATTTGTCACGCCAATTGGAAAAAAACTGTTTCGAGAAGTTTGGAGTAGTCGGCCATCTTGTACATCGAAAAAAAAATTCCAACAGCTTGATATTCATAGTAAATAGATGTGTAATTAATTTTATAAGTGAATCACTTTTTCATACGAAAAAAAATTGTTACTGTGGCCTCAGGCCTTAGGGTCGTGTATCGCACGCTGCGAAATTTCGATGCGTTCACGACGGTATTGCAGAACTCGTAGGTTTTGGCTACGAGCCGCTGCAAACTACCGCCAGATGTCGCACGAAGCGTATGCTACCCACACTACCATGGAATCGTGGCCCAATAGGCGACGGTAGCTGCAAGTTCGTGTGTGATGCGTGTGATGTGGGCACGTTCGCCATGCGGGATCGCCACCAGTGGGAAAACTGATGCACTAGATTTTCAGGATCGTCGATAATATTTTTAACTTCCTTCGTACAATTTTGCTAGTTTTATCTTAAAAAACACACTAAATCCCAATTTCTTCGCCATACTTTCATAAAATTAGTTGAAACAGCACTGTACATATATGTTTTCTTATTGTCGAAAGCCTAACGGTCTTGAATGGTGCATGAATTCGATGCATCAGTTAGTAATTCACAATTCATCCTATGGTAACTACAATCTGTTAAGTTTTTTTTCTTCAAAATTCGGATAAATGTCGACCGGCAGGCTCTTTGTGCAAGAATATCACATGTACGTATGGTTTGGAGGTCCCTTTTTGTGTTTTAGAGGATTTTATGAGGTAAAATAACGGGCCAAGGATTAAAATAAGAAACATGTTGTTTTCCATAAATGCTCTGTTATAGTATCAGTAGCGACGTTTATTAATAAAAAGAACAATTTTAATACGCAACGTATCGTAGTCGTTAATTGAAACCAATAGTAAGTACGTAGTTGTTTAATAATGAACAAAAGTAAAAAAAATACCTATCATAAAAACAAATATAAAATTACTTTTTTTGGCAGTATATTTGGTATTACTTTTTGCTGCTTCAAGAGCTTCTTCGTTTTCTATAATGAAATTATAAAATTCTTTACATTGCATGTTGAAATTCGATTTTATTTGTAGTTTCGCGTTTGCAGTGGCGATATCTAACTTATTTCGAATTTTGTCTCATGCACAGGGAAAAAATCCTTTTGGCCTGGGCGTTAGACACTGGGATGGAAAATTCGTATTGTATTATTTTTCGCAGATATTTGTTTTCATCGGTTGATTTCAGAATCTGAATGCATTTTTCAAGAACATTTTCATGGTTCTTTTCTTCTGTTATTTTCGTCAAGAGAGGCTTTAATGTACGGAACTCTTCATTCAATGCATCTGAATTAATATTAGGTATCTGTAGTTTTGATATAATATTACACAGATCCTGGGACTTAACTTCTTTCGTCAGTGTTAGTGACGAAACAATGGAAAATCGAATCACGATTCTAGTTATGTCAGCCCATTTCTATACCACTCCAAAAATATAGTAGCGTGTTTTTCAGCCTGAGTATTTTACACTCTTCGGAGAGTTTGCTGGACTTATATTCCAAATAGGCATTTTCAATTCATTGGTTTATCTTTTGTTTCAAACTATCCATAATTCGGTATACGTCGCACATTAGCACGTATTTGCCTTCAAGTTGAAGCATAGCTTCTTCAAAAAGTGCCAGTGATATTATTTTTTCTCAAAATAAAGGACGAAGTATTGTCCTCTATTCTCGATTTCAAAATAGGAGACAAGATCCATTTTTGGGTCTGAAAATGGAGACGTCTTTTGAAATAAAGTACGTCTGGCAACCCTGCATGTACAAAACAATCTTCATCCCAATCGAATGTATCATTTGGTCGCAATTAGAGTTCAAGATTTCGAAGCGGTCGGAGCGTGTGATACATGGCCTTAAGGTGATGCGAAAGATATTTTTTATTCATTCGTCTCGCTCTGACTCTAGCATCGCTATTGTTCTTTCTCGCCTACCCATGTTCGTTGAGCATCACCTTAACGCATCGAATCGAATCTACTGTCTTCACTGAACATCGGGAAAATGACATCGCGGCAAGCGGTACGTATATTGTGTCTGTGAGAAATAATATATTTAGACTAGGATTTTTTACCAACGCTTTTTTGGTACAAATATACGACGAGCAATTATTTTTGGATTTTGAATATTGAATATTCCGAACGCGGTTGATATTTTTGGGTTTGAGTTGGAGTTGGAGATAAGTATCGGGGAAATATGCACGTGTTGGTGTGAACTTTCAATCAGTTCGCTAGTTGTGAGTGCATTGCGTTTGAATATAATATCGATAAAATTACTGAACGGATTTGTATAATAATGATTATAGAATATGATGTGGATCGAAAATGAAAGTGCGACTAAAGAGAACCTCATGTATCTCCTAATCATTGAAGCTTTGTGGAGAACAACCACTTCGATATCGATTGCAAAGCTCGAACTTTAAGGTAATCCTTTCGCCAAGCTTCAATCCATAGGATTCTCATAATTTTTTGAGCTTCACTAATATATTAATAATCGTCTCTGTAAAATTTCAGGGTCTGTTATCGACCTAATTAGAGAGAAAAAAAAATAAAAATTGCGTATTATTGTGAAGGAATTCCGAGGCGACATAGAAAAACCCAATTTCCGGTCGCTACAAAAGTGTATATAATAGTGGGAATCTGTCAGATTCTTAAAAATAATCAGATTTACGTACTTAACATTTTTAGTAATCCAATGCTCTGGGAAAAAATTACACTTATTGACCTAATTTTTATGTAATATCAAGTTTAACTTGAACTTCGCGTATTGGATTTATTACCACTTGCTACGATAAAGAGACATGGCAGCAAGGCGACAGCTGACTGTAGTCCTAACCTCATCTCACTCATTCGAATTTCCACACATATTTCATTTTTAACCGAAACATTTCGCCAGCACAAATTTTCTACGCTTTTCACCAGTCGTGGCCCGAATACAATGTTTTATATTTCCCGCACCTGACATTGTTTTGACAGATCGACGTTAAAAAGCATGGAGGTTAAACTCGCCTGGTTGAGTAAAAAGAGACGGAGATAGAACCAATGTTGCCAAATATCAAACCTAGAAATACTGCGCGAATCGTTGGAATAACTATTTTTACATTTTTCTAATTAAATGTGAACATTCATTAAACAGTTTACGCATGGGAAATGTTAGTTATTACAAATAATTTTTTTTACATATGTTAAAAATATAAATTGTACAAGTCTCAAGTATGTTCAGTGGTATGACTAGTGTGAAGCGATTGGATTGCCTTAAACTCAAATATACGCGATCGTATTTTCAACAGAGGAACCTCGACATATAAGTAGAAATTTGAGTAGGGAAAATGTACTGCCCCTGATCTGCCTTCCCGAGATAATATGAGGCTCTGGCCGGGCCTTCCACCCTGGAATAGGTTCGCAATGTAACGGGTCTAAGGTTGGGTCCCGATCCGCCGTTTCCTTTCTTGGTAACTGATCAGGAACGGGCCGGGGAACAAGCCGTAAATGGCCAGGAAAGTAGTAGGGAGTAGATCGGGAACTGATCAACAACGGGTTCGAGAACAAGCGGTAAATGACTAGGAAATGTCGATAAAACCATCCTCAAAATTACTTTTGTTGATATATAGAGGACAAGAAAAATGAAAGAAAATTAACATCTGCGTCGTACTATAGATATTAATAATTCACCGTGATAATATGATTACATTTATTGTAATTATATCCTTCATTACATCAGCATATAATTTTCGTTGACTATCATAATTTATTCTTTATGATAGCATTGTCAGGCGTCGATTATTGTTGAAGAAAATAATATGATGATAAAACGGAGTATACAATTACAATAAATGTAATCATATTATTGCATTCAATTATTAATATCTTTGATGATGCAAAAAGTATTATTTAATAATAGGTTGGAATTTGATATTCAGGAAATGTCAATGTTCTCCCCAAGAAAAGGGTTTGTGATATTCCTGGTCTGTTCCACGAAAGGGCCCGGTTAGGTCAATCGGACGAGGCAAGCCAGGCCTGGACCATACGTCAAGTCGGGAATGCCCGGTCACATTTCTGCACGGCTAAATGCCACGTTTGCATCCGCTCATCTATTCCCAGCACTGACTTCCGTTGCATCGCTGAGTGTGCCTAAAAACATCCCCTATTTTCAATTACCTACAATTCAGCACTGGGACCACTTCAGCAAGAATTCCACGCAATTGGGGTCGGTCGATTGATAACTGTTCAACACCGGGTCATTTGCAATGACACGAAGAACAAAGTTTGGCCATACGGAAGTACGTCATTACAACTTCATCAGTTCGATGGGTTGGGAGAAGAGCAAGTGAAACGACGATTTTGCAATAAAATTCTCAAGTTAAAGGACCCGGCTAAAAATAAGTTAGATATGGTGTGAAAACGAGGTGCAGTGGGTCGTTGGGCCATGTAGCAAAATAAGATCTTCCAGCCTGTTCTGTACGCACACTAATGTAATGTTAAATTGAAATTAAATTACTATCAAAACGTTAGGGAGTTAAGTTCTTGAGAAAAAAAACGGTTTTCTAAGAACATCGATCATTATTATTATTTGACAGGTAAAATGGATCAACGAAGGTATTCCTGAAGAAGGTAAGGTTGATACAAAATTGTCTAATTAAGTAAGTGTGGGTAACACAAGACCAGGGAAAAGTAGTCGATATTCGAAATTCCCGAATGTACGATGCTGTAAAGAACCACTGATCGTACGTGGCATAATACGTAGACGAAGCCTCAAATTTCTAGATAGGGAGTTGATTTTTTTAACGGAGACTTTGTAATTGGAGTGCCATATTTCAGGTGTATACATTTTATTTTTTTTAAAGGAAACGAGTAAAGCTTTCTGAGTGCGGTTTTTTTCTTGCTTTTATTCATGATATACAGAACGTTAAAAAAAAATTTTTTGAAAAAAAAACCAATATGGCGGCCGTTGCAGCTCCGCGAAAACAGGTCCTCAAATCGCGGGAGGTAAACGGCTGACATCACTGCCCCCTCTTTGTTGATCTGAAACACAAATTCAAAGCATATTATCAATCTGTGACCCTTTGGTCATGGAATTACGGATGGGGTTTCGTTTAGTACAAATTTCGGAAAATAGCGGCAATTTTTAAAAAATCGAATTTTCGCGTTTTTTTTCGCGTAAAAAGATAAATAATAAATGCAAAAATGTATCTATCGAAAAAACGATCCGTCATTCCGTGAAGACATATTTTCTGAGTATGCTCTCCAAATTTCAGGTCGATATGTTAATTACAGCGGTCAGGAGAATGTCAGCCATTTTTAAAAACGTGTTTTCGAGAAAAACGCGTTTAAAGTTTTGTAATGTGTTTACACAAATGTGTTTATAATTACCGCTAATCGGCAATGCCTGGTCCATAGAGGCAT
Organism: Ophion slaviceki; assembly: GCA_944452715.1. NCBI lineage: Eukaryota > Metazoa > Arthropoda > Insecta > Hymenoptera > Ichneumonidae > Ophion > Ophion slaviceki. The sequence goes on along the minus strand of OX101785.1, from coordinate 16,323,693 downwards.
CCCTCCTCTTCTTCTAGCTGCTCATGTTGAGCCACTAACATCTCCCGCTGCTTTCAAGGACAAAGTCTCCCTTAATGTCGAGAGTGCAAAACAACCAAACAGTTTGGGAAGGATGTATAAGAGAGCCGAACGAGAAAATGCGCTAAATTCCAGTACGTTAGAATTAATTTCACCCCAATTATATAACGAACGATTGCAGGATTTTCCAAAAAATTTCTTCCATACATAAACTAAGCACATAAAAAATCTTAAACACTCTGTGCTATTTTTTCATTATGTTTTTCCTCATCGCAACTGAGAGTAAAACAACGTCCCACAAAAACGGTTTCAAATCTCTTGCGAATTAAAAGTGCCATGATCCTTCAGCTGGTTGGTGAATCTGTCCCAATTTTTTAGGTATATGTTCTCATAAAAAATTGAGCAATAACGAAGAACATTTTTATCGTCGTGGTAACATTTGAGACTCCCCTACGTCGCTAAAAATTATACTTCCTTTTTTTCACAAATTCATTATATTACAATAACCACGTTGATTTGTAAAATGCAGATGAAAATTGCTGCAATTACCGAGATGGACGCAAATTGATATCTTTGATCGAAAGGTCATAACGGTGCAACAATCGTATTCCGCGTGGAGCACGAATTTTCGTCATTGGTGAAAACTATTTTCGGCGAGTGCAAATACGTCTCATGACTTATTAACGATAACGAAGAGTGATATATTCTCAGGACGAAAACGACGTGCTATCGGAAAAACTGTCCGCCAGTCAGTCGCCTTGTTTTTGCCATCTCGTGCACTCTATTTATATATGAAGATAATCGATTGTTGCTACGCGTCTACGGGGTTGAGGAAGGATAACATACGATCCGTACAAAAATGTATGCTCATGAACGCGCGACCTATAGTTTTTTCTCTAATTATTTCTCACACAACGGGAATGTGTCAGATTTATTTTCGAAATATTTGTCTTGTCCTCCTGAAAAAAACATCATCCGATGATTTTTCTTCTTAATTCATTGAAAACGAATATTTGAGACTAATGTGACGGAATGTTTGTCGCGAGATTAAAACTCTCGTATGTAAAAGTATTTTGATTGAAATAGTTGTTCTGACTACCTGGTCTAGAGTTTTTGATAATTCACCTTGGTTATTTTTTCAAATTTATATTCCGTATTTACTGACTTTTTGTGCCCTACATCTTTGTTATAAGTATAGATAGATTGAGTATTTACTTATGAAAATCTCAGTGGAAATCACATTGATTGATCTTAACTTTACTAAATAAAAAAATACTAAAATGAAACCTTTGAATTTTTGATAACATGTTACACTGTCGTCGAATATCCATAAGTCGAATATCCATAAGTATGAATAGCCATAAGTCGAATATCCATCAGTGAGTATAGAGTAGAAATGAGTGCCAGAAATGGCGGGAGGTAGAGATAAATGAGTTTGTTTGGGTTGGTTTGGGTTCCCTCTATACTCACTTTTCCTCTACCTCCCGCCATTTCTGGCACTCATTTCAACTCATTTCGGTTATGGAAATTCGACTTATGGATATTCTAACCCAATCGTATGTTATTTTGTGGAATGAGTTATCAAAAATGAAAACTTAATCGATCTCACAAAATTCCATTACTCTTGCGGAAAATTGACAGGGCATCCCTCATAAAAATAAGAGCCTTTAAGGGCTTATTTGAGGCTTTCCTTATCAGAGAAGCCTCAAATAAGCCCTTGAAGGCCCTTATATGGCAATCCCGACAGGGGTTGCCACAATAGGGCCAGGTTTGGGCATGATAGGAAACGGACCAGTATACATAGCTTGGACTAAATCGTTTGTAGTGTTTTAATTACTACACTCAATTATTCGATGATAGATAAAAATAGGATAAAAACGTGAGGGCATTAAAAATTATTATATATTACATTTACAAATCCTTTAAAAAATGACATATTATTCTTATTGCCTTATTCACTCTTGGAGTGATGCCAGCGCGTATGTTTGAACAATCTGTTTCCGTTTTTTTTAAACATTTTTATAATGACTATTTTTCGCTGAATACTTTCCATATGAAAAATTATTTCTTCCAAAGATTTTGATGATATTTTCCACTAATGAACGTTACCCGATTGTGTAGGATAAGTCAATAGATTGGTTTTCGTTTTCCAGATATTACCTTCCATCCGATATTACCTTCTACTATAGGGGCAGCGTGCGTAGCTACGAGCAGGTAGGTACTAGGTTCAATACCCATATAGGTGAAATATTTTCTTCGAAAATTTGCGGGTTTTTACGTATTCCCCTTCCCAATTAAAACCGTTCTGTACCCCCTCCCTAGACTTCGCTAATCTAATCTAACTTCCGTTGCGTCGACAGCCGTCTTACAGCGTCACAAGTGAGTAGAAAAAGTGTTTGGCCGTTTTTTTATTCGTTTAAATTATGTACAAACATCACAAGGATGATAGACAAAAGGAATCATTCGCAAAACTTTTTTTTAAATCTTTAGATCACATTTTCAGCAACAGCTTATACTGTGGAAGTGGCTGTCTACACGCAGAATTCAAATGAGAGCTTCAATTCCGTCGGGTGGTAGACTCGTAAATCAATTTTGAAACTGTAATGCGATTTTCACGAAACCGCGTTTTTTAAATCGGGAGGACGCATAATTCGGGCAATTTTCATTCGATTGACTTGACATTTCAACTGTAGCATCTTGGATAAATTCTCTAAAGAATTACACACGATTTTTACTATTCATTAACAATTCTGTTTTTTAAGGGAGCTTTCCAGTGTGACAGCCCGAAAAATCGCTGTTTTTCGCGATTTTTTTTTTTTTTAAGAAAAAATAATCTAATCGGTCTGGTTTTTTTTGTATATTAATTGGGTATTGAAGAATACAAAACAATTTTTTAAAGATCGATTTATTTATTAATTAATATCTATAAAAATGATGAAACAATTGTTGCAGAAAATGCACTTGGATGTGGTGTCCACGTTGGGGGTCACAATTTTGATCTGAAACAAAAAACACAAAAAGATTATTGATCGGTATATAATTGGCTTTCGTGCTATGTAGGCTTTTTTTTTGGCAGTTTTTTTTACAAAAAAATAGAAAGATGTCAAAAAAAAAAAGCTTCCATAGCACGATAAACAATGACGTTAAGAATATTGTGTAAAAAATTCAACTCGATAGCTTTAAAACTCTGCCCTCCAAGTTGGACACCGTTTTGAAAAATGCTGTTTCGAGAAAAACGCGTTCAAAGTTTCAAGTGAGGTAACGCGGCAGCTGTAGCGCTCCGTTGCCTTCTTCCAAGAAATGCTGTACAGTAACCGAAATAATCTGAATTTCGGCATGAAAATTTCAGGGAATATTCGGAAGAGTGTATACTATTCGATAAAGCAAAAAAAATCGATTTTTTGAAAATTTCACACTGGAAAGCTCCCTTAATAAACAAATAAGGAGTTTTGGGCGAAAAGATCATTCAAATTGATAGCAAAACCAATGTAAATGACGATTTTTTTATGTAGGTGCTAATCTATAAAATTTCTGTATCCTCCCGCAGAGTGCCTAAAAGAACGCTTTTAGGGTAGCTAAACCCTTCAGAACGCATTTCGATCGCTTTTTTTAGTATACTCAAAAAAAAATCTCAAAAAGTCTCATTTTCCGGTGCGTCACATAGATGTAACGCCTTGAGAATTCACTATAACGCATTTGCCGAGGGTACGGGGAAACTGTTGAACAATCCGTACCAGTATAACAACCCCATATTGCTTTGATTCTCTGGTGCCCAGACGTTTTACTCAAGTAATATGCACTATGGTCTCAAAAGTATTGATTGGCCTTTCGCAAACTGTTTGAGTGCGCATTCCGGTGCACAGCTAAGCGGTCACCGCTCCGACTATCGACCATGCACAACGCTGCTTATCTCGAAGTACCGCCGGAGCCGACCCCCGACCGCCCATTAACCAGTGTCGGTTGAAATATTCAATATACACTGCGACCTCTATTATCGACATAGCAGCGGGATTGCCTCCGCATCAAACTTGCAAAAATGGAGGTTGCGCACCATCCACTGAAGTCGACTCTGCGCAGCTGACGTAACTGATAGTAGTACCCTTTCAAAGGCCTCTCTTATTTTCTAGCATGCTCCGAGCCTTACCTGACGCCTGGTCAAAATGACGTTCGTTTAAGGGGTTACGTGAGTTTTAAAATTTCAAAAAACCCATTTTTTATTTTTCTTACCTAATAGTAATTATGTCTAGAATATCAATAATGATGTCTAGAATATTCTCCCAAAGTTATAAGTCTATCGGAGTAAAAGTCTAGGAGAGAGAGAGAGCCTTTGGGAATTCCCCCGTTGGGAAAGACCGGCCGGGAGCGATGCAGGTATATCGCATTTTTTTTCAAAACACTATGAAGTCGGTGGACACGATTTCTCAAAAACTAATTCACCGATCTTATTGACATTTTGCACACTTCAAAATAGCATTGACTGGTGATTGAACGAAGGTTTTTCGATTACAACTAATTTTACAAGGCTATATATACGTAGTGTAAATCGTACCAAAAATTGAAATATTTTGCATACAACTCTGCCAAAAATTCAAATTTCTATTTTATTCAAATCTTAGTTCAATCACGAGGCCACTTTTTTTAGGGGTCTCCGGAAACCAGGCTGAATTTCCCAAATTTTTGGATGAATTTTTTTTTAAATGTTGTTGAAATATTGCTCTTTTATGTGCTTAACATTTTAAATAAAATAATTTATATATTATGTTTTAAAAAAATAGAGAAGTATGCTGTTTTGGCTTCGAAAGCCACGTAACCCCTTAACGTGATTTTTGCGTTGCGATCTCCGGCCACGAGGTGCGTGACGATAGATCGGTACACTGTGCAACGAAGACAGAGCACGAGACAGTCTCTTCATTCTGTCTCTTATTTCACCACATGCAACGCATGCGCTGTAAACCCTAACCCCATCACTCGTATTTATTCCGTGTTTCGTAAACAATATTTAGTTTACGGACGAAGAAAGTACAAGTACATGTACAACACGATTAAAGATAACTAATTAATGCTTCATCGGATTTACGTTGAAATGTGAACTGAACACTTGCAAAATTTGAGTGATTCTGATGAGAATGAATGACATTTCGTTAATCGCTGTCACAAAGGTGATTTGGCCAAGTAGATTCGGTCCGCGCTTACACTCATAGTATTTTGGGTTTTTTTCGGCGTTTTTTTATCCTGAATTTATTTCCGATGTACGCAAATCACTGTGAGCGGAACGGGGGTACTTGAAATTTTTGAAAACTTTATATCCAATGCAATTGAGCATTAAGGGAGACTTTGTCCTTGAAATTTTCAAAAAATCAATTTGAGCTCAACATGAGCAGCTAGAAGAAGAGGAGGGATGCCTCTATGGACCAGGCATTGCCGATTAGCGGTAATTATAAACACATTTGTGTAAACACATTACAAAACTTTAAACGCGTTTTTTCTCGAAAACACGTTTTTAAAAATGGCTGACATTCTCCTGACCGCTGTAATTAACATATCGACCTGAAATTTGGAGAGCATACTCAGAAAATATGTCTTCACGGAATGACGGGTCGTTTTTTCGATAGATACATTTTTGCATTTATTATTTATCTTTTTATGCGAAAAAAAACGCGAAAATTCGATTTTTTTTAATTTGCCGCCATTTTCCGAAATTTGTACTAAACGAAAAACCCATCCGTCATTCCATGACCAAAGGGTCACAGATTGATAATATGCTTTGAATTTGTGTTTCAGATCAACAAAGAGGGGGCAGTGATGTCAGCCGTTTACCTCCCGCGATTTGAGGACCTGTTTTCGCGGAGCTGCAACGGCCGCAATTTTGGTTTTTTTTTTAAATTTTTTTAACGTTCTGTATATCATGAATAAAAACAAGAAAAAAACCGCACTCAAAAAGCTTTACTCTTTTCCTTTAAAAAAAATTAAATGTAAACACCTGAAATATGGCACTCCAAGGACAAAGTCTCCGTTAAGGATCTTTAAAATAATTATTGTAAAAAAATCGTAAAATAATTATTACCCTGAAATGCATGAAAAAAGACATTATTAAGTGTAGGAGAAAACTACAAGCAAACATGTAAATATTTTTTCGCTATAGTACTGAGGTTACGGGACGCATCAGGCCTCATCGTACCGATCTACGGCACGCTACACCGATCGACATTCAGCACATAGTGGGGGGCCTGTTTCATCTGCGGAGGGTCCAATAATAGAAATCCCAGTGTAATCAAGTACTATAATCACGAATTGTGCAAATACACGATTCTCTTAGTACGCAAAAAAATGTACTCAAGACTGAAAAGTTCTTCCGGCGTTTACTCAAGAGTGATAATATTTTCACATGAAAAAAAAACAAGTTTCACGTCGATATATCCGCCACTGTCACACAACGAGCTGTCAGTGCTTTGCGGAAAAACAATCCGCTTACTTTATTGTTACAACGTAATACCTGAGTGTCCCCGAAAGGTGCAAGAAATACAAAAATACCGTACGATCCATCAAGTTCTGCTTATAAAAAAACACACTCGGGGCACTTTTCTTCTCATTTCTTTACAGTCCATACACGTTATCGGAGTATTTGCAGAGCGCCGTTGTTTTTTTTTCTTTCCCGTTCGTCATTGTGTTCTCGGACAAGGCAGCAGGGCGTAAGTTCTAAAACCACGGTGCGCGTACCGCAGATGATTCATCAGACGAATTTTCGTTTCCTCGAGTACCGCGAGCATCGAATCCCGGCATGGAGCCCTCGTCAAGATCTCGTTGAACTTTTCCATCAAGACCATGTCTATTTCCGGTATTCCGTCGAGATTCTCGGCCATGGACATCGCATTTTCCACATCTTCGATCAAAGAATCCAAGCACGGATTTTTCACGGAGTTACTAAAATGTAAATACCTATAAGTACATATGTATGCGTACGTGAAACCGCAAAACGTTTCAACCTGACAAACCCCAAAAAAATCTACAATGCTTTTTAGAGTATGTTTGAGGTGTTAGGCCACAGTAACGGGTATAAAATCATGTGCGAATTTAACAACTTTTTTTTCGTATGAAAAGGGGATTCACTCATAAAATTAATTACATATCTATTTAGTATTAATATCAACCTGTTAGAATTTTTTTTCGATCTACAAAATGACCGACTACCCAAAACTTCCGGAAAAAGCTTTTTTCCAATTGGCGTGACAAATAACTTCGACAATTTTCACTCGATGTACTTCAAATTTAAAAGTTATGTTCCTAATTGCACTTCGCAGAGAAGTACGTACGGAAATTCTGATTAATAGAAAACTTTTCATTTTATGAGCAGTTTATGAGCAGTTGTAACGAAATTTTTCACTGAAAATTCATTTCTTAAGGGGTTACCCCCACTTGCGATTTTGAAAAACTCAATTTTTTTTATTGCATATTTTTGAAGTATAAGTATCTGAGAATATGTCCTGAAAATTTCAAGTCGATCCGAACAAAATTGACTGAGATATGAGCGTTGAAAGAGAAGAATCCGTTGTGAAATTGAAACTTTAAACGCGATTTTCTCAAAATGGCATTTCTGAAGTCGGTGACCAAGATTACTCGAACACTAATGAACCGATCTTCTTGAAATTTTGCAGGCTTATTTAATACATAAAAATGTAGTCTTTAATGGTTCGATTTTTTTTTTCCAAAAAAAATGGCCGTTTCATAGCCAAAAAACGGCCGTTTTTTTTCGTTAAAATCGAACCATTAACTTTGACTGTCCGCCATTTTGTGAAAAATGAATATTTTTTAAAATCCTTCGATTAAAGACTAGTTTATACTTATATTTGACTAAATCCATCTGCATTTTTTTTTTTCAGATGATCTACTTCGCCGCAATGTTGGTCACCGCAAAACGTGTATATAAAAACATTATTTCATTGACGGCCATTTGCCACTAAACAATGTAATATTTTTCAACAAAAAAATTACTGAAAGTTCTTCAAGATGTGTTCTTTAAGATAGTACATTGATCGATTAAAAAAGTTTTGTAGTTTTCTTTAAAAAAATTCATGAAAAAGGCCTTTTTTGCGCTACAAGTGGGGGTAACGCCTTAAGTTCAAATACCTACAACGTTTGAATAAAACGATATTTTTGAAATTCCGTACGTACTTCTCTAGGTATTCTAATGTAGATTGACGAGAATTTTTGTTTTTTGTTCTAGGTAAAAAAAAATGTGGATGCTAAATATCACGCCGCGGAGCGCTTCAAAAAAGATAACAAAAGAAAATATTAGTAGTTGGCGATAAAGTATCTGATAAGAGAAAAGGCTTGACGATATATTGTGGAAGTATTAGGAAGGCCTGAAAAAAGATGGCCAAAAATTTGTCTGATGGAGGAAGTGAGGGCCATTGTGAATCATGTGCCGTCGAAGTGGGGGAAGTGCTTAAGGCATGTATTAACGGAAATGGGGACGCTTATAATTGGGAAGATTTGGGAACGGAGAGAGGTGAGAGACATTGGAGCAAGAATAATGGTGGGACTAGAAAATTAAAAAAACGAGACGTTGAAGAAATAGGGGGAGAAAATAAAGGGTTCGACGTACAATTATAGGTATAAGTTTATTGTGAAGGATGATATTATGCCCTGGAAATATTGGTCTGAGGTAAATGTGAAGGGCAAAGTCAAAGAAATGTGGGCTAGAATAAGATGTGGAAATGTTGGAAGAGCGGGAAAGAAAGGAGAGAGTGACTGGATGTGCAGAATTTGTGATGAGCAGGATGAGACCCTGGAGCATTTATTGTTGTGTAAAAAAGCAGAGAGATGGTGACGGAAAATGCGAAAAAAGACGTGGAGGAATGGCTGGAAGGAATTAATGAAGTGGCGATTATTGGGGAAGTAATAAATATGTTAGGAGGAAAAATACAGAAAGAGATTTGTGCATATTTCAGGGAGATTGAAGAAGTGTGGAGTAAAAGGAGTTTGATTGATTGATTGATTGATTGATACAATTTATTATGCCTTAGTTTTAAACTTTCGGGCAAATTGGAATGAGTTTGGAATGAGAGACTGAGAAAAGGGGAAGAACAAATGGGTTTTTATTCGAGTGGTGAGCGGATGTAAGGTATACAGATTTATGGATAAGAATGGAACGGCAGAGATTATAAGATTTATTAATATATATTTTCTGACATTGTATAAGTTTTGTAAAAAACTTTTTAAAAGTTATGCAAATAAAACTCTATTGATTGATATGAGTAGTCGGCCATTTTGTACATCGAAAAAATATATATATATATTTTCGAACAGCTTGATATTCATGCTAAATAGACGTGTAATTAATTTTATAAGTGAATCACTTTTCATACGAAAAAAAATTGTTAAATTCGCACATGATTTTATACCCGTTACTGTGGCCTAACCCCTTAATAATACAAAAAAAAATCACATTATTTTTGCGTTTCTCCGCAAGTTATGGTAACGAAAAAGAAGCTCACTGATAGTTGTGCTCTTTTTCTATGTATTCGCAACATCTTTCATAAAACTCCAAGCACTCGAGGTCGTCTTGGAGGCGAGCTTGTTTCAGATATTCCTTCAATATTTCACGACCCCGAGGATGAGTCAGAGTCCTGTGTATGTTATCGGTTACGCGGTCGAGGTCCTCGCTCGTGAGACCGGAAGTGCACTTGCCGATGCAACCGACCAGATTCCCAGGTATGGACGTCTTCATTTTTACGACTAATCGACTGAAATTGCAAAGGTGAATTATCGCGCGAGGGTTCGACGACTAAATTTCACTCGGACTCGATCTTATATGATACACGCCCGATAATAAAAAATGTTCGCGACATACCCTGCACAACTTCGAACAAAATGCTGTGAAAAATTACAAATGTTACTTCAAACATGTATAAATATAACTGTGTAATACTAACACTGTATATTTAGCCGTTTCTCGAAATTTAATTTCCATAAAATCACCTTGAAAATGGGTGTTGACACTGGAATACGGCTTCAAAAGCTTACACCTAGATGACATTTTTTTAAATATCGATTTTTGGTTTCCGACGGATTCTCAAAATATAGCGTTGCAGGTAGATTCCGCGAATCGGCGAATGTTGAACGCGTTTTTTTTTCAAAATTACTTTTTTAAGATTGATGACCACGATGTTTCAAATCTCTTTTACATGTCAAAAAACAGTGCTTAAGGCCTTAGGCCACAGTAACGGGTGTAAAATCGTGTGCGAATTTAACAATTTTTTTTCCTATCAAAAAGTGATTCACTCATAAAATTAATTACACATCTATTTAGTGTGAATATCAAGCTGTTAGAATTTTTTTTTTCGTTGTACAAAATCGCCGACTACTATTTTCTTTTATTTTTTTTAGGCCCTCCGCGGCGTGACATTCAGCATCCACAGTTTTTTACCCAGAACGAAAAAAACAACAATTCTCGTCAATCTACATTAGAATACCTAGAAAAGTACGTACGGGATTTAAAAAATGTTGTTTTATTCAAAAGTTGTAGGTATTTGAACTTGAGAAATGAATTTTCAGTGAAAAATTTCATTATAACTGCTCATAAAATGAAAAGTTTTCGATTCATCAGAAATTCCGTACGTACTTCTCTGCGAAATGCAATTTGGAACATGACTTTTAAATTTGAAGTAATTCGAGTGAAAATTGCTGAAGTTATTTGTCTCGCCAATGGGAAAAAAGGTGTTTCGAGAAGTTTCAAGTAGTCGGCCATTGTGTACATCGAAAAAAAAATTCTAACAGCTTGATATTCATACTAAATAGATGGGTAATTAATTTTATGAGTGAATCACTTTTTTATACGAAAAAAAATTGTTAAATTCGCACATGATTTTATACCCGTACGATTTTCTTTTCGATGCATCGTTTGCGTTCGAAAATAGAGCGTTTTTTCTACCGAAAATTTATACTTTCACTTTGGACTCCCGCCATTTTTTCGAAAATCACTATTTCATGAAATCCTTCGTCCAAGCACTAGATAATTTCATGAAAAAAACTAAATGGGTTTGATTTTATTTATTTCCGAGCAGCAGTGATCACCGCGAAGTGCATTTTTCAAAAGCGGTCTGCACAAACAATTGTATCCATCGCATTTATAAATATTTGACAACACAAAAATTGTAAAAGGTACTCAAACTTCGAAGTAATAAAAACAAATTGAAACCCTGTTCTCCCAAAGTAAATTCACGAAAATGCCTCTTTTATCCGGCCCCGAGCTAGGTGTGTCTCGAGACATCTGCAAGGAATCATTCATTCCAGTAATTCAGGTAATTGTCCGGTTGCACAACAATCGCGTCTGCGAGACCCGCTATGAGAAAAAAGAAACAAAGCCCGCGGTTTTGTCCGATCATCGACTAATTACGTATTTCCGGGGAATGGGAATGAGAACAAAATATTTTCGGGCTCAAAGAAACTCGGATGACATTTTCGTTGCGTATTTCCCGAAGCAAACGCGTCACGAGTGTTTTTCTTCGCTACGGTATAATTACGGAAGGACAGATGGTAGTAGTTGAGGATAATGTATGCACGATATGTATACATTGCGCATGTGTATTTTTTGGACACGTAAGAGCCAAATTTTCGTGCCTTTGTCGTGAAGAGGCTTTTGGGCCGATGTACAGAGCACTCGCGAGGGTCCGATGTCTCGTATTGATCGCCTTCCCGTCACGAGAATCTCTGGCTCTCTCACCTGGCCTTCTCACACGCGCGCGCGTCTCGTCACATTTTTTTTTACTATTATTTTTCGTGCGTACGATCCCACCGTGGTGTCGTTTCGTGTAGAAAATATCGCGCGGTCGCTTAAAGGATTATGTCTCGTTCGCGAAGAAATAACGAGACCGAGGTATATAACGCAAGCGAAACGACTCAAGCGTGCTTCCTAAGGGAGCAGCTTGCTACGACTGACACACGAGTTCACGTGCTATATGCGTATATAAATAGAGGCGAAGACACGAAGACTTCGCGGGGACGCCGGCGCTCTCTTGGCCACGCACGATTCAAAAATATATTGCCACGCAAATTTCGAGTCCCAGATGATGAAAACGCGTCAGGTTTTACGGAAACGGATTTTTTAACAGACGGGTTCTATTTTGTTGGAAATTGGCCGTGTTTCGAAAAATCGTTCAGTCAATTTTCGTCTTTACGTTTAGGGTTCCTGAGTTTCCAGATTCCAGAAACGTCATACGCCAAAAATGTTTTGTTGAAGTGGCGTGTTCTGGGAAAGATTCGATATGAAAATTAGCAGCTTGACGTCTCCGAGGATTCCGTTAGATGGCGCTGTACGTATTCTTTTCTCACTGGATAAGAAATGGGTAGTCCCGTTTCCATCGGATCATTGCTTGGTCCTCTGGAGACTAGATACAGGAGTCCAAACGCGACATTTTAATGTGATACTTTCAAAAAATCGATTTTTCTGCCTTTTTCGACAGTTTATACTTTATACTTTACGTTTATACTTAGCAGTTTTTAAAGTAAATATCATTTGAGCTTGCAAAAATCGATAGTTAAATCTTTAAACGCGTTTTTCTCGAATTGAGATTTTTCAAATTAACTGATATTATAAGTCAGAGCAATTATCCGATTGACTTGAAATTTGAACTGAGTACTCTCGAATATATTTACTCTACAATGACGAAGGATATTTTTGATTGGATGAAAATTGACGATTTGGCATTGAAAAAAACGACCATTTTGTAGGCAAGAAAACAGACTTTTCATAACTACGCCATTTTGTTAGATTTTGATATTTTTCGAAAATCCTACGTCATTGTACAGGAAATACCTTCCAGTTAAACGACATTTTTTCCTTTTTCGGTTTCAGCGACTCAATCGGCCGGAATCATGTCAGCAGTGGAGGAACTTTTTTTGTGGCTCCTCCGAAGGCAGCGCATAAGCCGCTTCGATCTCAATATTTTTCTATGAACAAATTATGTAATATAGGACAAATATAGCCAAATATATTCATAATTTTCCGAAACATTTAATTGAGTACTTTTCTTCCAAAAAATTCTCGAAAATCGCCCATATTTTCAGCGTTCGCACTGGTATAGCCCCTTAACTCATCCCCAAAATTATTTCCCCCATATATTTCGTATGTGTATAAAATATCGGATCCGACTGTACGACAGATGACTAACCTATCTAACCATTGGGGTTACCAGGAGCAAACCAAAATAATTGAAATCAAATAATCGGTTAAATTTATTTGTTTCACCCAAGCAAGCATGAAGAAATAATTCAATAAAACTTGAACATACGATTAAAACAAAACAGATGTGTCAACATAGTGTAAAGAATACAAAATGAAGAAAACGGGAATGTACATGGAAACATATTGGGAGGACAAAGCGATCAGTGGAGAGACGAAGAAAACATGGGCAAGGATAAGGTGTGGTAATGTAGGGAGGGACGGAAAGAAAGGGTATACTGACCCTAAATGCAGAATATGCCACGAGGCAAACGAAAATTTGAGGCATATCTGCGAGTGTGGGGAAGCGAAAAAAAGATTTATAAAGTAATAGTGGACAAACTGGAGCAGTGGTTAGGGAATACTAAGGGGGTGGAATTACAGCGCAAAATTCTAGCACAACTAAAAAAGGAACCGGCAAATGAACTATGCAATTATATACGACAATTTGAAAAACTAGGAACTTAGAATAGACATAAGAACATTGATGTAAAAATACTATTGTAAAGGGGAAGGGAAGGGCACTCATGTAAACACCCTCAAAAGAGCATACTCGGAATAAATACTACTACTACTACTTCTAATAAAACTTAAGAGGTCTTCTCACTTTAGACGCTAAAAAGGGCTATTTTCATGATTTTTTAAAATAGGTTTATATTATATATATTGATATAAAAGTTGTTACACTTAATAAATACACTTTCGAAATACATTTTAAAAAAATTATTTATCTACCAAAAATTCACAACCGAAAACGGTAGTTAAAAAAATGTCCTAAAAAAATTGTAGGTCTGCGCTGTTGATGAAATCTCGGAGATGGATCAATCGAAACAAAAAAATCAAACGGTTTTAGATTCAGTATGTTAATGGATATAGCGCATATCACACGATTTTTGATATATGCAAAAATAACAAAATGGCGGACATTTTTCGAAAAAACAAAAAAGACGTTTTTTCACCGTTTTTTGGCAAAAAAATAGTAAACATCAAAATTTTAAAAATTTCTTGATATGCGCTATAGCTATAGTTGTAAAGAATATGTGGTTCAAATTTCATAAGGATCGGTTCAGTAGTTTCGAAGATTTTATTAACAAGCCGTCGAAAAACAGTTTCGAGAAAAACGCGTTTAAAGTTTGTTTGGGTTACATAACTAAATAAATTGTTTTTTTTAATGTATTTCGAAAGTGTATTTATTAAGTGTAACAACTTTTATATCAATTTCTATAATATAAACGTATCAAAATAATTCAAGAAAATAGCCTTTTTTAGCGTCTAAAGTGAGAAGAGCCCTTAAACTATTTTCTTCGTCGTAATTTTCATTATGTAAATTAAATAGATATTCAATGTTTACAATTAAGCTGGCTGTGGAGAAAAGCAATACATTAGCTTTGCCGGTCGATGAACGATCAGAAGAATACTGGAAAATCAACATTGACCACTAAGTAATAGATAATATCATTGTAAAATTGAAACGCCGAGTTGATACATTGTCGTCAACTCAAGCAGTTGAGGCATTTTTTAAATTGAATATGAAGAACGGGTAGGATTCCATCAATAATCTTAATAATTGATACGTCAGTATTAAAATCTGAAGGGATGGTCATGAAAAACATACTTTCATTTAAGGGGTTAAATGCGATTTTGAACCCCCACTTGCGATTTTGAAAAAATCGATTTTTTTATTGCATTTTTTTTAAGTATAAGTATCTGAGAATATGTCCTGAAAATTTCAAGTCGATCCGAACAAAATTGACTGAGATATGAGCGTTGAAAGAGAAGAATCCGTTGTGTAAACGACCGGCTAATCTGCCGTCTGGCGCCCTTTTCTCAAAATGGCATTTCTGAAGTCGGTGACCAAGATTACTCGAACACTAATGAACCGATCTTTTTGAAATTTTGCAGGCTTATTTAATACATAAAAATGTAGTCTTTAATCGTGCGATTTTTTTTTTCGAAGAAAACTGGCCGTTTTATAGCCAAAAACGACCTTTTTTTTTCGCTAAAATCGAACCATTAACTTTGACTGTCCGCCATTTTGTGAAAAATGAATATTTTTTAAAATCCTTCGATGAAAGACTAGTTTATACTTATATTTGACTAAATCCATCCGCATTTTTTTTTCAGTTGATCCACTTCGCCGCAATGTTGGTCACCGCAAACCGTGTATATAAAAACATTATTTCATTGACGGCCATTTGCCACTAAACAATGTAATATTTTTCAATAAAAAAATTACTGAAAGTTCTTCAAGATGTGTTCTTTAAGATAGTATATTGATCGATTAAAAAAGTTTTGTAGTTTTCTTTAAAAAAATTCATGAAAAAGGCCTTTTTTGCGCTACAAATGGGGCTAACGCCTTAAAACCTGAAGGGATGGTCATGAAAAATATACTTTCATTTAAAGATGACGAAATAAATTCTGGAAATTTAAGAAAGCATATCAAAAAGTACTAAAGTAAATCCCCGATTAACCGGAGTGCTCGGGACCAAACGATCCTCGGTTAATTCAAAATCAATTTTATAAAACTTTTTATAATTATTAATCCGATCTCAATTTTATTCCAATGTACACATGACTTCTTATATTTAATAATAATCATCTACGTTACATTGCGTCATATTTTACGGTTGTTTCTCAGAAAAGCTGGTTGATTTCGATTGTTTTTGGTTTCGCGCGTGACCGTGCCTGGTCGGACGTGCGAGGCGCTTGAGAGATGCACGGTTACTCCGCTCCACGGATGACCCGACCACGATTAATCTGGATTTGCTGTACTGCTCGAAACTTTTCCAAGCAGCAATAGTACTTTTTTGCATTTTCTCAAAGTATACATATTTAAGAATATGTGAAAAAAATTCAAGTTAAAATAGTAAAAATTGACCCAGTTACAGACGATGTAGTGAGAGCAGGTAGCGCAACGATTTACGTATACTAAAACTGTCAATCGCGTTTTTCTAGAAACGACTTTTCTTGACCTGGCCGAAATAATAGCTCTAGCTATAACTGTCCGATTGTCAATTTTCAAAAACCAAAATTTCCGTAATTGCAGTAGCTATCGTTATACGTAGCGGTTTTTTTTAATTTAGTATTTTTCGGGCCCCCGAACATAAGTAAAACATTTCACCAAAAAGACACTTTTTTAACACCCGCCGTTTTGTGAATTTTTGCTTCGTGAAACGGCTATATAGAACGAAAACGACTTTTATATAGAATGTAAAACTTTTTTATTTTTCAGACCAACGATTGTCTAGTTATCGCTCCAGCCGTTGGACCACATTTTCTATACAGAGGCTCTATTATACTTACACGAAATAAGTTCAATGCATGCTTAACCCTAGCATGCCACACTTATTTTTTCAGGACATACTTCCCACACTCGGGTTTGTGGGAAGTATGTCCTTCTCTGGAAGTATTCCGATTTTCAATCATAACTCCGAGTAAAAATTTCCATGGCTTTTCTTTTAATCGATAGCTAACTAGTCGAGAAATCTGTCTATGCATTGACCGAATCGTCAAAGTTAAGAACTTCTAAGATATACTCGTTTAAAAAATATTTTCTCTCGAGAAAAACGAAATTTTTTCGATTTTACGAGTATTGTTCGTGTTTCTCAAACCCCAGTGGAGCATGCGAGGGTTAATGACATACCTTTTTCCAAATTCTAAATAAATAATCTTGTAGACAATAAAATGGAAAAACGACCTTTTCGGCCCGTCACAGTGGTGTCCGCTCTTAAGGTGGGATATACATTTACAACGATCGAAAATTCGATTTCTTTTTTTTCTCTCTAAACAATAGAACTATATATGTAGAATATTTTCCTAAAGTTTCAAAGCGAAATTCGAAAAACCTCAAACGATACAGCCCGTCAACGCTGTGCCTCACGGCTCGGATTCGGAGCGGGCGTGAACTTCAAACGCGTTTTTCTCAAAACTAATTTTAAAAAATTGTTTCGTATACTTAAAAATACTATCAAAGTATACCTAAAATTTGATAATTGTAGAATAATTATTTCTCAACTTAAGGGGTTACCCCCACTTGCGATTTTGAAAAAAATCGATTTTTTTTATTGCATTTTTTTGAAGTATAAGTATCTGCGAATAGATGGCTCTATGAGTATAGGAATAGATGACTCTATGTAAGTTTACAAAAAAAAATATTTTCTTCGTGTAAACTGAAATTGAAACTTTGAACGCGTTTTTCTCAAAATGGCATTTCTGAAGTCGGTGACCAAGATTACTCGAACACTAATGAACCGATCTTCTTGAAATTTTGCAGGCTTATTTAATACATAAAAATGTAGTCTTTAATCGTTCGATTTTTTTTCGAAAAAAATGGCCGTTTTATAGTCAAAAAACGGCCGTTTTTTTCGTTAAAATCGAACGATTAACTTTGACTGTCGGCCATTTTGTGAAAAATGAATATTTTTTAAAATCCTCCGATTAAAGACTAGTTTATACTTATATTTGACTAAATCCATCCGCATTTTTTTTTTCAGATGCTCCACTTCGCCGCAATGTTGGTCACCGCAAACCGTGTATATAAAAACATTATTTCATTGATGGCCATTTGCCACTAAACAATATAATATTTTTCAATAAAAAAATTACTGAAAGTTCTTCAAGATGTGTTCTTTAAGATCGTATATTGATCGATTAAAAAAGTTTTGTAGGTTCTTTAAAAAAATTCATGAAAAAGGCCTTTTTTGCGCTACAAGTGGGGGTAACGCCTTAAAAAATCCCTCAATATTGCTTATTTTTTCCTGTCTAAATGTTTATCCCGCCTTAACATAAATGTAACAATGCATCATACACGTTCCATACGTCATGCATACCCATTACATTATAATTGACATACTTTCCTGATGAACGACTAATTATAGGAAATATTACACTGTACTATAGTTAAGGCAAACAATTCGAGTATGATGACCGTGCGGTCGAATAACTCAGGATGGTACTGCTTGATGTGTGAATCATTCAAATTTTTCCATCCTTCCCGGAGAAATGTTACGTACGTAGAATAAAAATCACGACCTTACGCGATAACGTAACGAATGCGGCAGTTGCGAAACGTCGGCTCGCTCCAGTTTCTCGCATTTTGTCGTATACTCGAGTCAAATAAAAGTTATATACGTATATATACCGCAGCGCTGATTAGCGCTCGAACATTTAGCGATAAGGGGCTAAATAGCCTACGAAATTGAAGCGCTTGCTTTGCGACTGCGAAACGCAAAACCCTCCTGGCTATCGTCTGCAATGAAATATTTTTCCTCGAAGAATCCAGACTACTGGAAAATCATCTGAATTGTGCACATTAACTGAAACGTTATCTTGACGGTTTTGCGAATTTTGTAGACAACGATGCAGGTTGTCTGCAAATTGTCTAGATCATCGAGATAATAGCGAGATTATTTAGATTGGGCAAATGATCATTAATCTATACATATAAAACAGTTCCGGGACTGGCTGACTTCCTGATTCACATATAAACAACGCTCAGCCTAAACCGCTGAAGCTAGAAACATGAAATTTGGAAAATATGTTTCTTAGAAGAGGTGCGCTCAGAAAGGATTTTTCGAAAATCAACTCTTAAGGGGGTGAAATGGGATATATAAGTTTGTATGGAAAATTGTATTTTCTGGCGGAAACCAGTAATTAGATTATTATAAAATGGTGTAAATTGTCTGGAAAGTTCACCGTATACGACAAACTATCTACCTTGCTTAAGGGGTGAGATGCAATCCGAATTTTCAAAACATCGATGTTTTAAAACATTTTCTTGAAGTACGATGTGTCGAAAATATTCCCTGAAAATGTCAATCCGATGAATAGTTTCCGGGATACCCCGCAATTAGTGGAGGGGCGTCGGGGCCCCATGGCAGGTAGCGGCTGACAAACGCGCAAACGATTATACCCGGGAAGGCAGAATGCTTCGAAGACAACAAATTGATATTTTGGAAGCTTCCACATCGGCAGAAGCCCTATTGTATGGGCCAGGAATTGATGATTCGATGTAAGTTATTTTTTAATTGGTATTTCTATACATAAATTAAGTGTAAAATTGGAAAACCCTTTCAGAAACTTTCAAAAATGTATTACTCAAAAACTATGAACTTCAGCAAAATTTTATAAAGAATAATTTCGTCTTAAAATTGCCCAAAATGTAAAAAAAATAATTCATCCCGAAAAACTTCAATTTTTTGAAAAATTGTTTTAACAATTGACTATAAACAATTGAATGCTCGACTTTTCGGCAAAAAATTGTGATATTCGGATTCAGCGCATCAAAATACATCAAAAAAGTTTAGCTCCATACATCGAGCTCGAAATTTTACGAACATAATACCGTATCCACATCGAAAAACTTTAAACGCGTTTTTCTCGAAACTATGTTTTTCAAGTCGGTGACCACTATAATTCAAAAACCACTCCATGGATTTTGATGAAATTTGGTGTGCTTATTGATAGCATTAAAAACTAGTCCTTAATCGAAGGATTTTCATTTTTGTTGAAAATTTATATATTTTTTTAACAATAAACGAGCGATTTTTTGGTCCAAAATCGAAAGTTATCTGTCGAAGCCGCCATTTTAATTTTAGAAAAAAAGCTTCGATTTAGGACTAGCTTTATTATTAAACTAATGATTTTTTTGGTTTTTTTTATTTCAGATGATCCAGTAAAATTTTATGATTGTCACCGCAAAGCCCTACATGCAGAAGGAGGTCCGACAAAGATGGCGATATTTTTATAAATAATCAATATTTTTCTATGAAAATTTGTACAAGTCAAGTTGAAATATAACATAAAAAGTCTGTGTAACCACTTTTGTAAAACAAACTTAATTACACTAAAAAAAACATATTGAAAATGCTCGTTTTTTCACGCCTCTGACTGCATCTCATCTCTTATACATCGTTTCTACAAGACCGAGATATGGTGATCTAGATATTCCAAAGCTGCGTGAATTATCCAAAAGTTACGTAAAGATTTAGCCTACTCAAAATGTACACCCATCGATGAAGAATTCCTTCCATGATGCTATTTTCGTACGAAAAAGAAATTAATTTCGATTTTATAAATTTGTCCAAGCAGGCGCGGGTAGAAGCAGCTAAAAATACACAAACGCGCACTTCCTGAATTTTGTACAAATGTCATGTAGCGAAGTTTTGGCAAACTCCGCTTGGACGTAATGACCATTGGAAAATTTCTTCGGCCAATAAGTAAATTCGAAAAATTGAATATTTTATTCGTAGTCTACGTCTGATGCATAATTTTAAACACTTACCTTCAACACGTACGCAAACACGAAAAGTTAATTGCGATTTTTTCATAACATGATGTATTAATGCAAAAAAAATCGAGACCTACCGATTCGTCTTTGTTTGTCCGACGTCTCGAGATTTCCCCGACCGATATTGTCCAGCATGCGCGCAATATTTATTTCGCGAAGTGAATAAGCTCGTGCCAATACGTGACGAATGGTTTTCACAAACTGCCAAAATGACGGTCACAAGATCCGAATTTTACCAGAGCGGTGTGACACTCCTCATCTGGCTTCAGGTGCGATTAAAAAAGAAATCTAACCTTAAACGTATCGGTTTTTTAAATCACCTCCCACTGTAGAAACAACATTATAAAGGGTATAAAAATAACCTCAGAAAATTGACAAGTTTGGGGCGACGAGTTACGACATCGGGCTCCCGGAAATGAAGTACCTTGCGTCTAGTTTGTCGTCACAAGAGTGCTACGATTTCTACAATTTGCTCTCCCACCGTCGTGCCATTCGAGTACGCATTTCCACCAATATCACTTTATCCACCGAATTATTAGGTGTACTAAAAAGAAATCCATTATTTTTGCCTTCAATTTCATGCAAAAATAATTGATTTCTTTTTACTACACCTAATATTATAATCATAATTAATCCTATGATCGTCGACTGGTCTTCCGCCAGGATCGAAATCGGAGCGACGAGTGAAACTTTTATCGTCGTTCCAATTTCTATTTTCCATTCAAATGTTTTATTCAATCCTTATTTACGCTCTGAAGAACGAAACGTCGGTTTACGCGGAGAAAGAACGAGCCCAAGAGATATCATGCATAAGTCTTCTGGCTACCTGGCTGACTGATCCGGCAGAGTCGAAATTCAGGAGCAATGAAAACATCGAGCTTAAACTACGCACGATTGGCCGCAGAGATTTGGCTCATTGGATACTACGAAAAATCGAATCGACCCTCAGACGAAGACAACTAGACGTGATGACAAATCGTCGGATCGAAGAATCGGAGTACGTTTAAAACGACGGTAAATTGTAATATTTGATTGTCCGTGCGAGCAAGGGATCTTTTATTTGTCATTGCTCTCGATATCTTGTCATTATTTGAAGATCTTTTATGCTACTAGAGATCTCAAAAGATCATTATTATTGAGTATTGAATTTTTATTCCATATGTCTTGCATTTGCTGTGACATGGCCCAACTTACATACTTACATTTTGCGTTACAAGTTTTCCATTTTTTGTATACATTTCGCCTTACATAAATAATCATAATATATAACAATAATTATAAAGCTAACTCCTGTTGCGTTTCCTTAGGGATACTCGGTCGTTTTTGGCGTGCTTACAGCTACTAGTTTAGAGTCTTTTAATAAACTCATTTCGCGTAGTCCTCAGCCCGCTTCGTCGAGGTCCTTGAATGCCAGAGTATATTCCGCCAGTTCCTTAACTATTTTTCCCTTTAACGTTTCTATCCACCATCCCCTTAGACATGCCCCCACTCTACCCCCTCTCCATTTGTCCCTGCTACCCACTTATCGTTAATTTGTCTCCTCGCCTCTCCACACCTCCAGATATGTTCCAGCGTCTCCTCTTCCTTTCCACATACTCTGCAATTCCAGTTGTTATAACCTTTCTTTCCTGACCTCTCCAGGTTTCCGCATCGCAATCTTTCCCATTCCTCTTTAATGACCCCCCTAATATCTTTTTCCTCCCAAAAATCCTCTCTTCCCAGTTTCTCTTTGATCCCCTTAAAATAGCTGCAGAATGTGGATCTACCAATGCCCCCCCCCCTCCCCCCAATAAAGGACCATTATTATTATTATTAGACGCTTCATTTCTGTGATATTCAAGCTTTCGCTCATACCCGCCTCTATGCACTTCGAAATATTAAAACTTACTATTATATGGTCATTAAAAAGGTTATCTTATTTAGTTACTTAGCCCCCGGACCATTGCGATTCGGGGTTACCATCCCCGCCCCGAGGAGTCGGACTCTTCTACTTTCCAGCTTGTATTACACACCCCAAAGGACCAACAAGGCCCCAGGCCACTCTAGAGGCCGAAAAAATAGGCTTTTTGGGATTTTTTTTTCTCAAAAAAACTACAAAATAAATCGAGATTACAAAAAGGGTGTTTATCATACATATCAGTGACTGTATATAATCATTTTTTTAAGCGATTAATTTCAAAATGGCGGCTGTGCAGCGTTTATCTCAAAACCGCATTTTTTAAGTTGACCGGAAACGTAATTCAGACAATTTTCAACCGATTCACTTGAAATGTTGAATATATCTTGAAAATACACTGTCTATGGAAGAACGGAGGATTTTTTTTTATATTGCATAGTTCATTTGTTATTAACAATTATCTGATGATTTTTTAGGCAAATTTTTGGAAAGTGAAAAATTTCAAACGCGTTCTTCTCAAAAGTACATTATCGAAATTGGCGTGCAGGATTACTCAAAAACTATTAAGCCGATTGAGTTGAAACTTGGTGGAAATATTGATAATATTGGTACCTTCTACTTGACGAAAATTGATTTTGAAAAATTGAAAAAAAAAAACTACTCTTTAATCCACATTTTACAGAAATGTTGGGTGAAATTTTGATGTTTTTTTGTAAATGCGTTCCATTTTCTCAACTTTGCATTTTCATAACTTTAATTATCGTCACATAGAAACTATACACGTTCTAGCTGAAAACATGTTTGAACTTTTTTGATAATCAAAGTCTACGGGAAGCTAGACTGCACGCCGATTGGCAACTCCCGCGTCGACCTTGCTGTAACACTCTGCCACAGCTCCGCCATTTTGATGATGAATTAATTTTCAAAAATTCTTTCGTATACTTAAATATACTATTAAAGTATACCTAAAGTTTGATAATTGTAGAATTATTTCTTAGTTTAAAAAATCGCTCAATATTGCTTATTTTTTTCCTGTCAAATGCCCGCCTTCAATCAGCGTTTTAGATTTACAATATTATCTATTACTTGGTAGTGAATGTTGATCTACCAGTATTTTTCTAGTTGACTATGGGCCGGCAAATCTAACGTATTGCTTTTGCCTGCAGTTAACTTAGTTGTGAAGTTTGAATATCCCTTTAATTTATGTAATGAATTAGCTATTGGGATATTGAATAAGTTCTCGCAGTTTTGTTTGTGAAAGTTAACGCTTTATTTTAAAAAATCATTCCTAACCCTTTCAAACGTTTCGAAACTGTTGTCTGATCAACTCCTAATGATTCTGCAAGTTCAGCTAGCGTTTGACTTCGCGATATGTCTTCATGAAGTAATGCCTCTAGTGCGACACATCAAAATCATTATTTTTGAAGCGTCTGAACCAATCTCTGCATGTTGTTTCCGACAGAGCATGGTCGCCGTAAGTCTCAACAAGAATTCTGTGTGCTTCAGCTGCGTATTTTTTTTTTAATAAAATAGTGCAGTGACATTCCCCGCAAATACTCTTTTTTTGGAACGATGACATGTTTAACACTATGAAAAAAAATGGTTTACACTTCGAGCGAAATGACATCCACTGAATTCCAAGCTTGCTTAAAGTAGTTCTTCAAAGATGCGTTACTATGTTAAACTACACGCACGCTATTCTGGAAATGCCATCTGTTGGAAAACAGCGGGAACTTATTCAACGTCCTAATACCTTTGATACAAATTACGAAATAACGACAAAGGCAATGGTTCGAGTTTTATCAAATTGTTTCTTAATGCTTGCTTGGGTAAAACTTAAACAAAGCTGAACGATTATTTGAATTTAATTTTTTTTCGCTCGATCTTTTTCTGGGGGCACCGGGTATCGCTGAAAGAGCTAAAAATATTGAAGTGACAAAAGGTGAAAGGGGTGGAATCGTCAAAGTCTGGGAGGGCATACGAAGGACTGGATAAGAGGCCTCAAGTAGAGGAGGCTAACCCGAAACGCCGAAATAACCAAGTATCTACGAAGGACAATCATTTATTTTTCAGAATAAACAATGTCGCGGTTGCCAATCGAACGGGCCAAAAAATAATTCCAATGCCATTCGTAGAAGCGGAAGATTTTATAAAAAACCAACATGTACCGGAAGACAGGCACTCCTCCTGCCTCTTTTGGAAAGTATTCTTCAGTTCTCTAGTCGTTCTTCTACTGGTCACGCTTGTCCTCTGCTTCTACAGATTCGTGTACACCAAACTGCGCTGCATATGCCGAAGGTACTCTGCCAAATCTTTCTCGACGAAATAATCTCACGGAGCTTTCTAAACGTATCATCTTAAAAATACGCGTTTTCGGATTCAATGTACCGAAGGACTATAAATGGAGGAAAAATATTTTTGCTCAACATTGAAATAATTTTTGTGACCTTTTTTTTTCATAGAATTCCAAACTCTTGACAGTCTTGCTTCACATTTGGCATTTTCTAACACGGTCGTATAATTATCAGTTACCGAGAGATTGCCCGGATATCAGAGATTTTGATCTGACGGAAATATTACGATGACCGTAAAACAAAATCGAATTTAAATAAAACATGTTGGGTAAACCGACCAGTGGATGGATGGAGACCAGTGAATGAACGGAAGCTGATTTATATTTACAGTGAAGAATATAAATTGCCGATAAGAACTCGATTAATATAATTTAACAACAAAAATCCAAGTGTCGTTACAACCGATGTCTCAGTTTAGTATCGAATTTTTACACCACACGAAATTTTTCTAGTCTGTGGTACTTACACATCGCGCAACTTAGTTACGATACGGACGTGCACAGTAGGTGTTCTTAAGGCGAAAACAATAGTTTTTATTAGCTCTGAGAATACATATTATTTTCATTACTTAAATTAGAATCAATCCTTCGTTTTTGCAAATTTTAAAAATAAATTCATAATAAGAGGTCAGAATTAGACATGTTTATTCAGGGTGTCTAATTTTGACCAGAACTGAAATTGCATGACATTTAAGGATTTTTAAGGCAAGGAATGGTGATTTTTTCATGACTCTTAGTATGACTTTCTGGCATAGAAGTATACTTAATGATTCTACAGTGCGACCGATTTTCTAAATTTTTATATTTTTATTTTGCTCTTTCAAACAGATGTGTGTTGTATGCCAATAAAAAGTATACGGAATAAACGAAAAGTCAACAAAGTGTACAACTCCATATGTAGTAAAAAATGTGAGACAAACATAATTTCAAGATTGCTGTAAAGAAATATATTTTGGGAACATCTAGAAAAATATTACATACATTTAGGAACTTTGAGTAATATCATGTAGTCGCTTTACACGAATAACAAAGAAAAACTAATATGTTGAGATAACGCATCATTTTCTTTTACTTTCTTCTATTTTATTTTCTATCGATTCGATATTCGCTTCTGTATCAACAAGTACCACAAAGTTAGTTCATATTAAATATAGACTCAACGATAATTTAGTAGGGTATAATAATTCAGGTAGACTGGTAATTTTTCATGACATTTCATGACTTCTTCAGGGTCGAGTGTAATTTCATGACATTTAAGATTTTTCATGACTTTTCAGGTCGGTAGACACTCTGTTATTCAAGGGTGCTGTATTCTCACCTCTTTCCAGTGAATGGACATATGGGCTCTGTTCTGCCAATTCCCAAAGCATAGTTAAAGGTTAGGTCATCCGCCGAAAATTGCTAAATTAATTGCTGTTAAGAGATGATAATGTACAGTTCATTAAATCTTGTCACATCATTTCGTGCATTATTTAAATTTTGA
This sequence comes from Ophion slaviceki, assembly GCA_944452715.1. Taxonomy (NCBI): domain Eukaryota; kingdom Metazoa; phylum Arthropoda; class Insecta; order Hymenoptera; family Ichneumonidae; genus Ophion; species Ophion slaviceki. The sequence continues at coordinate 16,297,435 of OX101785.1, read as the reverse complement.
CAAAATTTAATTTCTATCTCTCTGTCGAAACTTGGATAATTTTTTGAGAGTATCGCGTTAAGATGCAAAACAAGCTTTGTGTATTTTCTACGAAATCGTAATAACAAATATAATACTCATATGTACAAGAAAATCATAATTTTTATGCAACACCGTGATCTCCAAATCGAGCATTTAATAAAAATAAATAATAAATCGTTATCCTTCACAGCGCTCATGTACACTACACGTTCATTTACTGGGGGTCGAGTGTCCATTTGCTGGTAATTTCGTCCATTCACTGAGGATTTAGTCATTTCGCTACTTATTGATCAATTCCTCCAATATTATATGTTTCAATTCGAACATTTCTTTCTACTATCAAAATATCTTTTGTTAGCTGTAGCCATTGAAACATTTGTTTTCATATCTTCATTTTACAGTCCATCTGAATCCAACAGCGTCGTTATTCGTTCATTCACTGGTCGGTTTACCCTACTTTTCATATCTCGTTTATTTTAGCCAAAGGTCGGTCGAGCACTTCGCCGATTATTGTTAAAGGATACACGTTCTTTTTAAGTCAAAGTTTAACTACGAAGTTTTCGCAAGTTCCACATCGTTTTCAAAAAAAAAAGTAAGATCTAGACAAATTAACAAAATTTCTCACGAAGAATGGCAAATTGGGCGAGAATTTCAATCGCAATGAATTTTTTCAAAGGGATCTGTGATAAATTGCTTCAATTTTTTTTCGAAAACGATGTAGCTTATTGACTATTCATAGTTGAACTCTCATTGGACGTATCGAAAAAATGATTGGTGTCCTTTAACATTAATCGGTGAAACACGCTCGAACCCCGACTGCAAAGCTACATCTTATTTAAATTTACATACTCGTTCAAATTAAAACAATCTATGCCCAGCATATCTCCGTTTTAAGGGGCCACATCTATCTAGAGGCCCGAAAAAAATGGCCAAAATCCGATTTTTTTTTTGGTAAACTGTTGGGGAAAAAGAAACGCATTTTTTTACACAAAGGTACATATATTGAGCCTTTTAAAAAACATCACAAAAAATACAGAAAAGCAACAAAAACATGGCTGCCGGTATACATGTTTTCAAAGTCGGTGCACATGATATATCAAGAACCACTTGATGGATTTTTCCAAATTTAGAGGAGATACGATGAAGTACATTTAAAGGTCGTTAACGATCTCTTTGCAAAAACCGAAATTTATTTCTTTAATAGTTACATAAAAATGACGACCTTTTTCATAGATTTTGTATGCGCGAGTTTCGATTCGTCGCTACGTTGTTAAAAAAAAAATGATTTCGAAAATCGACGATCGTCAACGACTTGTATTTAATGTTGACTTGAATAGCCCGTTTCGTTTTCAAATTTCGGAGACCGTTTAAGGTAGAGTGTCTGACGCCAAACGTTGCGAAAAAAATCATCATGTCCCGGCGGCCATGTTTTTTTTAATGTTTTCTGTATTTTTTAATGATTTTTTTAACCCTTCCTTGACACACTGGGTCATTTTGACCCGGAAAAATTTGAAATAAAATGCTAACGTTCCTAACATTGAAAGTTTTCAATAATTTTTTACAATAATTCAATTTTATACTTTCCGAATTTCAATTTAGCAAACATATTAAGAAATGCTTAAAGTGTATTCCGGATTTTTTTCAATAAAAACCGACCGAAGGGTCAACGGCAGGTGGATGAAGTATTGTCCGGGTCAAATTGACCCAGTGTGTCAAAACCGTGGCCAAATATAAGTGTGTCAAGAAAGCGTTAAGGGGAGGTACCTGAGTAAGTGGCGAGAAAAACAGGTAAACTTCGGGAATTTTTATCTCAAAAACTAATGTTTCGATTGGATCCGGGTTTTTTCATTGGCAAATATGTACATTGAGGTATGTGTAGGATTTTTTTTTAATTCGTTGACTAGAAGCGATTCAAACGCGATTATCTCGAAACATAGTTTTCAAAGTCGGTGCCAGGTGTATCTCGAAAACGGCTTGTCCGATTTTGTCCAAATTTGGAGACAATATTCTTCGATAGTTTTTCTCGTTCGCCACGTAGGGGTTTTTCATTTGATTGAACCATTGCTTTTTTATGCAATGTGTGTGCGATCCAAAATCGTCGGAAATTGCGAACGAAAAACGAATGTTAAATTAAAACGGTCGCAATTCCGTCGAAAATGAAAATATAAAAAAAATCCTACGTGGCGAACGAGAAAAAATATCGAAGAATATTGTATCCAAATTTGGACAAAGTCGGACAAGCCATTTTCGAGATACATCTGCCACCGACTTTGAAAAATATGTTTCGAGATAATCGCGTTTGAATCGCTTCCAGTCAACGAATTAAAAAAAATCCTAAACATACCTCAATGTACATATTTGCCAATAAAAAAAAACTTTTTCACCAACCGATTCCCAGAAAAAGAAAATCGGAATTTGGCAATTTTTTTCGGGTCTCTACATGTAGCCCTTTTAACATGATTATCATTAGGATCATTATAGTCCTCGTTGTCAGTACTATTATTATACGTTAGATTCGAGGACTCGGAGGACCAAGAACACTGCCTACCGGAACAAACGTACGGTACAACATCCCACGCGGATTGTCGAACGAGACATTCGAAGGAGAAAACAAACAGAAACAAAGAAACATCGCAGCCGTCGGAAAAGTATTCCTCGACCAACGAATCGTACGACGAAACATTCGCCAGTACGGTCGCGGATAGACGATTTTTGCTGCGAGACAGCGCGAATAGGTTGACGAGCAAGTGGCCCGCGGTCGACCAAGAATTACCCTCCAACTCGAGAAACATCGAGACCACGAAATTTTCGATCGAATCGCAAAATCCTACGGCAACATCGGAGAAAACGCAGACGTCCTCGTCGCGGACGACATCGGAAAAGCAATATCTAACTCGCACTGAATTTTCGAGCGACGAAAAAAGCGCCTTCGAATCTCCCGTATTTGGGGACCGGAAGTCGACGACCAGGGGACTCGCGATGGAAGCTCAGAAAATCGACGGTACCAGATCGGAAAATTGGCTGGCTCCGTCAGCTCAGAGAAATAAGAAGACAGCGAGAAAAAGACCTTCGCCGAACTATCCAGAAAGCAGAGATCAGAAAGACTCCGAGTGTCCGCGATGGACTTCGTGTTCCTGCAATTTGATCGCGAGATCGACGGGGCCGAATTCGTTGACTTCGTGCAACGAGAGGTGCGACGAATCATCAGCAATTACGAAAAACATGGAGAGCGCGATTGTATCGTCGCGCGAGTCGTTGACCGGACTCTCGGAGACCTACGACGAGCTGGGCATGTTATTTTCCCTACACCTTAAGAGACAATCGAGACCGTGCCGAAGAAAGTACTGTACGCTCACGCGAAATCTACGAAAATCACGAACTCCCGGCCACGACGCGAAAAAATGTCGCTATCGTGGAAAAAGTGTGTTCGGGGAAAAAATAATTATCAACTGGGATCGAAGACCGGCGTGCAGTAGCGGGCAAAACATATGCAGAGACACCTACGACGAGTACGAGATCATGAGAGCGACGAGAGAAGAGAGGGAAATGTTGGCGCGGTCGATAATCAGGAGGCGAAAATCATTTCTGGACCAGCCGTGCTTGTCACCCGACGTCGTTGAAGCTTGTGAAAAATTGACCAATCGCGAATAAACAATACGACCTATTTTAATATACGGATCGAACGAAGACTGTAAATAAAATTGAACACAACGATTCTTTCAACCTTTCTTTTATCCACCTTTATTCGTTCATGATTTAAGGACGCTCGCTCGACTTCTTGACTTCCTTGACCTGGAGACCTGCAAATAAAATATTCACGTTAATACGAAATTTTGGAACGTCGGTGAGGCTGAAAAGACGCAGTGGGTTTTAGAGTGTCTCAAAATGACTTGACATTTTAAATTGCGCGCCATTTTTTTTAGTGGCGGACGTAAAGTTCTAATCTTTGACAACTGACGTCAGGAAGTGTTGAGGTTCAGTTAGGAGAATTAGACGATCGAGCAACGCATAGAAATTGTTATTTGCTGCATTGTTGCTTCATAGTTGTTTCAGACGAAGTTTCATGGTCGTGTTATCTCGCGGAGAGGCGATGTGAATTGGCTACAAAGATCGTGCGATTTGACGCAATTGGACTTTTTTCTTTGGGGTTTTCTGAATGGAAAAGTGTATGCCAATGATCCACAGACCATTCCGGAGCTCGAGGAAGCAATTGAACGCACCATTAAGCGGAGATATACACCTAGATGGTCGAGGTCGCGGATCTAGAAGCTATGAACATTCCGTCGACCGTAGAAGACCTACACTATGGGCCTGGTATCGATGATTCCATGTAAGTTGACAAATTTCATGATTTATTCATTCCCAAGTTTTCAAACGCGCTTTTCTCAAAACCACGTTTTTCAAATCGGTACCCAAAATTTCTCGAAAACCAATGAACCGATTGCCTTGAGGTTTTTTGTGGTTATTCTATACACCATTATCTAGTACTTGGCATAAGATTTTTTTTCCGTTACTTAGTTTTTGTTTCATAGGCAAAATAATAACTAATTTTTGGCCCAAAAATCACTATTTATGTTCAAACGTCCGCCATTTTGTCATAAATCGATGTTTTCAAAATCGGCTATGACAAATACTAGATTATAGTATCTAATTTACTAATCTTTTTGGTTTTTTTCAGATGATTTTTGCAGAAACGCCAGTGGGTACCGTAAACGCAGATTTTTTTAGGACGCTCCAAGGATCATACAATATCCTTGTATATTTTTGATATTTTTAAATAACGGAAATTTAATATATTTTTTAATGTATATACTTTTAGATAATTAAAACCCCAATCCGAAATTTCAAATAGTTTTCCTTGAAAAAATTCACAAAAATGACCTTTTTTCCGGCTTCTAGGTGGATATCTCACCTTAGCCCTTTAGCTGCCATCGTAGCGAATTTGCTACGTTCACTTTGACCCCGTCGGTAAAAGCGTAAGGACGATATAGCGGACAGGCTACTTCACAGTTCTATCAATCTATGCTACATGCAGCTACAAATGCCGGAAAGCTTGAAATTCAAACGCAAACATATGAATTATGTTAATATGGCAACAATGTTGACGTGAAAATTTACGACGCTTGCCCCAGCATTCGATCTGCTGCCCGTTTTTTGTACAAAATGTAAGTAAATGGACATACTTGAAATATTTTTTGATAGAATTGTGTAAAGGAAGCTTGACCGGGCGAACTAGGCTTTGAAGATTTTTGATTGAATTAGAATAATAGTTCGAACCGAGCGAGTGAAAATGTTAGTAGCAAATTTGCTACAGTCGAAAATACTACTTCCCAGGCCCTTATCGACAAAATTATGGTTCGACATTCATATTTAACCCTTTTTTAGCTATACTACCAGAGGAAATGATTTTGAGCCATCCAGAAATAGGCGTGGTCGTTAAAGGGTCAATGAAATTAGTCCGCAATTATGCCAAAATGTTATTGAAAATTTCGTCAAAGGGGTGAACGTTTGCAAACGGGAACGAGGCGGCACATAACCTCCATGTTTGTACCTTATCATCATCATATATATATATAAATGTAATGTTCGTGTGTTCGTCTTCTGTGCGGTCGCGCATCGTTCATCCGATTGAGTTGAAACTTTCTACAGTTGTTGGCACTTGCGTGAAAGTTTCACGTATAGTACCATCAACGTACAATAGGTGGCGCGCGAGTCGTGTCGGATAATTGTTCGTCTTCTATGCGTTCGCGCATCGTTCATCCGATTGAGTTGAAACTTTGTACAGTTGTTGTTGGCACTTGCGTGAAAGTTTCTGGCATAGTACCATTATTGTACAATAGGTGGCGCACGAGCCGTATCGGATAATTGTTCGTCTTCGATGACTGAAAGAGGCATCGCAACGCATGCCGGGCATTAGCTCGTATTGAAATAAAAATTCGTACTTTTCAATTAAATATTACGTGTAATTAATAAATTAAAATCTCAGGCCATTTTGAGACACCCTATATTACTGACATATGGCCTTTCGGCATATACATCCCGAGCCACCGCCCTTCCGTGATACTATCCCTCGCACGTTCAACATTTCTTTGTCAACCAACTGCTGCTCATCTTACGCCAAACGCTGCCAACGACAATGGCAACCGCGGTGGAAGAATCGCGTGTTTAAAACAAAGTCATACGTCCAACTCCGTGCTCAGAGGCGTGTCCGTACGCACTCGCGTCTCGTGACACTCTAACCGAAAAGTGCACTCGCATTGCAAAGCAAATTTCTACAGTTCTATACAAGCCGTGAGCGTAGGAGGAAGTCAACAAAAATCGTCAAAAAATAGCGCGACTTGCGGATTTTAATATCGAAGCTGAAGCGCGAGCTCGACGCTGCAGAAAATTTAGTCGGACACATTTAGGTCCCTGGCAAATCAGTGATTAAGATAAATTCATCTTTGTGCCGCAAATGTTGTGTCTACAGTTGGATAACGATCCTTGCGAGAGGCAAATCGGCGCAAAAACGTGACAACCTTCGGCAACAAGAAACAAGTGACTCCAAGTTCTTTGGAACGCTTAACGCGATGGGAAATTTAAGATATTCCTTTCGCGGAGGGCCGTACCTTGTGGGGGCATAGGAGGGCCCTTCTTGATCATTAGTCAATCACAGTGGCGCTCAATAAAAATAAGTCACCGTCAATTATTATACCCAACGATAAACTGGAATAAAAAATTTCGCGGTCATTTGGTAGATTTAGACGTTTGTACATTTTCTCTGTGAAGCCGTAGCTACAAAAATTCTTCTGCTAGTCACATTTATTTGAGTTTTAATTATATATAGTGATAATAATTGATTAATTAACAGTTAATTAATAATAACTAATTAAAAGTAATAATTAATATTTTCTTTGAATATTCGGTAACCCCCTGTTTTTATTGTCGTTAAAGAAACGTTAGATTTTATACCCACTTGAGCAGTTTGTATCAGGCATCGAGAGTTATTTAGAGTATAAGTTATTAGATGGAATAAAAAAAAAGAAAGAAATGCAAACTTTAACGTCATGCTTTTACACACAATTACAAATATGTTTTTAAAAACGCTGCTTAATTCCGACATGAATTAATGCGTCATTCAGATGACTGTGATTTGTGTAAAACTAATAATATAGAGATTTAAAAAAAGCTTTTTGAAGCTGTAAGGGTCAGCTTTGAGAAACGTCAACCAGATTTGACAAATATCAATTAACTATCGAGTTATTAAGGCGGTTATCACATGTAACAGATCCAAAAAATCAGATAATTTTTTTAACGAAAATGTGTGCGTGTTATATGGACCCGGCATAGCAGACTCATGGTGAGTCGTATTTTCTTTGTGTAAATCGTACTTGAATTTTTAAATGCATGTTTCTGAAAACTGTACTTTTTAAATTGGCTTCCATGGTATCTCAAAAATGATTGAACTGATATCTGCCAGTTTTGTTTCTGCTGAAGAAGTCGAAAAAAAAAATGACGAAACTTGGAACTTAACTTTTAAGCCAGTCCACTTTGAAAATTTCAAAAAATCGAAAGCAAGCAAGACTTGAAGAAATCGACGATGATAAGCAATCCGAAGGGATTTTGTACGGTGCAGGAATTGCCGATTGAGTTTAGGTAAGAGATTTTCATAGTATAAACTTCAAACGCGTTTTCTCGAAACAACGCGCTGTCTCTAAAACTAATAAACCGATTCTCTTGAAATTCGAACCACATATTGTAAACGTAATTCGCAACAAGATGACCCTCAATGGTTTTAAAATTTTGATTTTTACTCTTTTTTTTGCGAAAAACTGCGAAAAAAACGCGTTTTTTTACTTTTTTCGTTTTTCACCTGCCATTTTTTTATTTTTTAAATAAAACTTTATATCCGAGGGTCATTTTGTAGCTGGTATCACACTGAATCTAATGGACTTTAAGTTTTCAGTTTCAGACAAGCCATTGCCGAATTGTGATGGAACTACTTGCCCACCTATTTTTAAAGCGTTGCGTTAAACTATAGTTTTTGTACGTAAAAATGAATTAAAATGAATTAAAATTTTTTAAATGTATTTCAAGACTTTATCAGCCCAACAACTTTTATATTCATATCTTTTATAAAATAAAACAAAATCGCGAAAATAGCCTTTTTTCGTGGCTCCAAAGTGGACTGTCCCCTTAAAATCATGCAAAAAATTCAATTCCCGATATTTTCATTTTACTCTCGTTCAGACGCTAGCCTCAAGTCTACAAATCAAAATGCTGTTTGACTTTTTAATTTCCGATGAGCAAAACCTTCCAAACATGGCAGCCGTCATCCAACTTTTTTACACACGAGTGTCTTCTGAACAGTGTAAAATCGATTCAACTGGTTATTTTTGTTTGAAAAAGTTCTGAGCTGTAAAAATGTTAATAAATGTGTGGTGAAAATTCAAAGATCGTGTGTTTTAATGGTTCATAAGGAAAAAATCCCAAAAAAAGCGAAAGAAAATAGCCGCTGCATGGGATGACCGTGATCAAGTTTGGCCCTAAAGAGTTGGTTTATCATATAAATCGCCTAGGAGAAAAACGTTCGTGCATCGCCACATTGACTCGGGCTAGGGTGTGCAATTTCAGCATGAATATTGTTGGAAGCTTAGAGCTGAATTTTATCTTCTACACATAGCGGTATTTATGCCACGACGATATTGTCTCGAAGCTGCCAACTTATCATCAGCCTATTCTCTATACGTTGGCCACAAAGAAAACCGCAATAAATCTTGAGAATATTTAATACTCAACAATCTCAATCTACGCCGACAAACTTTCAAACTAATGGAACGATGTACTCACCAGGCGGCAGCGATTGCTTGAGTTTTTCGGCCTTCTCCTTATCTGTGATGACCAGAGTGTACAAGAACCTCGAGCAGCGGACCTTGAACTTGGTGTTTTCGTCATTCTTCTTTATTTTGACAGCTGCGAGAGAAAACAAGTGTAATTGGAGAAAATGTAATTTTGACGGCAGAAACATTGAGATCGTCGAAAACGATATGTCGGATATTCACTCACATTTGGCATCTTTCCTCCTCGCCTTCAGGAGAAAGTCCTTGATTTCCTTGATTTCACGTGGCTGTGGAAATTCAAAAACGATATTTCGATGTTTTAAATTTTTTACGGTGAGGCGCGCGTCAATGAGGTTAGTTTGTTGTAGAAATGTTTTTTGAGGTTAGGAAAAGTGAGTATGAGGTTTGTTCCAATTCTGAGGTTCCGACTGGTTTTCAATGAGGTTAAGTCGCAAGAATGTTTTTTTGAGGTTAGGATACGTGAATTGTGTCGGATTAGATACAATTTTGGAGTTGGATCGATTTTTCTAAAATGATTTTCGGGCATTACTCAACCAATTTACCTCGAGAAGCGATAGATGTTAAATAGTTCGGGTATTACATTGACGAAAACGTTGAAAAATGTCACTCACCATATTGTTTTTGTTCTTGACGAACGATGCGGGCAGCGTCTGAAAAAAAGAGAAACGTCGCGTACAAATGGAACGTTAATTACAATGGAAAACGTCGACTGACAAACGAACGAGGAGATGATCGCTCATGAATCGATCATATTGGGTATTTCGATACTTTAAGGATTTCTTTAATATTAATGGATTAAAAACTGATAATGCTGACATACATCACTGGCCACGAAAATCGTCCCGGAAGAAAGAAGGGATGCAACGACGCTATCTCCCTCTACACCGATTCTCTTCGGCACCGAAAAATAACCGTCTCTTGACCACTTTTCCGGCTCGCGCCGGGGTTACGCCCGCGTCCGTTAGATAGCGCTACGGTCTAGCTCGGCGGGAAGATTGAAATCGAGGGCGTATACGAGGATCGTCTCACATTCATAATTTCATTTGTTGAAATATTGATAATTAAAAGTTATCAGCAATCTCGTGAAGAACCTTTGAACGTAAGGGGCTCAACAGTGCACTTGATTTTGGTCACCCGGTTGATCTGAAACAATAAAACTATTTTTTTTCTTAAAATAAATAATATCAGCGAAGGCTTGACCGAGCTTTTGTGTTGCCGTGTTTAAATAGTCAAAAACAATTTTGAATGGTTTTCCGATTTTTCGAGGAAAAATTTATTTATTGTTATTAACCGTTGAAAAACAAATCTTAAAAAGATTTCTTAAAATAAATAATATTAGCTAAGACTCGACCGAGCTTTTGTGTTGCCGTGTTTAAATAATCAAAAATAATTTTGAATTATTTTCCGATTTTTCGAGGAAAAATTTCTTTATTGTTATTAACCGTTGAAAAACAAATGTTAAAAAGAAGACCGTCGGTCAAGACTAAACTACTATTACACTGAATAAGTGTAGCAGATTTCAAGTCAATCCGTTCATCAGATGTCGACAAATCGTGTACACCGTTTTGAAAAATATAGTTCCGAGAAAAACGCGTTTAAAGTTTTACTAGCAGTTCTATCATCGCGATCATAATTTTACCTTCAATCTGCGATTGAAGGTAACCTGCAGTTCCTGCACCATATGTTGGTGCAGGAACCAATTTGAGTTGCCTCAAGCGGCGAGTGTTCGTGAACATTTCATGTGTTCGTCATTTTCACAGTAACCTAAACCCATAAATACATTTTTTGTAAAATGAATTCTTTAATTGAATACATTTTTAATCAAATACATTTTTTATTTAAGCAAATCTTTTAATTAAATCAATTTTTTAATCAAATTAATTTTTTCATTGAACACATTTTCTTATTGGATAAACTAAAAGATTGAATACATTTTGTTACATACAAAATACATAACAATTCGAATTGAGGAATGAGAAATGTTATACAAAATCATTATCACCAGCTCTTAGGACAAATTATTTTCCGACGAAACGTTACGCTCGCGACAAATGACACTTATGGTTCCGCTTCTGTATAAATAAATAAAAATATAGAAATCACGTTGAGAGCCAAAAGGGAGGCTGCCTCGCGAAAAAAATTCAAATTTCCCGCTCGACAAGTGCCGCGGGGTAGCGCCATCGATCGGCGCGAGACTGCGGGGAAAATTGTAGTAGCATATGGCGCCACCATAGGATGCGTAAAGTCTAGATTGACATGACGTTTCTGTCAAGTATATTGTCCCGTATAAATATCGAGGGATAAGGCAGCGGCGAGGGAAGAAATTGTGAACTGTGGTCAGGCAGTGGCTCGATGGGGCTGCTGTGAGAAAAGAAAGAAAAAGAAAATAACGTAGAAAAATACGATATCGTAAGATTGTAGAGTTCGCCGGGATCGCACTCGAAAAATTATACGTACGAAAAAAAAAACGGAAAATTTCAAGTGTAACGATAGCTTTGCCGCGGCTGTGGAAAATCTTTGTTTCGCCCGGTGAAAGACGCGAAATCTAGCGACACAACCGTATGTAGCGAAACAAAGCGCAAGCTCCCGTCAAGACGCCTTTAAGTTATAACAACGAAATGTCTTTCGCGATAAAAGATGGTTATGTTTTCCAACGGACAGCGGTCTAACGACAATGGCGGCGATGTCCCCGTCAAAGGTGAGTCCTATCTTCAATATTTCTTCTCCAATCCTCTCCTCTTTATCGTCCCGTCGCGAGCCTCGAAATTGTCCCTGACGAGTAACAAAATTTCAAGGCTGGTCGCACGGAATTCGCAAATTTTACCGCACACATACGCCCGGGATAATATTCCCCAACATTTCCCGTGTACCGTTTTATCGTCAACATCAGCGATAAATTTTCCTCGTACGAATATTCGATGCAATTGCGAACGTCACTCTGTCGCAAGACTTCGCGTACACAAAGAATCAAACGCCAACAAAACGGACGATCCTCTGCTTATTGGTTCGTGCCAAGATTGGGGCCTTTTTTTGTCGCTTTCTTCAATGTTCGGACGATTATCTCGCTCGTGAGTCATCGAGAATGTTATTTTGCAATCGGAAACGTCCCTCAACATAACAAAGTCTGTCCACTCGTTTTCTTTGCGTTCGTTTGTAAAAACATCCACACTCCCATGACCTTACACGCTTTTCTTTCTCAAAGAACGTTCACGATCGTTTTATGGAAAATCTGGAATTTCGGTCTTTTTTCCGGAAACGGCAAAATTGTTTTCCAGAGAGTAAGAGCGCGTTGTCCATTTTTCGCTCGCAGTCGTTTTTTTTCTCGGCACGGAGGTTTCTTTCAACGATTTGCTCGAACGATTTTCAGCGTCGCTTACAGAAGGAGCTGATGGCTCTGGTGCATGAACCGCCGCCGGGAGTGCAAGTCGACGGCGAATTGGCCGGCCAGAACTTGACGCAATGGATAGTTCACATGGAAGGCGCTAAGGGTACCCTCTACGAGGGCGAAAGGTTCCAGCTGCAGTTCAAATTCAGCTCCAAATATCCTTTCGACTCGCCCGAGGTCACCTTCATCGGCGGAAATATTCCTGTACATCCACATGTTTACAGCAACGGCCATATTTGCCTCTCCATTCTCACCGACGATTGGTCACCCGCGCTCAGCGTTCAGAGCGTTTGCCTCAGTATCGTTTCCATGCTGAGCAGTTGCAAAGAAAAGGTAGGCATGACGAACAATCAATTCTGGACAAAAGTCCCTTTCAAAAGGAGATATACACCTAGAAGCCGGAAAAACGGTCATTTTTGTACATTTTTTCAAGGAAAACTATTCGAAATTTCGGATTGGGGTTTTAATTATCTAAAAGTATATACATTCAAAAATATGTTTAATTTTCTTTATTTAAAAATATCAAAAATATACAAGGATATTGTACGATTCTTGGAGTGTCGTAAAAAAATCTGCGTATATGGTACCCACTGGCGTTTCTTCAAAAATCATCTGAAAATAAAAACCAAAAAGATTATTAAATTAGATACTATAATCGAGTACTTGTCATAGCCGATTTTGAAAATATAGATTTATGACAAAATGGTGGACGTTTGAACATAAATAGTGATTTTTGGGCCAAAAATTAGTTATTATTTTGCCTATAAAACAAAAACTAAGTAACAGAGAAAAAAATCCTATGACAAGTACTAGATAATGGTGTATAGAATAACCACAAAAAACCTCAAGGCAATCGGTTCATTGGTTTTCGAGAAATTTTGGGTACCGATTTGAAAAACGTGGTTTTGAGAAAAACGCGTTTGAAAATTTGGGAATGAATGAATCATGAAATTTGTCAACTTGCATGGAATCATCGATACCAGGCCCATAGTGTAGGTCTTCTAGGGTCGACGGAATGTTCATAGCTTCTAAATCCTTTCCCTCGACCATCTAGGTGTATATCTCTCCTTAAAGCTTCCAGCAGTTATCTTCTATCCAGCACGCATGATTTACTTGACCCGCATGACGATTCGAGGCAGATTTAAAAAATATACTTCCGATGGGAGTATCGGGGTGACGATGTTGGGAATTTACACACAATTGATACGTAGTCTTGCCAAGATTGAGTTTTTTTCATTGACAAATATTGATAAATATCTTGATTGATGAGTTATTATGATTTTGAGAAAGTGCCGCCGGTGTAGGAATAATCGGTATAGGTGGTTCTGGCAACTAGGGTCATCCATGGCTGTTACCAAGGTGTCTACCGACCTGAAAAGTCATGAAAAATCTTAAATATCATGAAATCACACTCGACCCTGAAAAAGTCATGAAATGTCATGAAAAATTACCAGTCTACCTGAATTATTATACCCTACTAAATTATCGCTGAGTCTATATTCAATATGAAGTAACTTTCTGGTACTTGTCGATAGAGAAGCAAATATCGAATCAACAGAAAATAAAATAGAAGAAAGTAAAAGTAAATTATGCGTTATCTCAACATATTAGTTTTTCTTTGTTATTCCTGTAAAGCGACTAGATGATATTACTCAAAGTTCCTAAATGTATGTAATATTTTTCTGGATGTTCCCAAAATATATTTCTTTACAGCAATCTTGAAATTATGTTTGTCTCACATTTTTTACTACATATGGAATTGTACAGTTTGGTGACTTCGTTTATTCCGTATACTTTTTATTGGCATACAACACACATCTGTTTGAAAGAGCAAAATAAAAATATGAAAATTTAGAAAATCGGTCGCACTGTAGAATCATTAAGTATACTTCTATGCCAGAAAGTCATACTAAGAGTCATGAAAAAATCCCCATTCCTTGCCTTAAAAATCCTTAAATGTCATGCAATTTCAGTTCTGGTCAAAATTAGACACCCTGTTACGCATATGGAAAAACGGGAAACCTCGGGGAATTTCTTTCCTCCTGGAATAATCAGGGAAATGTCGGGAATTTTGAAAATTCTCGGGAATTCTTTCAGATTTTTTTTTGCAAGAATTACGAAAAGTGAAACCGACTTGAAAAACAAACTGAGAAGTATAAAAATATTTTAGGATATATTTTTTTTTGTTACTTCCATCTGTACAGGGTTCTTTCCCATTAATACATTCCCCATATTCCACTTTATATCCGAAATATTTTTGTATATTTTAAATATTTATAGTATTCATCATTATATACGAAAAAAGTTGTCAGTGCCAAACATTAAAAATTTCAAAAACTAATAACTAATTTACTCTTTAGCTCTATACATTTGTATTCGATTTGTCGATACACAATTATTATTGTAGATAAGTGTTTATATTTATTTCTTACTAGCACCGAAATGAAAAATTCTGTTTATAATAAAGAATATGTTCAGTATTTGCTTTTAATGTATTTTTTTTACTTTACAGTGTTTAAATTTCGAATTTTAGTTTTTTTTTTATTTTATTTTCATATTTAACAGTTTCATATATTTGATATTAAAAAAAATAATTTTCTTTATTCGACCCCAATCTCCCTGGAGTATTCGCAAAACCTGTGTGGGAAAACCTGGAAAAGTCAGGGAATTTTTGAGTCAATAATGCGTAACAACTATGGTCGTTTGAAATTACAAATAAACAAATGTCATTTTAGTGTAACAATGAAACTTTCGGATGTACAATAGAAAATTTTATAAACTATATAGTTTGTTTGGGTCCAAATTTGTCAGAATTTGAAGTCCATCTGACAAATAGATTTTGAAATACGACCTACACTGCTTCTCAAAACATAGTTTCCAGAAAATCGCAGAAGAAAAAAAGGGAAATCGAAGGTGGGTTTGCCCTACTACAGTGGGTGATCTAACCCTTCACGAAAATCGTCATAACCCAGTCCGTCTTTGGTATTTTTGCAAAATCTTTGTTGCAAATTAAAGTTAAGAGCCTAAGCTATGCAACTATGCAATAAAAAAATCGCATTTTCGAGATTCATGCAAACTCCTGAACGCTTCATGCTGACCAACGATCAAATTTCTTTTAAACACGGTTTATTTTACACTTGCTTAATTTATTGCGACAAACTGATTTGATAGTAGTTACCGTCAGGAAGTTTGCAAGAACTTCCATTTTAAATACGACCTTTAAGAGGGGAGGATCAGACGAAAGTTATAAGAAAATATGGACACTTTCTTCTTAAAAATCGATTTTCATTGAGAATTGTGAGCTCAACTATTATTTAAACAGAAAGTAGAGTTTCCACAGTCTTTGCAGAGTTCCTTGTTCTGAAGATATGTTTGCTGAAGGTACTTAATTTTTTTTCGTCCATTTAAAGCCTCGTTTTCAAGCAATCGTTACACAATTCTCAAAAACAGAAATAGGCAAGCATATCAGTTTTGAATCTCCAAAAAAAAAAATTCTCAGTGCTGTACAGTTCATGGTTTTCTGAAATTTTGCAAGACTGAATGACTTTTTAAAAATAACAAAAAAAAAACATTCCACCGTTTGACTGCCCTTCATTAAACTGCCTTAATGGCTTACACCTAGCCTGTAGCTGGAAAAAAGAGGAATGCCTGTGAATTTTTTCTATCAATACGAGTACAGGTAAAAAAAATTCCACTAAAAAGGATGGTTTCACGAATCTTTTACAATTTTTGTATCGAGAAGTATTTATAAATGCGGTAGTACAATGATTTGTACTAAATTATCCAAAATAGAAAAACCAAACGCTTTTACTTTTTGCACGAAATTATCTAGTGCTTGGACGAAGTATTTAATGAAACATCGATTTTTGAAAAAAACGGCCGTAGTCCAAAGCGAGAGTATCGATTCGCGATGAAAAAACCCTCTATTTTCGTTGAAAAAAAAATACCTTCGTTAAAGCACTGTTGCCTGATACGTAAAAGAAGTTAATTTTGAGGAAGAATTTGAAGTTAATCGGTACAGTGATTTTCGAGACATCATGGTCACCGATTAAAAAAAAATTATTTCGAGAAAAACGCGTTTAAAGCCTTATATACGCGATTTCGCCGATTTTCGAAGGTACTTTTTTAGACGCGGTTAAAAGAAATGACGCATATGTTGACAACATTTTTTTTACAGATCATTTGTGCACATGGTTAAGTATATGTGAAAAAAATCAGAAATATTAACAAATGGCGGAGATATAACATAATAAAGTAATGTAGTTTTTTTGCGCGCGCGTTGATGGTGAAAGTTCTCGGCATCGATGTGGATGTCTGAAAAAAATGAACATATTTATATTTGTATAATAAATGTATCTTCAGTGTGAACTAACAAGATTATTAAAAAAAATTATAATAAAAATTCGAAACTTAACATTTTTTTACTCAATTTTCTGTTGGTATTTTATTTTTTATATTTTTTTGAGTCATTGAAATTTTTGTTTCTGTGGTTCACACGATAGGTGATGATACTGCGAATATGTTGTAAAAATTTCAAAGCGATCTGAACCTTCGTTCAAGAGTTAGAACTTTCACAATTTTTCAATTCTGTAAAGCTTAAAATATTCCTAACCGTTCAGGCTAATGGAATGAAAATAATAAAAAAATGAAAAATGTAGAAATTTTTCGCGTATATAAGGCCTTAAAGTTCGCCGGTTCGCGTAACCTACTTACAAACGCCCTTACCTCCATTTTGAACGTACCAACTTGAAATTTTCAGAGAATATTTTTGAAATCTTATATTTTGCGAATCTCCAACACCCAAAAACCGATATTTTTCGATAATGTCAACCAGATGTCAACCCTGAATTGCGCATTTCTTTGTTTGCAGAAGAGGCCACCCGATAATTCGTTTTACGTGAAAACGTGCAACAAAAATCCAAAGAAGACAAAATGGTGGTACCACGGTAAGTCCAATGAGAAGTGATCTCCTGTAAGTTCCTTTGTTTCTCACGGCCTCGTTACAGCGAAACTCTTTGTTGTGCTCGCAGATGATAGCGTTTAATAGAATCGACGGATAAGGGGCGTGGATGACTCAAAGCCTATACTCGGAGACGCGGATGAAGAAAAGCGCACGTTCTCACCGAGGGCCGCTGGGAGAGGACCTCTTCTCTCGCGTTGCAGCCGTTCGGCATGTTAGCGGGCGGAAAAATGAAGAGAAAAAAATCACGAGCGGGAAATCCAATTTGTCGGAGTAGAGAAGAATAATATTAAGTAAATAGGTAATAAATTGAACGAATCCAAATAAAAATTCTAACGTACACACTAAAGACCGGTAAGCCGCGATACGTACGACAATCGCACGAGCTATCCGGCAAGTAATGAAACAAAAAAAAAGAAATCACAGAGACGCGAAAATTATTTGCAAAACCGAAGAAACTAACGCTATTTGAGAAATAGTTGTTACGAATTATCAAATTGAGATGAATTTAATGCAAAATAACGCGTACTACTTACACGATACAGAAAATTAGATTTTAAACGGGGGGCACGAGAACGAAACAACAAGCGAGGAGAGAAAATGAAAGAAATTATGCAGACAACAAAGAACGGTATGTCGACAAGATACCGGAGGACGAAGAAAAATTGAAACAGAAAATAAACAACGGTCAAACAAAATGGTACGGCTGGAGATATGAGAATTTCGCGATTTATTGATTAGCGTAGTAGATCCACCGACGGCCGAAAATTCCTGAACTTTACGCACGAAGAAAGTTTAGATTCGTATAACTGTTGAAAGTCCGGTCGCTCTTCATGAAGCAAACAAAAAGAAAGAGCTCGCCGACGTAGCGGTGCGGCACAATGTCTATCGAGAAGAAATATCTTTCGTTCCCAATCGTTTTATCGATGTTTTCATTCAGTCATTTTATGTTTGTGATGATGGAGCTAATAAAAACGTGAAATTATTTTAACCAAACGTCAATTTTGTCTTTTTTTTAACTCGCCGAGACATAATTCGTGACGAACGATGGAGCAACGGAATGACCAAAAATCAGTCGATCCGTGCCATTTCGTAGTACGCGGGCTGCGCGCGCATTCGATCGCGGACGAATTAAAAATGGCGGGAGCCTGTCAATGGTAAATTGCGCTACAGATGGAATTGAGTCATAGGAGACGACGAAATCGGCGAATTTCCATACATAACGAACGAAATATGACTATCAATATCGGTGCTCATTTTCGCATACACAGACTCGGTTTGTGCGTCATAGTCGTTTTTCTCATCGCTCTGTACCTCTACTCGACGCGTCAATCTACGTACTCCCGACTCGGCAACAGAGATAACGTTTCGCTGAGGAATCTACTGGCCAGCGCGATAAGAGCCGCGGAAATTGGTGGGATCGAGGTCGCAAAAGTTCACGATCATTTGAAATATGCGGTCGACAGCAAAGGGAAGACAAAGGAAGGTACAAATTGTTGATGACTTTTTAGGTTATGTTCAATGCGATTCGGATAAAATTCCGAAAAGGTCCAACTTCCGATTGAGTTGAAATTTTGCACAGACCTTCCTTTTGATATCTTGAGAGATCCCCTGAAAGGTTTTTGCCCGACGCGCCATAGTTTTTGAGATATCGATTTTTGAAAGTTATTGTTTTTACTGCGCTCCTGCTATATCTATACCTGATGGGCTCGGCTCGGGCTATACCTATATATGTTATCGCGCACTCCGTTTTGTGCTGATCTTCGCCTAGTCCACGCGCTAGCCCGTTAGCAAGCCCGTCACCTATAGATATAGTAGGAGCGCAGCAAAAAATAACTTTCAAAAATTGATATCTCGAAAACTATGGCGCACCGCCAAAAATCCCTTGAGGGGATCTCTGAAAATATTAAAAAGATGGTCTGTGCAAAATTTCAGCCCGATCGGAGGTTGGACCGTCACAACTTCACCCCGCGAATCAACTGATATTTCAATAATGTGAATGTCAGTTTTCCTTTTTTCAACCCGTCACTGTTGTCATCCAAATTTACGTTCGTTAAATTATTTCAGGCCCATTTTGCTAAGGCAGAAGATTCGTTTCTAATAGTTAATAACGTGCCATAACAAATGAACTATGCAATATAAAAAAAAATCCTACGTACTTCCATAGACAATGTATTTTTTAAGATATATTCAATATTTCAAGTGAATCGGTGGAATATTGTCTGAGTTATGTTTCCGGCCAGCGGAAACGCTGCACAGCCGCGATTTTGAAATTAATCGCCTCAAAAAAATTATTGTATACAGTCTGTATATGTATTGTATATGTATGATAAACACCCTTTTTGTAATCCCGATTTATTTTGTAGTTTTTCTGAAAAAAAAAAAATCCCCAAAAAGCCTATTTTTTCGGCCTCTAGAGTGCCTTAAGGCCTTAGGCCACAGTAACGGGTATAAAATCATGTGCGAACTTAACAATTTTTTTTCGTATGAAAAAGTGATTCACTCGAAAAATGAATTACACATCTATTTGGTATGAATATCAAGCTGTTAAAAAATATATATATTTTTTTTCGATGTACAAAATGGCCGACTACCAATACATCCTTTTATCTTTTTTTTAGGCGCTCCGCGGCGTGACATGTAGCATCCACAACTTTTTACCTAGAGCAAAAAACAAAAATTCTCGTCAATCTACATTAGAATACCTAGAGAAGTACGTACGGGATTGAAAAGATATTGTTTTATTCAAAAGTTGTAGGTATTTGAACTTAAGAAATGAATTTTCAGTGAAAAATTTCGTTATAACTGATCATAAACTGCTCATAAAATGAAAAGTTTTCGATTAATCAGAAATTCCGTACGTACTTCTCTGCGAAATGCAATTAGGAACATAACTTTTAAATTTGAAGTAAATCGAGTGAAAATTGTTGAAGTTATTTGTCACGCCAATTGGAAAAAAGCTGTTTCGAGAAGTTTCAAGTAGTCTGCCATTTTGTACATCGAAAAAAAATATACATATTTTCTAACAGCTTGATATTTATACTAAACAGATGGATAATTAATTTTATGAGTAAATCACTTTTTCATACGAAAAAATTCTTAAATTCGCACATGATTTTATATACGTTACTGTGGCCTAAGGCCTTAATAACTAGATAATTGCTGTTGAAACATTAGGCTCCCGCGACTTTTTCCATAGCCTTTCGGGGGCCAGGTTGAAGTTTCGAACTTTGTATGATGAGAACGCTCGAAACTCCGATAGAATGCTACCCCGAAAGATCAAAGCTCCGAAAGAATTTTACCCGAAAGACGAACACTCCGAAAATCTGAACAGGGCCAGGTTGAAATTTCGAACATTGAATGATCAGAACGCTCAAAACTCCGAAAGAATACTACCCCGAAAGAATTTTACACGAAAGACCAAAACTCCGAAAATCCGAACACCGTCAAAATAGTTCGGCTATGGAAGTTTTTAAAGTTTCAAAATTTACAGTAAATCAACGAATTTTTTCAAGATTTTTTTTATTAAGAAGTGATTTGACGTCAATTTTGGAATTTGTCTCGACAATGTTATTCGTTCTAGATAATTTACAGTCAACTGTGTAGACTTTCGCTGGCATGATCTTGACGAACCTTGTAAGTTCGGAACATGAAAATTAGGAATTGCTAACCATCGGCGCATTCAAAGTGCGGAATGTCAACCCAGCCTCGCCTTTCGTTGAAATTTCTGGGATGTTTTTTGTACCTACGTTCACCGAATTTCAAAATACTAATAAAACTGAGCAAGAAAGGAGTAGAGCATTTTCCATGACAAGCCGAGCTGAATTTACCAACTTTGGATTTACCTATTCAGGCCGAACAGCCATGTTTGTATTTTTTAGCGTACAGGCCTCCGTGTGTAATCTATAGCGTATGAATAAGTATGTCTCGAGTAAACAAGAATATTCGATCTCTCAATAGGAATCAACGATCCGGTCACAGTGGCCGATTATCAATCGCACTGCGCCATGTATCATTTTTTGTCGAGCATCTTCCCCAACGTCGCTGTCATTTCGGAGGAACAATCTCACACCTGCGACCCCATGGAAAATCCTGATGAGAACGAAGCCATCAAAAATTTTGAAAACTACGATACCGGAAACGACGTCATTGTTCAAGCTTCCGATGTCACAGTGTGGATCGACCCACTAGACGCTACCAAAGAGTTTACAGGTGACGGGACAGTGTGTCTTCTTTATTGTTATTCTACTTTAAGGGGCTACATGTATCCAGAGGCCCGATCAAATGGCCAAATTTCGAATTTTTCTTCTGAGAATCGGTTCGTTAAGAAAAAAAACGCATTTATTTAACACAAACGCACACATTGAGAGCCTTTAAAAAAAGAAATCACCAAAAAATACAGACAAACAACAAAAACATGGCCACCGGCAAATAATGACATTTTTTGCGACGTATGGCGGTGGATACTCCAGCTTAAACGGTCCATCTGAAATCTAAAAACCAAACGGTTTATTCAAGATAACAAATTCGAAGTCACAAGAAATGTTTACGAATGAGCTTGGGCACGTATACAAGCGAGATTGCGCTTCAACGATATTTGTTCACTTATCACATAAAAATCTGGAGATTCGTTTATAAATTTACTCTCTCCCGATTCCTAGGCTTGAGCCACTTAATTCTCTATAAATAAAAGCTTCAAGGGCACTTGCCACAAATTTGGCGAAGCTCAAAATAGACCATACGCGAATTTGTAGAGCTGCCTTCGTTTGGATTCAGAGTCATTGACATTTCAAGTGAAACACGAAACCAGACTGCGAATGTACCAGGTATATCGCATTGGGAGCATATTCACAATTTCATTAATTATTCTTGAGTCCTTTTATTCTCCCGTACCTCACAGAACTCCTTTCAATTTCCTTCGAATGAAAGAATCTACAGATATTACACAATGTGCAACTATTTCATGGCATTGAAAATGTACTCAGACCTCTCGGGTCATAAAAAAACAAGTACATGTAAACCATATGAGTTGGTTATTATTTTTCGAAAAATATTGATACTTTGAGATATATAATTGGGTTTCTTTGTTTGTATAATAATTGTTATATATTTGTAATATAAATTGTAATATAGTTGTGTTCAACCTTTGGAGGTTACCTATGTGTTTAAAAAATGCGTTTCTTTTTCACGAACCGTTTCCCACAATAAAATTCGGAATTTGTCAATTTTTTCGGATCTCTAGGTAGTTGTGGTCCCTTAAGGCCTTGGGCCACAGTAACGGGTATAAAATCAGTGCGAATTTAACAATTTTTTTCGTATGAAAAAGTGATTCACTCATAAAATTAATTACACATCTATTTAGTATGAATATCAAGCTGTTAGAAAATTTTTTTTTTTTTCGATGTACAAAATGGCCGACTACTAATATTTTCGTTTATCTTTTTTTAGGCGCTCCGCGGCATGACATTTAGCATCCACAATTTTTTACCTAGAACAAAAAACAAAAATTCTCGTCAATCTACAACATAAAAATATTGTTTTATTCAAAAGTTGTAGGTATTTGAACTTAAGAAATGAATTTTCAGTGAAAAATTTCGTTATAACTGCTCATAAACTGCTCATAAAATTAAAAGTTTTCGATTAATCAGAAATTCCGTACGTACTTCTCTGCGAAATGCAATTAGGAACATAACTTTTAAATTGGAAGTAAATCGAGTGAAAATTGTTGAAGTTATTGGTCACGCCAATTGGAAAAAAGCTGTTTCGAGAAGTTTCGAGTAGTCGGCCATTGAACATCTGTATCGTACAGATGTACAATGTACATCTGTACATTGTACTATGTACTATGTTGTACATCGAAAAAAATATATATATTTTCTAACAGCTTGATATTCATACTATATAGATGTGTAATTAATTTTATGAGTGAATTACTTTTTCATGCGAAAAAAATGTTAAATTTGCACATGATTTTATACCCGTTACTGTGGCCTGAGGCCTTAAATTTTATTTGTGGATCGCTCTTATTCGATTCTTCGATCGTATGACAGAATTTTGTCATCACTGTACTTCTGCACATCATTGCAGAAAATCTTCTCGAGTACGTGACGACTATGGTGTGTATCGCCGTCAAGGGAGTTCCGGTCATCGGCGTCGTCCACAAACCTTTCGCTCCTGTGCAAACATACTGGGCATGGTCCAATCATGCAACGTCCGCGAATTTGCAGAATATCTCGGCTGTACGATAGACTATTAGTTCCTTACTCAACTTGCTCGATTAAGTGCCATAATCTTAGAATCGAACCATCGGAAGTAACCATAGCGGGCCTTCGACGTTATCACAAATTAGAAAATGAATGAACAGGATAAATATTTAAAGTTGATTTGTGTGTTGAAAATAACTAAATTGATCGTTAAAATGACTAAATTGATCGTTCGCTCGAATCGTCATGATTTGGTTTTAGCGGTATTTCTGTAATGTAACAACGAAACGTTTTCTGCTTGTTTATTCTTTCACACTTGGACGGCTAAACCGATTTGAACATGTTTTGCAAGTTAATGGCAGAAAAAAATTAATTACGAAGGAATAGGTAAGATGACTGGAAAATGGTTTGGATATTCATTTGTATCTTTGTAACATTAACAAAATTGGGTACGAAAGTTATTTTTGAATCTTGATATTATTTTGACACTGCGGCCATTTTAAAAAAGCTTTTTTATTTCCGACCAGCATGCATGCATTTTTCTAATAGCTGTAATCTGTATAAAAATAATGTTGTCGATATTGAAAAAAGCCTTTCAAAGCCATAAAGGTGACATTTAAGGATCAAAATTGCAAATTATTAGTCGTTGCATTATTCAAGTTCGAACGTAAAAAGCGAAAGTGCCGTGTAAGTAAAATGGGGGAAGATATAACCGAGCGTTACCACTTAAGGGGGAAGCCTGCTTTAGAGGCCTCAAAAAATCGATTTTTTCGAGGATTTTTTTGGGAAGGAAAGAAATATTCGATTGAAACGAAACTTTCAGGTTTTATTGTTATATATTTCAACAGTCTTCTCAAATTTTTTCATTAAAATATATGTCATATTATGCCTGGTACAAGCATTTCGCCGAGGCGCCTCGAGTGTGCATGTGTCGTGCGGCGGGAAAGATGCAGGTCGCAATTTCCATCTGAAACAAAAAACCCAAAAAAATTTTTATTTTCAATAGTATAGCTTCTCGTTAAACCAAGAAAATTCAACAAAAAGTGAGAAATTCAACAATTTTTCGCAAATTAAAAAAAAAATTATTTTTTCGGAAAAAAAATTCACTTTAGATTGTTTAAAAAGTGGGTTAATCATAACTTTCTTAAGGTTTTTTAGGTTCAACAAAAAGAGAATTTAATCCCGAATACAATGAATTTTGCCTCGTTTCGATAGGACGTTTAATTTTTTCCCTATCTTTCCTGCCAAGTAGGAAAAATCGTAAAAATGAAAAACCGAGAAATCGCGCGTCAAAGTTTTCGTATATAAAAAATCGTAATTTTCTTGAACTTACCGCAATAATATGCTAATCAGCGATTCCTGGTCCATAGAGTTGCCCTTCAGACTCTTCAAAAACCCTTTGGATACGTACAATAGTTACCATGGGTACAATACATACAATAGGTCGAGAGGCGGAGCGCGGGCACTCCGAGCGATCCGGCCGCTCGTATACCTGCTCGACGCTTGCTCACTATTTCTTCTGTAACTCCGAAAATAATTTGAATTTGCTTTTGAAATTTTAGGGACACATTCTTGGATAGTTTGGGAAGACATTTATGCAAAAAAAAAATCGATTTTTTGAAGCCTCTAAAGCAGACTTCCCCCTTAAACTTATGTTAAGGGGGAATATTCCTTTGTGATGGCAAAATCAAGAGTCATTTTTGACAATTTATTTAAGAAAAACAAAACAATATTTTTAAATTCGGTTTTTTATACATGTTAGTACAAATCTTAAAGTCAAAGAAATTGTTTTTTTTAAATTATTTTGAAAAAAAATGGCGGTGCAGTAGTCGATGAAAGAAAACTCCTTTTTTCATAGTCCTCTACGGGCGTATTCGCATAGGTCATAATTTTCAAGCTAGAACAAAAAAGAAAAATATTTTGAAAGTAGATATTAAAAACTAGTCCAGTACGTAGGGGTTTTTCAAAATATTGATGTTTTAAAAAATGGCGTTAATATGAAAAAAAAATCATTAAAAATCGGTCGAATATCGATCATAAAATTTTTTAATTTCAATTTATTGAAAAAATTCTACGTACTGGATTAGAAAATTTTGTCAAGAATCGACAGTTAAAATTTCAAGTCAATCGATTGAAAACTCGAGGCGCTACGCATACGCCCGTGTCTAAAAATATAGTTTGGGGAAAAACGCGTTTAAAGTTTTAAGTACTGTAAAATCATGGACATTTCGTGTTTTCCCTTTAATCGGCGATGCCTGGACCAAACAATTATCCTTCTAATTCAACATTTTTGGCTAGATAAGGGACCTTTTAAGCAAAAAAAAAAATGCAAAAATTTACAAAGGTATATTCCCCCTTAAAGGGTTACGCTACTGTGACGATCCGAAAATCAAGGTTATGTAAGAATATTAATTTTGAAGGAACAAGTAAGCTGATTTAAAAATGGTTTTGATATTCACTTGTATGTACATTAACAAAGATGTGTACGAAACTTTATAAAAAGATATTAATAGTTAAAAAAGTTATGAACAGTGTTGTGAAAGACCTTTGAACGCGACGGGCTCAACGGTGTACATGACTTTGGCCTTTTTAAACAAAAAAAACGAGTTTTTTTCTCAAAATAGATAATATTGGCAAAGGCTCGAACGAGCTTTTTTGTTATCGTGTTTCGATCATCAAAGAAAAATTTGAATTATTCTTTTGATTTTTCGAGAAAAAGTGACATTATTATTGTCCAATGAAATGGCCAATGAAAATGACCAATTAAAAAAAATGTTAAAAAGAAAAACGTCGGTCAAGACTAAACAACTATTACACTGAATAAGTGTACCAAAGTTTTCATAAGTTCACGTTCAATCTGCGATTCCTGCATCATATGTTGGAGCTTCTTTTTCAATTTGAGTTGCCTCAAACGACCGACGATTTTTTGGAGATCCCACAGTAGCCTGACCCCTTAATTTCATGGATCTCCCGAAAATGTAGCGACCCCATACGAGCAAGGGCTAGTTGAGGAATTTGCAAAACTTCTTGTGTTCGTTCGTGGATATATTTTGAGAAAACATTCGTAGATTTTCCATTAAATTTATTCATTTTTCGAAAGTCAACTTTGAAGGCCCTACTCAGTTTTTGACCTAACATAATCCTGTTTCGCTTGAATACGTAAAGTAAAATACGTGAAACTGAATTTGAATCGCTATAGCAATAAGCCAACAGTTCTATTATTCAACTGTTCAATATTAGCGCACTGACAAGGGGACAGTACGGCAGTCGGATTTTTGTAATTTTTCGTACTCGTGGTATGTGAAGTTCAGAGCTCGAATATTAATATCCCAAAGCAGTTCGACGCCATATTCAGAAATTTTCGAGAAAATTGACTTTGAAGTTTTCGAGCGCACTCTTATCCCACAAAGATGCAACGATATTCGAACCGGGCTCGTGGCGTACCCGGTAGCGCTCGAGTCTAGTAATCGCGGGGTCGCTGGTTCGAGTCTCACTTCGAATTTTTTTTTTTTTTTTTTTTCATTTTTTTTTTAATTTGCATACCTCCGTCATTTAAATATCCCGATAAATTTTTGTTGTATATAATCACATATTATTATATATAATTAATATAATATATCTATATATGTTTATATATGGACAAAATCCATATATAGTTATTTATGTACAAAATTCATTATAGTTATACATAATTATATATTTTCTCATATATGATCATATATTATTTATATATAACAATAGGTGATTATTTATAAAAAAATAAATAAATAATCCCGGGATAAAAATCATAAAATCTATGCTAATTCACATATATGTAATTATAATTGTCAATGATAAATGCAAGTCTTATTTTTGATTATCTCTTGCTTGAAATTGCGAATAGGCGACGTAAAAATATCCAGTAATATTATTTACATAAACTCCCTTGTAGATTAATAGGAATATAAATAGAAGAATAAATGTTGAAATATGTGAATATAACTCACATATTTCAACATTTATTCTTCTATTTATATTCCTTGTGAGACACTAAAGTCAAGTACATTCCAGTGCGAATTATTTCATTCACGTATTTCTTTCCAATAGGCAAAGAGACCGCAGACGCCCATCATCATAGTTTCCCGTTCCCACGCCGGACGAGTGCACAATGCTTCCAAGATCGCGTTCGGCGACAACGCCAAAATTGTCGTAGCGGCTGGCGCAGGTAAACCATTTTTTTCCCACTCACAATAATTCATGACTTATCATTGGACGTTTTTTTTTCAGGATACAAATCGCTCGAAGTCGCATCTGGAAATGCGACCGCGTACGTTCATATGACGAATATCAAGAAGTGGGACGTTTGTGCGGGCGCCGCAATAATAAAGTAAAGAGCCCCATGGCTGTTACGCATATTGAAAACGGAAAAAACTCAAGAAATTTCGTTCCTCCTGGAATAGTCAAGGAATTTAGAAAATTCTCTGGAATTTTTCCAGAATTTACTTTTTGCAAGAATTACGAAAAATAAACCGACTTAAGGGGCTATACCAGTGTGAACGCTGAAAATTTGGGTGATTTTCGGGATTTTTTGGAAGAAAAGTACTCAATTAAATGTTTCGGAAGATTAAGAATATATTTCGCTATATTTGACCTATATTACATAATTTTTTCATAGAAAAATATTGAGATCCAAGCGACTTATGCGCTGCCTTCGGAGGCACCAAAAAAAAGTTCCTCCACTGCTGACACGATTCCGGCCGATTGAGTAGCTGAAATCGAAAAAGGAAAAAATGTCGTTAAACTGGAAGGTATTTCCTGTACAATGACGTAGGATTTTCGAAAAATATCAAAATCTAACAAAATGGCGTAGTTATGAAAAAAAAGTATGTTCTCTTGCCTATAAAATGGTCGTTTTTTTCAATGCCGAATCGTCAATTTTCATCCAATCAAAAATATCCTACGTCATTGTAGAGTAAATATATTCAAGAGTACTCAGTTCAAATTTCAAGTCAATCGAATAATTGCTCTTTGAGTTACAATGTCAGCAAATTTGAAAAATCTCATTTCGAGAAAAACACGTTAAAAGGTTTAACTATCGATTTTTGCAAGATAAAATGATATTGATATAAATGATAATGATATTCTTGAAAGTATAAAATGTCGAAAAAGGCGACAAAAAAATCGATTTTTTTAAAGTGTCACATTTTTATAGCCCCTTAAAAAAAGCTGAGAAGTTTAAAAATAAATATTTTCGTATGTTTTCAATATTTATATCATTCTTCATTATATACAAAAAAAATATGTATGTGTCAAACATTGGAAATTTCAAAAACTAAAACTCATTTACCCTAAAGCTATACATTTGCTTTCGATTGGTCGATACACATCCACACAATTATTGTGGATAAGTATTTATATTTATCATTTATTTATTGGCACCGAAATCAAAATTTCTGTTCATAATTGAGAACAGGTTCTGTATTTGCTTTTAAGGGGTAACACCACTCTAGCGGCCGAAAGAAAGGCTAACTTTGAGGATTTTTTTGGAAGTATAATAAAAGGAATAGAAATTCTTTTTAGAGGGATTATTCAGCATATACTTAAGTATAGACATTTTTCATGATTATTTTTGTACAAAATGGCGGCAAAAGGCAATCTTCGAAATGATCTTTTTGAACAAACACCTCCAGTAGCGGACAAATGTCTCGTGGAATATAAGATCTGGAACAAAGAACCAAAAAAAATATAATCTATATGACATTGGATATAGAAGTACGTAGAGATTTTTTATTTAATCAAATTTTGTAAAAGTAGTGACTTTTGACCGAAAAATCGATTTTTTGCTAAAAAAATAAGCAGTAAATGGGTTATAACATAAAATGTTTACATTGAATTGAAAAACCCCTACTTCTATGAAGGAGGTAATTGTAAAGCTACTGTCAAAAACTGATCCATTTAACCGGGTTGAACCGTGTTCGCTAACATTGAAAAAAGTGGTTTGGAGAAAAACGCATTTTTATGATGTTGAAGTATTGTTCGATCAATAAAAAAAAACCATTTTTTCAAAATCCTAGAGTCGTGGTACCCCTTAATGTATTTTTTTAACTCTATAGTGTTTAAATTATTTTTCGAATTGCGGTTTCTTAAATTTTATTTTAATAGTTAACATTTTCAAATATTTTATCTTGAAAAAAATCATGTTCTTCATTTGACCCCAACCTCGCTGAAGTATTTGCAAAACCTGGAAAAGTCAGGGAATTTCTGAGTTAATAATGCGTAACAACCATGATTTCAAATTCTATTTCCAATCATCTACCGCTTCATCGTCCGAAATTAAATGTTTTTTTCCCTTGCAGCGCTCTCGGTGGCACCGTCAGTACGCTCTCCGGCGAGCCGAGCATCGATTTCGGTCCTGCCGACTCGACAGTCCTCGAACACGGATTGTTAGCCACGATGGAGGATCACAAGTGGTACCTCGAAAAACTCTACAATCTCTAGGAACAGAAGACGAGCGTGTTTGTTTTTTCGAAAAATTTACATAACGGCAGTCGACAATTCGACGTGGAACTCTCGATGTGTCGGGCACACGAGACCACGATATACAATGTGTGTATGTGTATATACGTATCCGGAGGAGAGCGTGGCAACCGAATGTTGCAGCAAGCCATCCAATCTTTTTATACCAGTGGAGTTTTCTTTTGTTCTATGACGAGACCATTTTTACTCGGTCTATTAGTTCGGCAGGATTATCTTTAAGCGTCATTTCCATTATCTTATAGTAAAGAGTGCGACGGAAAGCAAGCGCTCCGAGGAGCCAACGATTTTTCTCGAAACAATAAACTCTACGGGACCAGGCGATTTTAGGTGTAACGCCATGGCAGGCCGATAACGCGGCTTTGAAATGGGTTTTTTTTTCTGTGTAAGCTTTTAAAAATGAAAAGTTTACTATTGGTTCGTCAAAATATACTAAAAAAGAGCACTACAAACGTTTGATGGTTTTTTTCGATCTAAAATGGTAATAGCAGTCCAATGACTTTTCACTGAAGCCTTTCGTGGTGAAATTATTCCAATGTTTGGGTTTGAACTTGGAGCAGAGCCATTTTTTATTTAGATATGAAACGATAAAAAATTAACGAGGTTAAAAGAAACATTGGCTTTTTCGGAAATTACGCACAATGTTGGTTGCGAAAAGATTTTTCAATATTTCGCAAAAATCATTGATACGTTTTTTTTTCTTTTCTTTTTCAAAGTGTAGGAAAAAAAAGTTGTGCGAAAATTTCAATGGGATAGCCGGTAAGTTACCGTTTTCAGGTTATCTTTAAGACTATCGTAAGATAACTATTCGACATCTCGTTTAATTGTGCCGTGGAGTCATCTTTTTTGATATATTTTTGCGGTGAAAACGGATGTTTGTAAGGTATCACAAACTGTTATGCAATTGATGACCATTTTCAGGTATTAAAAAGTTATCTGTCTGCTGTTATCTATTGTATATAATTAAACGTTGTCCGAAGGATATCGTAAAGACTGATCACATTAAATGTCTTTTTCATATCTTTCGGACATCGGTAACATGCGGTCTTGTGACGTATTTGGATCCCTTTTAAGGCACAACACCACTGTAACCCCCTGTTTTTTTTGCCATTTTTCAAGAATTTTTTTTTGTGGGAAAAAAAGAGATATTCGAAAAAAAAAAATTTGTTTTGTTCGTTGTTTATTGAAGATACATAAAAAATTTTTTTTCAAATTTTTCACGCCCCATGGCGACGCTGGGCAAGCTCCCGCGTCAGGTACTGTTGCCTCTGCAGTGGTTCGCGGCATGCAGCAGAACTCTCTTCAAAGTCGATCTGAAAAAAAATACCGAGTGTTTTCGTTAATAATATGATATTTTGAAGAGAAGTACATAGGAATTTGAAAAAATATTGATTTAAAAAAAATAGGCACGCTTTTGAAATTATCGGACGTTTTTCGAGCGAAATTTCTCGTCGAAAATAGCCTATAACTTTTTTTATTATTGAGATATCGAAAAAATCCTATGTACTTCTTTAGATAATCTAGTTTTATTGATGCAGTCCAAATTTGAAGTCGATCGGATAAAAATTGCTCGAGTTCTGCTGCGTGCCGCACTCAAAAAAGTGGTTTTGAGAAAAACGCGTTCAAAGTTTTAGGTTTGCTACTTTATGCGATAAATTGGAAAAAAAAATTTTTACCTTTAATCAGCGATGCCGGCACCATATAGCTGGCCTTCAAGAAGCAAATCATTGTCCCTAGCATATTTTCTCGAACTTGTAGAGGCTCTTCTTGCCTCTTTTGCAGCATCTGTGAGCGAGCGCTCCGCCAGCTCGATCCGCGCTGCGTCGGTTTCAACGCAAAAATTGAAACAATTTGGGCCGATAGTTATCCCCAATGTCTCAAAAACTTTCATGAGGCTTCTCAGGCCATCATTGAATAATAATACCGCGATATCAGCTGCAATATCGACGATTTTTTTGCTCCCGGACTGACACTTGGGGGCTATTGCCCAAACTGATTTGTTGTAGCTTTCGTTGTTGTTTTGCGTGAAGCCGCCCAAACAACGCTGCAGCAAATCGTCTCTGCTCAAATTTATATATCCCGGTATACCTGCCGACCCTGAGGCGCAGCTGCGCGGGACCCCGAGCGTCACGGAGCGCTGCACCGCTCCACAAAATATTCAATATCTCCGAAAATAATTATTTTTTCGACCTGGGTCCAACGGCATCTTAATCTTAAATGTATTTTAGATTTTTCTAGATGGTTTTCAAAAAATCGATTTTTTGAAGCCGTCACAGTGGTGTTGTCCGTTAAAAACTTTGGAAAAGCAAAAAAGAACGCCAAGTAATAAAAATTCCCCAGAAAAACCCCGCTTGTTTTACCGTATTAAAAATTCGGATTTATTTAAAAAGATTTTTTATTTTAATTCAAACAATGGTTCAAGTAAAGTTTTCCAATTCAAATGTACAACAATAAGTGAAATAACTTTTTATAAAATAAAAGAGCTGAGAATGAGATGATCGTAGCCTTAACCGTCGAGATGCAAGAAGCAGGGTTGCAAATAATGCATTAGCGTTTTCGTTACTCATTACTTTACATTTTGTAATGAAACAAAATTTCATTACCCATTACATTACATTCAGCAATGTAAAATATTTCCATTACTCATTAGATTGGACTTTGTAATGTAAAAAAATTCCATTACCCATTACATTGGACTTTGTAATGTAAAAAAATTTCATTAATCAGTGCATTCGAATTTATAATGTACAACATTTCCATTCCTCATTACACTACATTGTAATGGGTAATGGCATTTTTTTACATTACAAAATGTAATGTACTGAGCAATGGAATTTTTTTACATTACAAAATATAAGGTAATGGGTAGTGGAATTTTTTCACATTACTAATGCAATGCAATGTAAAAAATCTCTATTACTCATTACAATGTAATGAGGATTATTATTCGTTTCTCATTAGGGGCAGCGGTTTTTGCACTGGGTCGATCTGACCCGATGGGAAACAAATAATAATCCATATTACCTTGTAATGAGTAATGGAGATTCTTTACATTACATTGGTAATGTGGATAAATTCCATTACTCATTACATTACACTGTGTAATGTGAAAAAATTCCAATACCCATTACATTGGACTTTCTAGCGTAAAAAATGACCATTGCAAATGTAAAAAATGTCATTACAATGTAATGTGTAATGGATTTTGTTGTCATTACACATTACATTGCATTTTATAATGAACATGTTTCACAATACAACATATAATATAATGAGTAATGGACACTTTTTACATTACAAAATCCAATGTAATAAGTAATGAAATTTTTTTACATTATTGAATGTAATGTAATGGGTAATGAAATATTTTTTCATTACCCAGTGAAATAGTAATGAATAAGGCATTACTTTTTCATTACAAATTTCGCAACCCTGGCAGTCTCAGCCTTCGTTTTGAAATGTACATAAGCAAAGCCCTTGCACAGATTGGTGGTGCGATCCTTAGCGAGACATCGTTTCTTAACCAAGCTGAAGGTTAAGCTGAAGGTTAACCACCCTCGAGGTCATTCATGTTGGTGCTCTCGAAGAGATTGGAAATGCAAAGACTGCAGAGCGTCGCCTTGACGATTACCGCTGTCTCTCATACTCAGCAGCACGTACTTGCTGCCCAGTGCACTTGGTATTTGGTCTAGTGCAGACTCTCGACGATACCCTTGTCTCCCATATTCTCCAGTTAGTCCAGCAACTCGTTCTCCACCTTATTCTCCTCCTTGCTCGATACGAATTGCACGAAGTCATCCTCCATGCCTACCGTCATCGCCGGGTTGGGGCCTGGCCTGTTGTCCAACAAATCGCCGAATCTGACCCAATTTTTCCTCATCGCTATTGTCTTGGAGACATTCCTCGTGCTCTCCACCTTGTGGAAAAGAGAAAGGGAGGCGGCGGCCTCGTTGAAAGGGACGCGACGAACGATCGTCACGGTGTACTTCGATTTAACACGTTTCAGCCATTGACCATGACATTTTGTTGGCCTGGAGGACTGGACCAGTCTACGCTGAGTGTCAGGTGATCGTAGCTGTGACCGTTGAGATGCGAGATGGCCCTGGCGGCCACGGACTTCGATTTGAAATGAACATAAGCGAAACCTTTGCACAGATTGGTGGTGCGATCCTTGGCGAGATATCGTTTCTTAAGAGGGCCGAAGGGTTTGACGAGGTCCTCGAGGTCAGCCTCGGTGGTTCTCTCGGAGAGATTGGAGATGCGTATGGCAGTGGGATAGTCGCGACGCTGGGATTGCATGGCGTTGCCTCGACGATTGCCGCTCTCTCTAATATTCAGCGGCAGGCACTTGCTGCCCGGGGCTTTGTCCAACTCGGCGATGGCACTGCCCGAAGCGCCGCAAGGTCCGACCGGTGGATTTTTGTCATCGGGCACTTTGCCGCCGGCAAGAATGGTATCCTCTTGAGGACACTTGGAGATTCGGTGCTCGCCGCTGCAGTCAGAGATTAATGGGGAGATGCACAACGCGGCCCTTTTCGGCGTGCTTCGTAAATGGCGC
Source organism: Ophion slaviceki (assembly GCA_944452715.1). Lineage (NCBI taxonomy): Eukaryota > Metazoa > Arthropoda > Insecta > Hymenoptera > Ichneumonidae > Ophion > Ophion slaviceki. Next base: position 16,262,955 of record OX101785.1, on the reverse strand, counting down.
TAAATCGCGGCGGCGAGTTCGGGAGTATGATTTCGTGATCATCGCCTCTGTCGAGGTTGCAGATTCCCTTGTAGCCGCGCGAGTCCGTGATCACCGCTAAAGTTGGTATCGCAGCAGCGTGAACACGAATGGGTAGCTCGGTGGGGGAAAAGTCTCTGCCCCTCGCTCGCTCGACAGGCGAACGGAGCGAGGTTTTCCGTCCGATCGAGCTCGACATATATGTGTGGCCGTACTGCGGATTGGAATATGCATTAAATGAATTTCAAAGTGAAAAACATGTATCGAGATCATTGTTTTCTCTCGGTTGCCCGTTTATGCCGAAAATGCGGGTTAAAAAAATTAACGACGAACCGCGTTGAAAAATAAAACGCCGAAACGACCGTGAAAGGTTCAAAAAGAAAGCTTGAGCCTTTGCCGCGATCGTTTCGGCATTTTTTTTCAACAGTAAACATTATGGAAAAGGGTGTATCATAAATGTTTCTTTATCTGCAATGAGTGTCGTGGCTGAGTTGTAGCGTGACGGATTACGATGCTGAACGCCCGGGTTCAATCCTCGGTGGATAAACTTTTTTCTCTTCATTTTATATTCAGAAAATTTCGAACTTACTCTCGCTTTAGCTATTCTCGCCTGTTCAGGCATTATTTATGATATTTAATTCGTATATGCTTAATAAAAAAAACAAGACATTGCTACCGGGGATCGAACCCGCGTCGTCTACACTCAGAGCCCGCACGCTCATATCTCAACCGCGAGACTCTTGTGACTGCAAACCTGCCGTACGTATACAGTAGAATCTCGATTATCCGAACCAATTGGGACCGAGACTAGTTCGGACAATCAAAAGTTCGGATAATCGAAACGTGGGTTTTTTGGGACGAGATCATCAACAACACGTTTTTACATTTAAAAAAATACATAAATATATATTAAAATTTGACATACATATTAACATTGATATATATATATATATATATATATATATATATATATACATACATACACGGTGGCCGGAACATTGACGTCTAAAAATAAAATTTAGGTCCCTTGTATCGTGGGGTATCCGAATAACCCCCATGTATGTCGCGCGACTTTTCATAGTTTTCGAGTTATGAATTTTTTACTGCATTTTTGAGAATTTTCGACCTGACCAATTGAAAAAAAATCTTTAAAAAAAGTAGAAGACTATCGAGATTTTTTTTGCAACTGAATCTTTATGAGTAGTACTTTTATGCATAAAATAATCAGCTTCGTAACTGTGATGAAAGTTATGAAAATGTTGGTCTAAAGTGAAAAATTTACGTTCGGTAAATTATGACTTAAATTTTCAACTTTAAATTAAACATCTAAACAGGTGACTTCATAGTTCCTAATTAGGCCCTAAGAATGCGCCAGACTGTCAGCTTTCATAACCATTAAAAAGAGTAGTACTTGATAGGGCTACTTTGGCTACAATTGACCTTCAATGACAGCGAGGTGGAAAATTCTTATAATTACCCATCTGATTAAAAAAAAAAATTGCCCATTTTATCATTCCTAAGGCTATTTAGTTTGTTAACTAACCAAAAATGACTGCAGGGAAAGCTAAGATTGAAACATTTGGAGGTTTATTTTTTTTAGTTTAATTTAAGTTTAATGAATTTTGCGCGATCCGTTCTCATGGATCAGGTAAAAGCTCGTTTACGCGATCCGTTCTCGTTACAAGAACGGATGGCGCAAAATTCATTAAACTTGAATCGAACTAAAAAAAAATAAACCTCTAAATGTTTAAATCTTAGCTTTCCTGCAGTCATTTTTGGTTAGGTAACAAACTAAATATCCTTGGGAATGATAAAATGGGCAATTTTTTTTAATCAGATGGCTAATTTTAAGAATTTTCCACCTCGCTGTCTTTGAAGGTCAATTGTAGCCAAAGTACCCCTATTAAGTACTGCTTTTTTTTTAAATGATTATGAAAGCTGAGAGTCTGGCGCATTCTTGAGGCCTAATTAGGAACCATGAAGTCACCTGTTTAGATGTTTAATTTAAAGTTGAAAATTTAAGTCATAATTTACCGAACATAAGTTTTTCACTTTCCACCAACATTTTGATAACTTTCATCACAGTTACGAAGCTGATTATTTTATGCATAAAAGTACTACTCATGAAGATTCAGTTGCAAAAAAAATCTCGACAGTCTTCTACTTTTTTTTTAGATTTTTTTTAATTGGTCAGGTCGAAAATTCGTAACCCGAAAAGTATGAAAAGTCGCGGGATATACATGGGGGTTATTCGGATACCCCAGGATACAAGGGACCTAAATTTTATTTTTGGACGTCAATGTTCCGCCCACCCTGTATATTTATATATATGTGTGTGTGTGTGTGTGTGTGTGTGTGTGTTTTAAGCACCTGAAAAAAGTCGAGTGCCTTTTAAAATATTTTTTAAAAATAAAATCGTCCATTTTTAATTGACGAACGGCTGCAACGCGTTTTTGAGCGTCTAAGTCTCGCAGCTGTTTGAGAAGGAGAAGTTGCGTTGGGTTGCTTATTGTTGCTCACGGTGGTGGCAGCGAGCAACCATGTATCTTTCGCGCCAACGTTCGGATAATTGAGCTTCCGGATAAACTAAGTCATCGTTCGGATAGTTGAGGGTTCGGATAATTGAGGGTTCGGATGATCGAGGTTCGGATAATGGAGGTTCTACTGTACACACTTATCCAACCTTAAAAAAAATCGCTGCAGGACCAACTGCATATTGTTTTTATGACCCCAAAGTATTTTTGAAGCCAAAAGAAAACGATTTTTCCAAATTCCTAGAATGGTGTTATCCCTTAAAGAAAAGAAATTGATTTTTTGATCATTGTAAATGTATATCCCCTCTTAAAGACTTTAAAAGAATCTCGTACGTGTTAGCGAAAATCGGCAGAAAATTAGGAAGCAACTCGTCCACTTCTTTGATGTTCGCTATTTCGGTGTTCGCTATTATGGACCATCGCTCGTTTGCCTATCTGAGATCAAAACTTTCGAAGTTTGTATCCTCGATATCTGGCTTTTTGCTATAGATGGTATTACCAATATTAGATACTCACGTCTTTCTATTTCGGAGATGTGAATGTTCAAGATTGTTTAAATCTGTGTTTGTATGACTCAAACTCCAAACAAACCCAAACAAACTCAATAGGAAAAAGAAAAAGTTCCGGAAAAAAAATAATATCAAGTTTTTTTTACGAAAATCTCATTTTTTTCATCTTTAAATTTTCTCCGAATATCTCCGCAGCCGTTCACTCAGGTAATACGAAAAAAAGAAATTTCCGAAAAAAATAATAATAATAAAAAGTTTTTTAACGAAAATCTCATTTCTTTTCATCTTTAACTTTTCTCCGAATATCTCCGCAGCCGTTCACTCAGGTCATAGGAAAAGAAGAAATTTCCAGGAAAAAAATAAGAAATCAGAAAGCCAGGAACGCTACCAACGGGACCATCTCATCGCTTGTAGAATATACGTGGTACTTACAATTCGCGGCCGGATGGATGATTGGCTTGTTTTTGGGGATAATGCTTTATCGCTTGATGAAAGTATGAGAATTAATATAATAATACGAATATAAATATATTTCCGCTTACTTTTATGAATTATAATTTATTTGGCATAAGGATGGGTGTGAGTAAAGCGTAAACAATTTTATATAAGATAAATAAGTTGTAATTTAGATATATTATTATGTTTAAATTAACGTATAAACTAAAAAAATAAGCGACCTGAGTGCGCAATACATTTTTTTGTATACATTAATAACGCAGAGAATCAAGAACTAACTTAGCATTGAAATCATCTAAAAGCCTGACGTCACCCGACGGCACGCGCGAGTCGTGCTCAGATTGCTTTTTCCCTCGAAGCCTTCGTTTCGGCTTGGCCGCACATGAACGTGCTGCTCAGCGTCCATGCATTGGTGTAGCAGCCGAAGGCGCGGTCGGGACGCTTCGGCTTGCTCGGCTCTTTCCGTAGATGTCCGAGCATCGCTCGCTCACGGACACACGCTACTACGATGGTGTGATGGGCGCGTAAGAGACTAGAGAGGGGGTAACTTTTACGCGCGATCTGGCTGCACTGCGTCCGAGCTCTGAGTACGGACGACGCAGCTTCGATGCCCGTAGCAACATTTTTTTTTGTTATACATATATGAATTAAATATAAAAAATAATGCCTAGACAGGCTAGAATAGATAAAGCGAGAGTAAGGTAGAAATTTTCTGAATATAAAATGAAGAAAAAAAAGTTCATTCACCGAGGATTGAACCCGGACCTTCAGCATCGTAATCCGTCACGCTACAACTCAGCCACGACACTCATTGCAGATAAAGAAACATTTATGATACACCCTTTTCCATAATGTTTACTGTTGAAAAAAAATGCCGAAACGATCGCGGCAAAGGCTCAAGATTTCTTTTTTAACCTTTCACGGTCGTTTCGGCGTTTTATTTTTCAACGCGGTTCGTCGTTAATTTTTTTAACCCGCATTTTTGGCATAAACGGGCAACCGAGAGAAAACAATGATCTCGATACATGTTTTTCACTTTGAAATTCATTTAATGCATATTCCAATCCGTAGTACGGCCACACATATATGTCGAGCTCGATCGGACGGAAAACCTCGCTCCGTTCGCCTGTCGAGCGAGCGAGGGGCAGAGACTTTTCCCCCACCGAGCTACCCATTCGTGTTCACGCTGCTGCGATACCAACTTTAGCGGTGATCACGGACTCGCGCGGCTACAAGGGAATCTGCAACCTCGACAGAGGCGATGATCACGAAATCATACTCCCGAACTCGCCGCCGCGATTTAGCGCCATTTACGAAGCACGCCGAAAAGGGCCGCGTTGTGCATCTCCCCATTAATCTCTGCTGCAGTTGCGACACTGGACGATACCCTTGTCTTCCATACTCTTTGGTTTGTCCACCGTCGTCGCTGGATTGGGGGCCTGCCGTCCGACGAATCGCCGAATTTGGCCCAATTCTTCCTCACCGCTATTGTCTTGGAGACTTCTCTGTTCGACCTTCTATATTCGTGTCAGAGAACATAGGTTTGCGTAGAAAAGTAGTTCTCCTTTCGGCTGCAGAGCGCGCGGCGCTGTATCGGCGTGCGCACCATTCAGTCTCAGCTGACATGTTCTCTCACTCGCGCCTAATAATACCTCTCGTTATAATAAACAATAATTATAATTGCGAAAGAAAATTCGGCTGTATCAAATTTTTCGTTGATTTATTTTGTGTCCATTTATTTTTCCATTTGGCTTCAGGAAACCAATTGGAGGTGTGCTGAGAATAATCAAATTTTAAACAGAAAATGAACGAACATTTTTTTCCGATCAGAATCTATTTTTTCCAATTTTTTTTTAAATAATGAGATCAATGTCAACTGTATGTAAAAAAACTTCTCGAACAGAGGTTTGATTAGGGAACCTTCGACACCACAAGACCCAACGCTCCCCGCTCAACCACGGCGGGAATGTTAGGAGACTTTTAGAACTCATTGATCCCATTCATGAGACATGAGTAGCTTGATATTCAGAATAATTTACTTCGAGACTATTGTTTAGAAGTTACGAGGGCTAGAAAATTTTAGTTTTCTCCGTAAAATGGGCTCATCTTTTTTAGCAAAAAAGTTTTCATGATCTTGAACATTGTTCGCAACGTTCTTCATTTCGAAAATTAATTTTTTTTAAACCTTTTATTACTCATTAAATAAGTATTTATTAAGTGAGTGAGAAAAAAAGTTGAATAAAATCAATACAACAGCTTCATAAACAGAAAAAAAATACGGATTAAATATACAGTCCGCTTTAGGACCCCAAGCATCCGGCACGTGATAACTTGTGGGTGCGAGCGAGAACGCACTATTGCCCCACGCATGGTAAAGCGCCTGGGTGTGAGAGAGCGCGCGCTTCTACCCCATATCAGTGTATTCCATCACACAACAGCGCCAGGGTGGCTGGGGACAGTACTAAACGGACCCCACAAAAACCGTGCTAATTTGGCTTGAAATACTACCAGTACACGGAATGTATTTTTACTTGATCATAGACGACAATCAGTTAGTCAAATATTCGGGTTCGCAAAAGGAATCCCTTAAGTTTGGTTTTTGTTCGGGATTATTTAGGCTCGTCTGCGTTAAGGCTCGGTTGGGACATTTAAAGACTCGGTTAAGACATCCCTAGTGCAAATTTTTTCTCGAAAAACTCCGATTTTTTCCGGAAAATTTTTCCCATTTTTTCCGAATTTTTCTATGAATTGGAACAAATATGAAGAATTCGGAGTTTTGCGGACAATTATTTTTACGCAAACATCCGAGTTTCTCCGAATGTTTCCGAAATTTTCCGAATTTTTCCGAATTTTTCATCATTTTAATTACGATCACGGGAAAATCTCGGAAATTATATGAAATTAAAAATATAGATAAAAAATGAATGCTTACTTTTTGTTTGCTCAAATGATACTTCCTCCGGTTATCAAGTACTGCAAACTAACAAAATGAAAATGCATGATCATCAGTTATATTTATTAATAGAAAAACTACAATATTTTTAGCCACAAACTCTTCTCATTACATAAAGAGCCGTGAAAGCCTTAAAACTAAAATATTTTTATTATTAAATAAAATCTTTTGCTATTCTTACTTATTGTTTCTCTCATAAAAAATACTTTGATTTTTTGTTCTTACATAGAAAAATACTTTGTTTTTACCGAAAATGCGTTTTTTGCTTATTGATTCTTATTTAAAAAATAAATTATTCTTTCTTGGTTTCATTGTAAAAAAAATTGGTTCTATGGTTGTTTTATAAATTTACAACTAAAAAAAATGTACAACTAAAAAAACATTTTTTTGCAATATACTTCAATATATGCTTAATAATTACCCCAAGTATTATTTGTCTAAAACGCTTCGTGGCAGGCCATTACAGTGGTGTTACCCCTTACGGAAAATAATGTTTGCAAAAATTTCGGTAATTCATTATTTCTCAGAATTATGAGGGATAAAAAAATGTAATAAGTTTTTTTTACGAAAATTTCATTTCTTTTCGTCTATAACTTTTCTCCGAACATCTCCGCAGCCGTTCACTCAATAGGAAAAAGAAAAAGTTCCGGAAAAAAAATAATAAGTTTTTAGTTAACGAAAATCTCATTTTTTTTATCTTTAAATTTTCTCCGAGTATCTCCGCAGCCGTTCACTCAGGTCATAGGAAAAAGGGAAATTTCCGGAAAAAAATAATAGTAATAAGTTTTTAAAAGGAAAATCTCATTCTTTTCATCTTTAACTTTTCTCCGAATATCTCCGCAGCCGTTCACTCAGGTCATAGGAAAAAGAGAAACTTCCGGGAAAAAAATGAGAAATCGTGAATTTTCAGTAAAAAAAAAATGTTTTTGGGAAATAGACCAGTACTTGAATCTGTTTTGAATTATTTTTTCTCCGAAAATCTCAAATATGACTAAAATATGAGAAATTATGAAAAATTTGGAGAAAAATTTTCACTAGGGATTTAAAAAAACCAGGCTTTTTCTCGCACCTGTATTTTTGAATTTCCCGCCAGTGACCTTCGGCACACCCCCACCTCTGTCATCGACTCACCTTTATCTCCGAAGTGTTGATAAGACAATGACGAGAAGAAAAATAACCTGCCAACAATTCACGGCGCTGTTTAGTTCGGAAAAATATTTATTTTGCTTTTGTATATTTTGTTTCCAAATGCAATTCGCTTAACCTCCAAGTTTCGAATGCTTTCCACAGTGCGTTGAATGACATTTTTTACACTGAAAGTTGGAAAGGCTGTAGATAATAGATATGCTGCATTGCTTTTTGGATCATGTTGCCATTATTTTCGCCGATTTAACCTGGTTCAATGTCATCAGTACTCTCGTTTGTTTCTCCGCTGTAATCGCAACCGTCTGGGCTGGCCGAGTCGTTCGTGCGAAAAAGGTTCTCCCAACGAGCGTTTATCGTAATCCTCCCTCCCGAATATCTCGTATTCCTCGCTCAACTTCGCTAATCACGCGCGCAATATTTTCAGGAAAACAACAGCGAGTTGGAGGATGAGGAAGAATTTCTCAAGTGTGGATTTCAGGCACGATTCAAGTTGGCTAAACAAAAATTGATAGAGAAAGATCTAACGCCACAGCAGCGAGACAAGGAAAAAGAGTGAGAGAATTTCTTGCGGATGTTGACTCGCTCGCTCGATTCAATTACGGAGACAATTATGAATCGTTACGATTATCGGACGACATTTTTTTACGACGAATTTTCTCGCACAGGTCGGAGTCGGAAACTCTTCTCGCAGTGTTGCAATTGTTGCACGAGCGCAATGACATTTTTCCGTCGCCGACGATGGACGATCTGAAAGAACAACTGAGCTTGTACAGGCCGGAGTAAACCAATTTTTCTATCCATTGTTCGGCAATCTCTCTTCGATTAAAACTCAATTGAATGCAACTGTTCTGTTATCGGAGTCGTATGTGAGCATGAGCGATCCCCGCGTCGAGCTCCTCTTTCCCGTAACAAAGATTCGCCCTTAATACTTTTTACGCTTCCTCGAAAACTTTCTCGTTCGATGTTGCATCCATTAACAGCACGTGTAGCCAGAGATTGTGAATATTCGCTTTGAAATACTCATAACAGGTGATACGTACGATAGTTTGCGGCTAAGCGTTGCGAAAAAATTATTTAACAATTACGACAATGTCTAATATTTGCAAAATGCAATTTATACGGGATCGTTTGCAAGCAATTGGTTGAGTAATTAGACCCTAAAAAAGATTAATTTCGTTCAAAATGTAAAGTTTAAGTCGACGAGTTTTGAAATTGCCGCCCTACGTGCGCCTCGAGCCATAACCTCAAAACGAAGAATGTTTTGACACTTCGAAGTGTTCGAACGCCGTGCCGGACTCGGCGCATTTGTTTTCCGTCTTCGCAAAATTAACTTTCAACGGGTTATCGTCGACGCGTGATACGTAAAAATTCAACGTTTCGGTAGAATCGCGAAAAGCATTTGCGAAAATGCATCGTTCGCGAACACGGTAAATTCGAAGATTTACTAATAACGGCGATGAACTTGCCATAAGACACGCTCGAGCGATACGTCGAGTTATTACTCGGCAATGGGAATCATGTTGTAGTTTTTAATAACGCGTTTTCGTCAACGGAATAACGCATAAATAATTCAATTGCTCAGTATTCGAAAATTTTGCATTCTCATTGACGCGCAAAATGTTCATCGCAACCATAACATTTCGCACGATGCTTACAGTACGATGGAAAGCATGACTAAAATTTATTAATATGAATTAGTATCGACGGAGAGTACGCGTTTAAATGTAGCTCTCGACGAGAATCGTGGTTTCCGTCATGACAACTGCCGAGCACTTTATAAGTTTGATCACCGTGGCGAGCGCTAAAAAGTTAGCGACGCTGCTGGTCCTCTGTTTCATGTTCTACCACGGCGTGATGCACCTGATCTACGGTAAAAGTAATTTAGACTCGTTGCGTTACCTTCTCAGTCTTCTCGGTAAGCAAGTTTAGAAATTACATTCGTTGGAACTTCTTTTTAGGCAGCGATTCGTGCAAATGGCTGTTGCAAGAAGGACGCTACAAAGGGGACAAGGAATGGCAGCCCTACGGCTGCATGATGCATCATTACACGCAAACGTACAGAAACATAATATTTTCTATGTAATTTTTGTTTATACGACAGCAATCTGCTGAAGGGCAAAATGTTAGTCATTTGGAAACACTGGAAGTTGAATCCAATTTACTAGCATGCTGTTCGATCTTTCATTGAGAAAAGAATTAAAATACTTTATTTTTCAGCTGTTTGTGCGAAAAATATACTTGCTGATTGGAATGCACAGTCGTGCTGTTGCTGGAAAACCCCGGAATTTGAGAAAATTAGAAAAAGGCAGCTTTTTGAAAGGTGATTTTGTAGGTGTCGCGGGATTTTGTAGGTGTCGCGGGTGCTAAATCCAAGTTTGCCTAAAAATCGGGATGTAGGGTTTTTTTTAGGGAATGAAACGAGATGGAGGTGGAATACTGCCAAACTACACCTACGCACTACGTGGTCGGCGCCGTGAGACCAAATGTGCATAAAAATCCGGACTTTAGTTTTGTCCACAGCGCCAAAGTCGTGGAAGTTCATTTTGGGGGTGAAAAAGTGGGGTGAAATTTTGAAAAATCAGTTTTAATTCAATAACTCTTTAGAAAAAAATCGTACACTTTTTGTTCAAATGGGAACGTTGTAACCTTTGAAAAGACGCGTCGATCGAGTATTTGATCATCACTCTCCGATAATATCTTCGCCCGCAAAAAAAAAACCAAAAAAAAATTGTTTATTGAATAACTCAAAAACAATCGGTTTTTCGGGTACAGTTCAAATGTACGAAATGTAGAGAATAATTTTCTCAATATTTTCGTTGCTATGGACCACCCTTGGATTTTTATTTTCCAACCCCTCTCGGGGGTTGAAAATTCAAAATGAAATTCTGGGAAATCTATTGACCCCACAAATTCGCCGCTGTGGGAGAATTTGTAGCTTGAACCCTGAGCTACATTTTTGTCCACAGCGCCAAACTCGTATCTCTTTATTTTCGGGCAATAGTTTTCCCGGAATTTCATTTTGAATTTTCAACCCCTGAGAGGGGTTCGAAAAAGCAAAATTCAAGGGTGGTCCATAGGAACGAAAATATAGAGAAAATTATTCTCTACATTTCGTATATTTAAACCATCCCCGAAAAATTCATTGTTTTTGAGTTATTCAATAAACAATTTTTTGTTAATTCTTCAACAATTCTTTTGAGGGCGAAGATATTATTGGAGAGGGATGATCGAATACTCGATCGACGCGTCTTTTCAAGGGCTACAACGTTCCCATTTGAACCAAAATTGTATGAATTTTTCCTAAAGAGTTATCGAATGAAAATTGATTTTTCAAAATTTCACCCCCAAAATGAACTTCCACGACTTCGGCGCTGTGGACTAAAATAAAACCCGGATTTTTCTGAACATTTTGTCTCCTGGCGCCAACCTCGTAGGGGTTGTTGGTTGGCATTAATCCACCCCCATCCCCTAAAAAAAAACCCTACACCCCGATTTTTAGGCAAACTTGCTTTTAGCACCCGCAGCACCTACAAAATCCCCTGTCAAAAAACTAGCCTTCTATTTTTTTCCGATTCCAATACACAGCACGACTGTACTATGTGATCATTGGAATAGCCAAAGATCAACCAAGGGAAAAAATCCATTCAAATGATTAAATTCATATAATCGATTAATTTTATTAGATTTTTACCCAAGCAAACATAAAGAAATAATTTGATAAAACTTGATCTATTTCCTTCATCGTAATTTCGCAATTTCTATGTAAAGTAGCCTTTTCATTACGTAAATTCAATAGATACTCAAATTTCACCATTAAGTTAATTGTGGGCAATAGCAATACAATAAAAGATAATCTCATTGTAAATCTAAACGACCAATTTGAGAATGTGCCATTAGATCATGCAGTTGACACATTTTCAATATTAGATATGAAGAATGGGGAGGATTTAATCAATAATTATGAACAAATCTTAATAATCGACATGTCAGCCTTAGAGGCTGAAGCGATGGTCATGAAAAACATACTTTCATTGAAAAATTATTAAATTCGTTCTTTGCATTTAGGAAAGCATATTAAAGAGGAGTACTGCCCTAACTTATATAAACTTTTCCAAGCAGTAGTACTCCCAGTGAGTTCTGCCGGCTGTGAAAGGAGTTTTTTTTCGCCACAAGGCAGATAAAACCATGGCTTAGAAGCACAATGCTTCAGGAACAATTCCTTCAAATGTCAGCAGAACATAGAGAATCGCATTGTTGAAAAAAAAATTCCAAGTAAAAAGCTGTTGGGCCGATTGGCAGAAAAAAAAATTGAAAACCAAGATTTCTTTAATTGAGTACCTATCGAAAGTAAAGTTTAAAGACTGGTAGCTGGATTTCTTGATTTTTTAAGGTACCGTAAAATTACACAATTATAGTTCAGGGTCTCAACTATAGTCCAGCTACCTCTTCAATCAAAATCGCATTGGCTGCGATTATTAAATATATAAATCCATACTTTAGTAGGAAAAACGCAAATTTGAAACCTGACAAATCTAGATCATAGTTGTGTAGTTTTACAGTATTGCAAAAGTTTAATATTAATATTAAGGGAAGGTTGATGTTTCAGCGTGAAAAAAAAACACTTTTGCGAATTTTTTTTCATCTATATGGATAGAGTAAATTTATTGAAACCTTTTGTACATTGTTAAGTGTCATTTCAAGAACATTCGTGAAATTTTTACGCGAAAATATCCACAAACAAGCATGCAGAAAAAATGCTGGCCATGCCAATGATTGTGTTATCGTTACCACCAGTTGATTTACTTCTAATGATATTTTCATTTTTTTTTGGTCCTGAAAAAAGGGACAGTCGAAGATGCCTGAGGTATTTGGCTTTCATGGGCCACAGAAATCACTTTGTCTTCAGCGGAGATGCGAGAATTCGTCAACTTTACAAATCCTTCGTTTCTCAGTTCGTTGTGGACGGTAAGACCGACTCGGCCGATCTACCGGCACGCTCGGATCTCAATTTTAACGACGCTCAGCTGAGACTGCATGTACAATTTCTCTGGAGGCCCAGACTGGACGACACGATGATTGAGGATTTTCGTCACTGGATGGTACAGCACGCTGATATATAATTTTGCCCTTTTTGCCCCTTGTAGAAATAGCGGATTTGACGGTATTTTTTTTCTCGTGATTCCAACGAATGCATGTTCAGAATGTTTCGACACATCTGAAAATCATATGTATAGAAAATGTTAAAAAGTATGTGACGTTTGTTTTTGTAGAACTAAGGGAAGCTTGCGATTAAATTTTACGAAAAATCGATTCGAGGGGTACGATTTTATTTCGAAATTTAATATTCGAGCTCGCACGTTACACGAACGCTGAAATTAACTCCATTTTTCGAATTGAGGTTGAATTTGTTCGGTTACATGAATAAAGTCTTGTTCAACTTTCAGAATACTAGACGAATTTTGAGAAAAGTATACTTAGAGTATCATTACGGAATGGTTTAGTAAATTATCGTGTAAATTGGAAACTTGCACAATTCTTCCTTATTTTTTCCAATTTTTTCTTCGTCTGAGAGAAAGCCACTATCAAGAACCGGACTTGCCCATAGAGGAAATTGCGAACAAAATTAAATAATGAGTTAACAATGCGCTCTTGTCTTGCACGATTTTTTTACGCTGTGGATATTTCTGCTTGAAAAATCTACTAGAATTTCTATCCTTCGATTTTCTCAGGAAACTCTGGATCCATATTACAATTTTTAAATATTTCAATCTAGTATATTGTAGAAAAATGATAAATTACATTATTTTTTAATCATTTTTCTACAATATACTGGATTAAAATATCAAAAAATTGTGAAACAGATTAAAGCCTTAGGCCACAGTAACGGGTATAAAATCATGTGCGAATTTAACAATTTTTTTCGTATGAAAAAGTGATTCACTCATAAAATTAATTACACATCGATTTAGTATGAATATCAAGCTGTTAGAAAAATCGCCGTCTACTAATATTTTCCTTTGTTATCTTTTTTTTAGGCGCTCCGCGGCGTGACATTTTGCATCAACAATTTTTTTACCTAGAACAAAAAACAAAAATTCTCGACAATCTAAATTAGAATACCTAGAGAAGTACGTACGTAATTTAAAAAATATTGTTTCGTTCAAAAGTTGTAGGTATTTGAACTTAAGAAATGAATTTTCAGTGAAAAATTTCGTTATAACTGCTCATAAACTGCTCATAAAATGAAAAGTTTTCGATTAATCAGAAATTCCGTACGTACTTCTCTGCGAAATGCAATTAGGAACATAACTTTTGAATTTGAAGTAAATCGAGTGAAAATTGTTGAAGTTATTTGTCACGCCAACTGGAAAAAAGCTGTTTCGAGAAGTTTCGAGTCGTCGGCCATTTTGTACATCGAAAAAAAAATATATATTTTTTCTAATAGCTCGATATTCATACTAAATAAATGTATAATTAAGTTTATGAGTGAATCACTTTTTCATACGAAAAAAAAATTGTTAAATTCGCATATGATTTTATACCCGTTACTGTGGCCTTAACAATTTCTTAAGAAAGGCGGACGTTACAAATACCCGCAGATTTTTCGAGCTGAAGTATCCACAGCATAAAAGAATCGTTTCCAATATAAAGGTTTTCATATAAATAAGTTCAGTACGTTTTACGCTCAAGGGATCCGTTCCAATTCACTTTTGGTCCGATGTCAATGTTTTCTCATCCTTCCCTTGCGATATGCCAGACAGGAAAAGCGCCCAGCATGGTTGTAGCCGGATGCGGTGTCGAGGATATTCAAGCGCACAATGCGAGTGATTCGCAACTTTACGCCGAGTACAGTACAGGACTGGTTCGGTTGGTCCAACCGGCCGACGAACTGATGAAAAAAGGTGGCCGGTTTCTTTGGATGATGCAGGATCCGGTGGTGAAGGAAATATTGCCCGCTCATCTTTCGGGCATCGAAAACAGGCAGATCAACGTATGCAACAAAGCTGCCAAGGAGGTAACGAGCATGCGAAAAAATTATTGTCAACGGGAAAACCAATTTTCGAACACGTATTCAAGTCCGAGAAACAGAAATATGGAAATTTTACTTCGGCACGCGCGACTATTACGAATAAAAAAACACACTTTGGAAATTCATGCAAATCTCAGGAGTTGCAAACCCTGCGTTTCCGTAAGGGAGAGAAACTCTTGAGTTTCGAGACTGATAAATATCTCAAATCGAGACTCATAAATGTCTGATTTTAATACCGCGAAATACTGAAGTACAAATTCCGAACTACGAAAATGATTAAACGTTCTGCTGAGAACGCACGTGAGATAAATCCTCAAAATCTTCTCGTGTTTCAACGTCTTGGCAGATTTTACTACACAGCGGAGCTCAACTTTGGGAGAGTAGTCGACTGATAGGGAACGGAGTTTTGGAACAGAGTCCCGACGGATATCTCTCCAGTCCTCTATCGTTGCGTCACAAGGTTCAAATACTGTTGAACACCCATTGCAACGATCACATGAATTTCGACGACGGTAGTTGTTGCAGTTATCCGGAAGCTGCAACCACCCTACAACTCGTCACGTTATCGGCTCTCGCAATTTGGTAATTTGTTGAACGATTTCTTAGAGGCGGGAGAAACTTTCTGGCTAGGAAAAAATCGCTGATTTTCATTTTTTTTAAGGCAACATTTCTTCACTATTTTTGAGACTTAGGGTATTTTTTTTACTACTTTTGAATGTTACATGGTAACTTCTACAAATAAATCTTCAAAAAATGGCAGAGCACAGTGGGGCAGAATCCCAAAAAGCTGGCCAAAATTCGGAAAGTGTCCAAAATGATCTCCAATTCTCTTCTCGGGGGTTTTCGGGGTCGCTGAATACGAATCTGTTATCAGAATTACGATTTTCAAAATTGCGGACCCAAAATGGCGGACATAATTCAACCAATTAGTCAAATAATTCAGTAAAAAATACCCAATCATATTTCTTAAGGGTTTTTGGGATCGCTGATTACGAATTTGTTATAGGAATGTTAATTTTCAAAATAGCAGACGCGATATATAGACGATTCCACAAAAATTTTCAATTTTTAAATATTTTTTAATAGAAAATGTTTCATAATATTTTTAGGTTTAAATGAGTAGAAAATCTCTTGAGCCATGTTTTTATTTTTGAACAATTTCTTGAGTACAAAATTTGCAATAAATCAAATATCTGTTATTTACTTCTAGTAACAAAAATCTTGTATGTCATCTTCAATGTTGGAATCATTCGATTCGGATTCTGACGTTGACCCACTTGTATCCAAATCGGAATCGTTCCTTATCTCTTGTCTGGTGACTTCAGGTTGTTTTAACATTTCTATAGCTTCTTTATGTAAAGATTTCGCCGGTCTCTGGGGCAATTTCGTGATGCTTGAGAGAAATGGATCTGATGATACTAAGAGCCTATAGAAAATGTCTCTCATATTCGATTCTCGAGAGCATTTTCTTGAATGATGTAACCTGTAGCCTTTGCCGTCTATCATCGTAAACGACATACAATAGGTTACTGAAATTGATTTTTCATTTTGTTCAGTGGTGTATGGTGCAAGACCCGCAATCTGCTGTTCAATGTCGGTAACTTCTTTCAATGTTGATTGTACATCTTCATGTACAAACTGCAATCGTATTGGTCTGCAGAATCGAGGAGATGAAGGTCTAGGATTTTTCCACACAATAGTCCCTTCATCCGTCTCGTGATTGTTGTAGATTAATTGCAAAGGTACCAGAGAAGTATAAAAAATGCTTTCATCAGATTTTCCAGCCTCATCAAATTTTTGCTTATAAACACTTTGACCGCTGCTTCCATCACATCCCCATTTACAGTGAAGTACTAATTTCTGCAGAATTTCAGAATTTAGAGTATCGATGGCATCAGCCTGAAGTTGTATAATTCTGTATGTGGTATGATCAAGTAAAGCCTGTAGTTTAATTTGTGCGCACGACTCAGTAATATTCATGTACACAACTGATGGATAACAACGATTTTTTGCTTTTTCTACTTCATGGTATGATGGGTATAATTTGCATTTACGTGCTCTAGCTGCATTTCTTGATAGCTGACAAGAGCGCTTTGATTCTCTTTTCTCGATCATCAGAAAGTGCTTCGTCTGGGGTTAAAGGTGTCTCATTTTTTGACCGAACAGCAGCTATATATTTTGAGGCTCTTGTTGGGCTGGTTAATGTGACATCTTTAAGAACTTGAGCAGCATCCACTTGACCAGAAGTCCTTAAACTCATTTGAGCAGCATACGTCAATTCTTCTGTAGATAAAGTAGAACGTATTTCTTCAGTCTTTCGCCTCTTAGATCTATCGCTGGATGAAGCAAAGGATTTCGAAGGTCGTCCAGATGTTCCTTTTTCATCATTCTTCACAATCTTCTCAGATGTTGATGTTGTGCATTCAGTATCGGATAATGTTGAAAAACATACGGTGCCATTCAACCATTCTTCATTATTTTTTAGAAACTTTTCTTGGCCTCTATTTGCTGCTTTCCATCTGGATCGAAAATTTGCAAATAACAGTCCTAATGACTTTTCATCCTCGTCTACTTGTATCACATGTTCTGTTTTCTTGAAAATTGCATCTTTCAAAACTCCAATAACGAATTTCTGTTCGTTTTTTAAACTGTCTTTCACCATGAAAAAACATCTCTTCTTGATAATTCCATATTTGAAGATTGGGAAGACTCTGTAAAATACCAATATAAACATGTACAAAATTGAATGACATTATTTTGAAATCATTTTATACTTAACAAAACTATATACGGTGTTCTGACTCGAAATGTACAAAAATAATTTATTACTACTAAAAATGATTTTATATTTATAAAGAAAACGAATATTTATGATATAAATGATTAACAAGTATATTTACATACATTCTGCACGAAAAAAAAAACCGAATTTACATGAAATCTGTCTTTACGAGAATCACCTCTGTGTCAGTATACAACAGGTATAATAAAGCCTGAACAGCAGGCGGGCTCCTTTCTTTCATACATGGCTGCTCTAGGAGCCCCTCGTCAGTCCTTGTCGAATCGCCGTCTACACTACGTATACACTATGTACGTATACACTAATACACCTTTACTGCCGAAAACCGTTACGCCGTACAAACATGGGGGAAACACAGTTCTAGCTACTGAGAGTTCTTGCAGGAATATTTTATAAAATATTGAGATTTTCGTAAAGCGTACATTTAGAATAATAAATAACTGTATTAAAATTTAAATGATCTATGAATATTAATCAATAAATGAACATACTACAAATGGAATTGATAAATAAATATTAATCTATGTTAATAGACAGAAAATATACCAACGCGCTGTAACGTAATAATCAATGGATTACATTCACACGTCCGTTAATGTCGCGCCACGTATTTCTCCCTAAAAATTAGTCTAACTATTCGTTGAGCACTCCTGAGCAGCCAGTTTTTTAGTATATTATATTTAGTACTGTACACTATCAGTTTCTTGTTGAAACAAGGTCGAGACTCGCGAAGACATTTTTAAAACTACTTTAGAAAATCGATTTTCGAAAAAAAATGTATAATTTTTTATGTTTACTTGTTGCAAAATTTAGATATTTCAAACATAAAATAAGCAATAACTGTGCATAATTATATTTTCTGCATACCTTCAGAAAGTTTTTCCATTTTGCAGAATTAAAATTGAGACAGTTTCGTCCGTTTCACAGCACTTCGAAACAGGCAAGAATTTTTCGACGCGTACGCTTGTTTAATGCGTACCGAACGGCGGCTGAATGTCGACTGATGTCGAGGCGACCCTAGAGCAGGTATAAACCTGCCCGGTCCGGAATTTCGTCCTAGGACTATCAGTAAACAAGATCTGAACATATATAGACGAATATATACAACTCAAAAATTTGACTTTTGGCCAGCTTTTTGGGATTCTGCCCCACTGTGCGGCGGATGCTGTCAGACGGCGTGACACGTAGCGTAAGCGGGATTAATCTGAAAAAAAAAACCAACGAAGATTTTTCTTTCATTAACACTCATATGCAGAATATGAACCAAGAAAAAGTGAGAAATGTGGAAAATCGATGGAATGGTACGCTTTGAAACAAAGACTCGATTTTCCGAAAAAATATGGCTACATTATGCAATAAAAAGACACTATTTTTGACACTATTTGAAATTTTCGATAACAATTAGGGTCATTTTTTATACAATAAAGTTGGAAAGATTTATACCAAATTTCATCAGAATCGGTCGATTAGTTTTTTAGCTATACATCACGCCAGTTTTGGAAATGCAGTTTAGAAGACCGTACCATACTTCCGCCATTTTTTAAGATTAATACAAATTTTAAACGCATGTAACATCGAAAAATAGCAATAAAACATACCCCAGGTCTCAAAAATGGTAAAGAAATCGTTCCTTTAAAAAAAAATCATGAAAATCAGCACATTTTTTTCTCGCCTAAAGGTATCTCTTTTCTTAACAGATCTGGCCACGAAAATATTCCGGCTAAAGCCTAAAGGCCACATAAATTTATAATTCGACACCAACGAAATTGAAACCAGACTCAATTATACCCTAATGATCGTGCGCTTGCGTGCGTATTTTTTTAAGGCATCATCACAGTGTAACGGGTCGAAAAATAGCTGATGTTCGCGATTTTTTCCATGGTTAAATTACGCTAATTAGTCTGATTCTTTTATGTTAAATTGAAGCACACATGAAGAACAGAAATTACATTTTTAAACGCCTAACAAAAATTACATTTTTTTAACGTTTGAAACTATCTTCGAAAAAACGAGTCCTCACGATGTACACGGTTATGGCCGTAAATATTATCTGAAACGAAATTTGTAAAAAGACTATCAATCAGTATGAAAGCCGCTATCTTGCTATAGAGGTTTTTTTTTTTTTAATCAAAATGGACAAAATGGCGGGTTTTGAAAAAAAAAATATCGAATTTAGCCTATTTTGTCGACATTTTTTCGTTAAAAAAAAGATGAAGATGTCAAAAAAAAGCTTTCACAGCAAGATAAAGAATGGCGTGAAAAATGTCGTGTCAAAATTTGAGACGGATAGCTTGAAAACTGTTCATTTGAAAGTATACACCGTTTTAAAAAACGACATTTTGAGAAAAACGGGATTAAGGGGCTATAGCAGTGTGAACGCTGAAAATTTGGGTGATTTTCGGGAATTTTTTGGAAGAAAAGTACTTAATTAAACGTTTCGGAAAATTGAGAATATATTTGGCTATGTTTGACCTATATTACATAGGTTTTTCATAGAAAAATATTGAGATCCAAGCGACTTATGCGCTGCCTTCGAAGGCGCCAAATAAAAAGTTTCTCCACTGCTGACATGATTCCGGCCGATTGAGTAGCTAAAACCGAAAAAAAAATTGCGTTAAACTGGAAGGTATTTCCTGTACAATGACGTAGGATTTTCGAAAAATATCAAGATCTGACAAAATGGCGTAGCTATAAAAAAAACTCTGTTTTCTTGCCTATAAAATGGTCGTTTTTTTTTTCAATGTAAAATCGTCAATTGTTATCCGATCAAGAATATCCTACGTCATTGAGAGTAAACATATTCAAGAGTACTCAGTTTAAATTTCGAGTCAATCGGATAACTGCTCTTTGAGTTACAGTGTCAGCAAATTTGAAAAATCTCATTTCACATTCTTGAATGTATAAAAATCTTGAAAGTATAAAAATCTCATCTCATATTCTTGAAAGTATAAACCGTCGAAAAAAAGCAAAAAATCGATTTTTTTTTAAGTTTCACACTGATATAACCCCTTAAAGTCTCGAATGGGGAATTTTCATATAAATTGTCTACTTGCGTTGATGTAAGTATATGAACAGCATGCTTATAACCGTTTTTCCTATCGGACAATGCAACAAAAAACCATTTTTTGAAAATTTCACACTGTAATAATGCCTTAATTTTTTTAATCGTCTCGTTTACGGTCGAAAATTAAAAAAACTGCTACTTTTTCTAAATCTTCGAAAAATACTGATATTGGCATTCAAGAAAACAGCGAATAAATGTTCAACCTTCTACCATCAGCACAGCGGTGGGCGCCAGTGTCTGGCTGTACAGAAGACCGTGTTATCAAGCCCCGGAAGTGACTTATTCGCGAATGGCCACGGAAGACGTGGAGGAGGCAGAGGTGTCCAGTACGAGCGAGATTTCGAAAAACGAGGTTGCCCCGGCTCAGGATTTTTATTCGTTGATGACATCGCTGGCGCTCTTCTCCACGATACTCGCGTACTTCTATCTGTGCGATCGTACGAATTTCTTCATGAAGGAGAACAAGTACTACAGTGAATTCAGTTTTTGGCTGCCACTCGGTTACATACTCGCCCTCGGTCTATTTTTCACGGAGGATTGCGAGCGCGGACCGCGCGCCCTTAATCGCGAACAGACCGACGAGTGGCGCGGCCTTATGCAGGCTGTCGTACTTATCTATCACGTTACCGGCGCGAGTAACGTGCTGCCGATTTACATGCATCTGAGGCTCATCAATTCGGCGTACCTGTTCCTTTCCGGTTACGGACACTTTTGCTACTTCTGGCAGACCGGCGATGTATCACTCGTGCGATTTGCAAGGGTAAGTGGACGCGAAGTGAGAACGATATGGCCGTTCCAGATGGTAAAATTGTAGGAATGGTAGAATTTCGATCTGCAGCTCGCGATTGATGGCGAAACGCTTCTATAGCGACAAACGTGAAGGGGCCACTTGCTTCCTGACGGATTAAGGCGGAAGCCTGAATTAGAAGGTCCGAAAAATCGTTTTTTTTTTATTGCTTAAGGCCTTAGGCCACAGTAACGGGTATAAAATCATGTGCGAATTTAACAATTTTTTTTGTATGAAAAAGTGATTCACTCATAAAATTAATTACACATCTTAGTACGAATGTCAAGCTGTTAGAAAATATTTTTTTTTTCTTTCGATGTACATAATGGCCGACTACTGGAAACTTCTCGAAACAGCTTTTTTCCAATTGGCGTGACAAATAACTTCAACAATTTTCACTCGATTTACTTCAAATTTAAAAGTTATGTTCCTAATTGCATTTCGCAGAGAAGTACGTACGGAATTTCTGATTAATCGGAAACTTTTCATTTTATGAGCAATTGTAACGAAATTTTTCACTGAAAATTCATTTCTTAAGTTCAAATACCTACAACTTTTGAATAAAACTATATTTTTTAAATTCTGTACGTACTTCTCTAGGTATTCTAATGTAGATTGACGAGAATTTTTGTTTTATGTTCTAGGTAAAAAATTGTGGATGCTAAATGTCACGCCGCGGAGCGCCTAAAAAAACGATAACAAAAATAAATATTAGTAGTCGGCCATTTTGTACATCGAAAAAAAAAATATATATGTTTTTTCTAACAGCGTGATATTCATACTAAATAGATGTGTAATTAATTTGATGAGCGAATCACTTTTTCATACGAAAAAAAATTGGTAAATTCGCACCTGATGTTATACCCGTTACTGTGGCCTAAGGCCTTAAGTTGATACGTAAATTACTCAAGAATATATTGACAAAGTTACAGAGGCCAATTGTGAATATTTTCGAAGATACAAGGCCAAAAGCAGAGCAGCGATTGATATTTGATATTGATATTGCCTCCTATTGAAAACTTTGAAGCGCGTTTTCTTCAGTTTTCATTTTCACAATTTTTCCAAATTGGCGGGCGTGATAGCAATGAACTAAACGACCTATCGAATCAAACCAAAGTTTATTGTCTTCAGTATGAAAATCTCTTCTCAGTGAATTTAAAAAGTCGTTGAAAATGTATTTCTAAATCATTTTTATAGCACGTTAATGTTTTTTTTAACACTTTTTTTCAAACGTGAGTAAAGTTATAGTTTCACGATTTTTTCAACTTTTTCTTAATTCACCCGAAACAAAATATATGACGATTGAAAATTTTATTGGTTTATTTGGTTCAGTCAAGAATTACGAGCTGCATCTTTCCTGCCGAGTGGGGACTGCAGTGGCAAGACGCACATGGAATAGGCTGATAAATCTGCAGTCATTTATTGTTTCAAGTTGAAATTTTTTTCTATATTTCAAATCTACATGAAAGGATACCTCAATGTTTACTGGGCTCACTTGTCTTTTCCCTTCTAAAAAAATTCCCGAAAGAACGCTTTTTTCGGACCATCTAATTCAGGCTCGCGCCTCAAGAGGGGAGATACCTTTAGCAAGGAAAAAATGGTTGACTATCATCATGTTTTTTAAAGAAAGATTTCTTCATCATTTTTTAGACTTATGGTATGTTTTATTATTACTTTTGGCTGGTACATGGTATTTATTTATTTTAATAATCTTCAAAAATGGCGGCGGTATGGCACGGGCTTCTAAACGGGTTGCGCCGGATGTTGTCAGACGGTGCGACACGTAGCGTCGGCGGGATCAGTCTGAAAAAAAAAACAACGAAGATATTTATTCCATTAACACTCATACGCAGAATATGAACCAAGAAAAAGTGAGCAATATTGAAATCCATGAAATGGTACGCTTTGAAACGAAGATATTAAATTTTCCGCAAAAAATGGCTATATTTTGCAATAAAAAAATACTTCTTTTTTTATTTTCAAGAACATTTGGCGTCATGTTTTGGACAATAAGGTTGGAAAGATTTATACCGAATTTCATAAGAATCGGTCGATGATCTTTTAAGGTATACGTCACGCCAGTTGTGAAAATGGAGTTTAGAAGATCGTACCATACCTCCGCCATTTTTTAAGATTAATAAGAATAAAAAAACCCATGTAAGAGCGAAAAGTAGTAATAAACCATACCCTAAGTCTCATGAATTGTAAAGAAATCTTTCCTTTAAAAAAAAAATCATGAAAATCAGAAACAATTTCCTTGCCTAAAGGGGCAAGGGTACTGTGACGAACCGAATAAGAAATCTGAAGAAATAAGTGAGATGATTGGGAAATTTATTTGCATGTACATTAACAAAGTTGAACCAAATTTCATAAAAAATATTTATAATTTAAAAAGTTATAAACAATCTCGTGAAGGACCTTTGAACGCGACGGACTCAACGATGTACTTGATTCTGGCCTTTGATCTGAAACAAAAAAAAACCAGTTTTTTTTTTCCTAAAATAGATAATATTGGCTCAGACTCGACTAAACTACTATTGCACCAAATTTCACGACAATCCGTTGATGAGATGTCGAGAAATCGTGTACACCGTTTTGGAAAACATAGTTTCGAGGAAAACGCGTTTAAAGTTTTTCTAGCAGTTTAGTAGATCTTGTAAATAAATCCATTTAGACTGTCATAGAAAACGCTATGACGAGCATCGTATGTTGGACCTTCCTCTTCAATTTGAGTTGCCTTAAGCGCCGAACGAGTGTTCGTCATTATCTCAGTAGCCTAACCCCTTAAGGGGTCAGGCCACTAACGGATATAAAATCATGTGCGAATATAACAATTTTTTTTCGTATGACAAAGTGATTCACTCATAAAATTAATTACACATATATTTAGTATGAATATCAAGCTGTTAGAAAAAATATATATTTTTTTCCATGCACAAAATGGCCCACTACTAATATTTTCTTTTTTTTAGGCGCTCTGCGGCGTGACATTGAGCATCCACAATTTTTTACCTAGAACAAAAAACAAAAATTCTCGCCAATCTACATTAGAATACCTAGAGAAGTACCTACAGAATTTAAAAAGTATTGTTTTATTCAAAAGTTGTAGGTATTTGAATGTTGTTGTAGTTGCAGGAATGACATTTCAGTGAAAAATTTCGTATAAAACTGCTCATAAAGTGAAAAGTTTTCGATTAATCAGAAATTCCGTACGTACTTCTCTGCGAAATGCAATTAGGAAGATAACTTTTAAATTTGACGTAAATCGAGTGAAGATTGTTGAAGTTATTTTTCACGCCAATTGGAAAAAAGCTGTTTCGAGAAAAACGCGTTTAAAGTTTTACATATGGCTCTGGCCGTGCCAGAGGTGAGCCTACGTTATACGCTCAAAGTCGGTGAAAAAAAAATGTTCTTGCTATAAATCGAACAGTAATTTATTCTTGTGATGATAAAGCACCGTTTCAGCGAAAAACTTACCCCTTAAATCTCATTATTCCTATCACACGATCAAAGTTATGTCGCTTTTTATTTCTCTCACTATACGGAAAGTCTCATACGTTGTCGGTTTCCTCAGTTTCCAAATTAATAAGTTGCGGACTCGAGACTTGGGAAATAATTCACGAAATATTGTGTTGCAGGTACTCTTCAGGTTGAATCTGCTCACGGTGTCCCTTTGCCTCTGTATGAACAGACCGTATCAGTTTTATCACTTCGTACCGCTCGTCTCGTTCTGGTTTCTCGTCGTTTATATTCTCGCCTGGCTGCCGCCGCGCGTTTACTCGGGAAGCTTGGCTGAGCACGGGCCACGGGCTTTGCTGTACTTGGTGCTCAAACTTTTGGGCCTCGTATCCGTCATAACGATTTTGTACATGTCCGAGGTAAGTCGTTATTGCTTATACATTTTTCTGTGAATTATTCTATTTGTAAATTTTTATCGATAACGATTAAAACGTAAACTCAATGAACTTACTGAAAATTAACTCCTCCGAATATACACGAGAAAGAGTGGGAACGAATTTGAAAATATTTTTTTCAATACAAAATGAATGATGAACTTTTCCAATTTCTAGGGTTTAACCGGCATGGTAAAAACCAACGCGTTTTTCCATTTAGTTATTAAACACTAGAGGATTTAAAATGATAAATAATAATAATAAATTATAAAAATGATAAAAGGACAAAGGACCGAGGATTTAAGCGGTTATATACAGTCAGGAGGCCCAAAAAGATCGATTTTTCAAGAATTTTCCTCAAGAAGACCTTTAAATCTATTAACGTAAAAATTTGTACACATATTATGGTAACTTTGAACTGTATTTTAACATTTTTTATTTGCAAAAATAATTATTTTGAAAGCTGCTATAGCTGATCTCCGGGAGCACCTCTAAAAAAGGCGTCTTGCAGTGAGCATGATATCTCTGGACTGGATCGTCTAAAATGAAAAAACCAAAAATATTTCGTTAAGGGGAGATATACACCTAGGAGCCGGAAAAAAGGTCATTTTTGTGAATGTTTTCAAGGAAAACTATTTGAAATTTCGGATTGGAGTTTTAATTATCTAAAAGTATATACATTCAAAAATATGTTGCATTATCTTTATTTAAAAATATCAAAAATATACAAGGATATTGTATGATCCTTGGAGCGTCGTAAAAAAATCGGCGTATACGGTACCCACTGGCGTTTCTTCAAAAATCATCTGAAAAAAAAACCAAAAAGATTATTAAATCAGATACTATAATCTAGTACTTGTCCTAGCCGATTTTTAAAATATCGATTTGTGACAAAATGGCGGACCTTTGAACATAAATAGTGGTTATTGGGCCAAAAACTAGTTATTATTTTGCCTATAAAACAAAAACTAAGTAACGAAAAAAAAATCCTATGACAAGTATTAAATAAGGGTGTATAAAATAACCACAAAAAACCTCAAGGCAATCGGTTCATTGGTTTTCGAGAAATTTTGGGTACCGATTCGAAAAAAGTCGTATTGAGAAAAACGCGTTTGAAAATTTGGGAATGAATAAATCATGAAATTTGTCAACTTACATGGAATCGTCGATACCAGGCCCACAGTATAGGTCTTCTACGGTCGACGAAATGTTCATAGCTTCTAAATCCTCGACCTCGACCATCTAGGTGTATATCTCCCGTTAATATAATGGGTTATCTTGTAATTGATCGAAGGAATAAGAAAAATAATGATTTTTGACAAAAATTTAGGCCTCAAATTGTTTATAAAATGGAAAATACTTATCGGTGACAAAAACCTTCGATTAATTACTAAAAAATATACTTGAAAAGATTGTGTTAAAATTTGAGGCTGATCGGTTCAGCCGTTTCCCAGAAATCTTGCTCACCGACTTCAAAAACAGTTTTGAGAAAAACGCGTTTAAAGTTTCAAAAGCACTTTCAAACGCTCTGACACGTCATTACAAATGTGCGTGTAACTTCGAGAATATTCGCCGGATTGACAAGAAATTTTCTGTGTTTGTATCTAAATGTACGTACATTACGAAAATAAAATAAAAAATCGATTTTCCGAAAATGTTAACTGTATATAACCCCTTGACATGATATGCTTGTCGTTGCAGGTCTTCTTTGAGAAAGTCTTCGTGACAAGGCCCTGGAAAGCTCTGTTCGTAACGACGGACGACGACATACGGGAGTGGTGGTCACGCTGGCGTGTCGATCGCTACAGCGTCGCGTTCGGCATTGCATTCGGTGCTGCTCTCCTCGCGCTACAGAGAATCGATCATGTTCCTGGTACCGCCCTTGCGCCCTTTCTCGCTCTCGTTTCCCTCGCAGCTTACACCACCTTCACGATTCTCTGTTATTCCGTATCCGAGTGCGAGGAAATTCACTCTTACGTCGTTTTCATACCGGTAAACATATAAAACTCTTGACAACGGTGGAAGGGGATGCCAAATTATCTAATAATTCTTCTACGAATCACGGTGAAATAATTTGTTTTTATTCAAACATGGTGGAACATTTTATCGATGAATTTTAAAGTGTACTGAGCCATTTTTGGATGTGCATACGTCCAATAGAAGTTTGACTTCACAGTTTTCTTAAGGGGTTAGGCTACTGTGATGACCCGAAAAAACAGAGTTATTTAAAAACAAAAAAAATTTATGGAATAAGTAAGATGATTGAAAAATCGTTTGGACATTTATTTGTATATACATTAACAAAGTTGTGTACCGAATGAAAAAAAAATATTGATAATTGAAGAAGTTATAAACAATCTCGTGAAAAACCTTTGAACGTGAGGGGCTCTACGGTGTACTTGCTCTTGGCCACCCGTTCGGTCTGAAATTTAAAAAACCAGTTTTTTTCTCAAAATAGATCATATTGGCCGTTGGCCTTTTTTTGTTATCGTGGTTCAATCATTTAAATAAATGGATTTTTTTTCTCGAGGATTATTTACATTATTATTAATAATTGAGGAAATTGTGTACACCATTTTGAAAAACATCCTTTCGAGAAAAACACATTCAAAGTTTTACCAGCAGTTCTATCATTGCAATCAAAAGTTTACCTTCAATCTGCGATTCCTGCACTGTATGTTGGAGCTTCCTCTTCAACTTGAGCTGCCACAAGCGACGAACGAGAGTTTTGACATTTTCACAGTGGCCTAACCCCTTAAGGTCCACTATTTTCGAAAAAATTAATAAGTTTCGAAAATTTGACAGCGTTTCTTTCGAAGAGTTGCGAGTTGAGGTTGGATTTTATCGTTGGTGATATTAGAGATATTCACACCGGCTAAATTTACGATTTCCCGTAAGAAATAACGCTAACCTGATGCAACTTCACTTCAATTTTTCTACTTGAAGCCTGGGTGATGAACTTATTGAAACTTCGAAGCTGAACTTTTATTGGACGTATCTAAATTAAAAAAAAAAAACAGTATTATTTAACCCTTTGCAGCATAGTGTAATAATGGTGTTACACCTAATTCAATTCACGTTTGACGATTTAAATGTGTTTTTAAAATTAAATATGGCGGTTGTAAATGCGTTTCAAGGTTCTTAGGACTTCAATAACTACTAAAATATACCTATTCAATTTTTATTCTTCACGTAGCAGGTGTCATCAACAACGAAAGTGCAACAACAAAAAACGTGCACGTAAAGAAAAATGTATGCTCCAAAAGGTTAACATTCATCCGTAAAACGCTCGAACCGCGTTTATAAAATCAAATGACTGTTATGATAGAGCCAAGTAAGTGTAGGTGCCGCGTGAAATTATGCAAAGCAACGAGCTCGGGAAGATTCAGGATACAGAACACTCTACACTTCCCGGGCGAATATCACACACCTTCAGTAAATAACGCATCTTTCTTTAAGGGGCTTCATCTACCTAGAGGCCCGAAAAAATGGCCACATGATTTTTTTCTGTAAAATTGGTAAAAAAAAGCATTTTTTAACACAGAGGTACATATATTGACAGTCTTTACAAAAGATGACCAAAAAATACAGGAAAAAAAACGAAAACATGGCCACCGACGGATGATAAAATTTTGTTCGCGACGTTTGGCGGTGGACACTTCAGCTGAACGGTCCATCTGAAATCGAAAAACTAAATGGGTTAACCAAGCTTAGAAAAAAAAACGAGTCCTTGACGACCGTCGATTTTTTAAATCATTTTTTTTAACAACGTGGCGACGAATCGAAACTCGAGCATACAAAATCTATGAAAAAAGTCCTCATTTTTACGTAACTACTAAAAAATGAAAGTCGATTTTAAAAAAGTGCTGCTACCGTTCGCCCGGCCGGCTGTTAGAAGCTATAGCTCATGCAATTTTAGGAATATTTCAATAACATTTTCAGGAAATATAGCTAATACTATCGAAGAAAAATATTTTTGGAAAATGCAATTTTTTGATCCGACTAGGCACTACAGACACGTCCCCGAAAATTGGTGAAAAATTTGGAAATTGTAAGAACACTAATACGATCAAAGTGAAAGGGGTTCGTAAATGTTCTCAACGGCATCCCTGGGAACGTTAAAAAATAATTCGTAATAAAAATAAAATTCTCATCCTCTTTTAATATATACATATATATATATATTTTTTTTTCAGATCATTGGCTACATCGTCCTCAGAAATGCCTCTTTGGCTCTTCGTGGAAAGCACTCCGTGCTTCTGGCAGGTCTCGGGAGGATCAGCCTCGAGACTCTGGTGGGCCAGGGACACGTATGGCTCGCGGCCGATTCCCACGGTGTTCTAGTCCTCCTTCCTCGCTTCCCCGTCCTCAATCTCCTCGTTACGTCCTTCATTTTCATATGCGCCAGTCACGAGGTACGATTCCTCCGTAGATATGTTTTCTTAAGGGATCATCACAGTGTACCGCGTCGAAAAATAGCTGATTTTCGCGATGTTTTTTTTCGATAGTTCAAATACGCTAATTAGTCCGATTTTTTAATGTAAAATGAAAGCACTCGTGAAGAACAGAAAATAATTTTTTACACGTTTATTCTTATTTCTTTTACATTATTTTTACCGTTGAAAATGTCTTCGAAAAAAGGAGTCCTCACGGTGGCCACGATTGTTGCCGTAAATATTATCTGAAACAAAATTTGTAAAACGATTATTAATCAGTATGAAAGCCGCTATCTTGCTATGGAGGTTTTTTTTAATCAAAATTGGCAAAATGGCGGCGCTTTGAGAAAAAGTATCGAATTTAGTCTATTTTTTCGAGTTTTTCATCAAAAAAATATGAAGATTAAGAAAAAACTTCCCTAGCAAGATAAAGAGGGAGGGGGGGATATTGTGTCAAAATTTAAGACGAATAGCTTGAAAACTCTTCCTTTGAGAGTGTACACAGTTTTGAAAGACGACATTTTGAGAAAAACGCATTTAAAGTTATGAGTACGGAATTTTCATACAAATTGTCTACTTACGGTTATGTAAATATATGAACAGCATGTTTATAACATCGATGTTCTGAAAATTTCACACTGTGATGAACCCTTAATGGGTTACACCTAATTCGCGGTCGGAAACAAGAGGTATTTTCGTTTTTTTTTTTCGAAAAATGGGTGCAGGTTTTTAACTTTTTTCATAGTAAAGGGTATCATTTAAAGTATCTTTGACAATTTTTTTATTGGGAAATATTTATAAACGACGAGATACAGTAAATTGCGCTGTGCAAAAAGGTCCTTCGCGATAACCACTCCTGCTTGGGAACAAATCATCTGAAATCAAAAAACCAAACGAATTTAGTTTTCGTACCGTATCTAGTCTTTAATCGAAGGACTCAATAAAATAATGATTTTTGAAAAAATGGTCGCCGATCGAAAGTGATCGTCGAAATGTCGGTGAAAAAAAACACTCTATTTTCCTTGATATAAAAAAAAAGTATGCATTGAAAAAAAGCCCTTCGATTACGGACTGCCTTTTAATATACATAAAATGTCTGTGAAATTTGAAGCAGATCGGTTTAGTTGTTTTTGAGATATTTTGGTCACCGATTCTGAAAAAAGTAATTCCGAGAGAAACGCTTTTAAAGTTTTTACCTGTTGCGGTAAATCGCTAAGCGGACCTACCTGTAAACGCTCATAACTCCCTCAATTGTCAACGGACCGACTTGAAATTTTCAGAGAGTATTTTGGAAAGGTTATATTATAAGAATCCGTCGAAAACGAAAAATCGATTTTTTCCAAAATTTAAACTAGGTGTAACCCCTTAAGCGAATCTATCCAACTTATCGAACAACAAGATTCCCAACGACATTTCGCTTTGTTCTTTCCAGATTCATAGGTTAACGCACATATTAGCGCCGTACGCGGTGCCGAACGACTGGAGATTGGTAGCTCGGAATTTGCTGCTCTTCATCGCGGTCCTCGTACCAATTGGCATTCACGATGGAATGTTTTGATCTCTCTGAACGCTCGAAGCATTCCACTCGGTATGTAAAAGCGATGAACAGAATCTCATCCAAAACGCTAGAAAACCGATCCTAGATATATTTATTTATTTATTTTACACTATTCGCACACGAGGCAAGAACAAAAGTTGTGACAGATCGTGAGACTTTTTATCGTGCAGTGAGTCATCACTAGTCGTTTCGTCCATGTAATGTGGTTCATATTTATTCGTAGTCTGGTCCCGTCAAAATAATATTTTATCAATTTGATTCGTATCGAGTAATTCGATAGATCGCCACTTTCTCTGAACAATAAGCCATGCACCTTCGGAAGTTAAAAATAAGTGACTAGTTGCCAGTGCTGGAACTCAATGTTAGTCACTTTTGCCAATAATCCAGAGTGCTCAGCTGTTGTCCAAGGGTTTTCAAGCAAAGTCCTTTTCTTGATATTTTCAACGTGAAAATAGAAGACGAAACGCAACGGGGTGAAAGCGTGAAACGCGGTGACTGCAAGACAAAGTTGCAAGTGAGACGGGCTGTGTGAACGGCCAAATGGCTCGTAGAGGTGGATACTTTTTATTCTCTCTTCTTCGTTTATTTATAATTTCAATTAGGTGCACAGTGATATGCGTTCCTGTACAAAAATATTGAGAATAAAGCCGTATTTGGAGAAACTCGGAGTAATTTGAGAGTTGACGCGCACAATGTTATTTCTCGTATGACTGAAGTTTCAGAACAAAAACGAAATAACGCCCCTTCTTCGTTGTTTCCTTGATATGTTTCTTCGCATGGGCAAAAAAAATTGCGAAATATTCTATCAATTTGCGGTTTTGCGTTGCGTTCAAGTACATTGTAAAAAGTAACAAACGATAATGACATTAAAAATCGTCATAAATATCACCAAGAAAGGCCGTTGAGCTGCGGGTCGATTTTCGGAGATCCGAAAGTATTCCTCGTAACTTTTTCTATCGGAAACAAAAGCGAGCTTCTTTTACTCAATGTACTTTCATTTCATTTATCTAAACATTGACGGAGGCACTTTTACATTTTTGGAAAATTCCCCTAATAACAAAGTCAAAGAAGAAATTTCGACTAATGAGTTCTGTTAGGAAATTGTTACTAGGCGAATATTACGACAATTAAATGAAAAGTAACAAGCTGTTCGAACCTCCGAACAAAGAATTATCAACGACTATATTTATGATTAAAAAAATGATGATCGTTTTTTGCTTTCTTAAGGGGCCGTCCATATATAACGTAATCGATTTTTGGCTGATCTCCCCCTGAAATCATCCTATCGTCATTATCCAACGATCGTTACCATCATTCAACGACCAGACCCCCCTCCCCCTTTTTAAAATAACGTAATTCATGGACGACCGCTAATGATGCACTCAACCTTCCGTTGACCCACGAGTCATTTTGATCCGGACGAATTTTAACCCTTCGAGTTCACACTGGGTCGTTTTGACCCCAAAAATTTTCTGTCACCGATTGTATCGCAAAACGCGGGGCCCCACTTTGAACGAATGTTTTGGCATTCAATTTTTGTTTTCGTCAAAAAATAAATTCAGGGCCATCAAATATGGATAATTTACTACAAAAAACGTCTCTACAAAAAAAAAACAAAAAATGCATATTTGCCGGAGTACAACGATTTGAAAAACGCCTTGGGTCAGATTGACCCAAGATGCACTTATAGGTTGGCGGCAGAGGTGTGCCCTCGAAGGGTTAAATAAATTGCTCATTTACCCAAAATAAAAAATGTCAATAATTTTTTATAACAATCTACTTCAATGTTTTCCAAATTTCAATTATACAGACCTGTTGAGGAGTATCGAAATCGCATTCCTGATTGTTTGAAATGAAAACCAAATACCACCCTGGTCAAATAGAACCGGCGTGTCAAAGTCGTGGCCAGATATGAGGGTGTCAACGGAAAGTTGAACAGAATAAAAGTGTGAAAATTTGATCGGACTTTTACTATTATGTACAAACCGCATCCGAGACATTTTCGGAACATCGCGGTTCTTTCAACCCCTTAAGGTATTCCGTTCGCGGAGGGCCGTATTTTGTGGGGGCATAACCCTTCTGAATCATTGGTGAAATACAGTGGGGCGTGATAAAAAGAAATCACAATCAATTATTATACCCAAGGATGAACTGGGATAAAAAGTTTCGCGCAAATTTAGTAGATTTAGACATTTATACATTTTCTATGAAAAGTCGCGGCTACGAAAATTCTTCTGCTAGTCACATTTTTCTAACTTTTATCATTTATATTTTCTTTAAACATATCGGTGACACGATTTTATCGTAGTGACGGAATCTTGGAAATTCTTTACACGCGTTGAGCAGTTTATATCAGGCATCTGATTATTTACTGTATAAATTATTGGATAGAAATGTGGCCAGCGTGTCATCTCCATAAAGTGCCGTATAAATGAGATTTTTAGAGCTGTCAATTTTCATTCAAAGTTCGGTAAGTTGGCTTGAAATTTTGCCGGTATACTGGAACGTATTTTTACTTGATTATAGACGAAAATCATCTAACTAAATATTTGGCTTTGTGGAAGGAATACCTTAAGTAGCTGGTTCTCAAATAGATAAACCTTGTATTATTCCCTATCGATTGTACAGATCCCTCATACAACTGCAGTCGAACCTCGATATAAGGAAATCCTCGATAAAACGAAGATTTGTCCATTCCCTTCGAATAGACACTCGAAACCTTCGTACAACGACATAATAATACACATTATGCTCTAATTGCTCATTGCTTGTAAAAATTGCTCTAATTTGAACCTTTCTTTCTTTAAAAAATATCCCTGTATTTATGGTACAAATACATATTTTTAGAGAACATTTTAAGGAACATAACCTCGATATAACGAACTCGCTAGAGATTCGTTATATCGACGTTCAACTGTACGTCGCGTTTTCGCTTATAAAAATACGCGGACGCGCTTTCTGCCCGCAGAAATTGTAATTTTATTATATTTAGCCTTAAAATAATTTGTATTGCTCTTCGAGACATGAGAATTCGAAAAATTCGTCCGCACGAATTCTCCGTCCGAGACGTTTTCTTTAAGCGACAAATTTCGAGGCGAATAAAATTCGCGACTAATCCAATCTCCCGGTTTTGGGTTTGTCGTGTTTTACTTGACTAGTGTAAACGTCGTAGCCCAACGATATCGTGTTATCGTAAAGGACCCGGTATCTCGTCGGTAGCAAAAGGAAGTTGATTATTTGAGCCGGCGGCCAAACGATCCATTCGGCGATGTACAATCTGTGAGCTTTTTCCCCTATCTCCTCCTTGAGCTCGGACCAGTTGCTCTTCTCGAGAATTCCGAGGGTCACGAAAAACATCGCGATGCACAGCGGCGAACAAACCAGCTGATCGATTATGACTTTTTTCGTCACGATGCCGATCGTACGCCCGGGCAATCGCGCGTCGAGATAACGATACCAGTGGTGACAAATTATGCCCACGGACATGCCGGATATCGCCATGTTCCGCGTACGACTCGGACTCCATTGGTCCCATTCTCCCTGCAAATTTCAAGAGAAAAGAACATTCAGCAACACTCAAAATCGCACCTTGAGCCCTCATGATTTTTGGACCAACTATGTATACTTGATGCGATACAGGACATGCTGCGTGTGGATGGGAAAATTTCACTTTCGCTCAAGGTGGTAGGCCGCAGCGACACTTCGGAAAATTCATTATTGGCATGTCATCCGTGTGAGTATTGACAAATGTCGCTGTGATGGTCTGAGAGGACATAATTACACGAGTCCGGTACCATCGAGCGAAGGACGTGGATCTTTTATGGCTTTAAGGGGTAACGCTGGCGTATTCGGCAGAAACATAATACGAGAGCTTTGAAGTCCACTTGAGAAACGGATTGAAGTTTAGTGAAAATTTGGAATCGGTTTCCCAAAAATACACAACAAAGAATGCATGTTTTTTAATACGAGCAATTACAAACCGAATCCCGGCAAAGTGGGGAAAAGATTTAGAGAAAGTCGTAAGGGATATGGGAATAGAAGAGATAATAATGATAAGGGAAAGGAGGAAAGTGGGAAGAACAGACGGAAAGGTAGAAGAAGGATTAGAAAACTTAAAAAAAGGACATTTTAAGGAAGAAAGAGGAGGAAATAAGAAAATCAATGTATAATGAAAAAAAAAAGATATAGCGTGGAAAGCGAAAAAAGTCCATGGAAATACTGGTCGGAAGAGGGAGTAAAGAGAAGGGATAAAAGGGATAAAGGGAAAAGAATTGGAGGTGCAGGATTTGTAAAGAAGAGAATGAGACGCTGGAGCACCGGTTATTATGTGAAAAAGGTTGGGAGTAAGTAACGAAGGAAGCAAGAAAGAATGCACAAGAGTGGGTGCAAGGAATGCATAATTTGGATATAAAGGGAGAAATTTTAAATATGTTGGGAGGGAAGATACAAAAAGGGATATGCGAGTATTTTAGGGAAATAGAGAAATTGTGCAGAAATATGTGCAAGGAGGACGGAGGAGGAGAAAGCGATGGACGGGAGGTTTAAACTAAGAAAAAGAGAGAATAGTTAGATAGATAGACTATCAAGATCCCATGATAGTGATAAGGGAAAAAGTATGCAGAGTTGAAGATAAGTTGAGTTAGATGTAAGAGAAAAAAATAGCACTTTGTAAAAAACTTGTTAAAAAAGTTGTGCAAGTAAAACTCGATTTGATTGAATGCATATTTTTCACATGAAAAATGGTAGCACACGAGTAGCTCGTCCACAAGCAAATTTTTCACCAAAATCCAGCATGCCGGAATCTGCGATTTTTGTTGCGAATGAACCTGGCGCAAAATTCCAAAGTGTATCCCAATGTAAATGTAAAACACCAAAATTTTGTACCAAGGTTGTGTGGGTAATATTCATTTGCAAATAAATTATGCCCTTCTGCATTTCTTAGAATATTTGTTCACAAAAACTTTAATTTCTAAACGATTTATCAAAATTTCGAAAAAATCTTTAGTACTTATCCAGTGTTTTATAGCTACGATGAGGGACGCTCTTAAGTTGAGCTCCAGATTCAATTCCGAAACATTGGATGAATTCCATCACTGAGGACTTTAGCGAAAAATATGGTAGGCTACTGGCTTGCCGCCACATGGTGTCGAAAAAAGGTAAATTCCAACATCTGAATCATTGGTAAATTATAGGAGCGCTTAATATAAATAAGTCACAATTAATTATTATACCCAACGATAAGCTGGAATAAAATATTTCGCGCAAATTAAGTAGATTTAGACATTTTTGTATATTCTCTGTAAAGTCGCGGCTACAAAAATTCTTCTGCTAGTCATATCTTTCTAAGTTTTAACATTAATATTTTCTTGAAACATTCGGTGAACCTGTTTTTATTGTTGTTGCGGAATCTTCAGGAATTTTTACACGCGTTGAGCTGTTTATAGGACGCATCTAGAGTTTAGTGTATAAATTGAGAAGCTGGCGAACAAAACTGGACTTTCCACACTATGTCAATGTTTTTTATTTTTCGTATTTTTCAAGCACACCTTGATTAGCTCCCGAAATTTTTGAATAAAATCTGATTCTAAATACCTTAAAATTTGTTGAAAACCCTTTCAGAGCGAAATGGCAGTTCTTAGGCACAAAAATAAATCAAAATTTTATTTGACGCAGTGTGGACAAGGCAGTTTTGTTTCCTAGTTCCTCAATTATTAGATAGAAATGTGGCCCGTGTCCATAAAGTGCTGTATAAATGAAATGATAAAGTCGTAAATTTTCGTCAAAAGTTGCATAACTGGGATATATTTTTACTTGAATATAAACGTAAATCAGTTAATTGTTAAATACTCGGGTTCGTGAAAGGAATACCTTGAAGAACCGGTTGTAAAGTTTGAAAATTAATTATTTTTGAAAAATCAACGCCCTACATTCTAATTCAATTTACAGCCCGACACGTTGGCGCGACCCTTTGAGTCCACGAGGAGAAAACAGGTTTGCTCCAATCCAACGAAACACTAAATAGAGTAAATAGTTTTTTTTCTCCGATTAGTTATGAAAAATGGCACAAATGTTTGGTATGTCAAGACAGCTGTGCCTTTACAATGAGACAACCCTCTACAATCACTATGAATGAGAACTGAAATAGAAACAAGAATTAAAAGTGAAGAAATAGCGTTTGCGTGAAAAAATATACCTTAAGAATCTCATAATGTTGTTCAAGAATGTCTCCAACCGCGGACAGAGTTATGGAAATCCCGACATTAGTGTAGAATAGATTTTTTGACGAGAACAATTGTTCCTTTATATTGGTAACTTTCGTTACAAACGACCCCAAACTCCGGGCGACGTTCATTTTCCTGGAAGTTAAGACGGTACTTCTATCATGATAGGCTGAGAACGTCATCTCTTTCCAGGGATGAGTTACCTGCCCGAAGGTTACTATTTGTAAAATGTCAAGCGACGGTTTTACAAAATTTTGGAATTTGACGAATGACAGTTGCAAAAATGATTGCGGCAAATGTACCTGGGTAGCAATTTCCAAATAATTGTGTAAATGTCCACTTGGAAGTTACCTATAAATTATCATGCCCCCAACAGTTATCTTTTTGCATGGTTGCCTTTGAAGTAACCTTCGGTGGACAATTGGTCCCCGCCTCACCGACCTTTGGATAATTTTTTGGAAATCGCTATTGGATATACAGTACCGGACAAAAAAAAGTACGCACCGTTCAAAATTCAATATTGGTGCTGTTATACTTACGAAAATAGTTAATGGATTACTTCCACAGCTGTTTCAACGATACTTTATGAGTTCACGTTTACATTTTCACTGAATCATCATAACAAATATTGGAAAGCTGAATCAAAATAATTTCAATGCGTAGGATGCCAATTTTAGGCTGGACAAAAAAAGTACGCACCCAAAGAAAAAAAGAAAATATGTCATCACATTGCGCAACTAATATTTTGTGTGACCACCTTTGGCTTCGATAACAGCCTGTTAACGCCGAGGCATACTTTCTACAAGATTGTGAATTTGCTGTTCATCGATATTGTTCCAGGTCTCCTGCAAAGCATCAAAAAGCTCTTCTTTGTTTGTTACGTCGCCCTTATTAACATTTTGGTCCAAAACAGACCACAGATTTTCTATAGGATTTAAATCTGGCGATTGTGCTGGCCAATCCAAAAGTTTGATCTGCGAAGAATGGAAAAAGGCCGATGATTTTGGAGCCGTATGTTTAGGATCATTGATTTGTTGAAAGATGAATTCATCCTGCAGACCGATCTTTAGCAGTAATTCCTCCAGATCTTCGTTTATGATATCAATGTAAACATCGGTGGTCATAATAAGTCAAACTTGCTCTCGTCACTCCAAACAACTTTTTTCAAAACGAAATCGGCTTATTCACGTATTTTTTTGCAAATTCGAGGCGCTTGATTTTATTTGCATTGCGAATCAGAGGGCGACGGTGTGCAAAACTATTTATTAAGCCTGCTTCTCGAAGTCTCCTACGGACTGCTCGGTTGGAAATGCTCAGGCCTCTATTTCGAGAATTACACGGCTAGTAATCGTCGGATTTTTCTTTACCTCCCTGATAATTTTGCGATCGTCCAATGCAGTCGTTTTTCTTTTTCTACCTCGTCCATTTTGATCACCGACTTCACCTAATTCCTTGAACTTCTCGCATATTTTTCTCACTGCATCTTCACTTATGTCATATTTTCGACCAATTTCTCTTTTAGAAATACCGTTTTTTTGGTCTTTAATTACCAGTTCTCGCACTTGAATTGCAATTTCCGGCATCGCGGATTGGTTGCTACTGGATTTGTTCGTTGGGAGAAAATCGCTTTGTTGTCACTGATGAGAATATATAAACCTTGGGTGCGTACTTTTTTTTTTGTCCAGCACTCTTCGCGCTGAAATCGTTCTCTTTCTGGTTTCGAATATTTGTAACATCGTTTCAGCAGCAGCGTAGAGGCAAAACAATGACTTTTGTCATGACTGCTCAAGGTCTGGTTTATTGATGATATTTAGTATGAGAATAGCACATAAATGGAAATTGAACGGTGCGTTCTTTTTATTGTCCGGTACTGTACGTGCAAAAATGTTGCAATGTGTGAATTTTTAAAGCGATAAGTGTACTTGCCTATATGAAAATATAAATTAAAAAATGCAATGAAAATGGAGCACCCGCGCGTGATCGACGCGACTTTGAACGACGAGAACTTCGCAGTTATAACCTACGTCATCGCCCTTATTAATATTATCTAATTCTTTTTCTATCTGTACAATATGTTATAAAAAAAAGTCGTATCCTCATTACATAAATTATGTCGTTTACAACCTACAAATACACATAAACGGGCCATCTATTGTTTTGAGGTTATGAATATTGTGCCGCAATGTCACCAGGCGTCGCTACTGTCGCCATTTCCGGAGTTATGGAATATGACCGTCACTTTTCAGAATTACCTCGAACGATCGGAAGTTTTATCGGGATTAGTTGATAACGACGTGCATTTTATCCCGAAATGGATAATAGTCCAGTGATAGCGAACCTAAGCGACGAGAAGTTTAATTTTCTCGCAGCCATGAAGTTCGATGTCGAATTCAGATCATTGGCCGTGCCACTGGACGATTCTATTGCTATGGACCAATAAGACGGCGGGATCTTTCAGAAAAATGTTAAGAGGCTACATCTATCTAGAGGCTCGAAAAAATGGCCAATTCCAAATGTTTTTGGGAACGCTTGGTAAAAAAGAAACGCATTTTTTAACACAAAGGTAATATTGAGAGCCTTAGAAACACCGAAAAATTCAGAAAAATAACAAAAACATGGCCGCCGGTAGATAACATTTTTCGCGACGTTTAGCCGTGGACACTCTCCAGCTTAAACAGTTCATCCAAAATCTAAAAAGCAAACGGGTTATTGAAGTTAACAATAAATACGAGTCTTTGACGATCGTCCATTTTGAAAATTGTTTTTTAACGACGTAGCGACCAATTGAACCTAGAGCATACAAAATCGATGAAAAAAGTCGTCATTTTCACGTAACTATTAGAAAATTAAGATCGATTGGAAGAAAGTGAGATGGTCAACGACCCTCAAATGTTTCTCATCGTATCTCCTGTAAATTTGGTAACAATCCATCAAGTGGTTCTCGAGATGAGATTGAAGTTCGCATCGTTGCGATGCAATGGACATAAATCCTTCTGAATTCCGTATATTTATCTTGGCAGGTTTTGACTACGAAAAAAGCTACAATTGTTTTTTAAGATGCGTATTTAGAGACCTAAAAACTGAATTTGTAAAAGAACAGAATACGAAAATGAACTTTCGTTAAAGTTTGAAGTATGGCGCTGCTACCGCTCGACCGGCCGACTCCCAGGCAGCATAAATGTCCAATTGACGTCGATCAGTTACCGTTGTCAGGTTACCTTTAAGACATGACCGCAAGATAACTATTCGACATCTTTCAAATGACATCTCGTATAATGCTGCCGTAAAGTTATCTTTTTTATGATATCTTTCGGCGATGAAAACGGATGTCTAAAAGGTATCCCAAAATATTATCCAATTGATGACTTTTTTAAGTTATCAAAAAGTTATCTATTTCCTGTTATCTATTGTATCCAGTTCAACGTTATCCAAAGGATATCATAAAGACAAATTACATAAGACGTCTTTTTCATGACATCTTTCAGATATCGGTAATATGCTATCTTTTAAGATATTTGGTATTGGCGGGAAATAGTAAAAAGTCATCCAAATGTTGTCCTAAAGATCACATTCAACGGATCACTTTTATCATAGTGCGAATGTAGCGTGTCATATTTCATTTCACCGGCAAAAAATTGTGTGTAACAACAAGTAGTTGAAAAAATAAAGGTGTTGAAAGACATATACGTAAGTGCCTTTTATCCTACTACTCTTATTGCCTCTGTGAGTACATATATGTGTTTAATGTACTATCTTTTTATTCTAAAAGTGTGTCTGCTTTTGAGGTTATCCACGGGATCGCTTGGAGCATGGCAACCACCAAAAGACGTGACTGCAACGGGAGAGACGTCTAATAACGACTGTGCTGTTTTTATAATATTAAATTACATTTCACTTATAATGAATTAATCGATGTTTTATTTATAATGACCTAGCCCACTTCGAAACCGACGTAACAATATCGTATCAATTTCTTCATGATAAAAATTAACTTATTAAAAGTCTAGATTATTGAGCCGTATTAAATATTCTAGGCGATTAATAGGTTAATTTTGATAAAGAAATGGATAGGATATTGTTATACATGTATATCGCCAATAAATAGATATCTTTTCGATAGTACTCTTCGATACCGTTTAGATGTCGTTTTGTTAACCTCATTCGGATGTCTATTGGACGACTTTTCGATGGTAGTGGTATCTTGGCATTTTTGTGCCTTTAAGATATATCGATTTGATGACTGCGCTAACGTACCGACGACCGAAAAGAGTTAACCTTTTGTCGACACTTTAATAACCATTAAAAGTTGCCGTATAGTTAACTATCGGACACAAATAAGTTATCTGCCAGCAAGCGGACATAAGTGATACGTTTTGTAATACAAAACGGCGTCTTTTTGGACAATCAAAAAGTTATCCGTATCCGTTTCGCGATATCTTTCGGATGCCATATAGATAACATTTTGCTACCTGGGGCTGTAGCGTTATTCAATTTTAGAAATCTTTCAATGAAATTTTCGGGGACTATATCTAAAAAAGTGATCCTAGCCAATAAAAATATTTTTCGGAAAATGCAATTTTGTGACCCACCTCGTTAACTCTCGTTTGGCCCTCCAGATGTCGTTGGGTCCGAATGGAAAAAATAATCCCGTAGGTCTCGTCTTTAATCTTATTTATACGTGAAAAACATCGAGAGTTTTTTCTCGCGAAGGTCATAAACGTGATACGCGTTATTTTCCTAGCCTCACTGATACGTTCCGATTCGAGGAACGCCAGAACAATTGTAATCAACCCGGTCCGCCGGTGTTCGGAATTTGACTGGCGTATTACGGGAAGCCATTTTTGTTCAGTCAGCGCCTTTCATCCGGTACACGCGGTTGTCGTCACGTCGCTCGCACGACGTTTTTTTTTCTCGCACTACGTTTTACGAGCGAAAAAAGCCGTTGCGACGAATTTTCGTGATTCCATAATTTTATGGTGATCGAGTGAACACGCACGAAGGATTGGACGATGGCGAGATTTGCTCAGCGTCCCGAGAACGCCCTTAAAAGGGCGAACGGTGAGTTTCCAACCTCTAGCATCGCGAACCCACACCCATTGTATCGTTTTCGGGACCAAAACGCTTTGCAACATGGCCGATTTTGACTGGGGAACACACACTACCCCCGGCCCATCTTCGGATCGTTCGCGCGAAGATTGTTTTTTTTCTTCTCGTTTTACACCGAAATTCCGCATGAAAATTCCAGGATCCCATCGACACTCCCGTTATCCTTATTTTATTTTCATCCCTATTGACACTTGACATATGCCCAATCCTGTCGGCATTTTTGCTATATCGTAACGAGCCGCTACTTTATTTTCTTGCACTTTACAAGTTGGACAAAAAAGAAGTAAAAAACACTCGTCCAAGTGTTCGTTGACCCGGCTTTTGACGAATTTTTGGAGCGAAAGATTTGTGAGATTTTACTTTTTATTCCGAAATTCACGTCTCTTTTCGTACTTTCGTATAGACTGATTTCGTATAGACCTTTTCCATAGTTTCTTTCTTTTTGGGGCTTTGCAATGCTAGAATCGAGTTTAGGGATGAAAGTGGAGAAGACACGATTCGGGTGGAGTCTTTAGAAGCATGAACTTGTAGATAAGTTTGCACGGACGTACATATGATTCTATTTATGTAACCGAATAGAGTCGATACTTTTTTCTTCCAACTTCATGTACGCCTTTAGCTATACCGGGTGAAGCACCAACTATTAACAGTAGAAATATTTTCTAACCTATCAGACTTGGGAGAAAACTTTTCCTAGAAATGTTGCATACTTCGAAGGCGGTCATCAAGGGGCGGCTACGAGTGTCTTAGGTGGAGTTGCTTAGATTTCTAGGTCACCTCCATTTTTATTGATGGAACCACGACGTTTTTTTCCGGATTTCATCACAGAATTCAAAATGAGTTCACACACCAAATTTCGATGACGTTGAAGTTTGCATCGTTCGAATGCAACGAAAATGATTATTTTCCTATTGCTCAAATTTATTTTGACGAATCGACTTTCGGAAACATTCTCAATTGTTTTTCGAGTCGCTTACTTAGAAATCTAGAATTTAAGTCTGCAAAATAAAGATTTTGTAAATAAAAATGTGGGAATAAAAATGTAAAATAGAATTTGCGTTGAATTCCAACGATGCAAACTTCAAGACCATAAATTTTCATTGTTGGAATGCAACGAAAATCAATTCTTAATTACTCAAATTTTTTTGTATCCGATTTAGAATGTGAAGATCACTCAAACGTTCTACTTATTCTTATTAGAAACGTACACCCTCAACTTGAAAAAAAAGCCTTCGGGTAATGATAAAAACGAAGTAATAAAAAATTAAACAAAATATCACGGCCTTCCAACTGTGCAAACTGCAATGTCATAAATTTCGGGATGACCGATTGAGCATTAGTACGAAAAATCGATAAAAAAGATATTTCAATGTTTGTAGCCTAGAATCAAAACGAAAAAAGGGTACAGAATGTTTTAGATTTTTTTCTGGGTAATTTAGGAATGGATAAAACTTTATGAGAAATTTCAGAAAAATTCACTATGTAATTGTAGTTAAATTAATTGTACCGTATTGGAGTTTTGCTTATTTTTCTGTTTGGCCCTTCCATACGTCCTTATCAAACTGCATGCCAATGCTGAGCACATATTAGTGAGTTGCCAGGCATTCCATATTAGCTGCCAAAAGTTTTTTCCTAATGAAGTTTGATATTAACAAATACAGGTAAAACAATCATTGAAAAACAAACCTTCGACCAAAAATATGACGCTTGCTTTATCGTTTGTGCAACTTGCAACTCAGATTTTCTATGATGTGGAAGTTGGCATCGTCGGAACGCAACAATAATATTTTGTTGCTTATTGGAATTTTTTTACATATCCATAGGTACGGCAACTTTAAACT
Organism: Ophion slaviceki; assembly: GCA_944452715.1. Classification (NCBI taxonomy): domain Eukaryota; kingdom Metazoa; phylum Arthropoda; class Insecta; order Hymenoptera; family Ichneumonidae; genus Ophion; species Ophion slaviceki. Next base: position 16,218,603 of record OX101785.1, on the reverse strand, counting down.
TTAATGCTCATGATGTTGAAATTTGAATCTTTAGAATACAACGACTTTTTGTTCATTTTGCATTTCTTTATTTTTATGCTTATCTAAAGTCTGCTTTTTTTGCAAATTGAGGTAGTAAATGTCTAATAATAATATGTAAAAAAGGTTAAGTGATCTTCACGGCCAAATAAAGTTTGAAGAAACAAAAAGAAGTAACTTTCGTTGCATTCCAACAATGCAAACTTGAATATCATTGAGGGGTAAGGCCACAGTAGAATTTTAAAAAAATCGATTTTTTTTCTCGCAAAAACGGTGCTTTATCATCATAAGAATAAGTTACTATTCGATTTATAGCAAGACATTTTTTTTTCACCGACTTTAAGCGTATAGGGTACACCTACCTCTGGCACGGCCATAGAGTACCTAAAACTTCAAACGCGTTTTTCTCAAACCCGCTTTTCTCCAATTGGCGTGACAAATAACTTCAACAATTTTCACTCGATTTACTTAAAATTAAAAAGTTATGTTCTTCATTGCATTTCGCAGAGAACTACGTACGGAATTTCTGATTAATCGAAAACTTCATTTTATGAGCAATTTTATACGAAATTTTTCACTGGAAATTCATTCAAATACCTACAACTTTTGAATAAAACAATATTTTTCAAATTCCGTACGTACTTCTCTAGGTATTCTAATGTAGATTGACGAGAATTTTTGTTCTAGGTAAAAAATTGTGGATGCTAAATGTCACGCCGCGGAGCGCCTAAATAAAAGATAACAAAAGAAAATATTAGTAGTCGGCCATTTTGTACATAGAAAAAAAAATATTTTTTCTAACAGCTTGATCTTCATACTAAATAGATGTGTAATCAATTTAATGAGCGAATCACTTTTTCACACGAAAAAAAAAATTGTTAAATTCGCACATTAACTCGCAAATTAACATTCGATGGTTAATTTTTTTAGGAAAAACAAAGCATCAGGCTGTGGAGAATTCCCTAACGCAGAGCTTGATGATTTCCTTTTGCCCTAAATATGACTAATCTCTGAGAAATCTCTGTTCGAAAATCTTCTACTTCGCCTTAATGTTGTAACCCAAAAGATTCTCCCATTGTCTACCTCAAGAATGAGATCGTTCAATATTATTCCCAGAATTCATCGAGGTTGGAAAGCCGGCGCGGGCATTGGACACCTTGCAAGAGATCTTCCGCAACAAGAAATGGACGTACAGCTGGTCGGAGTCGGTGCTGGAGCCGATAATGTTCAAATATCTGGACCTGTGTGTGGAGTTGAAGAAGTCGCACATAGCGAAGGAGGGTCTCTTCCAGTACCGCAACATGTTCCAGTCGGTGAACGTGGGCAGTCTGGAGAACGTGATACGCGGTTATCTGCGTATGGCGGAGGAGAAGACGGACGCGGCGAGAAAGCAGAGTCAGCAGGCTGTAATAGACATAGACGATTTGGACAATCTCGCGACGCCGGAGAGTATATTATTGTCGGCGGTGAGTGGCGAGGATGCTCAAGATCGTAGCGACCGAACGATTTTGACGCCGTGGGTGAAGTTTCTCTGGGAGTCGTACTGTCAGTGTCTCGAGTTGTTGCGAACGAACGCCCACGTCGAGACTCTCTATCACGACATCGCCCGCATGGCTTTCCAATTCTGTCTCGAGTACAATCGCAAGACCGAGTTCCGTAAACTCTGCGAAAAGTTGCGCAAGCATCTCGAGGAAATCTGCAAACTGCCGCAACTGGTATCGAACGTGTCGATGAACAAGGCGGAAACGCAACAATTGAATCTGGAGACGCGTCTCAATCAGCTCGATTCGGCGATCCAGATGGAGCTTTGGCAGGAGGCTTACAAAGCGACCGAGGACATTCACGGCCTGATGAATCTCTCCAAGAAGCTTCCCGTTCCCAAAACAATGGCCAATTACTACCAGAAGTTGGCGATGGTCTTTTGGAAGGCCGGCAATTACTTGTTCCACGCGGCGGCGTTGTTCAAGCTGTTGCAACTGTCGCGGGAGATGAAGAAGAACATGTCGCCGGAGGAACAGCAGAGAATGGCCAATAGGGTACTTTTAGCGACTCTCTCGATACCGCTGCCCTCGGCGCATCCGGAGTTCGATCGTTTCATCGAGACGGACAAGAGCCCGTTGGAGAAAGCCCAGAAACTCGCTGTTCTCCTAGGCCTCGCACAACCGCCGACCAGGGTCTCGTTGCTCCGCGACATCGTTCGCTTGAACGTCGTTAACCTCGCGTCGCCGCAGCTTCAGGAGCTCTACTCTTGGCTCGAGGTCGAGTTTCATCCTCTCCAATTGTGCAACCGCGTCAATTCCGTAATAACGACCCTCCAAGTCGACGAGACGTCGCCCCTCGCCCAATACGTGACCGCTCTCCAAGACGTAACCCTCGTTCGTCTCGTGCATCAAATATCGCAAGTTTACCAGACCATAGAGTTCGCCCGGCTGCTTGAGCTCGCGAAATTCACGACGGGCTTTCATCTGGAGCGTTTGCTGGTCGATTGCGTTCGTTACAACGACATGCAGATTCGAATCGACCACGGCAAGCGTTGCGTGCACTTCGGGGTGGATCTGAGCGAGGCCCAGCGCGAGGACCACCCGGACGGTCCGGTCCTGCAGGCGATGCCCTCCGAGCAGATACGCTGCCAGTTGGTCAACATGGCGACCGTGCTGCATCGAGCGATCAACGTCATCAGTCCCAACAAGCGAAAGCAGGAGAGAGAGAAGCTCAGAGCGTCCCTCGTCGCGCTCTACCACGAGACCAAGCTCAAAGAGCATCATCGGGTACTCGGTCGTCAGCACATTATCGAGATGCGCAAGGAATACATCGAGCAGATAAACACCATCAGGGAGGAGGAGGAAATGCGACGCCAGGAGGAATTGCATCGTCAACAAGTACTCGCCGAGCAGAAACGCCTCGAGCAGGAACGCGAGGAACGCGAGAGAAAGCGACAACAGTGCGAGATACAGCTGATCAAGGATCGTCATCTCAAGGAGAAGATGCAACAGATATCGCAGACTCCCCACGGCCAAAAAGTCCTCAAGAAGCTCGACGAGGACGAGATTAAGAAGTTGGACGCCGAGCAAATTGCCGCCAAGGAAGCCGAGGAACTCCAGAAGGAACGCCGCGAGATGCAACAGAAACTCAAGTCCCAGGAGAAGAAGGTCGACTATCTCGAGCGAGCCAAGAGAATCGAGGAGATCCCGTTGCTCGAGTGCGCCGTCGAGGAGAAAGCCGAACTCGCCAAGCAACGCTGGGAACAACAGGAACAAGAGAGAATTCTCGCCGCTATCGAGGAACGCCGACAGGCACTCGCCACACGCGAAAGAATGGCCAGAATGAAGGACGAACACGATCAGTTCTTGGCGAAAATACTCGCCGAACGCAAGAGCGCCTATCTCGAGAAGTTGCACGATTTTGAGAAGATGCTCAACGAGGAGAGAGCGAAGAGATTGCTGGAACGCAAGATACAGCGCAAGGCCGAGAGAAAGGCCAAGTGGGAGAAGGAGAGGGCCGAGGCCGCCGAACGGAAGAGATTGGAGGAACTGCGCATTCGCCAGGAGGAAGAGAAGAAGAGACTCGAGGAGGAGAGAGCCAAGAGGGAGGAAGAAGATCGTATTAAACGAGCGGAGGAGGAAGCTCGAGAAGCTGAGAGACTCGCCAAACTCGAGAGACAGGCTGAAATCGTCAGGGCTCGGGAGGCCGAGATCGAGAGAAAACTCGAGGAACAACGCCTCAAAGAACAACAATCGAGCAAACCCTGGCGGCCGGCACGAGCAGCACCCTTCAGTCGTGACGCTGCGCCTAGAAAACCTGGTATGAGCGACGTACACTCACGAGACTTTTAGTTTTCTGAGAGCTTCAATTTTTATGATATTGAAGTTTGCATCGTTGGGGTGCAACGAAAATATTTTTCTTGCGCATTAGCAATTTTTTGCGGCTCATTTAGGCTACTAAAATCGCTGGAATGTTTTTGAAGATCCTTATTTGGGTTCCGTTAGCTGAACTTCGAAAAAAGGGTTTGGATATTAATGAAAATATATAAAGGGAAGGATAAAGAAGAATTTTCGTTGCATTCCAACGATGCCAACTTTAACACCATCAATTTTACTCGTGTCAATGGTTCTATACGTGGGGGCTTCGCGGAGGTTTGCCTTGAGGTGTTCCTTTCACGAAACTGAATATTTAACTAACTGATTTTCGTCTATAATGAAGTAAAAATACATTCCAGTATACTGGTCAAATTTCAGGCCAAGCTAGCCGAACTTTTAACGAAAAATTACGACTTTAAAAATTCTCATTTGCAGGGCGCTTTATGGAGATTACACGCTAGCCACGTTTGTATCTAATCATTTAAACACTGAATTAGCTTTCCAACCGCGACTTCGCTCGCGTAGACTTTTGTTGAATGCTCCTTAATGAAATGTGCTCCTGAAATGTTTCATTGGGAAACACGTGGAATTGTGTTGAAGAGCAATAATACTACGTTTCGAGTTAACCTGAACAGATAATTCTTTTACGATACAAACTTAGCTACCCCCTTTTCCCCTTAAGGGGCTATACCAGTGTGAACGCTGAAAATTTGGGTGATTTTCGGGAATTTTTTGGAAGAAAAGTACTCAATTGAATGTTTCGGAAAATTAAGAATATATTTGGTTATATTTGACCTCTATTACATTTTTTTTCATAGACGAATATTGAGATGCAAGCGACTTATGCGCTGCCTTCGGAGGCGCCAAAAAAAGTTTCTCCACTGCTGACATGATTCCGGCTGATTGAGTAGCTGAAACCGAAAAAGGAAAAAACGTTGTTAATCTGGAAGGTATTTCCTGTACGATGACGTGGGATTTTCGAAAAATATCAAAATCTAACAAAATGGCGTAGTTATGAAAAAAAGTCTGTTTTCTTGCCTATAAAATGGTCGTTTTTTTCAATGTCAAATCGTCAACGTTCATCCAATCAAAAATATCCTACGTCATTGTAGAGTAAATATATTCAAGAGTACTCAGTTCAAATTTGACGTCGTTCGGATAATTGCTCTTTGAGTTACAATGTCAGCAAATTTTTTAAATCTTATTTCGACAAAAATGCGTTTGAAGATTTGACCATCGATTTTCGCAAGATAAAATGACAGAGATACGGCCTTGAAATTTTTACAGGATATTCGTGAAAGTATAAACTGTCGAAAAAGGCAAAAAAAATAGGTTTTTCGAGTGTCACACTGGTACAGCCCCTTAAGGGGTAAACCACCCCTCACTTGAAGGTCCTTATCGCAGCTGTTTATTTTCTGTATTTGAAATGTGTATGCTGATTCGAAGTATTTCTAAAAACTCCAATTTGATGTTGAAAATATGGAAAAATTCCGACTTGGAAATTCCGTCAAAAATCGAAAAATAAACAAGGGGCAATTGGCCAACGAAACCTTTTTTTTTAGGAAGAGCGTTAAACGTTATAGCTAGCAGTTTTTAAAAAAGAGTTATTTATTTTTATCAACTACAGTGGGAGACTCTAGTTCTTGGCGAAATGCAGCCAGAGACGCGAAGGATGACGATTCCAAGGAATCGTTCGACGACCGTTTCAAGCGAATCGATCGTGGCAATCCCGAAGAGGAAGGAGGACGCAAAACGTGAGTCAAGATCCGTTGCATCTTCTCCCCTGGAAGAGTAACGTTTCGAACTGCCTTTCGACTTTGCCGATTAATCAGTCGATCTTGATATACGTTAAGATTCGTTGGTTGTTTCAGCTGGTTGAACGCACCGAGACAAAGCGAGAGTCTGAGAAGCGAGCGAGGAGAAAGAGATCGCGGAGATCTTGGTGATCGAGGAGAGCGCGGAGATCGCGCCCGGGACGATAAAGGCAGAGACGATCGGGATAGACGAGACGAAAGAGGACTCAGCAGCTTCGACAAACCCGCCCCTCGAGGAGCATTGGTATACGTCAAATATGATAATTATATTCCATTCACGATAATTATATTCCATAATACGATAATTATATTCCATTCACAAATATGATAATTATATTCCATTCACTATTTAAAATTGCTGATTTTCATGATTGTTTCAAAGGAAAGATTTCTTAACCATTTTTGAGACCTAGGGTATGTTTCATTACTACTTTGGGGCCGTCCATATATTACGTCATCGATTTTTTGCTGATTTTTCGAAAAAAAAACTGCTACATTTTGCAATAAAAAAATACTTTTTTTAAAAAAACATTTAGGGTTATGTTTTAGATAATAAAGTTAGATAGATTTATAACAAATTCCATCAGAATCGGTCGATTAGTTGTTTTAGTTATACGTCATGAGAGTTTTGAAAATTCAGTTTAGAATGCCAGGCCGCCGCCATTTTTAAAGATAAATAAAAAAGACCATATACCGGCCAAAAGTAGTAATAAAACATACCCTAAGTTAAAAAAGGGTGGGGAAATCTTTCCTTTAAGGGGAGGTACCTGAGTAAACGGCGAGAAAAACAGGTAAACTTCGGGAATTTTTATCTAAAAAACTAATGTTTCGATTCGATCCGGGTTTTTTAAATTGGAAAATATGTACATTGAGGTATGTTTAGGAATTTTTTAAAATAAATTCTTTGACTGGAAGTGATTCAAACGCGATTATCTGGAAACATAGTTTTCAAAGTCGGTGCCAGATGTATCTCGAAAACGGCTTGTCCGATTTTGTCCAAATTTGGATACAATATTCTTCGATAGTTTTTCGCGTTCGCCACGTAGGGGTTTTTCATTTGATTGAACCATTGCTTTTTTATGCAATGTTTATGCAATCCAAAATCGTCGGAAATTGCGAACGAAAAACGAATGTTAAATTAAAACGGTCGCAATTCCGTTATATATGAAAATTTCAAAAAATCCTACGTGGCGAACGAGAAAAACTATCGAAGAATACTGTATCCAAATTTGGACAAAATCGGACAAGCCGTTTTTGAGATACATCTGGCACCGACCTTGAAAACTATGTTTCGAGATAATCGCGTTTGAATCGCTTCCATTCAACGAATTTATTTTACAAAATTCCTAAACATACCTCAACGTACATACTTTCCAATAAAAAAAAACTGGATCCAATCGAAACATTCGTTTTTGAGATAAAAATTCCCGAAGTTTACCTGTTTTTCTCGCCGTTTACTCAGGTACCTCCCCTTAAAACAAATCATGAAAATCAGCAAATGTTGTCCTTGCTTAAAGGAGGTATTTTCCCCCTTAAGGCGTTACCCCCACTTGTAGCGCAAAAAAAACCTTTTTCGTGAATTTTTTTAAAGAAAACTACAAAACTTTTTTAATCGATCAATATACCATCTTAAAGAACACATCTTGAAGAACTTTCAGTAATTTTTTTATGGAAAAATATTACATTGTTTAGTGGCAAATGGCCGTCAATGAAATAATGTTTTTATATACACCGTTTGCGGTGACCAACATTGCGGCGAAGTGGATTATCTGAAAAAAAAAAATGCGGATGGATTTAGTCAAATATATGTATAAACTAGTCTTTAACCGAAGGATTTTAAAAAATATTCATTTTTCACAAAATGGCGGACAGTCAAAGTTAATGGTTCGATTTTAACGAAAAAAAAACGGCCGTTTTTTGGCCATAAAACGGCCATTTTTTTTTCAAAAAAAAAAATCGAACGATTAAAGACTACATTTTTATGTATTAAATAAGCCTGCAAAATTTCAAGAAGATCGGTTCATTAGTGTTCGAGTAATCTTGGTCACCGACTTCAGAAATGCCATTTTGAGAAAAACGCGTTTAAAGTTTCAATTTCAGTTTATACGAAGAAAATATTTTTTTTTGTAAACTTACATAGAGTCATCTATTCCGGGCCCATACAGAAGCATGGGCCCGGATACTTATACTTCAAAAAAATGCAATAAAAAAAATCGATTTTTTCAAAATCGCAAGTGGGGGTAACCCCTTAATCCTGCAAACAGGAAACTTCCACCTTGTTGCCTCACCATTTTATATCGCTCGAAAATTCCCGTCTGATCAAATAGGCTCTTCAATGGTGACCTCCTCTAGAAGAAGCTTCTCCAGTAATTCCAATAATTTCAGCAATTATCTTGTGTGCCGTTTTGATAAAAGTTGTTTCGAGAAAACGCGTTTGAAGTTTTTGATACTGTGCGAGCGCCACCCGCGCACTGGTTCTCGTACCTGTATGTAAAGTTCAAACTATTCGGAATTTCGACTTGAGATACAGAAACAACATTCTTCAGGTGTAGAATAAAATCGATGAAATTAATTATATCTGCCCAAATTTTAACATAAATTTTCTTATCTTCAATTTTTCGTTTGTTACTTTTACAAATTCAATTTCATTTGCATTCGTGACGACATTGAATGGCTTCGCAGTTCTAACTCTTTCGCGTTTTCAGGGTTCCGGAAGTTCTTGGCGCGATGCTCGCACAATCGAACCTCGTCCGCCGATGGTGCGTCGACCAGACGAGCGGAGTCAACGTCCTGCGGGTCGCGATGATCCCGATAAACCCAAGTTCCAGAGTATGCGCGCCTCAGGAAGTTCCGATTGGCGTCGAGGTCTCGATACCGCGAACGATTCCCCGAAAGAGCCGCCTCGGCGCGAACAGCCGTGAGTTACATTTTTTTTCCGTCCGGGGTAACCTTTAGCCCGGTAAAATTAGACTCTGACTTCGAAATACCCTCAAGTATGGTTTGAAGCTGAACACAAATAGTTTTTTCTTCGATAGTCTGGACGAGTGTCTAGCGGACTAGACGATCGAAAAAAAAAAACGATTTTTGTTGCACTATACCGTTATTGTAACGAATTAATGAATTGTTGCTACTTTATAAACGTCACGGTATGAATTGTCTTCAAAATGGATGATGTTGAAGTTTGCATCGTTGGAATGCAACGAAATTTAATTTTTATTCCATTGCTTACGTTTATTTCGCCGATTTAGGGTACGAAAGTATCCTGAACGGTTTTTCTTTATTCTCATTAGAGATTCACGAGCTTAAGGCGGGATAAACATTTAAACGGGAGAAAATTAACCAATTTTGAGGGATTTTTGAAACTAAGAAATAATAAGGGTCTTCTCACTTTAAACGGTAAAAAAAGGTCATTTCCATGCATTTTTTTGATCGGTTTATATTCTACATATTGATATAAAAGTTGTTACACTTAATAAATACACTTTCGAAATGCATTTTTTTTAAATGATTCATTTATTTAAGTCAATATTTATAGACGAAAATGGTAGTTGAAAAAATATCCTAAAGAAATTGTAGGTCTGCGCCGTTGAAATCTCGGAGATGGATCATCCAAAACAAAAAAATCAAACGGTTTTAGATAGACAATTTTTTATTTATGCAAAAATAACAAAATGGCGGACATTTTTCGAAAAAAAAAACGTATTTTTTTTCACCGTTGTTGGCAAAAAAAATAGTAAATATCAAAATTTAAAAAATCCTTGATATGCGCTATAGCTGTAGTTGTAAAGAATATGTGGTTAACATTTAATGAGGATCGGTTCAGTAGTTTCGAAGATTTTATCAACAAGCCGTCGAAAAACGTTGTTCCGAGAAAAACGCGCTTAAAGTTTGTTTGGGTCACATAAATACATAAAAAACATTTTTTTGTTGTATTTCGAAAGTGTATTTACAAAAGTGTAACAACTTTTATATCAATATTTAAAATCTAAACTTATCAAAAAAATTAATGGAAATAGCCTTTTTTAGCGTCCAAAGCGAGAAGACTTCTTGATAGTATATTTGGGTATACAAAACAATTCTTTTAAATTCATTTATCATTAAGATGGCGGAGCTGTGTCAGAGTGTTACAGCAAGGTAGCCACGGGAGTTGCGAATCGGTGTGCAGTCTAGCTTCCTGTAGACTTTGATTTGCAAAAAAGAATTCAATATTTTTCGAGTCAGTACATCTATAGTTTCTATTTGACAGTAATTAAAACGAAGAAAAAGCAAATTAAGAGAATGACATGCATTTACTAAAAAAAATCAACATTTCACGCAAAATTTCTGTAAAATTTTATATAAAAAAAGTCGTATTTTTTTCCAATTTTTCGGAAACATTTCTCGTCAAGTAGAAGATAATATCAATATATTAGCAATATTATCAATATTTCTACCAAGTTTCAACTCAATCAGCTCAATAGTTTTTGAGTAATTCTGCACGCCAATTTCGAAAATTCAGTTTTGAGAAAGGCACGTTTGAAGTTTTCATAGAATTTGAATTAAATGGCACTAGGTACTTGTGGTAACTAATTACTTAACTAATCTGTTACAAAGTAATTAAATTATCAATTACAGTAGCTTTATCAATTATCAATTACAAATTATCAATTACAGTAGTAATTGTTAGTGGTTAATTTAATTACTTTTTTTCGCTTTGAAACTTTGGGGAAATATTCTACATATATAGTTCTATCGTTTAAAGAGAGAAAAAAACGAATTGATTTTTTTATCGTTGTAAATGTATATCCGCCTTAATCTATAAACAAAATTATAGACCATAATGGAAAGAATAAAACAGAATTTCTATTGCATTCCAACGACGCAAACTTCAGCGCCATCAAAATCGAATCTTGCAACGCCTCCGGTTCTTTTTATGTCCGATTCTCATCACTCAATCGTCACATTCCATTTGGAATGTGCGATTGTTTGTTTTTCATTTTAAAATTTACCTAGTCACGCCATTTTTAATCACCTGATTACGAAAATCACGCGCTCCGTATCAGGCTTGAGAGTTTCAGTCGCAAAATCACGATTTTCGCGTCGCCCTCGATCTCGCGGAAACAAACGAACGCGTTGAGAATTCAATTCCACCGAATAACGCCAGTAATTGTCGTTCTCCCTCCTGTTTGATTTGAAACGAATGAGGAAGCTTGAAAAACCAATTGCAGAAACATTGACGATCACAAGGACGAGTTAAGGTCAAAGCCGCAAGAAAAGTCGGATGCTCCAGCGCCGGAAGAAGATGGCTGGTCCAAAGTCGGCAGTAGACGTTAAAGAGGTATCGGCGTTGTAGCCATCCAACATGGTTCGGTTCTTTTTTTTAATCAACTAATCGCGCCCAATTAATCTCCATTGTAACCGGAGTGACGAATGAAACAATAGACATTGTGAGGCCGATCTCGAATTTTCGACTTTCCATGGTGAACCCTACTGGTTTATAAATATATACACATATATATATATATTTTTTTGTTTCCCCACGTAGCGCGAAAACGTTTCTCCGAATCACACGGTTGATTTTTGTCGGGTATCCGTATACGCCGAGTACAATGAAATCGATACTATTACATTGTTATTTACAAAAGTATTGTAGCCCATCGATCGGTTCAGCGAAATTCGGTTGGATACCTTTTTTTTTTAAACATCTTTAAACACGAAGACGAAAGTAAGAATGCCGAGCCCGTCATCCTTTTTTTCTACGTATTATGGCAGTCGGTCGATCGGCGTGCGGTTATTGGCTAGGAAAATTGTAACGATGTGGGAAAACTGCGGGTTGTCCTGCGAGAGGATTTTTTTTCGCGAACGGTTCTTCGTATTTGTAACAATGAAGGAGCGTCATGTCATCTGCCCTATATGCCCGTGTATCGCGGCCTCATTATAAAAGCCAGAGTCTCGCGCTGTTAATAAAGTTTTCTCGTATCTTATAAAATATTCTTAGAATTGTTCTCAACTTATTTTCAGGCTAAACCGTCGTTCCCACCATGTGCATGAGGTCTGAAAACGAAGGGAAGAAAAATAAAACTGCGTTTAAGGGGAGATATACACCTAGGAGCCGGAAAAAAGGTCATTTTTGTGAATTTTTTCAAGGAAAACTATTTGAAATTTCGGATTGGGGTTTTAATTATCTAAAAGTATATACATTCAAAAATATGTTTAATTTTCTTCATTTTAAAATATCAAAAATATACAAGGATATTGTATGATACTTGGAGCGTCGTAAAAAAATCTGCGTATACGGTACTCACTGGCGTTTCTTAAAAAATCATCTGAAAAAAAAAACAAAAAGATTATTGAATTAGATACTATAATCTAGTACTTGTCATAGCCGATTTTGAAAATATCGATTTATGACAAAATGGCGGACGTTTGAACATAAATAGTGATATTTGGGCCAAAAGTTAGTTATTATTTTGCCTATAAAACAAAAACTAAGTAACGGAAAAAAAATCCTTCGAGAAGTACTAGATAATGGTTTATAGAATAACCACAAGAAACCTCAAGGCAATCGGTTTATTGGTTTTCGAGAAATTTTGGATACCGATTTGAAAAACGTGGTTTTGAGAAAAACACGTTTGAAAATTTGGGAATGAATAAATCATGAAATTTGTCAACTTACATGGAATCATCGATACCAGGCCCATAGTGTAGGTGTTCTACGGTCGACAGAATGTTCATAGCTTCTAAATCGATTTTTTCGACCATCTAGGTGTATATGTCTCCTTAAGACGCGAAATGGGGTAAATCGACCAGTGAATGAATGAATAACGACACTGCTGGATTGGACTGCAAAACGAACATATTATCGGAACGAATTTTTAAATCGCTATAGGTAACGAAATACGTTATTCTGACAGAAAAAAAATTCGAAGTATTTGCGACAAATGGAGGAGTTGATAAACAAGTAGCAAAGTGAGTCAATCGTCAGTCGATGGATGAAATTACCAGCAAATGAACGTGTAATGTAGATAAACCCTGTAAAGGATAACGATTTATTGTTTATTTTTATTAAACGCTAGATTTGGAGATCAACGTGTTGCACAAAAATTACAATATTCTTATACATATGAGTGTTATATTTGTTATTACGATTTCGTAGAAAATGCACAAAACTTTTATGCATCTTAACGCGCGAAACGAAGTTTGTTTCGACAGAGAAATAGAAAACTAAATTTGGTCAAAATGAAAAAAAAAACGAATGAAATTATTTAGTGACAAGTTTTAATGAAATGTATATTGTCATCTCATAGAGGCCGTCTATAAATTTCGTCATTTTAAAATAGGGGGGGGGGGGGTCGTTGAAAATGACGTCATGACTCCCAAATGTTAAATCACCTCAAATCATAATCATTTGACGTGGACGAGTCGAAAGGTCTAGAAGCGAACCCCATGCCTTTGTTCCAGAGCTTACGAGGACGCAATCGGGACCCACAGATTTCGCCCAAACTGCGTGGGTAGAAGAAGGTGGGTCCCCAATTAACGTTTCTAAAATATTTCGCCTGAGTGGGCCATAGGAAAGGGCAAAACGCTCTCCAATGATTTCCAAGTAGAGCTTGAGGGATGATTTTCAATCATTTCCAAGTCAACGGCGTAGCGCAGTGGTCAAGCACATTGCTTGTCACCCCGCTGGCTCGAATTCGATTCTCGCTGCTACTGTTTTTTTTTTAATTATCATTTTTTTAATTCCTCGAAATATTCAACTATTCATTGAAAAATCGAAATATATTCAAGCAGTTAATTTATATAATTAGGTGAAACTTTTAATGAAAATAAAAATTCCGAAAATTCTTTCAATTAACTATGCACGCTGCTTTTTTTTTCATTGTCAGAAATAATTTTACAATTTTTAGGGTAATATTCATCGTAGAAGCATTTGAAATATTAATGTTTTTCACACCAGGCACATTTTATAAAAGCATTGTTTGAGCAGTTACATTTTTCCGAAATATGCTTCATTGGAAAGCATACTCCATTTAAGTTTTAAAACGAAGGTTTTTCCTCTGTCAATTGGGGTGCAAACCAAGCGTACTGGATCATAGGGGTGAGAACAGGAGTACTGAATTGATGCTGCACGATCGAATGTATTTTAATTGCATCTTCTTTTGACGATAATTCTCGCTGTTGTTGGAGCAATCCAGGGCACTTTGTAGTCTTTTAATTAGATTTTTGACTTGGCGATGGAAATATACATCACACGGAGCCAGCGGAGTACATATGAGTGGAATGACGTTCATAGTGCACGTTGCTTCTTCTTGCTTATTGGTGAATGTCTCGTCATACAATGTTAAATCTGCTTGGCCGCTCCACGAATCCACCAATAGAAGAAATTTATTGTTTGCGACGTATGGCTTCAATGTTGTTTCCAAGAATTTTGCATAAAGCTCTTTCGTTAGTTTTTCTGACTTGGAGCAAGTAACGACATTTCCATATTCTTCTTCTAATTGCTTGGTGGTATCAGCAACTCGCGGACCAAATTTATTAGCAGGCTCCTGCATACATAAAAATACAAAGGGTAAAAGTTTCCCTGAAGCGGTAAAGCTGTTCTGCGCTGTGTAAGAGTGGGTGGTTTTCGAAATAGTGAGTTTCTTTACCAAAACGGTCTTTGCACCCTTGACATCCAGTGACCTGTTATACGTCGATTCATACTGGCATCCAGTCTGGTCGGTGTTAATTATATAATCGAGGTTGAAGCTTGGCATTATATGTCTCGTCTGTATACGAAACTTCTCTGCTGCTGCCACCGTTTCTTCCAGAGTTGCGACATCATTTTTGCTGACGAATTTCTGGATTTTTCGCTGCCTTGTCGAATGTCTTTGCTTGGAGGATTTTGTCCAGGTATTGCAAGCAAGAAATTGAAATTTTTCCGCCGAATATGAGAATGCGACGGCCATTGCCCATTGTCGTAGCGTTCTCGTCGTCACCGGTTCGCAGCATGGTGTTGAAGTTTGCATCATTGGAACGCAACGAAAGTTCCTATTTACATTTTATTTTACGTTTTCCATTATTATAAAAGTTTTTTTTTACATAGCTTCATCTTGTAGGTCGCGAAATAAATAACTTGAAAAATGTTTAAAGGATTTTTGTTGGCAAAATCAGCTAAAAGAGATTGAAGGAATTCAGAAATGTTTATTTTCGTTGCACTCAAACGATGCGAGTCGATGAATGCAATTTTTTCAAGTCTGGTGCCGCCTTGCTGTATTTATTTTCTCCAAATTTGAAGGTAATCCCCTTCCTTCAGGATTGGGAATCTAGATTGCAATGTTGCGAACTTTCATTTCGGATGAGCATCAGCAAAATTTATGACCTTCTTCTTGTCAGCCAAGGACGCCGAAGTACGTCGGGAACTCGCTGAGAAATCTTCAGGATTATAATCAACATCTTTACTTGAAAAAGGAACCTGTAACAAATAAAATAGGACTGCATATAAAAAAAAGTGTATGTGTGGGAGAAAGAGAGAGAGAGATAGAGAGAGAGAGAGAGAGAGAGAGAGAGAGACAGAGAGAAAGAGAGAAAGATGAGAAAATCCACGAACCTCTTCATAAAGATTTTCTTCATCAGGTTCGGCGCATAATATCGAATCTTCGTCGTGCAGTATGAAATTATTATTCATAACTTCAAGAACCTGCTCTGCGATTGCTTCACCCATAGTTATTGCTACAAGACTAACGGACGCAGCAGGATTGTCAGTGATCATGCCTTTTTCGCTATAAATTGAAAAAGCGCAATGAAGAGCACTGGTGAAGTTTTCTTTCAAATCTTCATCAAAAGTTGTTTCGAGTTTTTTTTATTAATCACTTCGCTGGTCGAAAATTCTTGTTGGGTTGCCATTTTCGATTATGACGAGACGATGGTCACAGCCCCAGGAAACGTTGCGAACCGACGATAGAAAGTTAGTCAGACCAGCCGAAGAATTGGCTTTCGGGTAAGAAATATGACGGAGGGGGAATGACGATTCGAACATACGTGAATTTTCAAGTCCATTTATTGACTGGCTATAGGATGGGCTGACTATAGGGGGTTTTAAACAGCTACCAGAATCATGTGCTCTGAACGCACTAAAGGGAACAAAGAAAACGAGCAGGGTGAGGATATGACGTCAACAGTACGATTCTATTGAAGAACCGTTGAAATCACAAACCACGTTTTACAGAGAATACAATTTAAAAATGTATCATTTAAAACAATTCCTTAATTGGATATTGTGATGAAAACGATAATTATGTAAATTTACTGCTTGAATATTTTTAAATTCTACAATGAATAGTTGATCATTGCGAGAATTTGGAAAAAATAATGGAAAAAAAAACGGTAGCAGTAAGAATCTAACCCAAGCCAGGGTGACAGGCAATGCGCTTGACCACTGCGCTACACTGCTGACTTGGAAATGGTTGAACATATATCCCTCAAGCTCTACTCGGAAATCTTTGAACGTTTCACCCTTTCCTATGGCCCACAGGCGACATATTTTAGGAACGTTACGGCGGAACCTCCTCCAGATATCAATTTTTTTATTGCTTCAAAAATTCATTTAGTATCTGAAGAATATAGTCCCAAAGTTTGAAGCCCAACAGAAAGTCCTAAAGGTCCCTAGGAAGTCATCGAAGTGATGCCCTCCAAAAGTACCGAGAGTAGGTAAACGCCCTTTGCGGCCTCTACCTTTGGGGCCTCTACTTTTTAATTTCTTAGCCAAACAAGTTTGCTAGCTTACTTTTTGAATAATAGGGGGCACTTCCGACGATTGTAAAGAAAAATTCCGCCTATCTAACCGTCGTTTTTCGTTGTCACACAAACAGTTCACACAAAAAGAAAAAATGCAGCCCAGATTAGTGATTTCCTAGAAAAAGGCTGGCCTTATGGCCCTGGCATCGCAGATTAAGCTTGGGTAATTATCAATCACTCTAAACTTTACTTTTTACGAACGAAAACTTCAATCGAATTTTTCTCGAAACGTTTTTTTCCGTGCCGTGGAATGTAACTTAAAAAGTAACGAACCAATCAACTTGAAATTTTGTACAAATATTCTTTAACGTATCGGCCTTTGCACAAACCTAAAATTTCGGATAAATTGTTTTGATAAATATAGTTTTTAACGATTTGTTTATAAAAAAAAGTGTTTTTTTCCTTTTTGTCCTCAAATTTTCGATTCTTAATTTTTTGTGCTAAATTTAGGTTCATGCCACGCGGAGTGACTTATTTTAATGAAAAAAAATTGTTTCGTTGTTTTAGTTAACTACAAGGACCTGAGCGTTCGGCGCAAACTCTAGGAGCCAAGTTCCAGCGCCGCCTTTTTCTTTTTTTTCACTCATGACAATTTTTTTTGCCTTCATTTGACCGTCAATATTATTATATAATTTGATTCATTGCAACAAATGCTCTCATTTTTTTGTAAAAAATTATTGAAAAACCTGTTGTCTGGAGGAGGTTCCCCCCTCAAGTGGGGACCCACCCAGTTTGGGCGAAATCGGTGCGTCCCGATTGGCATCCTCCCCTTAGTAAGGAGCAAGTCAATTATTTGCGCGAGCCAATAATGTGTAACAACTATGAATCTGAAAAACTTCTGGGGTCCGAGCGATCCCACATGCAGTCAGGGCTTCGTGGCGGAAGTGTGCAGTCGAAGGGTTAAAATAAGGAATCGGTTTTAACGACACGTGTTTTTTTTTTGCAAAATTATAGTGATTCTGACAATTATTGTGAATTATCGACAATTCATATTCACTTATTTTAAATATAAATCTGCTTTCGTCCATTCACTGGTCGGTTTAACCTATACACCTTTCCATCAAACTCCGACCAAGTATTTTCCTCCACGTTGGTCTCGGAAAAAAACGACACAATAAAGTTCGCGTGAATTAGATCAAGCATAGTCTTTATTTTCGGCGTAATAGTTCACCGGAGAAATCAATATCTTGTATTCCTCTTATCATTCTTCCACTCAATCGCGTAATAAATAAGCATAAAGTATAAGACACATCTCCCGTAAACATCAAACTTTCTATGTACACACGTTCTTCACATACGATCAAAATTCCGTTCGCGTTCGTACAGTCGGAAAGATATTCTGAAATTTGAAAAGCCGATGCGGAATACCCGTGGAAAGATTCGCAACTGAACAATTTCGTATTACTCGATCATTCGTACTTTTCGATCGACAAACTCAATTCTTTCTCTCCCGATGGGTTTCCATGGAGGATCTACATTTCAGAATATTTCTTCCGTTTGTCTTCGAGGGACTCAACATTTTCCGCAGTTGGTAGCTTTGGTTCGAGCAAAGGCTACTTGCGCATCTCCAAGTTCAAATAAAACCTAGAAACAATTGGGGGCTAATGTACCCCAGGGAAAATAACGTTTGGGCTGCTGCGACGGATATACCGTATACACGTATATAGCGTGTCTCAAAATGACCTGACATTTTTATTTATTAAGGGGTAAGGCCACAGGAGAATTTTCAAAAAACCGATTTTTTTTCTCGCTAAAACGGTGCTTTATCATCATGAGAATAAGTTACTATTCGATTTATAGCAAGAGAATTTTTTTTCACCGACTTTGAGCGTATAACGTAAGCCCACCTCTGGCACGGCCATAGAGTACCTAAAACTTTAAACTCGTTTTTCTCGAAACAGCTTTTTTCCAATTGGCGTGACAAATAACTTCAACAATTTTCACTCGATTTACTTGACATTTAAAAGTTATGTTCCTAATTGCATTTCGCAGAGAAGTACGTACGGAATTTTTTTATTCATTGAAATCTTTTCGTTTTATGAGCTGTTTCATAGGAATTTTTTCACTGAAAATTCATTCAAATGCCTACAACTCAATTCAAATACCTACAGCTTTTGAATTAAACAATATTTTGTTTAATTCCGTACGTACTTCTCTAGGTATTCTAATGTAGATTGACGAGAATTTTTGTTTTTTGTTCTAGGTAAAAAATTGTGGATGCTAAATATCACGTCGCGGAGCCCCTAAAAAAAAGATAACAAAAGAAAATATTGGTAGTCTGCCATTTTATATATCGAAAAAAAAATTCTATAAGCTTGATATTTACACTAAATAGATGTGTAATTAATTTTATGAGTGAATCACTTTTTCATACGAAAAAAAAATTGTTACATTCGCACATGATTTTATACCCGTTACTGTGGCCTAACCCCTTAATAAAACGTACTATTCATTTGCAAAGTACGAATATGTTTATTTTTGTATACAAACATGGAGGTTATGTGTGGAACACGATATTCGATAAGTAGCCACCTCGTCCCTGTTTGCAAAGGTTCACTCTTTTGACGAAATTTTCAATAAGATTTTGGCATAATTGCGGACTAATTTCATTAATGGTGCGTGCAATTACTTCCTCGAGCTCCGGAATGGTCTGTGGATCATTGGCGTACACTTTTCCTTTTAAAAATACCAAAGAAAGACGTCCAATGGCGTAAAATCGCACGATGGTGGCCAATTCACATCGCCGTGGCACGAGATAACAGAACCATTAAACTTCGTCTGCAATAACTGCATAGTTTCGCCCGCAGTGTGACAGGTTGCGCCATCTTCTTGAAAGAATATGTCTTCCAAGTTCATGCCGTTTATGCCATTTATCGTATATTGTGTTTCACACATAACCTCCGTGTCTGTACCTTATATTAAAATGAAAATATTCCTACTTTTCAAATAAGTAACACGTTTTATTAATAAATTAAAATATTAGGTCATTTTGAGACACTCCTTAGTAGGGGGCTGAGGAAAATATCGTTTATTCGAAAAATAGCGGGTATTTCTATCTTTAGCCTAACTTTGAGTACACGCACACTGGAAAATCTCGATTTCGGACATGCTCGAAATCGAGTGGTTCAGAGCTATCCTTCTCGCTGTCCCAAAGGCGCGAATAATTTCATACAATCGTCCTTCGTAATTTCGAACATGTTCACGCCGTGCGATTGGACAGCGCTATGAAACATGCGAATTCTTTCCAATGGACCAAGGAATGACGGTCCCGTAGCGTTTTTAAGTCGATTATCAATAAAGCATTATGGCCGCTGCGGTTTTTTCCTCCAGAGCCGGTATCGGTTCGAGACGATCGTCCTTGTCTCTGCCGGAACCCCAGCCTACGAGGGCTATGCTTATCAGATGAATGACTCCCGCGCCAACGACCAGCCTGAAACGAAAAATCATAATTGTTTTTAGCGATAACTTTTTCAATTAGCAACGGTAGACTTTAATATCGATTTGGGGTGTAAAATAAATGCGTTGGATGAACAACGACGGTGAGATTTAAATTTGCATCGTCGGAATGCAATGGAAAATAATATTTGAGCATTTCTTTAATTTCTTTCGACGGATTCTCCCTGCAAAAATGCTTCAACCGTTTTTAGAGATTTATTTACCGATCTACGATATACATCTGTAAAAACGATCTTCTATAGTAATAAAACGAATGGAAAATAAAAACAAAACTTTCGTTGCGTTCCAACGATGCAAACTTCAACACCATCAACGCTCGTTATCGCCGATACGCTGTGAAGTCGGTTACATTAAAAAAAGTAAAGTCTTCGTACAGCACAAGTTCAAACTCCGAAAAAGGAGGCTTCGAGGGTACGAATTGAGTTTCTTTGTACGACAACTTTCGGTATTTCAAGAACACGCGTCACACGCTCGGTCGGTAAAATGTTTTAATTCACTCGAAAGGATATGGAATGCAATTAACTGAAGAGTATTTAGTAATGATAATAAACGGGGCCGGGTTGAAATTCCGAATTTTGAATGATCAGAACGCTCAAAACTCCGAAAGAATATTACCCCGAAAGATCAAAACTCCGAAAGAATTTTACACGAAAGACCAAAACTCTAAAAATCTGAACACCGTCAAAATAATTCGGCTATAGAAGTTTTCAAAGTTTCAAAATTTTCAATAAATCGACGAATTATTTCAAGAATTTATTTATTTATTAAGGGGTAAGGGCACAGTAGAATTTTCAAAAAATCGCAAAATCACTTCTCAATAAAAAATTATTCTTTAAATAATTCGTCGATTTATTGAAAATTTGGAAACTTTAAGAACTTCCATAGCCGAATTATTTTGACGGTGTTCAAATTTTCGGAGTTTTGATCTTTCGGGGTAGTATTCTATCGGAGTTTTGATTCCATCTTGCATTTTGGAATATTAAAATTCGGAATTTTAAACCGTCGGAGCATTCAAAGTTCGGAATTTCAACCCGGCGGCTAATAAACAACAACAATAATAATGATTATTACTATGAAAAAAGTAAGCAACAATAACAGTTATGACTATGTTAAAAGTAAACAACAATGATAATTATTAGTACAATAAAAGTAAACGAGAATAACGGGATTGAATTTTTTTCAAATGTCAGCCTCAATTTTCTCACCAAAACGAGTAGCCAAGTTCCGCGCTGCCCTCGCTGGTCCACATGTTGTCGATGTCCTCTTTAGGCAACACGTTCCCGTACAATTTCATGTAATATTGAGCGAGCCAAGTTCCCGCGCTCGTCACGCAAAGTAAAACTAAACAAATGAAACGTACAACAGTCTAGCGTTATTCCATCTTACTTCTACATTAAAATTGTTATTTTCGCTTCAAGAAATGCACGATTTTCCATTTAAAAATATGAATTGCAAGTTTTTATTTGCATATCGGGGCATCTCGGAGAATGCAACGCAGTGAAACTTACGAGTCAAAATATTCATCACGTAGATACCCGGGACAGAGAGAATTTTCGATCTCGGCGAAGTCGCTGTGTTTAGGACGGCCAAAAGAGCGGCTAGGGCCGCAGCTACGAGGGCACCCGCCGTAGTCGCTAAAGTTCCGAGCCAGAGACTGTTGGACATCACCGTTGGATCCTGTCGTATCATCTGCGGTACTGGTAACAGAAAAATATGCTCAGCGAAACGTCGTCGATTTCAATGAAGTTTATTGTACGAACAACCTGATGCTTAAATAAATAGTACAAGGACTCCGGGAATTCTTGTAAAACTGTGATATTTAGAGCTATAAAAATAATAAGAATAATTATAGGGATAATAATAATTCATAATTCATTCATTAATATTCATAGTAATTCATATCCATTAATTTTCATAATAATTATATTCATAATAATTCAATAATTCATTCAATAATAAATAATAAGATTAATAAAAGGGATAGTAGTAGTATAGTTCGTTATTTCCAAGTATATCCTTGTAGGTTTTTTACAGTTTCCCCCTCTGTACATTGATACTCTTTTACACATTGCCTTCTTTTTTGTTTGTCAACATTTGTCTTTCCATGGCTGTTACGCATATGGAAAACCGAGAAAACTCAGGGAATTTTGAAGAATCTCTGGAACTTTTTCAAAATTTACTTTTTGCAAGAATTGAGAAAAACGAAATCGACTTGAAATAAAAAAAAACTAAAAAGAATAAAATAATTATTTTTGTATATTTTTAATATTACAGTTTGCCCCTCTGTACATTGATACTCTTTTACACATTTCCTTTTTTCTTTTTGTCAACATTTGTCTTTCCATGGCCGTTACGCATATGGAAAACCGGGAAAACTCAGGGAATTTTGAAAATTCTCTGCAATTTTTTCGAAATTTACTTTTTACAAGAATTGAGAAAAACGAAACCGACTTGAAAAAAAAAACTAAAAAGTATAAAATAATTTTTTTTGTATATTTTTAATATTTCTATTATTCTTCATTCAGTATTATTCTTCAGGGTGTACCAGGTCAACCGCCCGATTTCTGACTTGTGAATACATGCCGTCATTCTGAACAAAAAAAGCCCTTTGCCATTTTGACGTTTGACGAACCGTGACCTAATCACAGTGCTGTAACCAAATTACAGCTCTATGGTTACAAAAACACGTTCGCAATGGTCGAAACGTATGTTTTTTTTCCTTTTTTTAATTATTGCAAGAAAAGTATTGCTGAGGCTATAAGGATCGTATTTAAATTTTTTTACAAACATTGTGAACTGTTTATTTATTAATTTTTTTTCACAAATTTTCTGAATTGAAAAGTCCTTAGCCACTTTGGTGTCCAACGAACCGTTGTTTCGCTATAGATATAGCGAGCTTGCTGTCAACGCGAGACGATCGCACTATAATTTGGTCACGGTTCGTCAGACGCCGAAGTGGCAGAGGGCTTATTGGTTCAGGGTTGTTTAGCATGTATTCAGAACTCAGGAATCGGGCGGTTCACATGGGATATCCTGTATACAAAAAAAAAATATATGACAGTGCCGAACATTGAAAATTTCAAAAACTAAAAACTAATTTGCTCTGAAGCCTTATACATTTGCATTCGATTTGTCGATACACAACTACACAATTATTATTGTAGATAAGTGTTTATATTCACTTTCTATTTATTGGCACCGACATTGAAAATTCTGTTTATAATAAAGAACAGGTTCTGCATTTGCTTTTCATGTATTTTTTTTTACTTTACAGTGCTTAGATTATTTTTCGAATGTCATTTTTTTTAATTTTATTTCAACTTAACAAAATAAAATTTAAATACGTAACATGTTTATATATTTGAGCTTAAAAAAATTATGTTCTTTGTTTAACCATAATCTTCCTGGAATATTTGCAAAACTTGTGGAAAACCTGGAAAAGTCAGGGAATTTCTGAGTGAATAATGCGTAACAACCATGCTGTCTTCCTTTTTCTCCTTTATGCTTCCTTTCTTACCATGCATTCGAAGGACTTCGCATACTCGCACAATTTTTGAACGGTTTCCTTTTTTTTTTTAAATTAATTTTACCTTTCAATGCCTCCACCTTGTGGCCTATTCGTAACTTTTCCAAAGCTTCTACCACCCCCTTATTAATTTTTCTTTCATTTTCCCGCATTCAAGTATGTGTTCCACACTTTCTTCTTCCTTCCTACAACACCGGCATAGAGTATCTGCGTATCCCTTTTTACCTCCTTTTCCTATATTTCCGCATCTTAACCTGAACCATGTTTCTTTAGTTTCGTCCTCTACGTTCTTCTCTCCCCAATAGTCTTCCAGTTCTATAAGTTGTTTTCGATTTTTTTACTCCCTACAATACGTTGAATTCTCCATTTTGTTCCAGTCTTGTTATATTTGCTGGTCGTTTTTTATTCGTATAGCTCTTTCGATTACTTTTCTTACTCCCACCATGTCTTCGTCTCTTATCCTTTGCCATATTACTCCCACTCCTGCCTTCTCCATGCCTCCCTTCATTTCCGTCCCCATTTGGATGGGTTCGCATTTAAGGAGGTTGGAGCGGTCCAGCTGAGCCAATTTACGGCTTACGAACGTTTTTTTCAATGCACCTCAAAAAAATGCATTCGAGTTATAGATTTATCCTGTAGATGCTAATTTTTATAAAATATATCATTAAAAGGCAAAATTATGTATTTTTATATATTTATTATGTGACAGAAAAACTTTTGGGGTACTAATAATTTGAAAAAGTTATTAGTTAACATTATCGATGATCATTTTGAAAAAACTGCGTCAGTGAATACAACTCGGAATGAAATTCTGAGTCATTCATAATTATGCCTATTTATATTTATGTCAGGTGATTATTTATTATTACAATCAATTGATATTAGGTGTTGCCGAAATACATCAACTTCGCGGACATTGAGGTTGGCAGCAATGTTCTTCATTCGCCAGCCAAGATTCGTAGTCTTTTATCAAACCTCGATGGTTCAATATTGTATATATGTGGTTTACGATGGTCAAGATGGGTTTTTTTTTCTAAATGTTTCCGAAGGTTTACTTTGCGTTAAGCCGTTGTTAGAAATTGTTTATCTTGGTGCTAAGTAGCCAAAAAAAATTACATCACCCGTAATGTGAACGTCTTGCCTATCTAACCGCACGTAAAGTACGGTTACTTACATACATTAAACTATTTTTTATTCTGGTGTTTTGTGGTGAAAAAAATTCAAAGAATTCCTAAAAACTCAATATAGTGTAAACGATAACATATATTTTTTATTTTTTTAAATCTTGGATTGTGGCTAACCCTCCAACCTCCTTAATGTCGCTCTGGCTTCTTGTTTCAAGCACTTTTTCGACAACCTATCTTCCGGCATTGTCATTTTCAGCAGGTAAAAAAATTCTATTAAGGTAAGAAGAAATTATTTATTATTATTTTCGGATTTTCCAATAATAATATCGTGAAGAACTATCCAATTTCTCAAATTTTGTATAACTTGTAAGCTTGCTAATCCAACGTGACAATCATCACTGATTGTCTTTTAACGTAATTATTCAACGTAATTTTTTTACTCCAAAAAATGGAAATCGATTTTGCATTTTTGATAACGTGATAACACTTGCTTTACATTTTTTTCATCGTACATTTCGATTCTCGTCAGATTTTTGGGTCCGAAAAAGTGACGGGTCGAAACGAATGAAGGGTTTGTACAAAAGTGTCCCGCGTCGAGGATCGAAACAAAGAATCGATTTGATGATCGCGTATTCCCGTCACGTTCGAGTCTCGTGTATTAAAATAATAATTGACATCCATTCAAAACGAGGTCTACGCGAGCTTTGGAGGACGTGGCTCGACAAAGTTTCTTTTTGTACGAATTTGTATGTGTCACGTGAGTAGTCCAGGAACTATTTCGAAC
The DNA here is from genome assembly GCA_944452715.1 of Ophion slaviceki. Classification (NCBI taxonomy): domain Eukaryota; kingdom Metazoa; phylum Arthropoda; class Insecta; order Hymenoptera; family Ichneumonidae; genus Ophion; species Ophion slaviceki. Next base: position 16,193,266 of record OX101785.1, on the reverse strand, counting down.
AGCCACGAGTCATTGAATACCGAATGCGGTAATTGTTCATCAAACAACGAATAATTGCGCTCATACATCGCACCAGAGGCAAAGGACGTTGCAATAGGACACACGTACACGATGCTCACCGGCCGCACGTGACTTGTTTTTCTACATACGTGACGGTGACAGACCACTTCCGTGACCTAGCTCAACAGTCGCTTACGTTAGATACGAAACTCAGGAACCCGGATATCGATTTATAATCCCGATTAAATTATCGGGTTCTTAAAGAACATTCTATTTTCGATACAATTATAATGGAATGTTCAAAAAATAGACGTTGAAAATTGCAAATGAGATGCTTGAATGAAGTTAATTGTTCTCAATTGCAAATGCACGTGTCTGATGAGTTTGGTATTCCAGCAATTAATTTTTCAGGGTTGCAGTCAATTAGGGACAGAAGCATTAGCGTAGCGGGGGCAGGGGTGGGCACCCCCCAGAATTTCAGTGTCCCCGAGAAAAAAATCGATTCAACATAATGAAATTCGAATAATCGATTAATTTTATTTAAGGTATTCCTTTCACGAACCCAAATATTTAATACCCCCTTATATTATAAGTATTAATATATTATAATATTTAATATTTAATACCCCCCAGAATTTCCAGTGTCCCGAGAAAAAAAATCGACTCAACATAATGAAATTCAAATAATCCATTAATTTTATTTAAGGTATTCCTTTCACGAACCCGAATATTTTATAATTAACTCATTTTCGTATATAATAAAGTTTAAAAAAACATCCCAATATACTGATTAATTTCAGCCATGTTAACGAATTTTGATCGAAAAATTACGACCCTAAAAATCGTCGTTTGTACGGCGCTTTATAGAAATGGCACGCCGGCCACATTTTTATCATGTAATTTAAACGTTAAATAACTCTAGATGCCTGAGTTATTTAGTGTTTTTATTTTTATTTTTTTTTAGTGTTTTTATTTACTCCACTGTAAATTTTTATTTATTTTTATTTTTGTTTTTTTTTTATTTAGTGTTTTTATTTACTCCACTGCTCACGCGTGGAAAAAATCTAAAGATTCCGTTACGAATATAGAAACAGGGTGTCACCGAATGTTTAAAGAAAATATTCACGATGAAACTTAGAAAAATGTGTGAGAGCAGAAGAATTTTCGTAGCCGCGACGTTTCAGAGATAATGCAAAAATGTGTAAATCTATTAAATTTACGCGGAAATTTTTATTCCAGTTTATCGTCAAACCCAAACAAATGAATGAATTCAAATAAATAGTATGTTTTATTAAGAAATAAAAATGTCAGATCACTTTGAGACACCCTATATAAACTTTTCCAAGCAGCAATAGTACTCCCAGTGAGCTCTGCTGGCTGTGAGAAGAGTTTTTCTGCCGCGAGGTGGATAAAAACGGGGCTTAGAAGCACAATGCTTCAGAAACGATTCTGTCATACGTCACTGCTGGACATAGAGAATGACATTGTTAAAATACAAATTCCAACTGAAAAACGTGTTGGGCCGTATTGCAGAAAAAAATGAGAACTAAGACTTCTTCAATCGAGTACCTACTGAAAGTAAATTTTAAAGACTGGTAACTGTGTTAAGGGGTCTTCTCACTTTAGACGCTAAAAAAGGCGATATTCATGAATTTTTCTGATAGGTTTATATTATAGATATTAATATAAAAGTGGTTACACTTAATAAATACACTTTCGAAATACATTTTAAAAAATATTTATTCATTCAAGCCACTATTTATAGACGAAAAAGGTAGTTAAAAAATGTCCTAAAAAATTGTAGGTCTGCGGCATTTGCTGAAATCTCGGAGATGGATCATCCGGAACAAAAAATCAAACGTTTTTAGATTCAGTATGTTAATGGCTATAGCGCATACCATACGATTTTTTATATATGCAAAAATAACAATATGGCGAACATTTTTCGAAAAAAAAAACAAGAAAAGTGTTTTTTTTCACCGTTTTTGGCAAAAAATAGTAAATATTAAAATTAAAAAAAAATCCTTGTTATTCACCATAGCTATAGTTGTAAAGAATATGTAGTTAAAATTTCATAAGGATCAGTAGTTTCGAAGATTTTATCAACAAGCCGTCGAAAAACGTTGGTTCGAGAAAAACGCGTTTAAAGTTTGTTTGGGTTACATAAAAACATAAAAAATTTTTTAAATATATTTCGAAAGTTTATTTATTAAGTGTAACAACTTTTATATCAATATCTATATTATAAACGTATCAAAAAAATCATGAAAATAGCCTTTTTTAGCATCTATAATGAGAAGACCCCTTAAAGAATTATGAAAAATTAGATGATTAGTTTCAAGGTATTGCAAAAGTTTGATGTTAATGTTAACATGAGCGTGTGATTAAATCTTCATATTTTATGTTACGTGATTATCGACTATTATGTAAGTTTCATTTAAAAGAAAAATTGTGAACAAAACTACTTTTTAGGTTAGGCCCTTACACCCCACATACTGGCCACGCCAGTGGGCAGAGGAAATTTTCAAAAAACACTTGAATACGAACACTAGTGGAAAATGACAATTCTCCACGGTAATTGGAACAGATCAAATTTGATAGTGAGACCCAAACGTGCTGGTGAATCGTGACTAAATCGGCTGTGAGAGGTCTCAGGATGGATGAAAAAAATTATTAATAACATTCGTAATTTACTTCGCGAACGAAGAATAAGAGCAAGAAAAGGCAGACATTTTTTAACGGGAAAACACGATGCGGAGGATTACAAAGAATATACGAAGATAATATGGAAGACCCTGGTGGAGGAGTCGGTGAACGGATATAGTCGATTAATTGGTCGACTTTCTCGTCTTGCATCCGGCCGGAGCATCGATCCCTCGACCTCCGCTAACGGGGGTTCAGTGGAGGGAGGGAGATTGCATTATCCACGAAGCCTCTTTCTTGCATCTCGCGCTTCGGACATATTGCGGAAAAGATGAGATCGGGCTTTCGTCATTCGATTAATTTATTCTCTTTCGTTACCTCTCGGCCTTGTAAATTACACTCGGCTATGGTACAAAGTGACGGCGGTTTTATTCGAACCAAACGATACTCGTCAGATTGGCAATAAAACATTAGGCATATAAAAACGAAATTCAAGAGAAAAAAAGTATAAAAAATGTATATAAAAAAAATATAAAAAAAACATTCAATGCACTAAAAAGTAGCATTTTTTTTACCAAGTCACATATTTGTGACTACAAATAAAAGCTTGGGGCGCTCAACTTTTTAAACGTTTGAGGCGGGATGTACATTTGGACAGGAAAAATTAAGCGCCATTGAGGGATTTTGTAAACTAAGAAATAATTATTCTACAATTATCAAACTTGAGGTATACTTTAATAGTATATTTAAGTATACAAAATAATTTTTTAAATATTAATTCATCAGAAAAATGGCGGCGCTGTGGCAGTGTTACAGACTTTGATTTGCAAAAAAGTTCAAACATTTTTTCAGTTAGAACATCTATAATTTCTATGTGACGGTAATTAAAATGAAGAAAATGCAAATTTAAGAAAATGGCACGCATTTACAAAAAAAATCAACATTTCTGTAAAATGTGGATTAAAAAAGTAGTTTTTTTCAGTTTTTCAAAAACAATTCTCGTCAAGTAGAAGGTACCAATAATATCAATATTTCTACCAAGTTTCAACGGAATCGGTTTAATAGTTTTTGACTAATCTTGCACGCCAATTTTGATAATGCAGTTTTGAGAAAAACGCGTTTGAAGTTCACGCCCGATCTGAATCCGAGCGGTGAGGCACAGCGTTGACGGGCTGTACCGTTTGGAGTTTTTCGAATTTTGCTTTGAAACTTTGGGAAAATATTCTACATATATAGTTCTATCGTTTGAAGAAGAAAAAAAAGAAATCGATTTTTTGATCGTTGCAAATGTAGATCCGGCCTTAATAAATTTGATCAACTCAGTTTCATCAACCGTATTTAATTCGGCACAATAGTAATTAGAGAATTATTATCCCACGTTTATACTCAGTTTCAGGGTTTGTATTTAAGGGGTTAGGCCACAGTAACGGGTATAAAACCATATGCGAATTTAACAATTTTTTTCGTATGTAAAAGTGATCCACTCATAAAGTTAATTACACATATATTTAGTATGAATATCAAGCTGTTCGAAAAAACATATATTTTTTTTCGATTTACAAAATGGCCGACTACTCGAAATTTCTCGAAACAGCTTTATTCCAATTGTCGTGACTAATAACTTCAACAATTTTGACTCGATTTACTTCAAATTTGAAAGTTATGTTCCTAATTGCATTTCGGTGAGAAGTACGTACGGAATTTCTGATTAATCGAAAACTTTTCATTTTGTAAGCAGTTTATGAGTAGTTATAACGAAATTTATCACTGAAAATTCATTTCTTAAGTTCAAATTCCTACAACTTTTGAATAAAACAATATTTTTTAAATTCCGTACGTACTTCTCTAGGTATTCTAATGTAGATTGACGAGAATTTTCGTTTTTTGTTCTAGGTAAAAAATTGTGGATGCTAAATGTCACGCCGCGGAGCGCCTGAGAAAAAGATAACAAAAGAAAATGTTAGTAGTCGGCCATTTCGTACATCGAAAAAAAAAATATATTTTCTAACAGCTTGATATTCATACTAAATAGATGTGTAATTAATTTTACGAGTGAATCACTTTTTCATATGAAAAGAATTAAAGATTATATGTCTAAATTTTGAGCACCCCAAGCTTTTATTTCTAGTCACATATATGGGACTTGGTGAAAAAATTATTTTCTACTTTTTATTACATTAAATAAAAGCTTGTTTTCTAAAAATTTTTTTTACATATAAATTATTTTCTATTTTTTACTCTTTAATTGATTTTACCAGTTAGTTGCTACTAGTAGTTTATTAGTTTACGAGTTTGCACGTTAGGAACATGGAATGCTTGTAAAAAATAACAAAGACTGTAATTGGGATTGAACTTACGACTAATTGCTGCTTACAAACTATTCACATAAAAACACAGTCGGCTACGAATTTGTTTGTATGTGTTAGTGAGATTTTAAATGGATGATTAGATATCGCTACTTTTACATGAAAAGTTGAAAATTTTATGGACTTTTTTTTTCTAATGTTGAATCATGCATCGTCGCCTTTTAGATGAATGTTTGCAAAATTTCAGAGCTCCAAGTAGTCGGGAAGTGGGTGAAATATCGATTTTCCGTTCTGCATCTCACAGAAAGTCAAGTTAAATAAAAGCGTGTAAATCTTTTTTTTAACGATGCGGTTTTTTTGTGGATATTTTTTGTTCTCGTGTTCGGAGACCATAAGCGATACATCTGGCCCCGGTGTTTTCAATAGACGTTTTACTCCGCCTATGTGCCTTGTAACACGCTCATGCTTTTTGCCTGGTCGCTCGACCGAAAAGTTTCCACCGGCCTGATGTTCCAACGCCGCCGCAAAACGCACCTCGATGGTGCCGACTAACGAACGAAGATGCGGTCTTGACGGAAAAATTGCGTTATCCGTGTCTGCTGCTCTCGGAACGAGCTCCGAGAATATGCGCTACGCGCGAACTAAACTCGCCCGTCACCGATACCACGCGAGATAAAGATGTGCAATAAATTAAAAACGTCTTTCCATAACATTGTCGGAACACTCGGAAAAATCATAGTCTCTGATAATATGCTGTGAAAAAAAGAACTACAAGCGTCTTATGCAATTTCAGAGGTGTAGGATCGACGTCATTGGGGACAAGAAAACGAGAATACGTGGGCTTTGTCCATGAAAAATATTTCTAGAAAAATGAGTATGTGAACAATTAATCATTTGCGGTATACGCTTTAGAAATAATTGTGATTTTGTTGTACAATATTGGGAATTTGCCACCGAAATTGCTTGCAAAAAGAAAACATCAAGAGTGGGCAATCTTTTTAGACAATATATAGCGCAAACATTATGAATGAGCTTATCGTGTTTAAAGGATCGATTGCAATCGACACGTAATATATCTGTAAGCGTAGATAAAGTCGATTGGGGTAGAATATCCATGAGGCGGATTTCCATATCCGAATATCCATAAGTGCCAATATCCATAAGTACGAATATCCATAAGTACGAATATGCATAAATACGAATATCCATAAGTACGAAAATCCATAAGTACGAATATCCATACGTACGAATATCCATAAGTACGAAAATCCATAAGTACGAATATCCATAAGTACGAATATCCATAAGTACGAATAGCCATAAGTACGAATATTCATAAGTACGAATATCCATAAGTACGAATATCCATAAGTACGAATATCCGTAAGTACGAAAATCCATAAGTACGAATATCCATAAGTACGAATATTCATAAGTACGAATATCCATAAGTACGAATATCGATAAGTACGAATATCCATAAGTACGAATATCCATAAGTACAAATATCCATAAGTGAGTATAGAGTAGAAATGAGTGCCAGAAATGGCGGGAGGTAGAGGAAAAGTGAGTATAGAGGGAACCCAAACAAACTCACTTATCGCTACCATGCCATTTCTGGCACTCTGGCCAGAAATGCCAGATGAGTGCCATTTCTGGCATTGATTGCTACTCTATACTCACTTATGGATATTCGACTTATGGGCATTCGATTTATGGATATTCGTACTTATGGAAATTTGACTCATGGATATTCGACTTATGTATATTCACTTATGGATATTCGACAACAGTGGATAAAGTCAGTTCTCGTACATTAATTTCGTATCGTTGAAATTATTATTGATAGCTTTTGTTTAATAGATATTATTAATAGTTAAAATCACTACTAATAGCTTATCTTTAATAGTTAAAATGATCATTAACAGCTTTTCTTTAATAGTCATTATTGACAGTTAAAATTATTATTATGAATAGTGAAAATAATGATCTATAGCTTTTCTTTAATAGTTATTAACAGTCAAAATGATTATTGGTAGCTTTTCTCTAATAGTTATGGTTAATAGTTAACATTACTGTTGATAGGTTTCCTTCAATAGTTATTATTAATAGTTAAAATTATTATCAATAGCTTTTGTTTAATGGTTAAACTTACTATCAGGGCCTTCTGTTTAATAGTTAAAATTATTATTAATAGCTTTTGTTTAATTGTTATTATTAATAGTTAAATGTATAACTAATTTCTTCTGTTTAATAGTTAAAATTATTGTTGACACCTTTAAATGTGTTTTTCAAAATTTCATCTCGTAAATTCTGAGTTTTATCAGAAATTGTTTTTGGAAAATGCGCAATCGAGGATTTCCCCAAAGCGGAATCTAAAAAACCGTCCCAATATTTTTTTCTCACCAAAATCTTATAGAATTCGATACGAATATCTTCACAATCACTGAACTTCAATGATGATCCGACAAACTAACATAGCTCGTTCGAGGAGAATCAGCAGAAAAACAAACCATGGCAATTACCCTGGGATTAAATATTTCCTACATAATTGGCCGATGTGTTCATCTCAGCTTTCAAATTTCACAATAGCCGTGGAAAATGCGGAATTACAAAATGCTGACCGCATCATTCGAACGGTACAAATCGCGTATCAACATTTTCCACACAAGTCGCGTTCACGGAGTGCGGAATAAGTATGAGTTTTTTTCTTCTCGTGTCTACGAGAATACTCACGCAATTTTCAACTTCGTTATTTTTCTCACAGCGAGTTTCTTGATACACGCAGATATTCGCGAAAGGCGAACAAACCGGAATATACGATAATTTGATCGAGCATGATTTTCACGCCGATATACGGATTTCTCGAACATGACTGCGCGGCGTGCTCGATTCGCCGATGAAAAAAAAAAATGATTTAGCTCGAGTCATCGTTTTTATATGGGAGTCGTGAGCGAAAAATCGTGCAATCGGGGGTTCCGGCAAGTGACAGCAATATTTTCTCTAACGTGTTTCAAAATCGAGACCGAAGGTGCCTCGGTCAATCAGACATTTTTGTTAAAGAGGTTATCACTAGTTGCAAAAGTCGAAAAATCACTTTAAAAAAAATATTTTGGCAGTGATCGAATCAAAATTGACATTTATGGACTTTTCGTATGTTGACGCCCGTCGGAACGATCGGAACGTCGTTAGAAACTTTAAGGGAGACTTTGTCCTTGAAATTTTCAAAAAATCAATTTGAGCTCAACATGAGCAGCTAGAAGAAGAGAAGGGATGCCTCTATGGACCAGGCATTGCCGATTAGCGGTAATTATAAACACATTTGTGTAAACACATTACAAAATTTTAAACGCGTTTTTCTCGAAAACACGTTTTTAAAAATGGCTGACATTCTCCCGACCGCTGTAATTAACATATCGACCTGAAATTTGGAGAGCATACTCAGAAAATATGTCTTCACGGAATGACGGATCGTTTTTTCGATAGATACATTTTTGCATTTATTATTTATCTTTTTATGCGAAAAAAATGCGAAAATTCGATTTTTTTTTAAATTGCCGCCATTTTTCGAATTTTGTACTAAACGAAAAACCCACCCGTCATTCCATGACCAAGGGGTCACAGATTGATAATATGCTTTGAATTTGTGTATCAGATCAACAAAGAGGGGGCAGTGATGTCAGCCGTTTACCTCCCGCGATTTGAGGACCTGTTTTCGCGGAGCTGCAAAGGCCGCCATTTTGGTTTTTTTTTTTCAAAAAAATTTTTTTTTAACGTTCTGTATATCATGAATAAAAGCAAGAAAAAAACCGCACTCAAAAAGCTTTACTCGTTTCCTTTAAAAAAAAATAAAATGTAAACACCTGAAATATGGCACTCCAAGGACAAAGTCTCCGTTAAGGCGGAAAACCAGTTTAGGAGTACGTTTTTTAAAGTGATTTTCATGATTTTTTTGCAAGGAACGAATGAACAGAATTTATTCAAACTTAGGAAATATTTTATACGTATTTTCAAGCAAATATTTTAAATTTTGCGAGACATTTGAAAGCATTAGGAATAATTTTTTTTAATAAAGCATTAAGGCGAGAAATCTCTTTAGAATTTAAAAAAAATCGATTTTTTTTACACATTTCGAAAGTATGGTACCCAAAGGATATACTGACCAAAGGAAAACTCGAAATATTGAATATTTGTGGAGTTATCGCACATAGTCTAGAGCGCGGGGACAGATGTGGTCAGGTAGCAAGTAAACTTTAAACACGATTATCTCGAAACTACTTTTTCAAAAACTGCTCGTGTTGTAGCTCAAAAAGTTATCGACCGATTTGGATGAAATTTTGGGAGATTACTCTCAGTAATATTATCGGAACGATATACCTAAAGTTTGAAAGGTAGCGTATAAATAAATATTTTTTTTGGGGTCAAATATGTCGAAAAAATGGTCGAAAATTCGAACTTTGGAGTAAAAAGGCTCCCAAATTTTCAATTTTGCACTTTTTCATCATTTTTTAGGTATATCCTTCCCCTTAATATGTCAGTAAACGAATGAAACTTATTAAATCTTTTTCAGATCAACAGAAAAAGAGTGACAACTGCAGCACTTTTCGATGTCGCGGAAAACAAGTGTCCGAAGACCCTTAATAACGCCGCCATTTTGTTGGTCATCACAATTTTTTTTGCTCTTTAAACTTGACAGTTACAATAAACTCATGTCCAAATTTGAAAATGATCAGATTATTTTATCCCCTTAAAAAAATACCTATTTTTCACGCTCCTAAAGGGATTTCTCGCCTTAAGGGATCACCGTAGTGTCAAATTGGAAAAAAGTCGATTTTTTTGCATTTTCCGTTACTATAGACGGTTACAAACATGCTGTTCATATACTTACATAAACATAAGTGGACAATTTATATCAAAATTCCGCAGTTGATACTTCAACATGTTTTCCTCGAAATGTCGTTTTTCAAAACGGTGTACACTCTCAAAGGAAGAGTTTTCAAGCTATCCGTCTCAAATTTTGACAACCACATTCTTCCCGCTATTTTTTATCTTGTTATGGAAGCTTTTTTCTATCTTCATATTTTCTTCAACGAAAAACTGTCGAAAAAATAGGCTAAATTCGATACGTTTTTTTTTCAAGCCGCGGCATTTTGTCATTTTGAGAAAAAAAAACTATAGGAAGATAACGGCTTTAATACTGATTAATAATCTTTTTACAAATTTGGTTACACCGTGAGGACTTCTTTTTCTCGAAGACATTTTCAACCGTCAAAAAATGTTAAAAAATAAAAATAAACGTTTAAAAATTTATTTTCTGTTCTTCATGAGTGCTTTGATTCGCCATTAAAAAATCAGACTAATTAGCGTATTTTAACCCTCGAAAAAAAATCGCGAAAGTCAGCTATTTTTCGACCACTTACACTGTGATGGTCCCTTAATTTTCACGAAAAAACAGCTAGAACTTATTCAGCATCCCAATAATTTTTGCAGAAATTTATCATCACGATTTTTTACAACAAAAAAATCCCAAACATAACCTGTTTTCGACTATTATATCTAGGGATAACCCGTTTATACTCTACTAATCGAGCACGTTACAAAAGACCTCAACCGGACGCACTTTATTGTCCGCTCATTCTCGTATTGTATCTTCAAAGGTACTCTTGCCGCTCTGAGAGGGATGTCTGAGTAGTTTCATTGATTGGAAAAAAAGTCATTTCCGGTAGCGATATTTTCCGTACACTTCTCAGACATTGGCTGATGATTGCCAGAAGAGGCACGACGGATCGGCCCTTCCTGGATAGGACTTTGAGGATCTTGCGGTGCGAAGGAACGAAAGGATGCGAAACGAAAAGGTACTTTTTTACTCACCGGAAATATGGTACGTTCTCCATCCGTACGCGACGTTGAGTTCCTTCTTTCCGTGCAACAGACCAAAGTGAACTCTGCCCGCGCTCTCCTGAGGATTCGGTGTTCTCCAAGGCCTCGCTTCGACCCAGTGCTGAGTTACGAGCGCCGCGCAAACCAAGCCTCCCCCCAATAGCGAAAGAAAGAACGTCGCGAATATCGTTCCTCTGCGAAACATCGACGTCATTCTCGGATCTCTCTGTTGATGCTGCTGATTCGATTTGTTGATCTCCCCTCCGTTCTTTGGGAAATTCGTCGCGACGACTGCGAAATGGTGACATCAAATTTAGGATTTGCGTCATTTGAGTACGAAGATAAGATTTAATTAAGGGGTTAGGCCACAGTAACGGGTATAAAATGATGTGCGCATGTAACCATTTTTTTCGTATGAGAAAGTGATTGACTCATAAAATTAATTACACATCTATTTAGCATGAACATCTAGCTGTTAGAATTTTTTTTTCCGATGTACAAAATGGTCGACTACTCGAAACTTCTCGAAACAGCTTCTTTCCAATTGGCGTGACAAATAACTTCAACAGTTTTCACTCGATTTACTTCAAATTCAAGATTTAGGTTCCTAATTGCATTTCGCAGAGAAGTACGTACGGAATTTCTGATTAATCGAAAACTTTTCATTTTATGAGCAGTTTACGAGCAGTTATAACGAAATTTTTCACTGAAAATTCATTTCTTAAGTTTAAATACTTACAGCTTTTGAATAAAACAATATTTTTTTCAATTCCGTACGTACTTCTCTAGGTATTCTAATGTAGATTGACGAGAATTTTTTTTGTTCTAGGTAAAAAATTGTGGATGCTAAATGTCACGCCGCGGAGCGTCTAAAAAAAAGATAACAAAAGAAAATATTAGTAGTTGGTCATTTTGTAGATCGAAAAAAAATATATACATTTTTTCTAACAGCTTGATATTCATACTAAATAGATGTGTAATTAATTTTATGAGGAAATCACTTTTTCATACGATTAAAAAAAATGTTAAATTCGCACATGATTTTATACCCGTTACTGTGGCCTAACCCCTTAAGATGAGATTTGAGTAATTTTATATCTTATTTAATAAGATAAGATTAATATCTAGATTAATATCATATAATATTATATTATAATCTTATAGTATAAGATTAAGCAATATAGATTAATATCTTATAATATCTAGATGAATATCTTAAGTAATAAGATAAGATATCTTATTTAATAAGATAAGATTTGCGTACGAAGACAGGATAAATTTGGATTTTTACAATATCATCGAGGCGTACCTCGAGGGTTAAATTGACATTAAGGGTAACTTTGACAGTATTTGGGGCTACTTTAACACAGCGCCAAAAAACGATTTAAATGTCTGCGCTTTTTAACCTTTCTTTTCTGTTGTTGCTGAAATTTGTTGTTCAAGTTTATTATAATGTTGCTCAAGTTGATTTTGACCTCAATAATAATTATAAGACTGATTAGGGTAATTGCGGAGGAGTTGGCCATGAGTGAGAGATGGCCAATAGAAATGTATCATCGAACCGCGCACTAGATTTCACCTGTTACTGCTTAATTCGCTTCGCATCGTGCGCAGGTGTAAGTGTACGAGCAAAAGTTTGGCAAAAACAATGTTCAGTAAGTAAAATCCTTTTTAATTATTCTGTCTACTGCTCAATTTTTTTGAAGGTTTCATGTTTTACATTGTGGTGATGTTATTTTGTAAAAGTAATGGTTACTTTTGTATTTCATGAATAGTTCACAAACAGTGCTTTGTTACCTCAAGATTTCGCATGTATTGTTTCTACTTGTTTACATTTTAGATGTGGCCATCTCTCCCGGGAGATTAGGAGAGATGGCCACGTACAGTCTGTGTATGATGGCCATATGATTAGTTGTAATGTGTTCAAGTAATTCATTTTTTCTACATTTGGTTTCGATGCCTAATAAGTACAAGAGAAAAGCAATTGCTCTACGAGGGAACTGGACTCAAGAATCATTAGAAGCAGCTATTAGTGCTGTGAAAAATGATGAATTGTCGGTTCGTGTGGCTGCTAGGACCTACGAAATACCTAGAAAGACCTTAGAAAGACGATGTAAGAACAATGACAAAAAATGTTGCAGAGAAAATGATTATGAAAATCGTCTCATCGAAGACTAGCTTCAGTGGATAGTGTGCCAACTTTGGGTACACAAAAATTGTACGGATTTCGATTATATGTGTTCTAGATGTGGCCAAAAGAAAAAAGAAATTAAGCATCAAAACATAATACCAAAGAGAAAACTGAGAGCATAATGCTGGGTAACTGGCCATCTCACCTCTACTCCTATGGCCATCACACCTGGATACTCCGGGAGAGATAGCCAATCGTGATTTTAAACGAATAGTAATTTTAAAGTTGATCTGATAGGAGTTTGTTTTAATTTCGTAAATTATCTATTAAAGTTGAATGTTGAACGTTTAATTACAAATGAAGATAAGCTAAGAAACGTCTGTACTTTTATTTTGACGGATCCTTGAAAAAACTGTGGCCAACTACCCCGGACTTACCCTAAGTGCCTATAATAGTACAAAATGTTTCCTTAACAAAAATGACAATTTGAGTGTAAAAAATCGTTGTTTTTTGAAAATTCCATGTATAATGCATCAAATATTATATTCTTTGAATCAAAATGATCTCAAAGTAGCCCTTAATCTTTGACATAAGTTGCTTTTCAATGCCTTATTGAAGAAATACCAGACTCGAGGTTACTTTGACATTTGAAAAATATATATATAAAATTGGGGGGGGGGGGGGGGCTTCACTTTCTTGTACATTTGATAGCCAAAAGACACATTATTCTATTGGAGCAAAAAAAGTTGGAATTTAGGATGTCCAAAAAAGTTACCCACAAAAAACTTCTAAAACCTGTTTAAAGTAACCTCATTTTACGGTATTATGCGAGAAAGAAATCTCCAAAAACCGGTTTTTCGTATACAGCTTTTTTGCACTTTACATCAGGATCAACCGGTACTGATCGTGTTTTTGTTTGCTCCTCGATGATATCGAACTCGAAATATCGATATCACATTATCGCTTGACGGAAATCACCGGAAATGGAGTTTTGAGCTTCAAAGACTCCAAGGACGTACGGGAATCTCATAGAAATGCATGGCTATAAAAATTTGCCGCACTATTATCATCATTAAGACATTCCATCTATGTGGCTCATCGAAAAATGAGACTTTCTTGGGATTTTTTTTTGAGAATACTAAAAATGCAATTAAAATGAGATTTGGAGAGTGCATTCTATATGTGTTGACGTATACAAAAAAAATCTATGAAAAAAATACAATTTGGTGACTCAGACGTAGCTACACTAAAAAGCCTTTTATAGGCGCTCTGCGGGAAGATGCAGAACTTTGGTGGATGCGCACCGAGAACAGGATTTTTTAAAGTCATCTGAATTAGTTTTGCTTGAGAAGAACGCGATTATTAGAGAATATTGTTTTTTTTTTGCAAAATAGCAGTCATTTGAATAATTGTTTTTCCCCGTTAAGGTGGGACCCGCTGTGACGTGTAAAAAAATCGATTTTTTGCATTTTCTCAAAGTTTACATATTCAAGGATATGTGGCGGAATATTCACGGCAAAATATGGAAAATTGACACAGTTACAGACGATCTCGTAAGACCAGGTAACGCAACGATTTACGTATACTAAAACTTTCAATCGCGGTTTTCTCGAAACGCCTTTTCTCGACTTGATCGGAATCATAAATTATAATTGTCCGATTTTCGATTAAAAAAAAACCAAAATTTCCGTAATTGTCGTTGCTATCGTTGTACGCAGCCATTTTTTTTTATTTAGTATTTTTGAGGCACCGATGCCTACAAGTAAAAATTTCGGCAAAATTACACTTTTTTAACACCCTACATTTTGTATTTTTTTTACGCAAAAGTACAACCAGCGTTACATTTATGAAGATTATAAAACGTTTTTATTTTGATTTTCCAGCCCACCCATTGTCAGGTTATCGATCCGGCCATTGGACAACATTTTTTATACAGCGGCTCTGTTATACATCAATAACGTTGTCAACTTTTTTTTAAAATAAAAATTCACGCAAAATAAATTCCATGTATGCTTAATAACATACCGTTTTTTTTTTTTCAAATCCCGAATAAATATTCTAGTAGACAAAAAATCGGATAAACAACCTTTTTTTGCCCGTCACAGTGGTGTTCTCCCTTAAAAAATCACCCTCGATTTTCTTATAAAAACGAAAATGGTTTATGAATAGGAAAAGTCGTATGTACTTCTTTAGAGAATCTATTTAAGAAGCTACAGTCAAGATTTCAAGTCGATTGGATGAAAACCGCTCGAATTATGCGACCTCCCAATTTCAAACGCGCATTTTTGAGAATTTTTTTTTCATAATTTATTCGCGTTTAATTCTTTTCGTATATCATTCTTGCTACGTTTATACATAATTCAATTCAATTTAAAAACGAGTCGGGCCTCGCTCCGTGAAGGTTCCGTACACATGATCAATTAACGTTTTTTTTAACTAGATATTTAATTAGGTAGTGCTTTTTTCTGTCTTAGTTCTTAGGTAGTACTAAACTGAAAGCATATGGGGTGATGATAGCTAAAGGAAGCTTTGTATACTCCTGCTGTAAGCTAATAATGAAAATATATAAAATTATTGTTTTTTAAATACTTACAATACCAAATGACTTATTTTTAGAGTCGGTACCAGCCAATTGCCAATATCGTCACATTTTTCGCAGAAAAAGAGGAGGCGAAGAAAAATAAATGAAAAATTCGATTTACAGTCTTTTTTTCAATTTGCCATTTCGTTTCTTCTTGACGTCAATGTCTCGTTCTTGGCTGGCACCGACTCCAAAAATAAGTCATTCGGTAATGTAAGTATTTAAATAACAATAACTTTATATATTTTCATTATGAATTTATTGTATTATGTATACAATAAATTGTTATATATACTACGTAATGAATTGGCGTTTTCAGTATTTGTTGTTTAAATACACTATATGGTACATAATATACAGAAATTCCAAATTCCTAACTAGTTTAGTTTTTGAGATAGATTCCGTAACAAAAATGGTCTAAAACTGACAACTTTTTATTCATTTTTGAAGAATAGGTTCATTTTCCCCTAATTGCTTCATTTTTGGAGATAAAGAATAGCAACAAATATATTTGTACTCTACTCAATGAGCTTTAAACAATGACACCCCACATGCCAGGGTAAGAATTTCTTTCTGCTCCTTTTTCATTTATGGGACCCCCATGAACAATTTAGTTCATGGGGGTAAGTTTAATTGAATTTCCAATGCAACTCATTTCGTTTACGAGCTAGAGACCCGTGGCATACGGAGGGACAGACTTTGGGTACGGAACCCTAAAAACGGTCGAACATTTTTTCTACCCAGATTTAACGTCTTACTTCGTTGGTTCCAAGCCTGTATGAAAAACCCGGCAATGCTGTGAACGGTCCAGCAGCTCGAAAATTGCAACAGCCGAGCGATAATTTCAAGCAACAGGCCAGAAAAAGAAAGTACCCGAAACAATAGCGGTGTCTTTCGCCGTTGGAACAATAATACACGAAATGAAAAGCGAATCAAAGTTCGGAGAGTCTGGTTTCAGAGTTGTTCGAATTAGCATGGAATATCCGTGGCAAAAGGGGAGACAAAAGGAGAGAACTTGTCCCTCGTTTGCGTCACGCGTCAAGAGACTTCAATGACGGTACGTGATATTACACTTTATCTCACTGTTACGTACGTTCAGCCTAACGGAGTACGTCCTCCATTCACTATATTAAAGATCAAGTATGAGGGAAAATTACATGCAATATTTGTGTTTGTCCTCGGGGCTTATTACAATGTTCAGCTTGTGCGATTGAGACACTTTTTTTCTTTCAACGAGCAGAAAATCATATTTGCTCAGGGCAGACTGGATGCTTTCTTGCTTTTGTTATTTTTTTAAATTGCTTTTAAAACATTATTCGTTCTTTTATTTGTCAAAATTATTACTCGTTCTTATATTTTTTTACTATTTTTCTAAATTATTGTTCGTTATCTAATTCATTTAAATTATTATTCGTTCTTTTATTATTTTTACGTTTCCTTGACACACTGGGTCATTTTCACCCGGACGAATTTGAAATAAAATGGTCACTTTCCCGAAATTGTGGGTATTTATTTATTTTTGACAACAATTTAATTTCGTACTTTCCGAATTTCAATCATGCAGCCATATCAAGAAATATTTCAAGTGCATTTTTTTTCAATAAAAACCAACCGAAGGGTTGTTAATGGCAGGTGGATAAAATACTATCCAAGTCAAATTGACCCAGTGTGTCAAACTTGATTCTATAAGGTTCCACCCCCCTTCCTCCGATCGAGCTGAAATATTGCACAAACCTTCCTTTTAATATTTTAATACAACCCCTAAGAGGATTTTTGGCGACTCGCAATAGTTTTCGAGATATTGAATTTTTAAGTTTTTTTTTAACGCGCGCCGCCTATATCTATATCTGCTACGTCTCCGTTCATACCTATATATATTGGGGAGGGGGGACCTTGCCCAATTGATTTTTCTGTTATGTTTCATTTTTTACTATTGTTGTTCTTTTTTTTATTATTAGTTGTTCGTTTCTTTTTCACTATTTTTCCAAATTATTGTTTGTTCTTTTAGTTAATTTTTTTTAAGTTATGGTTTGTTATTTTTAGTTAGCTTTTATTCTACTTTTTTATATGACTGCATTTTATCTGAAGTTGTGCATCAAGGGAATAATAAACGATTAATCAATTTATCGATAAATCAATATCTCTCTCTCTTTCTCATTTGGCTCATGGTGGCTCATGGTGGCTCTTTACATGAGCCACCATGACGAATACGTTTCACAGCGATAAGAAAAAACAATGTGACGGAAGTTGCATTACCTTGTCCCTCTGCCTCGTCGAAGCTGACCTGACTGAGGCTCTTCGAGAATTCGCCCTGTTTAACTTTTTCCGAAAATTCGGCGGTGCTCAATTTTTTGGAAAACTTCACACGATAATTGCCTCGTTGCTTTCCGGGCTTCTGAAGGCTCGAGGGTTTCTTCGGTCTTTTGGCAAAAGTGTAGGGTATGGTGTAAGGCTGGGCGACATAGAAATATATCGGCCTGTAGTCCTCGTGCAGTGCCCGTTGATTTTGTTGAAAGTAATGAGGATTGGCGTTGCGATAATTTTGGACGTAACTCGAGGGAATCGAAGGGTAACATGTACCACCGTTGTACGTACTCGCCGGACCACCGTTGCTACAAGTGTACGAATTTTGATAATAATTTTGTTGATTTTGTGAGATGTTGTTGTGGCTGCTGTTGTTGTACGGTAGTCCGTAATGGTTGGCCGTTTTTCGCGAGTTCCCTTCCACGATTTCCGGTTTTTTCAGGTCCTTGCTGGGACCTTTGGATCGTTCGAAACACACGTCGAGGTGAGACTTAACTTTTTTGTAAATTAATATACTTTTGCCTAGGTGTAATACTGTTGTGGGCGCACTTTGATTTTTCTTGCCACTCGAACACTCGGGAAATGTTATCTGGCAGTGGAGGCCAGTCCACACTATGCCTCTATTTATTTCGTATCACTTATTTTATTATTTCTTCGGTTGCAATGGTCGCGCTTTTTCACCGACGCAACTTTACTCCAATCGATTGATCGATCTTCCGACGTTACGTGTTCGGACATTTCAGATTTTCACCACGTTTAATCTGGAAAATAATCAATAAATGTAGGAATTAATAAATGAATGATAATAGCACTAATTCATAAATAATTAATAAACTATTCATAAATATAATCATTAATAAATCAATGAATGACATTTTCGAAAAATATTTTTATTCGATAGCAGCACATTTTAGCTACAATCTCTGAAAATTTCATTGAAATGTTCCTAAACTTGAATGAGCTACAGCTTTCAACAGTCGGCCGGGCGAGCGGTAGCAGCACCATACTTCAAACTTTAAACACGTTTTTCTCGAAAAACTGTTTCCAAAGGCGGTGGACATGATATCTCGAGAACCACTTGATGGATTGTTTCCAACTTTACAGAAAATACGGTGAGAAACATATAAAGGTCGTTGACAATTTCACTTTTCTAAAATCGATCTTCATTTTTTAACAGTTACGTAAAAATGACAACTTTTTCCATAGATTCTGTATGCTCGAGTTTCAATGCGTCGCCACGTTGTTTAAAAAAATTATTTTAGAAATCGACGATCGTCAACGACTCGTATTTATTGTTAACTTGAATAACCCGTTTGGTTTTTAGATTTCGGATGGACCGTTTACGCTGAAAAACGTCCACCGCCAAAGGTCGCGAAAAAAAATTCGGTATTTAGGTAGAACCATCAAGGTTCGATGAAAGATTACGAATTTTGGCTGGCGAAAGAAGAGTATTGCTGCCAACCTCAATGTCCGCGAAGTTACCGTAGTACGGCAACACTTAATATTAATTAATGGTGAAAATAAATAATCTCGTGACATATATAGGCATCACTATAATGTCCTCAATTTTTTTTGACTTGTATAAAATATTCGCTGACGCAGTTTTTTCATAATAATCATCAACAACAGTACACTCCTTTAAATTGGTAGTAACCGATAAGTTTTTCTTATTTACGCGATGAAAATGTAAAAATGCATAATTTTGCCCTTTAATTATATATATTATGAAAAATTAACATCTAGAGAGTAAATCTATACCTTGTATGCGTTGTTAAGATTCATTGAAAAAAATGCACAAACTGTCATTTAACTCAACTGAACCGCGCCAACCTCCTTAAGGGAAAATTAAACCAAGAAATAGTAAATAAACTGGAGCAATGGTTGGAAAGTAGCAGAGGATTAGAAATCGACCGAAAAATAGAAGCATAACTGAAAATGTAACCGGCAAAGCAACTATGCGATTACATCAGGCAATTTGAGCACCTAGCAACTAGAATAGATATAAGACGACCAATGCAAAATAAACGATGTAAATGAGAAGGGAGAGGCATTTTTGTAAATACCCATAAAAGGGTATACAAGGAATAAAATACTACTACTACTACTAATTGATAAATTATTAAAAAATAAGAAACAATTAATACATATGATAAGTCGTAAATAATGAAGAAATTAAATGATTAAAATAATTGAAAAATAATAAATAAATAAGTAAGTAACAATGCGAAATGAACAAATCATTTTCTACTCTATCTATTCAGGTTCCGTCACCGCAAATCGGAATGAAAATTGTTTTGCGCTGGCACTGACAATTTCAGTTGTGCAATAATAATAAAAATAATGATAATATATCAACTTCCAATAGTTATGATGAGAGACCATGAACACATATTTGACATACAAGCTTACAGACGTTAACGTAATCTTTTTTTTTTATAATTCTCATATGTCGAATTGTCCCGTTAAATTGAACATGGAATTAGAATTGGCAACTTTCTCATCAGATAGGGATGACACGATATACTGATCGCGTGACAGATGTTGCATTTTTTTCAGTGCAAGTGGAAAACGCGTCTGTGCGTAAAAATATAGTTAGTCTCTGAAAATGTTTTCTCTTCTTATACACCGTCTGATGACAAATGTGACCGAGCTCCGTTAAATTAGCCCCGACGATTTTTTTTTTCATGGTCCGAGTCGCATAGAATGGAATATTCCGCGATGACGACTCGAAACGTAGTGATTTGAGCGCGGCGTTACGGCAATTGTTCCATTTTCAAGTTTCCAATCGGGTGAATTGCACATAAAAATCTGGTATTTTTATTTTAATGTTGGAAAGTAGCTGATAATATTCCGAGAATCGAGATTTTTTTTATACCTATTGTATATTTGAAGGAAGTGGAATGGCCCGTATAAATGAACCTAGCGGACTTTTTTAAAATGAGATTGTGTTTTGCATCGTTGGAATGCAACGAAAATTGATTTCAATTTCTCATTTCCATTATTATCTGAAATCTCATTTTGCAAATTTGTAGATCGCTGAACCAGAATCCTAAAAAATGTTTCCGTCATTTTCGAAGCTCACATTTGCCAAAGAAATTAGGGGGGGGGGGAGAATTATTTTTGTTGCAGTCCAACGATGCAATCTTAAACGTCATACTCTTTTTTTACATCTATTGGATATTCGCAAAAATCCGGAATCCTTCGTATAAATGGACGTGACGAATTTGACCTGCAATCACTGTTCAGAATAGATTGAGGAAAAAAATTAGAACTCGATATTCGATTGTTTGCTTCATTTTGTAGAACTTTTGGCATGAATCTTTTTACGAAAACCATTATTTCTACGATGAATCGCTAAATGGGAGCAATAATTAATAATAAATAGGAAAGTCGTTAATATGAGGCTATTAATAAATTGGTCAAGAATTAATCAGTGTTATTTTTTTTAGTCGTTCGTAAATTTGTACTCATTATTCTAAGTTGATATTAAATATCTCGAGGTTCCCAGAATTGAAAGAGAAAATTCAATAAATCCCGGTATACTTGAAGTTTGACGAGACTTTCGTGAGTTCGACACAACGGGTCATCGGCATCGCGAGTCATTGGCACAGTTCGGACGTTTCAACGTTGTCGAAAGCGTCTCTTGATGGGAACGCACGCAACACGAGGAACTCTCGTACTGTCCGAGACGATCGTTTGGATCGGCGAGATACTTTAATAATATATTCAATTCTCTTCTCGAGACTCTCAAAATCATCTCATTACGTATCGAGGTTTTTCCAAAAATTTCCGGTCCTCTCCGTTCTGATTCCGGTTGTTCTATTGTTGGAGAAATATAAACGGACTTAGCGTATTTCCAAAGATGGTGAAAACAGAGAAAGCTAAACCGTTTCAACGCAAAGTACGTAGACTCGCCGAACCGCCATTGGATTTTTGCTTCTTGGTCACCAAAAGACCTGGTCGATCTCATTTTCGAGAAAATCGTTCAAGCTTAAAAAACCCCTTGGTGACATTGTGGGAGAGATACCTTTAGGCGAGGAAAAAATTTGCTGATTTTAAAGATTTTTTTTTAAAAGGAAAGATTTCTCCACCACTTTTGAGACTTAGGGTACGTTTTATTACTACTTCTGGCTGCTACATGGTATTTTTTTGTTAATGATTAATCTTTAAAAATGGCGAAAGTATGGCACAGTCTTCTAAACTGCATTTTCAAAACTGGGGTGGCGTATAGCTAAAAAACTAATCGACCGATTCTGATGAAATTTGGTATAAATCTTGCTAACCTTATTGTCTAAAACATGACCCTAAATGTTTTTTCAAACGAAAACAAAAAGCGTATTTTTTAACTGCAAAATACAGCCATTTTTTTCGGAAAATTACATCTTTTTTTTCTAAAGCGTACCATTTAATCAATTTTCCCCATTTCTCATTTTTTCTTGGTTCATATTCTGCGTTAGAATGTTAACGAAAGAAAAATCTTCGTTGGTTTTTTGTCAAATTAATCGCACTGACGGTACGTGTCACGCCGTCTGACAACATCCACTACAACCCCTTTAGAAGACCATGCCATACCTCCGCCATTTTTAAAGATTAATAAAAAACAAAACGATGACATCTAACAGCCAAAATTAGTAATAAAACATACCCTAAGTCTCAAAAATGGTAAAGAAATCTCCCAATGAAAAAAAAATAATGAAAATCGGCAACTTTTTCCTCGCCTAAAGGTATCTCCCCCCCAAAAGCCATTTTTTTTCGTTCCAAATAAATTTTTAGTTGGAACTTCTTCGTTGGCCGTTTTTTCTGAATATCTTTCCATTTCTACCGAATAAATCTCGCTGTCCTGGAAAACAGCAGGCTGCTCTGGCACGAGGGTCTTCAAGATCTCATCCTTCTCCTTGTCATCTAGGAATTTCCCTGATGACCGAGACTTTGACGTGATATTCAGATAAAGACGGATGTGGAGAGATCGTGGACCTTGGGAGTGAAAATTTGAGGACAATCGATTCTACATGTACGTCCTCTTCGTCGAGAACGAAATGAGAGGGCGATGATCAGAGGAAGAGAAGATATTGAGAAGAGGAAATATAGCGGAATGCACATGAGTAGGAGAACCGGGACGACGAGGTCTGGGGAATGCCGTTAGCTCGTGTCATACCTTTGACTCGAGGAGAATTCTATCTATACGTATATACATCCCTGCACGCACATCCACCTACAAGCATCGCTATGTAAGTGCGAACTTGTTCCCAACGTGTGTGAAACCTACTTCGTCTCATGAGAGTAAACGCTACGCGGATCAACGACAAGAGAAAAGCGAAGAAAATGTCTCGGAGTCTGCGTTGCCGAGGACGAACAACGTTTTCTCTTATTTCTCTCGGCGTGACACTTAAAAAAAAAATATATTCACCTCGAGCACGAAAAGACAAATCTGCATGTTCAAGAATGACAAATTTGTTTTCTTTTTAACTTCACGACAGTATAGATGCTGATGGTGTTGAAGGTGGGATTTGGAGCATTGTTGGAACACAATGAAAATTTCTCTTAATTTTCTCGTTTCTTTATTTTTATAATAATTTATCATGTTTTTTTGCAGTTTATGGTTAGAAATGTTTAATGAGGATTCTCAAAAATGTCTCGGAGAATTACGTACACTGAGGGAAAAGTCGATGGTATTTACAACAAACGCCCATGGTAAAAGAGGGGATAGTAAAATTCGTTATGGTTTATTGACACCGCAATCATAATACAGTTAAGGGGTCTTCTCACTTTAGGCGCTAAAAAAGGCTATTTTTTTAAATAGGTTTATATTATGGATATTGATATAAAAGATGTTACACTTAATAAATACACTTTTTTTTAATTTATTGATTTAAGTCACTATTTATAGACAAAAATGGTAGTTAAAAAAATGTCTTAAAAAAATTGTAGGTCTGCGCTGTTGATGAAATCTCGGAGATGGATAATCCGAAACAAAAAAATCAAACGGTTTTAGATTCAGTATGTTAATGGCTATAGCGCATACCATACGATTTTTTATACATGCAAAAATAACAAAATGGCGAACATTTTTCGAAAAAAAACAAGAAAAGTGTTTTTTTCACCGTTTTTGGCAAAAAATAGTAAATATTAAAACTTAAGAAAAATCCTTGTTATTCACCATAGCTATAGTTGTAAAGAATATGTAGTTAACATTTCATAAGGATCAGTAGTTTCGAAGATTTTATCAACAAGTCGCCGAAAAACGTTGTTTCGAAAAAAATGCGTCTAAAATTTGTTTGGGTTACATAAATACACAAAAAATGTTTTTAATGTATTTCAAAAGTGTATTTATAAAGTGTAACAACTTTTATATCAATATCTATAATATAAACCTATCAAAAAAATTCATGAATATAGCCTTTTTTAATGTCTAAAGTGAGAAGACCGCTTAAGGGGTTATATATAGTTAAAATTTTCGAAAAATCGATTTTTTTTTCGTATTGTACATATATTTAAGTACACACACAGAAAAATTCTTGCCAATCCGGCGAATATTCTCGAGTTACACGCACATTTGTAATGACGTGTCAGAGAGTTCGAAAGTGCTTTTGAAACTTTAAACGCGTTTTTCACAAAAGTGTGTTGTTAAAGTCGGTGAGCAGGATTTCTCGGAAACGGCTGAACCGATCAGTCTCAAATTTTAACACAATCTTTTCAAGTATATTTTTTAGTAATTAATGAAAGGTTTTTTTTTCACCGATAAATATTTTCCATTTTATAAACAATTTAAAGCCTAAATTTTTGTCAAAAATCGATTGTTTTAGAAGCCGCCATTTTGTTAAAAATTATTATTTTGCTTATTCCTTCGATCAATTACAAGACAATCCATTATATTAACGGAATATTTTTGGTTTTTTTCATTTTAGATGATCCAGTCCAGAGATATCGTGCTCACCGCAGGACGCCTTTTTTTAGAGGTGCTCCCGGAGATCAGTTATAGCAGCTTCCAAAATAGTTATTTTTACAAGTAAAAAATGTTAAAATACAGTCAGAAGTTACCATAATACGTGTACAAATTTTTACGTTAATAGATTTAAAGGTCTTCTCAAGAAAAATTCTTGACATCGATCTTTTTGGGCCTCCTGACTGTATATAACCCCTTAACAAGACTATAAGTGAAACGTATACCTAAACATGCGATTTGAGTGGCGTGTTTGACTAGCTATTATCCCTGAAATGATTATGCACGATTGTAAAAGGCTTAGCAATATAGATGTCATTGATGCCTATATTGCACAGTACACAATACTAATATTGTATACTGTACGTTAGGTTTTGATCAGTCAAACTTCTGCCATTCTTTTCAAGTTTGTACAATTCATACGGTTAACATTAACGTTTTTCGAGTATAATTTGTGAGAAGACCGTATAAAAAGTGACTATTCGAAAAAAAATATAATAAAGTTTGCTCATAGCGAAAACGTAAATCATTCGCAGTTCGAGCAACCGCAGCTTAAGGGGTTAGCCCCACTTGCGATTTTGAAAAAATCGATTTTTTTATTGCATTTTTTTGAAGTACAAGTATCCGGGCCCTTCTGTATGGGCCCGGAATAGATGACTCTATGTAAGTTTACAAAAAAAAATATTTTCTTCGTGTAAACTGAAATTGAAACTTTAAACGCGTTTTTCTCAAAATCTTCTTGAAATTTTGCAGGCTTATTTAATACATAAAAATGTAGTCTTTAATCGTTCGATTTTTTTTTTCTAAAAAAAAAAAAAAAAAATGGCCGTTTGATAGCCAAAAAACGGCCGTTTTTTTCGTTAAAATCGAACCATTAACTTTGACTGTCCGCCATTTTGTGAAAAATGAATATTTTTTAAAATCCTTCGATTAAAGACTAGTTTATACTTATATCTGACTAAATCCATCCGCATTTTTTTTTCAGATGATCCACTTCGCCGCAATGTTGGTCACCGCAAACCGTGTATATAAAAACATTATTTCATTAACGGCCATTTGCCACTAAACAATGTAATATTTTTCAATAAAAAAATTACTGAAAGTTCTTCAAGATGTGTTCTTTAAGATGGTATATTGATCGATTAAAAAAGTTTTGTAGTTTTCTTTAAAAAAATTCATGAAAAAGGCCTTTTTTGCGCTACAAGTGGGGGTAATTAGGGGTAATGGGGGCCTTAATAGTTTTAAGAACTACGCGTGTCTCACAAAATGTTACATAGTATGTTTGTCGCATTGCAAAAATAGGATATCAGTTCAACACTTCTTCTTGTTCTCACCTTCTGTTCGTGTAGGACACACATTACTATGCATTTATAACATCACATATTCTCTCATGTCAGCGTAACCCGAATGGGCTGACAGAAAACGGGAATACGAAAAAAAAAAAAGATTTCGTTGCATTCCAACGATGCAAATTTCGATACCATACGTGTTGACGAATTCCTCGATACCCTTTCTCGTTTATCTTCAATTCGTAATTTTACCTGTAACGATGAGCTTTGAAACTGAAATGTTAGGTCTAATACGGCTACTCCGATGCTTTGAATAAATCGTTGTGCAACTTAGCGAATAATTAAAGTATTGGTGAAAATACGTGCAGGGAGATTAGAGTGGCCGTAAATCAACTCGAATCGGTCGATGCGTAGTTTACAATAATCCGTGTTTACGAAGCGTACGAAATGTGATGGAAAGTAAAAAAAATGTAAATAGCTGACGGTGAATGAGTATCTGTTTTTAAAATTAACAGTTACGGCTCTTATGTTCTGTGCATATATATATATAAATTTGCATATTGAATGTTTAAATTATTGCTTGGTCAATCCCGCCAATATTTTACCGGACGGCGTGATCCTTAAAATCTTTTTTTTCTTCGGAATATGTAGTAAGAAAGTGTATTCAAAGTGTCTAAAAAAATATCACAAGAGAAAGTGTTTGTATCACGATTGATCGGCCATCGATTTTTTCAAATTCATTTACGATATTCATGAAATAATAAGATAATGTAAAATACGTTCAACCGACACTGGTGGCTGAGTAGTCGGAGTTCGGCTCCGGCGGAACTTCGAGTTACGTAGCGTTATGCATGGCCGATACTCGGAGCGGTGACCGCTTAGCCGTGCACCGGCTGGCACATCACCAGTGAGCGGAAGGCCAATACTTCCGAGGCCTTGGTTTAGATACTTGTGTAGAAACGTCTGTGCATAAGAAAATGAGAAGGATATGGGGCCGCCTGTACTAGCACGGGTTTTCCACAGCTTCCCCGTACCCACGGAAAATACGGTATAGTGTAGCTTAAGGTAGTACCTCCACAGAAGAGTTGAATTAAGAAATGGTTGAAATTTGACATATATGTTATTCAATATATTATCCAAACATCTGTGCAATTTGAATAAGTTTGACCACCCCAAACCTGAGATATTTACACTTAAAGTTGGGTTGGTTTACACGCAACAAATGCGTTATGATTGGCAAACAGAACATCATTAATTTTACCGTCAAAACTAAAATTAAGAAATTGATAAAAAACGAGGATAAGCTAGAGTAAGATATCACGAATAATGTGAAAAAAATGAGAATGATTCACCATCTAGTTTCCAAGATATAACCATGAAAAGCCCTCACAATTTTGGTGCAAAGCCTGGCAAAGCCTGGAAAAAAAACAATTGGGGCAAAGTCTGGACAGTCCCAGCAAAAAGTTTACTGGCAATGGTAGATCAAAAACACAATATAAAATATATTTTACGGCAATAAATGATTTCCATCGTATTATCTACTAGTACCGAGTCAATATTGCGTAGTTTTGAATTTTATTTATTACTATTTAAACCAATTATCAATCTTTTAAACATGAACATGGTATGTAAACTTTTGGTTGAGATTTTCGCAGAGGAACTACCTTAAGGTAATCCCATCGCTTCACACTAGTCATACCGCTGATCATACTTGAGACTTGCACAAATTATATTTTTAACATATGCAAAAAAATAATTTGCAATAACTAAAATTTTCCATGTTTAAACTGTTTAATGATTGTTCACATTTAATTAGAAAAATGAAAAAATAGTTATTCCAACGATTCGCGCAGGATTTCTAGATTTGATATTCGGCAACATTGGTTCTATCTCCGTCTCTTTTTACTCAACCAGGCGAGTTTAATTAACCTCCATGCTTTTCAACGTCGATCTGTCAAAACAATGTCAGGTGAGGGAAATATAAAGCATTGCATTCTGGCCACGACTGGTAAAAAGCGTGGAAAATTTGTGTCGGCGAAAGATGTCGATCAAAAATGAAATATGTGTGGAAATTCGAATGAGTGAGATGAGGTTAGGAATACCCCCATGGAAATTTATGTATGTAAAATATATGCAGAAAATATATGCTACATATATATATATATATATATATCGGTCGCATATATAGTGACGAAAAATAGAATAACACAATATATTCAGTATATATGCACCAAATATATGACGCATATATGACCCATATATTTTCAATATATTTTTCTGACCAAAACATATATGCTACGTATAAACACTATATATGATGCATATATGAGGCATATACGACGCATATATTTTCGATATATTTTCAATCAATTTTTTTGTCGTAAAAATATATCAAAAATGTATGTTTCATATATGACTCATATATGTGTCATTTATGCGCCATATATGACGCATACATTTTTGATACATATTCCTGACAAAAAATATATGCTGTGTATAAACACTATTACAGTTAAACTTAATAAAACTTAAAACTTAAACTTAAAAAAACTTAACTTACAGTTAAAGTACGCTATTACATATAAACACTATATACAGATATGCTACGCATGTCTGTATATTTGTGGCATATATATACCATTTATGCAGTATATATGTGGTGTGTACATATATACCACATATATACAGTGTGTATGCAACATATATGCTAAATATATGTGATATATATGCAGGGTAAATGCTACATATATCATTGATATATGATACATTGATATACAGTAATACCACGCATATACATCTCATATATAAAAACGTTACGAAAATTAGAATTTGGCACATATATGCAACATATATTTTCAATATATGGCATACATTTCACATATATTACAATTATTAATAAAATAAATTTGCAGTATATTTTTGCGTATATAAATTTCCATGAGGGTACAGTCAGCTGTTGCCTTGCTGTCACGTCTCTTTATCGTAGCAAGTGGTAATAAATCCAATACCAGAAGTTCAAATTAAACTTGATATTACTTTTTCTGAGAGCATTTGATTACTATAAGTGTTAAGTATGTAAATTTGATTATTTTTAAGAATCTGACGGACTCCTACTATTATATACACTTTGGAGGCGACCGGAAATTGGGTTTTTGTATGTCGTCTCGGAATTCCTTCACAAAAATACACAATTTTAATATTTTTTTCTCTTTTATGAATATAATAAATGAATTTAAAAAGATCGATGGCTGATCAATCGTATCGATACATATATGTAATCCTGTTACTTTGAAATTTACTGATTCTCATTCGCCAATTCAGGTTGTCCAGTCGTAAAAGTGATTTACGCTGCGATTCCAACTTTTTAAGCATACTTAAATTCTAGCGATCTCGAAAGTATGGTGCAAATTCAACGCTTCGATGTACCAACTTTAAAATAAAGAATTGAACGTAAACAATTGGTACAATATGAAGAACAATAAAGAAAGTATCGTTTCGAGTCTGTAATAATTGAACTTAAACATTTATTATACTTTCGGCCAGGATCCAGAGAGTAGAAAAAGTTTTACGTGTTCATCGAACATTACGGTTGTTTTCGGACAAAAAAGAGAAGGGCCGACAGCCATTGGGAGAAGAAATCTCACGCTGAGTGGACCATTCTAGCCGCAAGCAAAATGACTAACCTCCTTAACCCTGCTTTCCCAATATGACGTCACACAACGATCTAATCAAGTCGGTATACAAAAATAATAGTATCGAATAAATAGACATTCGTAAATCCAATCAGTCTCAATGGTAACTCGATTTTTTCAACCTTCATTTACGTATTCAGGATTTACGAGTTCTATGAAGTAAAAAAAGTAATGCGAAGATCTGAAGATTTGGTATAAATATTTCTAACCTTAGTGTTTAAAACATAACCCTGAAAATAAAAATAAATATTTTTTTATTGCAAATTGTAGCCATTTTTTCGGACTATTCAAGCTTGTGTTGCAAAGCGTATCATTTCACCGATTTTCAACATTTCTCACTTTTTTTGGTTCATAATCTGCGTATGAGTGTTAGGGAAGGAAAAATCTTCGTTCGTTTTTTTTTCAGATTAATCCGACAACAATTAAGGCTGACAACATCCGCCGCAACCCGTTTAGAAGACCGTGCTATACCTCCGCCATTTTCAAAGAAAAAAAAATACTCGTAAAAAATTGTGGAAATATTTTTCCTTTTCAAAAAATCATGAAAATCAGTCATTTTTCCTCACCTAAAGGTATCTCCTCCCTTAAGGATGTATCGCCCGTACATTTTCTGCCAAAAGCGAGTTTCGGCGAGAATTTTGCGTACTTTGCGATGAGATTAAAGTTAAAAAAAAATCAACCACATTGAAGATGTTAAGAACATTCATTTCGGGTAATAATAATGCAAAAAAAAGTAGTAAGTAAATTGTTGAAAAAGAAAATTGCTCAACAAGTTCGGTGAACTACTTTTTTTATATTATAAAATGAATTCGTAGATTCTTCTGAATAGGTATGAATTTTCAAAGAATTTTATTTGTTGTTTTATTAAAAAAAATTAATTTAAAAAAATGGATGAAAAGTCACAAATTTTCAATATGTTTTCGGAGCAATGTTCCATATTAAATCCAAGAAGTGTCCGGGGTATTGAACCCACAGTGTCATAGTTACAGCCTCTGAAAATTTCAAAAACGCGATTTTCGAGATAGAGAGAAAATTCTTTAAAAAATCATATGCATTCCGAAAAATATCATGATTAATTTAATGTCACAAAAAACCAAGTTCACCGAAGATTTTTTGAACAATTTTTTGTTTAAACAATTCATTTACAAATTTTTTGCATTCTTATTATTCAAAACCAATGTTCTTAGCATCCTCAATACGGTTGATTTTTTCATATGTCAATGTTATCGCAAAGTACTCAAAATTCTCACCAAAACTTACTTTTGGTATGGAATGTAAGGGCAATACATCTTTAAATAATAATAACTCCATCGTCTATTAACACTTGTCAATAGAAAAAAGAACTCAAACTCGGCAAGACTATGTATTAATTGTGTGTAAAATTCCGACCTCGTCATCGCAATGTTCTCATCGAAAATAATGAAAACCGACCTGTTCTTCGAACCCAAAGTTCATGCACACCCGTTCATTGAAAAATTGACCACCGTTAATCAGCAAATCGAGATCTGCTTCGAGAAGCGTAACTTAAGGGGTTAGGCCACAGTAACGGGTATAAAATCATGTGCCAATTGAACAATTTTTTTTCGTATGAAAAAGTCATTCACTCGTAAAATTAATTACACATCTCTTTAGTATGAATATCAAGCTGTTGGAAACTATATATTTTTTTCGATGTACAAAATGGCCGACTACTAATATTTTCTTTTATTATCTTTTTTTAGGCGCTCCGTGGCGTGACATTTAGCATCCACAATTTTTTACCTAGAACAAAAAACAAAAATTCTCGTCAATCTACATTAGAATACCTAGAGAAGTACATACCGAATTTAAAAAATATTGTTTCATTCAAAATTTGTAGGTATTTGAATGAATTTTCAGTGAAAAATTTCGTATAAAACTGCTCATAAAATGAAAAGTTTTCGGTTAATCAGAAATTCCGTACGTACTTCTCTGCGAAATGCAATTGGGAATATAACTTTTGAATTTGAAGTAAATCGAGTGAAAATTGTTGAAGTTATTTGTCACGCCAATTGGAAAAAAGCTGTTTCGAGAAAAAAGCGTTTAATGTTTTAGGTACGCTCAAAGTCGGTGGAAAACAATTTTCTTGCTATAAATCGAATAGTAACTTATTCTTATGATGATAAAGCACCATTCTAGCGAAGTAAAAAAATCGATTTTTTGAAAATTCTACTGTGGCCTTACCCCTTAATTCGGAACTTTGATAGATCTTATCGAACCTACAATTGCCAGGTACATCCTCTTTACTTCGTGAAATTTCGTCGCTCATTTGGAACGGGCCGCGATAAAAGTGAAACCAAAGTTACACGGCTACGTAGCTTGTTGGCCTTCGATCGCGGGGCCCAAAGAGAGGCTAAAGCAGTTCGACGAGTTTCATAATTTTAACACGGCCACGATAATATGCTAATGCAATTTTTGCGTTATTGTAATCGGAGAATCATGTGGACGAATGTGATATCCGTGGTTGCTGGGCAAACTTGCTGATATAATCGCGTGCTATAAGAAAAGCTCTTCCCTGTTCCCTCTCTCGGAGCATGTCTCTTTTTCTCTCCCTCTCTCTCTCGTCCAGCGGCAACTCGATCCGATTCCCGCGACTCTGAATAAACCGGTTTTCCCTCGTAAATATGCGTACAAAGACGAGAAGAAAATGTCGAAAACATTGATGCGGAAATCTCGTTAAACGTTGGGTGGAAATAGAAAAAAATTCAATTACCCCATAACGAGCAATTTTCCATGTAAGTCGTGCCGATTTTGATTCCAAACGGAATCTTCCTCCCATGCCCTCGATCGTTCGTTTCAACGGAACTTTTCTCATATCGTTGCCATACAGTTGTTCGATCTCTAGTCGGACTTACGTCAGACATTTTCTTGCAGTGTGCAATGTTTTTTCTGCTATTGCCTTCTAATTGAGGGGTTAGGCTACTGTGAAAATTTCGAAACTCTCGTTCGTCATTTTAAGCAATTCAATTTGAAGAGGAAGGTCCAACATATGGCGCAAGAATCGCGGATTGAAGGTAAACTAATAAAAATCATCATCACTCATAAAATTAATTACACATCTATTTAGTATATATGAATATCAAACTGTTAGAATTTTTTTTCTTTCGCTGTACAAAATGGCCGACTACTCGAAACTTCTCGAAATAGCTTTTTTCCAATTGGCGTGACGAATAACTTCAACATTTTTCACTGGATTTACTTCAAATTTAAAAGTTATGTTCCTAATTGCATTTCGCAGAGAAGTACGTACGGAATTTCTGATTAATCGAAAACTTTTCATTTTATGAGCAGTTTATGAGCAGTTATAACGAAATTTTTCACTGAAAATTCATTTCTTAAGTTCAAATACGTACAACTTTTGAATAAAACAATATTTTTTAAATTCCGTACGTACTTCTCTAGGTATTCTAATGTAGATGGACGAGAATTTTTATTTTTCGTTCTAGGTAAAAAATTGTGGATGCTAAATGTCACGCCGCGGAGCGCCTAAAGAAAGATAACAAAAGAAAATATTAGTAATCGGTCATTTTGTACATCGAAAAAAATATATATATTTTTTCTAACAGCTCGATATTGATACTAAATAGATATGTAATTAATTTTATGAGTGAATCACTTTTTAATACGAAAAAAAATTGTTAAATTCGCACATGATTTCATACCCGCTACTGTGGCCTAACGCCTTGAACGCATTTTTCTCGAAACTATGTTTTTCAAAACCGTGTACACGATTTCTTGATTTCTAATCAACGGATTGACTTGAAATTTGCTACACTTATTCAGTGTAATAGTAGTTTAGTCTTGACCGACGTTTTTCTTCTTAACATTTTTTTTATTAGTTATTAACGATAACAATGTCATTGTTCCCCGGAAAATTGAAAAAAAAATGCAAACATTTTTTTTCGATAATTGAAATACGATAATCCAAAAATGCTCCGTCACGTCTTAGCCAATATTATCTATTTTAAGAAAAAATTCATTTTTTCATTTCCGATCAACCAGGTAGCCAAAATCAAGTACACCGTTGAGCGCCTCACGTTCAAAGGTCCTTCGCGAGATTGCTTGTGACTTCTTTAATTGTCAATATATTTTTATGGAATTTTGTACACAACTTTGTTAATGTACACTACCGACCGAAAGTTTTCGGACACTTCAGATAATTGCAAAACTTTCGATCACTGGACTACTGCCAAATAATGTTAGAATAATATAATTCATTTCATTTATTATTTTACGAAGATACTATATAAATCTGCATAATGAATTATATTATTCTAATATAATTTTACAATTATCTGAAGTGTGCGAAAACTTTTGGCCAGTAGTGTATATACGAATAAATGTCCAAACGATTTTTCAACCTCTTACTTACGCCTCCAAAATTAATTTTGTGAATTAACCCTGATTTCCGGGTCGAGTAGCCTAACCCCTTAGAGGCAACCGATCTTACGATTTGAAAAAAGTGTATCGTTGATACAGAAGGCTGAGATTTAATGTCTCAGAAGGCCTAGAAGAAGACTGGTCGAGTTTTAACGTGTGTAACATGTCGGATCGGAGATCCGATGCGACCCAGTTTCTCATAACGCGGAACCGTAATATTCGCCTCTCGGGGCCTTTTTGCACAAGGGGCCTCGTAATCACACGGGGAGTATATAAGGCAAACGATACCTCCTTTGCTCCCATGGAGGCCCATTAATATTCTTTTTTTCTCCACGCTCCCATCCATTGTCATCGATACAATTTGTTAGAATTTAGTTCAAGCCTGCCTCACAAAGTGCATTGAATAATTCACGACTAATTGATAAAATTTAATTAACGTTCGGTAATATAATTGCGTCGACGTTGCGCGAAAAAAAAACAAAGAATCGAGCTGACGAGTTTCCGTTTTGTCTGCATGTTGCCTCTTTTACGATTCCGATTAAATTGCATAATCTTTGCGAAATTTTGCTGAGCTCTTTCTTCTACTGAGAATTCGCGAACTTTCTACGAACAAAGGCGCGCCATATTTTGATTTGGTAAAAAAGAACGTCAACGGTTTAACAACCTCGAGTGAGCGGAATAAAAAAAAGAGTCTACGGACGAAAAAAAAAAATAACGAGCTTCGGAATAATGAAAATAGGCACATTAACGGAGTGAGAGTCTCACGCTTTTAGTGCCACGCTAATTTTACGCTATCCGGATAATCACTTTAGCGACGGTGAGAACGAATCCGAACGTTATTTTTCTGCTCTTGTAAAAATTGGACTTGACGAAAATAACGTGAAATAAAAGTAGCAATTGAGAATTTAATAATCGTAATAAACGTGTCGATAAATTATTGCAATTGCAGTAATAAAAAATACGATGTCCATCAGCGGCCTGATTGGAATTTTTTTATTATTCGGAATAATTAATCAAATTCTCGAGCCTTGTTACGGAAAATAAAGGAGCTTTGCGTGTACCGTTTTGGCATTGTTTCCGTTTCGTTCGCCTTTCTCGCACTTCCAGGACTCCTCCTTCGACATTGTAACAGTCAGCTTCGTCCTTTCACATGCGAGCTCGTTCATGGCGTTTTTATCTCACGAAAATTTCATTAATCCATCGCGAAGCACTTTTTTACACTTATGAAAAGGGAAAAGAAAAATCATTGAGTAAATGAATCGTTCGAGAAAAAAGAAACAACAAAAAGAAACTATAATTTGAGAATGGGAAAGAACAGGTTCGAATGCGGACACTGCGACTACGCGACGACTGAGGTAAACGAAGGTGAGCCCAGGTGAGCCGAGACGAGCAACCAGTAAAATAAAAACTCTCACGCGAGAGGGAAAGAGAAAGATCGACCCCCCGCCCCCTGATATTTTAACCTTCGCAAACTTTGAGGTGTTGCCCAGGTAAGCCAGATGGCAGCACGGCAAAGCACCAATTTTTAACACTCCAGCGAGTCTGCATGAGTCACTCGAGAAATCTCTTTTTTTTACAATGCAAAAGATTAATGAGAGAAAAATTTACACCCGTGCAGACTTTCAAATGGTACTTCGGATTCCTTGAGTGTTACGATGGAAAGGCTGGAACTTAATGTCCTGGAATGAATCTCCGATGGCTTTGGAGACAGACTTTGAAACGCGCTGTCGTCGGAGATTTCAACGTGACCAACAAACGATATTCTTCCTGTTGCTTCGCTGCATCACACGATTATGAAATCGGACGAGATTTTTGAGCATCAAAAATTTAATTCGAAAATCATTCATATATTTTTGTAGATATTTTGGATACTTGTAGGTATTTTGGATATGTATAGGTATTTTGGATATGTGTAAATGTTTTGAATATTTGTAGGTATTTCGGATATTTGTAGATATTTTGCAAGTTTATAGATATTTCGAATATTCATAGATATTTTTTATATTTATAGGTATTTTGGATATTTGTAGATTCTTTGCACGTTTACAGATATTTCGGATATTTATAAATATTTTTAATATTCATAAATATTTTAAATATTGATAGATATTTTGGATATGTATAAATATTTTGGATCTTCAAAGATGTTTTGGATATTTATAAATATTTTGGATACTTATAAATATTTTGAATATTGATAGATATGTTGAATATTTACAAATATTTTGGATATTTCTAGAAATTTTGAATATTTATAAATATTTTTAATCTTTATAGATGTTTTGGATATTTATAGATATTCTTTGCTTGCATAAATAAACAATCACGTGCCCATTTGGCCAGAGAAAAACAGTTCACGGTCACGGATTTTTCAACTGACTAAATGCGCCGAACTTTTGTTTGGTACTCACCCGAATGAGGGCATTTTTTTTCTCCCGAAACCATAGTTCATTTCGAACCCAATAATTCAAAATATTCAACCAATGTGATCAATATACTCTTGGAAAAGTTTGTCGTTTCAAACGAATTTCTCGATATTCCATACCTCGCAATATTTTTCACGAATTTTGTTTTGAATTTTATTTAACGATAACTCGTTTCGTCGAACCAAATTGAATCTTCGCGTTCAACAGCTTCATCATCGGATTACCAATCATCCAGGGAAGATTACAGCAGTGCTTAAAATAAATTCCCACCAGATTCCACATCGTAAGTTATGAAAAATTGCTTTATAAATATTTCATACTTATTTATAAATACTGTGCTTATTATCAATTATACGAAAATTATTGTGCTGCATTCTATATTTGTAATGTTTGTCTTGACGGGGACGCAGGGCTGTTTTTCTGGGCGCATCGACGCGTAGCACCTGGCGCGGTCCGAGGGCAGGTGTCCTCCGATCGTTTTGGATCACCCGACCGTATCGAATTCTTCGTCCTCCAACCACCTCGAAACTAATTTCACTGCGTGCAAAAATAAGCAAAAATTGTCTCTTTTTTTAATACGCTCAACTTTCCTTCGAAACTTGTACTTGACGCAACATTAAGGGGTTTTCTCACTTTAGATGCTAAAAACGCTATTTTCATGAATTTTTGTGATAGTTTTATATTATTGATGTTGATATAAAAGTTGTTACACTTAATAAATACACTTTCGAAATACATTTTTGACACGGGGGTCGAAATTCCGAACATTGAATGCGCCGACGGTTTAAAATTCCTAATTTTAATGTTCCGAAATGACAAGGCTCGGCAAGATCATGCTAGTGAAAGTCTACTTGAAGTCTACGAAAGACCAAAACTTGAAATAACTCGTCGATTTATTGAAAATTTAGAAACATTAAAAACTTCCATAGCCGAATTATTTTGACGGTGCTAAGATTTTCGGAGTTTTGGTCTTTCGTGTGAAATTCTTTCGGAGATTTGATCTTTCGGGGTAGTATTCTTTCGTAGTTTTGAGCTTTCTGATAATTCAAAGTTCGCAATTTCAACCCGGCCCCGTTCAGATTTTCGGAGTTTTCGTCTTTCGGATAAAATTCTTTCGGAATTTTGGGCGTTTTAATAATTCAAAGTTCGGAATTTCAACCCGGCCCCAAAAAGTCGTAGGCACTGGTGAATTTTCCGAAATAGTTAAAATTTGTCGGATTAGTACATGCTAAAAATTGTTGCTACCCGGATACCGAATATTTACATTCTTTTTCGCACAAACGTTGCCTTCTGCTGCTTCATTCCTTCCACCCCTAATCCCCCATTCGATCAAAATAGCACGCCTGTCGCCGGTGTATCAGCCACAACGTCGATCGTTGTCTCGGCTCGATCACTGTTGATTATCAGTTCCCTCATGGCTATGAGAAATATTCCCAGGGCGTGAAACGGACAAGGCAGTAACAGAATCCTGCGAAAAATACGTGGATTGACTTTCGCTGTTGTCACTCGGTAATTGAGTACAGAAGAGAAGTCGTATTATATCCTAACTACTACGACGATTTGATTAAGGGGTTACCCCCACTTGCGATTTTGAAAAAATCGATTTTTTTTTAATTGCATTTTGTTGCAGTATAAGTATCCGGGCCCATACTTCTGTATGGGCCCGGAATAGATGACTCTATGTAAGTTTACAAAAAAAAATATTTTCTTCGTGTAAACTGAAATTGAAACTTTAAACGCGTTTTTCTTAAAATGGCATTTCTGAAGTCGGTGACCAAGATTACTCGAACACTAATAAACCGATCTTCTTGAAATTTTGCAGGCTTATTTAATACATAAAAATGTAGTCTTTAATCGTTCGATTTTTTTTTTCGAAAAAAAATGGCCGTTTTATAGCCAAAAAAACGGCCGTTTTTTTTCGTTAAAATCGAACCATTAACTTTGACTGTCCGCCATTTTGTGAAAAATGAATATTTTTTAAAATCCTTCGATTAAAGACTAGTTTATACTTATATTTGACTAAATCCATCCGCATTTGTTTTTCAGATGATCCACTTCGCCGCAATGTTGGTCACCGCAAACTGTGTATATAAAAACGATTTCTTTGCCATTTTTGAGACTTAGGGTAAGTTTTATTACTACTTTTGACTGTTACGTGATACTTTTTTATCTTTGAAAATGGCGGAGGTACGGTCTTCTAAACTGCATTTTCAAAATTGCCGCGACGAATAGCTAAAAACGTAATCTACCGATTCTGATGAAATTTGTTATAAATCTCTCTAACCGTATTGTCTAAAACATTATACTAAATGTTTTCGAAAATAAAAAAAAAAGTATTTTTAATTGCAAAATCTAGCGATTTTTTCGGAAAATTCAATCTTTTTCTTCCAAAGCGTACTATTTCATCGATTTTCAACATTTCTCACTTTTTCTTGGCTCATATTCTGCGTATAAGTGCTAATGAAAGCAGAATTTTCGTTGGTTTTTTTTTCAGGTTAATCCCGCCGACGCTACGTGTCACGCCGTCTGATAACATCCGCTATAACCCGTTTAGAAGACCGAGCCATACCTTCGCCATTTTTGAATACCAATAAAAAAAATACCATGTAACAGCCAAAAGTAGTAATGAAACATATACTCAGTCTCAAAAGTGTTGAAGAAATCTTTCCTTTTAATAAAAAATCGTGAAATTAAGTGATTTTTATCAATTAATTTCTTAATTGATTTTTTCAATTCAAACAAGAGTTAACTGATACGCTCAGTTGGAATAAAACAACTCTTTTTCATTACTGCTATTAAGGCACCACATAACGGGTCGAAAAAATTGATTTTTTCCGCATTTTCCCAAAGTATACATATTCAAGAATATGTGAACAAAAATTCAAGTTCAAATATTAAAAATTGACCAACTTGCAATTGTTTTCCTGAGAGCAAGTAGCGCAACGATTTACGTATACTAAAACTTCCGATCGTGTTTTTCTCGAAACGACTTTTCTCGACCTGGCCGGAATTATAACTCTAGCTATAATAGCCCGATTATCAATTTAAAAAACCAAAATTTCCGTAATTGCCGTTGCTATCATTGGACGTAGACGTTTTTTTAATTCAGTATTTTTCAAGCCTCTGCATATAAGTTAAAATTTCGCCAAAATGACACTATTTTCTTAAACACCTGCCATTGTGTGATTTTAAAAAAAACGGCTGCATACATCCAGAACTACATTTATACAGATTATAAAACCTTTTTATTTTTATTTTTCAGACCAACCATCCTCAACTTATCAATTTTGCCGTCGGACCACATTTTTCATACAGAAGCTCTGTTATACCTCAATAACCTTGTTAATTTTTAATTCAAAAATAAAAATCCAGTAGAGTAAAAATACTCAATAATACATTTACCAGTAAGAATATCCGAGAGTTGCTTCGGAAACGTAATCCCCAACGATAGTGTCGTAGATTGAAATGTTTTCCTTGATGTAAATATCATAACAAGCTCCATACAGTATCATTGCCAAGAGATTTGCGAACAGTGCGATGCCATTTGCCACATAAATTCCTTGAATGTTGAAGTACGTCTCGATGGGACTTTTAATGGAATTTACGATTGATAGGATCACGCTAACGAGGAGTGCAGTTAGAAGGATACCCAATGAAATAATCGTTGTTAGCCATAGTCCAGCATTTGTAAATATTCTATTATTGTTGATATCTAAAAAAAAACATAATCGTAGAATTTTCTATAAGTATTGATTTAAATAATACCCGTAATCAAATGGAATCTGTTAAGGAGGTTGGAACCTTAGCCCCAATACAAGAAAAACAATTATATATGTTATTGTTTTATAATAATATAAAACTATATAAACTATAATAATACAATGAGAAAAGAAAATCGTTGAATGTGCAAAATGCATTTTCTTGTCTCGAAATTTTGTTGTTTTAACAGTTGCTCAGACATGCTAAATAAGCTACAGTTCACACCACTAAAACTATCAGTTAGGTTGACAAAACGTGTTTTATGCCAACCAAAAATCAAGTTGAACGTAGTTAAAG
Source organism: Ophion slaviceki (assembly GCA_944452715.1). Classification (NCBI taxonomy): domain Eukaryota; kingdom Metazoa; phylum Arthropoda; class Insecta; order Hymenoptera; family Ichneumonidae; genus Ophion; species Ophion slaviceki. Next base: position 16,152,620 of record OX101785.1, on the reverse strand, counting down.
ACACATTTTGTTAAACCAACTGAATTTTGGATGGATGAACGATTTTTTTTCAGTGTATAAAAAATTATAAAAAATATATGTTACTATACTGTCTTCACGATTTTTTTGAAATTTTTCCACCACAAAACACCAGCGATAAAAAATAGTTTAATGTATGTAATTTTACGTCCGGTCAGATGGGCAAGACGTTCACACTACGGGTGATGTAATTTTTTTGGCTATTTAGCACCAAGATAAACCATATCTAACGGATTAACGTGACGGAAGAAACCTTATTAAACATTTTAAAAAGAAAAACCCATATTGCCCATCGTAAACCATATATTGAACCATCAAGGATTGATAAAAGATTACGAATCTTAGCTGGCGAATGAAGAGCATTGCTGCCAACCTCAATATCCGCGATGTTGCCGTATTTCGGCAACACTTAATATTAATAAATGGTAATAATAAATAATCTCGTGACATAAATATAAATAGACATAATTATAAGTGACTGAAAATTTCATTCCGAGCTGTATAAAACATCTACTGACGCAGTTTATTCATTATAACTATCGATAATGTTATACTTTTTCAAGTGGGTAGCAACCCAACAAATTTTCTTATTTACGTAATAAAAATATAAAAATGCTTTGCGAAATGTGTAGAAAGATGAGTAAGGAGCATGGGGGAGGAGAGACCGACGGAGTGGACGAATAATTGAAGAAAATGAGAATGTGGAAATAATGTGGAATGTAGGAATGTAGGGTATAGATAATAAGTGAAAAGTATGTATGTGAAATATTAAGGTTTTGTAAAAAGCTTTGCAAAAAAGTTGTGCAAATAAAATCGAAACTACTATAAAAATGCTTTGCCCTTTAATGATATATATTATGAAAAATTGGTATCCACAAAATAAATCTATAGCTTGTATGCATTCTTTGAGGTTCATTGAAAGAAAGATTCATAATCCGTCATTAGACTCAACTGGGCTGCTCCAACCTCCTTGAATAAAATTCTAGTTCACTCTCATTATGTTTGTAATCCTTTTTTCTATTCGTGTATAGAACAGATACCCTTTGGTTACTCAACTCTTCATTCCGGCAAGTTCAACTCGCGATGCGTAGCTTTTCGTGTTTCCTGCGGAGAGGCATGAGAAATTTGGAGTGTCTCCAAGAAGAAGACGCCGAATTTCGGATTTTCGGAGACCCTCGTTGCTCTGGCAACTCCAACCGCAAGCGTTATGATCCCATATGCAGGTAACTGTCGAAGAGTTACAAAAATAAGATAAGGGGATTCCACCTTATGTTCCATTGGAATTCTAGTTCCATTGCCAAAGTCTTCCTAACAGGTAGTTGATGTTTCTCTCTGATTGACTTAACTGGAAGCAAAGTGGATAAAAACCTACAAAACCGGAGTCCTGTATAAAGTAGTCGTTACAATGAGCTATCAAAGTATTTATAGTGATACGAAAAGTTTCGTCAACCGATGAACACAAGGAGATTATCAGCGCAGAAATGTAGACTTAGCGATTTCTGTTCTAGAATACGGGGAAGTCAGAGATAAGAGGGGAAATTTAAAAACAGTAAGCTCAGACATGCTTATAAAAGATAACTGATGATTCGACAGCATGCAATTTTCAATTCAAACATAAAATTTCAAAACGTTTTCAAAATTAAACAACCTCGAAAGTACATCATCCGAAAAATATTATGAAACTTCTTATTTGATATTTAGACAAAGGACAATGATTGCTAAACAAAGTTCCATCCAGGAGAAATTGACGAAGGAAAAACAATAATGTGTCAAAGTGTACCAAGGGTATTCGCAATAAAGAAAAATAAAAAATAACATCAAATTGCTCTTTCTATATTAGCTTTATGCTAAACCCAAACAAACCCAAACGGATGTGAACTTAAGGGGTTGCCCCCACTTGCGATTTTGAAAAAATCGATTTTTTTTATTGCATTTTTTTGAAGTATAAGTATCCGGGCCCATACTTCTGTATGGGCCCGGAATAGATGACTCTATGTAAGTTTACAAAAAAAAAAATATTTTCTTCGTGTAAACTGAAATTGAAACTTTAAACGCGTTTTTCTCAAAATGGCATTTCTGAAGTCGGTGACCAAGATTACTCGAACACTAATGAACCGATCTTCTTGAAATTTTGCAGGCTTATTTAATACATAAAAATGTAGTCTTTAATCGTTCGATTTTTTTTTTTTCGAAAAATGGCCGTTTTATAGCCAAAAAACGGCCGTTTTTTTTTTCGTTAAAATCGAACCATTAACTTTGACTGTCCGCCATTTTGTGAAAAATGAATATTTTTTAAAATCCTTCGATTAAAGACTAGTTTATACTTATATTTGACTAAATCCATCCGCATTTTTTTTTCAGATGATCCACTTCGCCGCAATGTTGGTCACCGCAAACCGTGTATATAAAAACATTATTTCATTGACGGCCATTTGCCACTAAACAATGTAATATTTTTCAATAAAAAAATTACTGAAAGTTCTTCAAGATGTGTTCTTTAAGATGGTATATTGATCGATTAAAAAAGTTTTGTAGTTTTCTTTAAAAAAATTCATGAAAAAGGCCTTTTTGCGCTACAAGTGGGGGTAACTCCTTAAAACAACGATAAAAACCACGGCGCACAGAATATGTCGTATGTGATAGGGCTGCTCAGCAGTCTTCTCATCAGGGTGCCTCTGAAGAGTCCATAATTGATGTTCGACACGGAAGCGCTCGCGTTAGACGCACTATTGGGATTTGCAGTTGCATCGATCCATTGTTGAGTGCCAATAGAAGTGCAAACGGTCACTAGCGACACGACTGACATTAGTCCTGCCAGTTGAATGTAAATCGAGTGTTTCCTTCTGCTCAGCAATGGCATTTTCGAACGATCAATAATGGAATTACAAAAATCCACAAAACCAAGCTTATATGCAATTTCTACGACCTAAACATAGTGACTTTATTTGTGCAGCAAAATTAATAATCTAAAGTCAGAACCGGATATTCTGCCAATTGCTTGGATTTCGCATAAAATTCACGAAGCGTTACAGGCACGGTTATAAACTGACGGGGCTGATTATCCGTATCGGTTCACATGTCATCAATAAGTCTCCGTTATCAGTTCCATAGTACCATTATCTTTTATCTCGACCTTAAATATGCCTTCGATAAAAAAAACCTCTCCGCAACGACTAGTGCGAGTGAAACATTTGTTGGAAACTGACGTGTCCGTATTTCGCTCGAGTGAGGTGTTTTTTTAGCGCATAGGGAATTCGGTACATGTCTTCTCTGCAGATAGGGCTGTTGAGTTTATGCGCTTCGAGCATCTACTGCTACATTTTTATTTAAATAACATCATACCGTTTCGAACTAATCAACTAACTTAACTAACTTAAACGTTAAGAACCAACTTAACCAATTTAAATTGTAATAACAAACTCAACCAACTTAAAATTTAATAACTAACTCAACAAACTCAAACTTTAATAGGTAACTCAACTACGTTAAAGTCTAATAACTAACTCAACTAACTAAAGATTTAATGGCTAACTCAACGGACTTAAACTTTACTAACTAACTCAACTAATTAATTTAACTCATCGACCTGGCGTATTTTAAGGTCGTTGCTCGTGTTCTGAAGCCTAATGGTAAACTCGGTCGGTAAGAACCTAGTTGATTGGACCCAATAAAAAGGTTGATGGAGATCCCATTTCTTCGAACGATACCTGCAGTACCTGACGATGGGATTTTGACATAAAGTCCGTAAATTTGATCTTGTCGAAGAGATTTTTTATTTGTAGCTGCGCATAACTGGCTAGGAAAACAAACTCAAAAGAACCCAACTGATCTCGAGAACTACTGTAATTCTCACGAAACGCAAAATAAGACCCAACACATTGCAATAAATAAATCAATTGAAACAAACACAATTAAATCCAAACAAAAGCAAACCAACTCGATGAAACTCCAAAGAAACCTGAAAAAAAATCCATATACTCCTACATGCATTTTTTCAAAATTGTAGGCAAGGTTACCGCCACATGGGAAGTTACCGACAATTTCCAAAAGATGAACATGTTCTGTATCCAGGTTTTGCAGATTGTCGGTAAGTTACCGACTGATGGTAAGTTTACATTTCGGACATGTAGAAATATTTGAAGGTTTCATAACTCTAAATTAGCGATATGTTACTGGTTGATGCAATCTGTCGACTGTATTGGTAACATTTTTCAAATTGTCGGTATGTTACCGACTGACCGCAGTCTTACGCCCACCGAGCGATCATAAGTGCGAGAAAGGCAGCTGATTTGCAGATTCCTCAGTATTCTCCGGAACGGTTGATATTTTTAAAAAAAAGAAGAGAAACACCGTTCGCTCTGTTAAACGACGAATAACGGCTTGCCTTTCATTTGCCCGAATTCTAATCCACCGAGGAGAAAATTTAGCCGTTGAATTTTTACCGACGGAGCGTGTTACGCATGTCGATAACTTGATATCTATTGGGCACATGTAGCGAGATTCTGTAATGGCATCTGCCCACTGCGCGCGATTTGCGATGAGCGATATCCAATGGGAGCTCAGCTATTCCGGAAACCCCCTGAGAAAGTGAAGCTCTCATTGGATATCGCCCATCGTTCGTCGCAAATCGCTCGCAGTGTGCAGAGGCCATAACTCGGTGGCGACAGTTTTCGTTATCGTTAGCTAGCGACAGCCAATAAGAGACTCCCGTTCTTCTGTGATCGTGCATGCAATTGGCTGTTATTGTTTATCGATAATGAAAACAGCCGCTGCCGAGTTACAGAATCCAGCCCTCAGACTGCTCGCGAGACGCGACGAGCGATATCCAATGGGAGCTAAGGTCTTCCGGAAACTCCCTAGGAAAGTGAAGCTCCCATTGGATATCGCTTATCGCTCGTCGCAAATCGTGTGCAGTGTGCGGGCACTCTTGGTACCTTCCAAGCGGACATTTGGCACCTATTTAGACGATTTTTAAACAACTTCTTGGAAATAGCTACCTGGAAATCCACGTGAAAAAAAGAAAGTGGGGCTTTCACACTCTCACAGCTCATATATTTTGTGTGCGTACGTGTAATGGCCTCTGCACACTGCGCGCAATGAGCGATATCCAATGGAGCTCAGGTATTCCGGAAACGCCCTAGGAAAGTGAAGCTCTCATTGGATATCGCTCATCGCTCGTAGTGTGCAGAGCGCCAATAAAGATACAATTCAGCATCCTGTGAAGCATGAATATCATCTAACGTATCGCTTTTCTATCACCAAAGTTTCGACCGTGATAAAATTCATGCGCAATAATGTCAAAAGTAATCTGCAAGTTTTTAACATCGCCGGTACATCTCGCTCGGCTAAGCCGTTCTTAAACACATCCGAAAAGTGTGTCGCCCCTTAAGGGGTTAAGGGTACTGTCACGACCTGAAAGTCAGGGTTATAAGATTACTGAAAAATCGTTTGGATATTTATTTGTATGTACATTAACAAAGTTGTGTATCAAATTTTATAAAAAATATTCATCATTAAAGAAGTTGTAAACAATCTCCTGAAGGATCTTTGAACGTGAGGGACGGTGTTCTTGATATTGGCCACTCAGTTCATCTGAAACAAAAGAAACGAGCTATTTTTTCTTAAAATAGATAATGTGAGCTAAGATTTGACGGAGATTTTTTTGTTATCGTATTTCAATCATTAACAAAAATTTGAATTATTTTTCCGATTTTCCGGGAAAAAGTGATAATTATTTTTTATAACAAATGAAGAAAAATGTTAAAAAGAAAAACGTCGATCGAGGCTAAACTACTATTACACTGAATGAGTGTACCAAATTTCAAGTCAATCAGTTGATTAGATGTCAACATATCGTGTATACCATTTTACCGTCGAGGTGAAGTAGGAGTAGAGCGCCCTATGCTTATGCATGGGGCTGATTGACTGTTACCAACTGTTAGCTATAGAATCATCGTCATTTTAAACGTACGTTTTCGAACTATCTTTCATCTATTTCTAATAATATGCATTTTTGACCATTTGGTGATTACATTAGATGTTTTCATTATTTTGTATGATTATTTCCTATAACTTTTTCTCGCTCAGTTAACGCGAAACGAATTGGCAACGTTGCAAATCGTGGTGTATGAGAAATATACGCGCTCCGTTCGTAACCTCAATATCCGTTCAAGGAGCTGTCAACAATGAATATCGGTCCGAGTAAAAAAAATCGCTGGAAAGAACAAGTGTGTACTAAAGCTGTTTATAATCTTGAACAAATAAAAAACTAATAATTTTCCGATATTCTAAAAAAAATTATGTATGAAAAAAATCCCTTTATTTTGTATTTACATAGAAATAAAAAATAGAAAAATTCTGACCATAGTAACCGAATCAATATGAAGTAATTATTACTAATTAATAGAATAAGAACAAATAATATCCGTTGTTAGTTATCGTGACCGAGTAGTTCGAGGTTCCCGGGCATAATTACCGAATACGGATAACGTGGGTAGAATTTGTGCCGTCTACGACGTTGCCATGATTGCACAGCTTAATATTTTGTGTGCTTGATTTTCGCACAAATTCGCGATTGAAAAAAACAATTTTATAAAGGTACTGTGAATTCTCTTTTTCAGGGTAGCAAGGGTAATCAGAGTACCGATAATTGGTCGAACCCTACCTATTTTTTCAGCTCCGTGGTAGTATTTTCTTAGCAAATATTAATAATGTACTGAAAAATGATTGGTAGTTGTCCACAAGTGTAAAGCCCACGAAATACGGCATGTTTGTGAAGTTTTTTTTTCTAAAAAACGGTACTGCGGATCGTATCCAAACTACATAGGATGATCAGCAAAGGGGCTTATAAACTTCCAGAAAGAATTTCAGCTCGGTGGTAGCATTTCACCCTAACCCCATAATAACCTTAAAGTTTGACTAGGTACTGCGGATCGTCTCCAAACTGCACAGGATAATCAGCAAAGGGATTATAAACTTCCAGAAAAAAATTCAGCTCGGTGGTAGCATTTCGCCCTAAGCTCATAGCAACCTTAAAGTTGCCTAGGTTGTACAGTGAACTCTTCATAACTCAACGCTCTCGGGACTGAATTTCCGTGGTACTAGAAAGAGTGGGCTAGAGAGCGTCACCCACCGCGAGCTACTGAGCGACGTAGTGTGGCGGGATTTAGTTAGGTTAGGATAAATGTTCAAATCTCACATGTTATTTTTACTAGGTGATTTCAGATTAGAATAATTTATTATTGTTTGAGGGTGAGCAATTATTGGACGAAATCAAAATGAAACAAAATGATGTTTTATTCAAAGTTTGTTTTTTATAAATAGTATAATAAATTCTTTTAACATCAGATAACAGTCCAACAAAAATGCTTCTCTTACAACTTAATGTATCCATTTTTTTCTCTTGTATCGCAAACATCGTCGCACTTTTTTGTCCATTCACTGAGAGCTGCTTTCTGTTTTTTCCAGTGTCGAATCGTTGATTCCGCTACACCCACACTTTTGGCGAAATCGGAAACTGATATTCCGGTCTCGATATTTTCCAATGCAACCTTTTTAATTGAAAGTGATACAGTTTTCGCTTTTCTTTTTTCGGTCATGTTCTTCATGACTTTTGGATTTACGAAGTGGAAAGTTTAATGCTGAAATTGAGGTTATGATTGCACGCCTCGCGCCTTTCCATAGATACAGGAAAGTGGGGGCAACGCTTCTCCGCTCGTTGTGTTACCACCAGCGAGAATTGAGGGGAAATGGCCTACTACAGAGCGTTGAGTTAGAGAGAGTTTACGGTTATCATAAGCTTCCCAGGTAGCAAAATGTTATCTAAATAGCATCCGAAAGATATCGCGAAACGGATACGGATAACTTTTTGGTTGTCCAAAAAGACGCCGTTTTGTATTACAAAACGTATCACTTATGTCCTCTTGGCAGATAACTTATTTGTGTCCGATAGTTAACTATACGGCAACTTTTAATGGTTATCAAAGTGTCAACAAAAGGTTAACTCTTTTCGGTTGTCGGTACGATAGCGCAAAGTCATCAAATCGATATATCTCAAAGATATCTTCTTAAAGGCACAAAAATGCCATGATACCACTGCCATCTAAAAGTCGTCCAATAGGCATCCGAATGAGGTTAACAAAACGACATCTAAACCGTATCGAAGTGTACTATCGAAAATATATCTATTTATTGGCGATATATATGTATAACAATATCCTATCCATTTCTTTATAAAAATTAATCTATTAATAGTCTAGAATATTTAATACGGCTCAATAATCTAGACTGTTTATAAGTTAATTTTTATCATGAAGAAATTGATACGATATTGTTATGTCGGTTTCGAAGTGGGCTAGGTCATTATAAATAAAACATCGGTTAATTCATTATAAGTGAAATGTAATTTAATATTATTAAAACGGTACAGTCGTTATTAGACGTCTCTCCCGTTGCAGTAACGTCTTTTGGTGGTTGCCATGCTCCAAGTGATCCCGTGGATAACCTCAAAAGCAGACATACGCTTTTAGAATAAAAAGATAGTACATTAAACACATATGTACTCACAGAGGCGAAAAGAATAGTAGGATAAAAGGCAGTCACGTGTACTTTTTACTATTTCCCGCCAATACCAAATATCTTAAAAGACAGCATATTACAGATATTTGAAAGATGTCATGAAAAAGGCGTCTTATGTAATTCGTCTTTATGATATCCTTTGGATAACGTTGAACTAGATACAATAGATAACAGTAAATGGATAACTTTTTGATAACTTAAAAAAGTCATCAATTGGATAATATTTTGGGATACCTTTTAGACATCCGTTTTCATCGCCGAAAGATGTCATAAAAAAGATAACTTTACGGCAGCATTATACGAGATGTCATTTGAAAGATGTCGAATCTTACTGTCATATCTTAAAGGTAACCTGACAACGGTAACTTATCGACGTCAATTGGACATTTATGCTGCCTGGGTTACCTTCCATCTGCGATTTCTGCACTATACACTGAACTCTTGAATGTGAGTTGCCTCAAGCGACTAACAACTGTTCGTCATTTTCACAGCCTAACCCCTAATCGTTAGGTTAACCCCTTAACGTTAGTTAACTTAATCTTTTCGATTTTCGTTTCATTCATTAGCGAACTTACGGATTACCAGTATTTGTTACCGGAAGAAGTATTTGTTTTAAACAAATTCCGATAAATGAAATATACGCAGACAACTTCAAGCCGACTATTCTTCAACATGTTTCAATAGTGTTTTTGATAAGTTTTTCAGTCCTACAATAAATCGAACGAAACAAAACAGGCTTCTGACCACGATCTCAAAAGCGATCGCAAAATGTCGAAAACAATGCAAAATCTCAAACGAATAAGGATTACAAATGCTTTCATCGGCTGTACCGATGCCGGGTTTGAGGTTTCTCGTGGCCAACTTCAGTGCAACATCGCGCGGGTTGTGTTTTGGTAGTGTTCATCAAATAATGGCGGAACATTGCGTTTAGCGATCGGTGTCTCGCTGCGTCCTACGGAGAAAACCAAACACGCGACATTCTCGGGACAAATGACAATACGAAAAAATCGTATATCGCGATTTGTTAAACGTAAGATTGCGCGAGTGCTATCGATCTCGGTATATCGCGGGAAAGTTGAAAACTGACAAAAAGAAGTTAGCGAACGTAGCGCGGTTCCCGACGTATTCCGTTGCGCCCCCTCGCTCCGCCGTTCGTGTTTCGCCGCCGTATCCCTCCTCCGCTCGTCCTTCCACCCGGCCTCCCCTCTCGTGTAACAGTGCAAAGAGCGCACACCGATTTCGGTGTTAAAACACCATTAATCCCTAACAACACACACTCGTCCTAATGTTAAAATTATTGAAAATGTTGGGCAGCTATTGCGCAAATTATTACGGTTGAACCGCGAATAGTTCGCGAGTGATCGGTCCGCGATGAGCCCGAATTGTTAAACGTCGCGTATGCGAAAAAAATAAAAGCGTCCTTACGTTGTTAAGCACCGCAATCGTACATTTTCGTGACGCCGATATAGATTTTTAACCCCCAAAAAGACAAATTTACGAAAAAAAAAAATCCGTGCTAGGTTAACTCTATCGTAATTATACATAGACGTATACGTACAACACGTATATACTTCAGTCATTCGTATAATTGCGTATATCTTATACATATACATATATACACACGTACACGTACGTGTATACGTTGCATACGCGCTCACCGGAAAAAAAAAATCAGTTTACTTATGCGCCCAAAATGTTGAACTATCGTGTGACGTTGACCTTCCGAGGGTTCGCGCATTTTTCAAAAACTTTCGTCCTCGTTTGAAAGTGTGCGACGAAGTGTGTGCGGGAAGCTTCGCGAGTTTTTCTCCCGCCCAAGAAAAAACATGGCAAATAACGACTTCGACGTTGAACTGTTCGAGCGGAAACTCCAGACGCTGAAAGACTCGCAGGAGTCCATCCAAGCGCTGTCGTCATGGTGTCTCGAAAGACGAGTGCACCACAAGAAAATCGTCGCCGCTTGGCTCCAAGTATTGAAGAAAGGTATAGAGGAATTTTTTGTCATGAGTCTCGGCGACGTGTCGCGTCTATCCTCCTGAGGTTTTATTCGTAACTTTCGTGCTGCTCGCCTCACGAATCGGAGTAGAAATTTACACTTAGTCACTTTTCCGGGGTAGTGAGAGATTCGTTTACTCCCTCGGCGAGGCAGGTCGTTATTCGAGAACCATGGCTATACGCATATGCGAAACAAGCAAAACCGGGTAAACTTAGGGTATTTCTTTCCTCGTGGGATAATCGTGAAGTTTGCATAGTTGGAGTGCAACAAAAATTCTTGACTTTTTAAGTTTCTTTATTTTTATTATTATCTACAATCTTTTTTGCCGCTTTTCTTTATAAATCGTTAATAAGGATCCTTAAAAATGTTTGAGTAGTTTTCGTAGTCTGAATGTGCCGAAAAAAAAATCGAAAATACAAGGACAATATATTTTCGTTGGTTTCCAATGATGCAAACTTCAATACCATGGATAATAGGGGAAACTCAGGGAATTTTGAAAATTCTCTACAATTTTTCCAGAATTTACTTGTCGCAAGAATGACGAAAAGTAAAACCAGCTTGAAAAAAAAAAAAATGTATAAAAATGAAAAAATGAAAACAAACTGAAAAGTATAAAAATATATTTGTATATTTTTAATATTTATATTATTCTTCTTTATATACCAAAAAAGTTATGTCAGTGCCAAACATTGCAACTTTCAAAAACTAAAAACTAATTTACTCTAAAGCTCTATACATTTCGATTCGAATTGTCGATACACAACCATACAGTTATCATTATAGATACGAGTTTATATTTATTTTTAATTTTTTGGCACCGAGATAAAAGTGTCTGTTTATAACAAAGAACAGGTTCTGTATTTGCCTTCGATTAATTTTTTTGAGTTTCCAGTGTTTAAATTATTTTTCGACTAACATTTTATAAATTTATTTTATTTTAATATTTAACATTTTCATAAATATGATCTTAAACAAAAATTATTATCTTTATTTGACCACAATCTCCCTGGAATGTCTGCAAAATCTGTGTGGAAAACCTGGTAAAGTCAGGGAACCTCTGAGTCAATGATGCATAACAACCATGAAAACGATTCTGCGTTTAATTTTATTTGGCCACTAGATCAATGTGTGTGTTGGAAATTTGGTTTACACGTAAGTGGGGACTAGATCTTAGGATGGGGTTGAAGTTTGCATCGTTGGGACGCAACCTGAATTTTCAATTTCTCATTTTCATTATTATTCAAAATCATATTTTGCAGATTTAGGTTGTAGATAGCTGAATAAGAATCCCAAAAAACCTTTGCATGATTTTCATGGGTTGAATCTGTCTGAAGAAATTGGGGAAATAGACCAAAAAAATTCATTGTCGTTGCATTCCAATAGTGCAAAAGTCAACATCATATTTTAGGACTGTCATAGCGAGGATCACATGCCTAGGGTATCGAAATAAAAATGTGTTTCATATATTTGAAGAAAAAAAACACATTTTTCATATAGTTTAATATTGAGTCGGATGGAGATAGGAGGTAACGAAAGTGTTTTAGATTTCATATGTAATGGAGAGCTTACAAATGCTAAAAAGTATCGGTTGCCACAGTGCTTTTGAAAGAAATACCGCATTTTCCCAGGTTCCACTGGACGTATCTGGGTGGAAAAAAGCACTGGGAGATTCCGCAAGCATTTATATTGACACAGAAGCGTCAGGAAAGAAGCTTCAGCTGCTTTCTTGCCAGCATTGCTTGGACGAAGTTTGAAAATTGATAGATATCGTCTCAGTATAGTGTTGATAATCCTACCAGCTCAAAGAACGCACAGAAACGACTGTACAAACAGACACCACCATTTTGGAAGATTAGTAATATTATTGTACGCATTGCCCCTGTAAACGATGCTTCCAATGAACGTTTAAAAAAAGGGTAGTCTTCAAGGGTTCTGGCTACCGTGGCGATCCAAAAATGGGGGTTGTTTAAAGGAATTCATTTAGAAGGAATAAGTAGGATAATTGAAAAATCGTTTGGATTTTTATTTGTATGTACATAAACGAAATTGTGTACCAAAGTTCATTAACAGACTATTAATAATTAAAGAAATTATAAACAATCGCGTAAAGGCCCTTTTAACATGAAGGGCTCAACGGTATACTTGATTTTGGCCACCTGGTTGATCTGAAAGCAAAAAAAAGAATTTTTTTCTTCAAAAAGATAACATTGGCGAAGACTTGACCAATCTTTTTTCGAATTTCAAACATTATAAAAAAATTTCGAAGTTTTTTTCGCTATTTCTTTATGAAAAATAGCATCATTATTGTTAATAACTAATGAAACAAAATGTAAAGAAGGTAAAAGTTGGTCAAGATGTTGTTACACTGCTATTACACCGAATAAGTGTACCAAATTTCAAGTCAATCCGTATATTAGATGTCGAAAAATCGTGTACACTGTTTTAAAAAACTTTTATTATTAAAGATCTTTTTTGAATTTTGATTATTAACGATGTTTTCAATTTTTATTATCAAAGATCTTTTTTTATAGATTTATATTGTAGATCGCTAAACGAATATCTTAAAAAATTGTTGAACGATTTATGTAGTCAAAATTTACCAAAAGAAAAAAAGCTATAGAGAAATATTAATTTTCTGCGTTCCAATGATGCAAACTTCAACCGCATCATAAGTTTACCTTCAATCAGCGATTTCTGCACCACGATTTGGACGCACTCTTCAATGTGAGTTGCGTCAAGCGACGAACGATTTTTGAAACTTTCACAGTAGCCTAACCCCTTAAGCCACAGGGCTAGATAACGCTGTACGATAAATCGTAGCAACAAATGTAATATCCACGAAAAAGTCGCAGGAATAAAAATACCTCGTGTAATAATTGTGTTTACAGTGAAAGTGGAGCATCGCTTGACGTTGTTTTATCTCGCGAACGACGTCATACAGTATTCGAAGAGGAAAAATTTTGAATTCGTCGAGTCTTGGGGAACGACGCTGCAGAGAGCGACGACGATGGTGCGGGACGAGAAAGTTAAGCATCGCATACTGAGGATTTTCAAGATATGGGATCAGCGACAGGTGTACGACGAGGAGTTCCTCGCCGATTTATCGGGCCTACTGTCGGCCGCGCCGAAGAAGAAAGTCGAGCCCCAACCGGCGGTTACGAACGACGAGTTTCAAGCCGCCTTGCTGATATCGACTATGAGATCATGCTCGAATCTCGAGCAGGCTACGGACGCGAGATTGCGCGACCTTCGAGACAGCAACGTCGATATTGACAACGCTGAGGAATTGTGCGCTTCCCTGAAGGATCGGAGACACGTGGAGGACGCCGAGAAGGAGGTCGAAACCGCGGTCAGAAGCATCGAGAGCTACGTCAGGGCCCTCGAGGCTGAAATACGCGAGAGAACTCAAGTTCTCGATCTTCTCGAACAGGCCGATCAATTTTACGAGACTCAGCGAGGCGAAGTGAAGATTGTTACGAACGTAAGTCTCCACTTTTACCAACGCACACAATTTTCAATCGCGCTTATTCGTCTTTTCGTGCAAAACTTTCAAATTTTTCGCATTTCTCCGAGAACCACGTCAATCGAACTGAATGTTTCGGATTTAGCACAAACGTCTCCATCGCCGTTGCGAGAATTCGCCAGTTGTCAAGCTGAAGTCTTTCAGCAAAATGTGATATTCAGAACGGCAAGAGAAATTACGATACGAGGTTGAAGTTTGCATCGTTGGAATGCAACGGGGACTTTTTTCAATTTCTCACTTTCATTATTATCTAAAATCATATTTTGTAAATTAAGGGATTAGACCACAGTAACGGGTACAAAATCATGTGCGAATTTAACATTTTTTTTCGTATGAAAAAGTGATTCACTCATGAAATTAATTACACATCTATTTAGTGTGAATATCGAGCTGTTAGAATTTTTTTTCTCGATGTACAAAATGGCCGACTACTAATATTTTCATTTATCTTTTTTTTAGGCGCTCCGCGGCGTGACATTTAGCATCCACAATGTTTACCTAGAACAAAAAACAAAAAATCTCGTCAATATACATTAGAATACCTAGAGAAGTACGTACGGAATTTGAAAAATATCGTTTTATTCAAAAGTTGTAGGTATTTGAATGAATTTTCAGTGAAAAATTTCGTATAAAACTGCTCATAAAATGAAAAGTTTTCGATTAATCAGAAATTCCGTACGTACTTCTCTGCGAAATGCAATTGGGAACCTAACTTTTAAATTTGAAGTAAATCGAGTGAAAATTGTTGAAGTTATTTGTCACGCCAATTGGAAAAAAGCTGTTTCGAGAAAAACGCGTTTAAAGTTTTAGGTACTCTATGGCCGTGCCAGAGCTGGGATTACGTTATACGCTCAAAGTCGGTGAAAAAAAAATGTTCTTGCTATAAATCGAATAGTAACTTATTCTTATGACGATAAAGCACCGTTTTAGCGGAAAAAATCGATTTTTCGAAAATTCTACTGTGTTCTTACCCCTTAAGACTGTAGATCACTAAATAAGAAGTCTAAAAAATGATTTAGTGATTTTTGTAACTCAAATCTGCCCAAGGAAAATTGTATTTTCGTTGCATTTCAATGGTGCAAACTTCAACGTCACAATGACGACAAACTTTTCATACGTACTCAGATCTTGTACGATGTTGCTGAACTCATTTTATCATCGGACTAATTCACTTCTCCAGGCTTACCGTAACTTCGGAAGCCGCGTGAAGAATTTGAAGAAGAAATTGGACGAACTTCTGCCGACGCTGATATCACCGATTCCATCGCCTGACGTGAACGCACCGTCGCCGAGCCCCGACAGCGACATCGAGCTCCCCGGCGAGGACGGGCTTTCGGGTAATCAAACGAGCGATTCAATGATGGTCGACGTAGCGCCACCCTCGATGTACAATTCTTACGGTTTGGATTACGATCCTGTGCCGGTGCCCGCACCCGAGCTCGCATCGGGCAACAGTACCTCGGACTTTACCAGCAATTTCACATCCTTCATGGGAGGAAACGTCGATTTCGATATGGTGAGACTTTCGTTAAGGGCCTACATCTATCTAGAGACCCGAAAAAATCGCCAAATTCCGATTTTTTTTCTGGTAAACGCTTGGCGATAAAGAAACTCATGTTTTAAACACAATGGTACATATATTGAAAGTAAAAAAAAATTACGAAAAATGACAGAGAAACAACAAAAACATGGCCGCCGACAGATGAAATTTTTTTCGCGACGTTCGGCGGTCGACACTAGCTTAAGGGGCTGTACCAGTGTGAACGCTGAAGATTTGGGTGATTTTCGGGAATTTTTTGGAAGAAAAATACTCAATTAAATGTTTCGGAAAATTAAGAATATATTTGGCTATATTTGACCTATATTACATCATTTTCTCATAGAAAAATATTGAGTTCCCAGCGACTTATGCGCTGCGTTCGGAGGCGCCAAAAAAAAAGTTCCTCCATTGCTGACATGATTCCGGCCGATTGAGTAGCTGAAACCGAAAAAGGAAAATATGTCGTTAAACTGGAAGGTATTTCCTGTACAATGACGTAGGATTTTCGAAAAATAAAATCTAACAAAATGGCGTACTTATGAAGTCTGTTTTCTTGCCTATAAAATGGTGGTTTTTTCAATGCCAAATCGTCAATTTTCATCCAATCAAAAATATCCTACGTCTTTGTAGAGTAAATATATTCAAGAGTACTCCGTTCAAATTTCAAGTCAATCGGATAATTGCTCTTTGAGTTACAATGTCAGCAAATTTGAAAAATCTCATTTCGAGAAAAATGCGCTTAAAGATTTTTATCCTACATTTTATACCTACGAGCGGATGCTCTTTAGAAGGCTGCCATTCGGGGAGTATTGGAGATACGGCCTTAAAATTTTTACAGGATATCCTTGAAAGTATAAACTGTCGAGAAAGGCAAAAAAATCGATTTTTTTTAAGTGTCACACTGGTATAGCCCCTTAAACGGTCCATCCGAAATCTATTGGGTTTTAAACTTAATTCCCGCGGTTTTATATGAGATGACGTAACCAGTATTATTTTAGTAGAAGTAACACTAAAACTCTACTGTTTTGAAGTATTCTACACAACCTACAATATTCAGTATTTGAGAGTGAATTCACTTGTACAGACTACTTTTTTTTATAGTGTGGAAAATGTCAGGTTTTAGACCAACGAAACAGCATATTCGGGAAGCTTTGCCTTGTTGCTATAATTTAAGGGATCATCACAGTATAACGGGTCGAAAAGTAGCTGATTTTAGCGTTTTTTTTCGACGGTTAAAATAATAAATTTAAATGTTTATTTTTATTTTTTTTTTTACATTTTTTTAACCGTTGAAAATGTCTTCGAAAAAAAGAAGTCTTTACGGTGTACTCGGTTGTGGCCGTAAATATTTTCCAAAACAAAATTTGTAAAATCATTATTAATCAGTATGAAAGCCGCTATCTTGCTATGAAGGTTTTTTTTAAATCAAATTTGACTAAATAGTGGCGGTTAAAAAAAAGTATCGAATTTAGCCTTTTTCGACAGTTTTTCGTTAAAAAAATATGGAGATTAAAAATAAAAGCTTCCATAGCAAGATAAAGAATGGCGTGAAGAATGTTGTCTCAAAATTTGAGACGGATAGCTTAACAACTCTTCCTTTGAGAATGTACACCGTTTTGAAAAAC